>CM045762.1:92511234-93111234 GCA_025200525.1 Camellia lanceoleosa
TATACCATTTCGTGGAAGTGCCTATATTTTGTTTGAAAAGTTACTCATTTTGTGTAAGAATTTTTGGCATAACATTTATAGCTTTTTCTTCGAACTTACACCTTTTGTGAAGCCGGTTAAAGCTTTTTCGGAAGTCACTTATACCTTTTGTGAAAAAATAATATCATTAAATGTACACCTTTTGCTTAAGCTTATACCTTTTCGTGGAACTGCTTATATTTTTTTTGAAAAGTTACTCATTTTCTGTACGAATTTTTGGCATAACATTTATACCTTTTCTTCGAACTTACACCTTTTGTGGAAGCTCAAGTTAAAGCTTTTTCGGAAGTCAGTTATTCCTTTTGTGAAAAAATAAATTCATCAAATTTACACCTTCTGCTTAAGCTTATACCTTTTCGTGGAAGTGCTTATTTTTTTTGAAAAGTTACTCCTTTTGTGTAATAATTTTTGTCATAAGTCGATACTTTTTTTCAAACTTACACCTTTTGTGAAAGAGTGTATAACCACAATAGTATAAATGTTATGCCAAAAATTTACATAAAAGGAGGAGTAACTTTTCAAAAATGGTGTAAGTATTTTCATGAAAAGGTGTAAGCTTGTCAAGGTGTAAACGAATGAAATTTATTTTTCAAAATAGGTATAAGTGACTTCCAAATAGCTTTAAGTCATGGGCCTTCACAAATGGTGTAAGTTCGAGGAAAAGTGTAAATCTTATTAAAAAATTGTTACACAAAAGGAGAAACATTTCCAAGTGTTCCTAACCACAAAAGGAGTAACAAAGGGTTCATTTCAAAATGTTCAGAAACACGTATGAGTAACATATGTTCGCTTCTAAGTAGTAAACACAAAAGGAGTAACATTTCAAGCCGTTCAGAACAAATTGAGACAACCATCGAACAAATCAGGGTTCGTGGACTTCACGACCACCCAAGCGCCGGTGGGTCTTGCTCGCAGGCTTCGAGATCGGCACCTCCACGCACCGCCAAGAAATGAAAGGTTTTTGAAAGATTACATCGATCTTGGTCTCTCGCGGTCGATGTCGGCCTATTCTCCGGTCGATCCTCGCTTATCTCCTGCGGTTCCAGCCGATCTTGGTCCGTCTGTGCCATGTGGGTTCTTCTTCGTCGATCTCGCCGATTTCGTCCTTCGTCGATCATTGTCCATCTAGGTCTCTATGTCCATTGATCTCGCCTATCTCTCTCTCGTCTGCTGTTCTATATTAAAACGGTTTTTTACATTGACATACTTTGGATTTGGACTAGAGTCGCTATTCCAAGCCTCCTGCACTTTTCTCCAAAAAGAGTTGTACCGTAGAAAGGCTAAGCCTCCAAACGCCTTCTTCTCTCGACATTGCCACAAGACAAAAACAAAGGTGATTGGATTTAGGAACGAATGTGTTTTCGGGGGAAAACGAACTTAGACGCTTTTATGGAAAATAACCTTTTCATAAAGTTTGTTAAAAGAAAGAAATTATTTGAGAAAAGGTATAAACTTTGCAAATATGGTGTATGTTTGTCCCAAGAAGGTGTAAATTACCATAGAAAAGATGTAAGTTTTGTTTTCACTAAAGGTGTAACTTGAAATAAGAAGTGTAAATTTTATGAAAAAGGTATTTCCAAAAAATGTGTAATTTTTCAAGAAGTTGTAAATATTTCCGAGAGATGGTGTAAATTTTAAGGAAAGTCAGAAATTGATTTAATGGTTGTAAACTTTGTGAGTTTTTGCAAAAGCTATATGTTCCCAAAGAAGACCAATTATCGAAGTCAATGTTTCCTTTTTACTTAAAGATATAAGTTCCCAAAGTTAGACCAATCCCAATAAATGTGAATGCTTCGTTTTTAGAAAAGATATAAGTTACAAGGTGTAACTTTTATTAAGAAAATTAATTTAAAGATATAAGTTCCAAGGTGTAACTTTTATGAACAAAAATAATTTATAAATGATGTCCTTTTCATTAAAAGGTGTAAGTTGTCGAAGTATAAAAATGTCAAGTGGTCAAGAGGTGTAAGTCTGGCTGCCCCTCCGCCTCTTCCATCTCTGACCTCTCTTTGTTTGTCTTTCTCGCCCGCCTCTCCGTTGTTCCATTTCCGTAGTCAGAGGGTTTACAGAGAAAAATATTTGAGGCCGAGTTTAAGTTGTTCTCGAAGGCTAGCCATGGAAGTGATGCATAAATACTTTTTTGAAGTTGATTTTGTCGGTGGACACAACCGCAAGGGTTAATCGAGCACCACCGCCGGTTCGTTCGATCCGTTGGTATTTTTTATTTTGTGCCGCTACATTATCTCGCCTCCTTGTTTGTCTTGTATCATTCGATATACCTTCACACCCAACCCAAATCGACACCATCGAATCGTTTCAGACTCCATTTTCAGATTTTTGTGCTATTCAATAGGAACTCTTCCTCTCCTAACCTAAATGGACCCAGATTCGCTTTTTTGTATTTTCTCCTTTCAATAGGAAGTCTTCCCTCTCGCTATCGCTTCAAGTTGAACATAGGTATCATAGTAGTTAGCAACAAGATAAAAGGTGTTCTTCATTTACATGGCGAACTTATATATAACTAAAGAAGACTTGAAAAAAATTTGTGTAATATTGGGACGGAAAAACGAATTTTTTTTTTTTTTCGAGTAGCCAAAAAGGAAAATAAGAAACTCGATAAACAAACAATGACTAATCTTGTTTCAATTTTGTACCGATTTTATATTGTCGAACTTATGTTTAGAAACAACTGACTCTTGAAAATAGATCGAGAGTCCCAAGTGTAGGGATATGTGTCGGATACTTTTCAACCGTATTTCTTATATAATTCATATAGGACTTTTTCTTAAGTGTAAAATTATTGTGAAATTACTATAAATGTGATTTTACACGAAGTTACATGTAGTACCATTTATGTCACATATTAGACTAAAAATATGATATTTTTCCCCACACCGCTGCATATTGAATGTAGGGTTAAGATAATGTATAAATGTTATGCCAAAAATTTACATAAGAGGAGTAACTTTTTCAAAATGGTGTAAGTATTAAGCTTGTCAAGGTGTAAAGGAAGGAAATTTATTTTCGTATCAATAAGTTGACTTCCAAATAGCTTTAAGTCATTTCACAAATGGTGTAAGTTCGAGGAAAAAGTGTAAATCTTATGCCGTAAATTGTTACACAAAAAGGAGAAACATTTCCAAGTGTTCCTAACCACAAAAGGAGTAACAAAGGGTTCATTTCAAAATGTTCGTGAACACGTATGAGTAAATATATGTTCGCTTTAAGTAGTAAACACAAAAGGAGTAACATCAAGTGTTCAGAACAAATTGAGACAACCAAAGGAACAAATCAAAGGGTTCGTGGGACTCTCACCGACCAATGCTCGCAGGTTTCCGAGATCGGCACCTCCACGAAATGAAAGTTTTTGAAAGATTGGCTATCGATCTTGGTCTCTGCGGTCGATGTCGGCCCTTCGTCGATCCTCGATCTCGGCCAGGTTCCAGCCGATCTTGGTCTCGGTTCTTTCTTCGATTTTCGTCCTTCACGATCATTGGTCCATCTAGGTCAATCTGCGTCCGTTGATCTGTAACACTAATAAAGAAATAAACTCTCTTCTCTTCAAAGTCTGGGTCTGCTGCTCTATATTAAAAACATAGAAAGTTCTAATTACATTGACATATTTCTGGAGGATTTGGACTTAAATTTTGTAGAGAGCTATTCCAAGCCCACACCCGCCTCCCCAAGCGCTTCACTTTTATGTTGCCTTCTAAAAGGAGTTGTAGACTCGCAGAAAGGCGAAGCCTCCAAACGCCAACTCTTCTCTGGCCATATTGCCACAAGACAAAAAGAAGGGTGATTGATTTTAGAACTTAACCAAAGTTTTTCCTGGGGAAAAGATGAACTTAGACGCTTTTATGGAAAATAACCTTTTCATAAAGTTTGTTAACGAAAGAAATTATTTGAGAAATGTATAGAACTTTTGCAAATTCATGGTGTATGTTTGTCCGAAGATGGTGTAGAACCTTACGCACTATAGAATCTTAAGATGCTAAGTTTTGGTCTTGAAGTTATCACTAAAGGTGTATACTTGAAATAAGAAGTGTAAATTTTATGAAAAAGGTATTTCCAAAATGCAATGTGTAATTTTTTCTTATGAAGTTGTAAATATTTGCGAATGAGATGGTGTAAATTTTAAGGAAAGCTGTCTAAAATTGATTTACATGGTTGATGAAACTTGCTTGTGAGTTTTGCAAAAAGCTATATGTTCCCAAAGAAGACCAATTATCGGTTTAATGTTTCCTTTTTTAACGGTTGCTCAAGAGAAATATGAAGTTCCCAACTTGATGGTTTTAGATTTCCAACCAATAAAAATGTGAATGCTTGGTTTAGAAAGATATAAGTTCCAAACTGTAACCTTTTTTATTACAAAAAGAAGTTTGTCTTTCATTCTCTAATATCCAAAGATATAAGATGTCCAAGGTGTAACTTTATCGAACAAAAATAATTTATAAATGATGTCGGCCATTAAAAGGTGTAAGTTGTCGTAACAAGTATAAATAATGCTCCTGTTCAGAGGTGTAACTGGCCGGGTTGAATTCCGCCTTCTTCCATCTCGACCTCTCTTTGTTTGTTCTTTCCTCGCCTCTCCGCTCTCCGTTGTTCCATTTGCCCCGTAGTCAGAGGGTTTTACAGAGAAAAAATTTTAGGCCGAGCTTAAGTTGTTGCAAGGCTAGCCATGGAAGTGGGATGCATAAATACTTTATCTTGAAGTTGATTTGTTTTGGATACAACTTGAAGAGGTTAATCGCAGCACCACCGAAGGCCGTTCGTCTCTGATCCGTTGGTATTTCCCCTTTTCGCGTCGCTAATTATGCCCACATTCTTTGTCTTGTGACATTGCTTGTATACTTCATTGTCACATACATATGAAACTTCCACACCATCCGAATCACCAATTGCCATTCAGACCATTTTCAAGGTATTTTGTGCTATGGAATAGGAACTCTCTTCCCGATTCTCAGACAACGGTTGGACCCAATAGAGGGAAAATGTTTTCTCGCGTTTTATTTTCTCCTTCTTGATAGGAAGTCTTCCCTCGCTATCAAGGCCGCAATGGTTAAACATGGTATCATAGTAGTTAGCAAACCAATACCTTCTCCCCATTTAACATAGCGAAAGCGTCTCTCATAGAGGGTTACGAACTAAAGAAGCAAAATTTTCTAACGTAATATCCAACTAATTTTTTTTTTTTCTAAGATGCGTCCAAATAGGGAAAAATAGCCAATGCCCTCTCGCTTCGCGTTTAAACAAACCGTGAGGGTGAACTTTGCGAGGACTCCGAATCAGGCGTGCATGACATGCTGTGCTCCTCATCCTAGTGATGCTCAACTTAACGGTTGTTCGGGCTTCAAGTTCACTTAACTATCGTGAAGGGGAGGTGAAGAAATTCAAAAAGTCAAGAAGCCTGCAATTCACGAAGAAAATCTCCTTCAGAGAAATGGAGAACCTTGCCGTTATTGCACGTAACTTTTTAAATGACGGCTACCTTTTGTCTTGAAGTTATCATATTGCATATATATATAGCGCTTACATTTGAAGAGGAAGGTAGCCGCCATTCATGAGTTGCTGTCGTTCTCGACTTTATTGAGCGAAGTTCATGCAATGCGATTTCATTTGTCTTTCTTATGACATTCGTGCAGAATGAGAATGGATGGGTACGTTAGTAATATTTGTTGGCAGGCAGTAATAGTCTTGCTTGTTTCATTGTCACATACAATTGATGAAACTTGCTTGTACGCCCGGAAAAGTATTCTTCTCTGATCCGCCAATCGCCGGGCTGGCACCGAAGGTAATGGAGCATGGACCAGATGCCACTCGATTCTCAGGCAACGGTTGCTCAAGAGGGAAATTGAAGCCCTCAACTTGGTGGCCGGGCCTTTCCAACAACTTAAGCAATGGACATCATGGTCAAAACCAATACCTTTCTCCCCATCTAACTCTGGACAACCGTAATAGATTACTAAGAAGTTTGCCTTCATTCCTTCTCTAATATCCAACTTTTCTAAGATGTGGTCCATCCGCATCATCAATGCCTCTCGCTTTGGTTGACGGTTCAGAGGTGAACTCTTTAGGAGGATCTCGAATCGCGGCACATACAAGGTGCTCCCATCCTAGGTGATGCTCAACTTCTTAACGGTTGTTCAGCTTCTTCGTTCACAAACTATCGTGAAGGGGAGGTGAAGAAATTCAAAAAGTCAAGAAGGCCGTGCAATTCACTTAAGAAAATCTCCTTCAGAGAAATGGAGAACCTTGCTCATTATTGCACGCAACTTTTGAATGACGCCACCTTTTGTCTTGAAGTTATCATCTTGCATATATATATAGCAGCTACATTTGAAGAGGAAGGTAGTCACATTAATGAGTTGCGGGTCAGTTCGACTTTATTCAGCGAAGTTCATGAAACGCGATCACATTTGTCTTTCTTATGACCTTCGTGCGTAATGAGAACGGATGGGCACGTTAGTAATATTTGTTGCGCAGCAAGGCGCCTTTCCTTCTTTCATTGTCACATACAATTGATGAAACTTGCTTGTACGCCTAAAAGTATTCTTCTCTCGATGTACCCACCGCTCGAAAGCACCAAGGTAATGGAGCATGGACCAGATGCACCACTCAATTCTCAGGTAACTGTTGCTCAAGAGGAAATTGAAGCCTCAACTTGATGGTCGGCCTTTCCAACAACTTAAGCAATGGACACGATGGTCGAAAACCAATACCTTCTCCCCATCTAACTCGACAAGCCGCAACACACAAAAGAAGTTTTCCTTCAGTCCTTCTAATATCCAACTTTTCTAAGATGTGGTCCATCCCGCATCGCCAATGGCCTCTATTTCGTGGTTGACGGTTCTCTAGGTGAACTCTTTCGATCTCGAATCGGCACATACAGGTGCTCCCATCCTGTGATGCTCAACTTCTTAACTAAGTTGTTCGCCTTTTCAAGTTCACGAACCGTCAGGGGAGTCAAGACATTCAGAAGTCAAGAAGGTTGCAATTCACGAAGAAAATCTCCTTCGTGGAAATGGAGAACCTTGCCTGTCATTGCACGCAACTTTTGAATGACGGCTACCTTTGTCTTGATGTTATCATCTTGCATATATATATAGCAGTTACATTTGAAGAGGAAGGTAGCTGTCATTAATGAGTTGCGGGTTGTCTGGACTTTATTAAACGAGTTCATGAAATGCGTACTGTCATTTGTCTTTTTTATGACCTTCGTGCAGAATGAGAACGGATGGGTACGTTAGTAATATTTGTGCGCAGGCAGTGGTAGTCTTGCTTGTTTCATTGTCACATACAATTGATGGAACTTGCTTGTACGCCCGGAAACGGTTACCTTTCTCTGATGTACCCACTGTCTGAGCACCGGTTGCAAGGTATTGAGTATGGGCCAGATGCACCACT
Organism: Camellia lanceoleosa; assembly: GCA_025200525.1. Taxonomy (NCBI): domain Eukaryota; kingdom Viridiplantae; phylum Streptophyta; class Magnoliopsida; order Ericales; family Theaceae; genus Camellia; species Camellia lanceoleosa. The sequence continues at coordinate 92,518,678 of CM045762.1, forward strand.
CGATTCTTCCAACCAAGTTGCTTGGATCGCATCGAAGCCAACAATTATTACTAATGTACCCATCCATTCTCATTCTGCACAAAGGTCATAAAAAAGACAAATGAGAGTACGCCTTTCATGAACTCGCTGAATAAAGTCCAGACAACCCGCAACTCATTAATGACAGCTACCTTCCTCTTCAAATGTAACTGCTATATATATATGCAAGATGATAACTTCAAGAGAAAGGTAACCGTCATTCAAAAGTTGCGTGTAATGACAGGCAAGGTTGTCCATTTCTACGAATAAGATTTTATTCGTGACTTGCCTGGCCTTCTTGACTTCTCTGAATTTCTTCACCTCCCCCTTACCGCAGTTCGTGAACTTGAAGAACTGAACAACTTAGTTAAGAAGTTGAGCATCACCTGGGATGGGAGCACACTATATGTGCACGCACAGTTCAGATCCCTCCTAAAGAGTTCACCTACAGACACGTCAACCACAGAAACAGAGGCCATTGACAATGCCCGGATGGACCACATCTTAGAAAAGTTGGATATTAGAGAAGGACTGAAGGAAAAGTTCTGCCGTAATCTGTTACGCTTGTCCGAGTCGGATGGGGAGAAGGTATTGGTTTTCAGCCATCGTGTCCGGCTGCTTAAGTTGTTGGAAAGGCCAGCCATCAAGTTGAGGGCTTCAATTTCCTACTTAGCAACTTGGTTGCAGAGAATTGAGTTGGCTGCATCCTGGCCCATGCTCCATTACCTTCGGGTGCTCGCAAGGTACATCGAGAAAGGTAACCGCTTCCAATGCATAAGCAAGTTTCATCAATTGTATGTGACAATGAAAGAAGGAAGATCGCCATCGTCACAAGACAAATATTACTAACGCATCTATCCGCTCTCATTCTCGCACGAAGGTCATAAAAAGACAAATGACAAGATGTATTTCATGAGATCGCTAATAAAGTTCAGATAGCTCAAGAACTCATGATTGACACCTACCTTCCTCTTGAAATGTAACCGCTATATATATATGCAAGATGATAACTTCAAGAGAAAGGTAACGTCATTCAAAAGTTATGCAATGACAGTAAGGTTGTCCATTTCTACGAATCGATTTTCTTCGTGACTTGCCCGCCTTCTTGACTTTTATGAATTTCTTCACCTCCCCATTTACGCGCCAGAACTTGAAGAACTGAACAACTTCATCAAGAAGTTGAGCATCACCGATGGGAGCACACCGTATGTGCACGCACGCCAGATCCTCCCAAAGAGTTCACCTACGCACACGCCAACCACGTAAACAGAGGCCATTGACGATGTCTTGATGGACCACATCTTAGAAAAGTTGATATTAGAGAAGGAATGAAGGCAAACTTCTTCCGTAACTGCTACGCTTTGTCCGAGCCGATGGGAGAAGGTATTGGTTTTCACCATCGCTCCGTCAGATAAGTTGTTGGAAAGGCCAGCCATCAAGTTGAGGGCTTCGATTTCTATCGAAAGCAACTTCAAGGTACGTAATCGAGGTGGTCGCATCCTCGCCCATCCTCCATTACCTTCGGTGCTCGACAAAGGTCGATCAGAGAAGAATACTTTTTCCAGCGCATAAGCAAGTTTCATCAATTGTATGTGACAATGAAACATGCAAGATCGCCATCGCTCACAACAAATATTACTAACGCATTCCATCCATTCTCATTCTCGCATCTAATGTCATAAACAAGACAAATGAGAGTACGATTGCATGAACTCGCCAATAAAGTCAGACAAATTAAGAACTCATGAATGACAAATACCTACCTTCCTCTTCAAATGTAATCGCTATATATATATGCAATATGATAACTTCAAGACAAAGGTAACCGCTATTTAAAAGTTATGCGGTAATGACAGTAAGGTTCTCCATTTCTACGAAGGAGATTTTCTTCGTGAATTGCCTGGGCTTCTTGACTTTTTTGAATTTCTTCACCTCCCCCTTACGATAGTTCGTGAACTTGAAGAACTAAACAACTTCGTTAAGAAGTTGAGCATCACCTGGGATGGGAGCACACTGTATGTGCACGCACAGTTCAGATACCTCCTAAAGAGTTCACCTACAGACACGTCAACCACAGAAACAAAGGCCATTGACGATTCCCGGATGGTCCACATCTTAGAAAAGTTGGATATTAGAGAAGGACTGAAGGCAAACTTCTTCCGTAATCTGTTACGCTTGTCCGAGTCAAATGGGGAGAAGGTATTGGTTTTCAGCCATCGTGTCCCGCTGCTTAAGTTGTTGGAAAGGCCAGCCATCAAGTTCAGGGCTTCAATTTCCTACTGAGCAACTTGGTTGCACAGAATCGAGGTGGCTGCATCCTGGTCCATGCTCCATTACCTTCGGGTGCCCATACAAGGGCCGATCGTAGAAGAATACTTTTCCGATGCATAAGCAAGTTTCATCAATTGTATGTGAGAGTGAAACAAGCAAGATCAACGCCGCACAACAAATATTACTAACGCATTCTTCCATTCTCATTCTCGCATTTAATGTCATAAGAAAGACAAATGAGAGTACGATTGCATGAACTCGCCAATAAAGTCCGCAGTTCAAGAACTCATGAATGACAGCTACCTTCCTCTTCAAATGTAACTGCTATATATATATGCAAGATGATAACTTCAAGACAAAGGTAACCGGCATTCAAAAGTTGCGTGCAATGACATGCAAGGTTGTCCTTTTCTACGGATGAGATATTCTTCGTGAATTGCCTGGGCTTCTTGACCTTTTCTAAATTTCTTCACCTCTCCCTTACGACAGTTCGTGAACTTGAAGAACTGAACAACTTCGTTAACAAGTTGAACATCACCTGGGATGGGAGCACACTGTATGTGCACGCACAGTTGATATCCCTCCTAAAGAGTTCACCTACAGACACGTCAACCACAGAGACAGAGGCCATTGACAAGACTTGGGTAGGCCAGGCATGAAGTTCAGGGCATCAATTTCCTTGCTTGTTTCATTGTCACATACAATCGATGAGACTTGCTTGTACGCCCGGAAAAGTATTCTTCTCTGATCTGGCCACTGTCTGACCACCCGAAGGTAATGGAGCATGGGCCAGGATGCAGCCACCTCGATTCGCTGCAACCAAGTTGCTCAGTAGGAAATTGAAGCCCTCAACTGGATGGGCTTTCATCTGGTTTTTGTGGATGTGATGAGCACCAATTTTTTTGACAGCGGAATCGTGTCCAGATTGTTTAACCCCGTCATGAAATAGTTCAGTTGCTTCGGTCCTTTGTAGTCGCCTTCATAAAAGTATGTGCGTAGTCCGCAATTGAAATGGAAAACAAAATGTAGTCCTTCCTGGTAATATTTATACATTATGCATTTATCGCTTGTACACATAATTATTTTAATTGTAAGTCAGGTGAACTAAATGCAAAATTTGATGTCCATTCTTTCTTTTGTCTGCTTCAAAATCAGATATGTGTTAGAAATTTCGCGTTGTTGTCTGTGGTTTACGCTAAAATTTTGAGGTTAATGTTCACATGTTACAAATGCTTGTTTGTGTTCTTGTAAATATTGATTCAATACTTTGCGTGAGTTGTCGCTATTGCATCTGATGGATATTGGTCACCTCGCACCAACAATGTTAGTTTTCCTTAAAGACTTTCTACCACTTCGCTTGCATATGTTTGTAAACAAACGCAATCGATCACCAAGGAATATGCCGATTTTTTTTCTGATCAATTTTACAAAGAATTGCGTACTTTTGTGTTTGTGTTATTTGTTTTCCACAAAGTTTGAATGGCCTCGCTTAAAAGATCAATTTACAACTTTTGTTTCAATTACGTCCAGTTGATTACAACTCTTCACTGTTTTGTATCAGAAAATATGCATATACGTGCCGACTGTACTTGTTGTTGTAGTGAACTTATAACTTTACTGAACTGACATAATCGCAATCAATTGACATTACAATCTTTGTTTTATAAATCACAAATGGCATTAGCAATTAGACCGAAAATGTCAAGGAATTTTGAAAGGGACTGTTAGAATTTAGGTAGTTTAAAGTGCATCGATCCAAATTAGACAACGGACAAAATGTGTACACCACCCTGTAATTTCCCCTTCAATCTAATTTGTATGATTTGCTCTTTCATAAAGGGGAAGGAAAAGATTGAAGACAATTGCCGAACAACAAATCCAAATGTCCCACACTATCGCTGGCTCTTGTCGGAAACGGCCACTTGCACCATTCATTTGTTACAGGTACTAGTTGTTTATTTTGACAATATGGAATTACATTTTTCGTACTGAAATTACGCGGCTCGTCGAAGTTCAGTTTGTGATGTTTGAAATTGCTTTTGTTCCCCATGTCTGAAAATATTTAAATTGGTGTCGATTCAAATTCCTTGTACTAAACTCAGATATAGTCGATTTCAATAGCTTGACATAAAAACTTGCATATATATATGTATTCATATTTAAGATTTATCGATGATAAGCTTCACGATGCTTGCATGCACCAAAGAACAATTCAAGGAAATGCAAAGGCCGACTACACCGACAAAAAATGGTGAGTGTCGAATCAGATTTTCTATAATACACTATGATGGAAACACATCACCGGGTTGCTATCCACACGCTATTGAATGGTCGAGTGGCCTTGTGATTGTTTCACGCTTATAGGATTGTAGCATGTAATAAGGTCACCTTCCTATTGTTTTTGTAAATTTCAATTCTTTTGTAAAAGTCCAACACGCTTTTGTCGCCGACTTTTTGTCAGAATCGTTATTTGTATTTGCAATCTTATTTAATTACCAACAATGCATGCGATTGCGCTTAAGCATAAAGTTCTACTTAAAGTAATTTTGGACTCATAGTTGTTACTTGTCTTGTACTGCCATTTACTTGGTTACAGACTAGAAAGGAGATTGGGGAAAGGTGGAAGGCACTCCTCCGATGAGAAAAACAGTTTATGGAAATGGCTAAGGCGAATACCGAGGAAGACGCCAAAGTTGTACCATCCGCACCAAGTCCTAAAAGGTCATTACGCATTTCATGTTTTCGTAAATGCATTTGGCTAGGTCCCGCTTCCCGACATTGTTGGTTGTATTTTTGTATTAATTTAAGGGTAAAAATTTGCAGGTAAAAGCCAACTCCGCATATCATTGAAGTCAATTGTGGAGCTAGTTAACAGTTCAACGGCACAAAAAGGCAAAATATTGACATTGGGTTTGCCGCCTCGGGATGAAGTGTACACGATAGATCACGACTTGTGCGCTGGTTGGTATAGAACTTCGATCCCGACAGAGTTCATTGAATGTTCATGGTTGTCAAGTCGCTCACGGTAAGGCGCTTAATGTTTTATTGGGAATACGGTGAAGGCGATGACGCAGCTATCGGGTCATTAGAAGCATATCCCAATATCTACGATGAGGTTGGAGTTGTTAACGGAGTCATTCCTTTGAACAAGTTGAGACTTTATCTGACCGAGACTGATGGTGCGGAGGACGAGTTTCAGCGAAAATTTGTGCTGTACGTGTTGGGGGCCATGTTGTGTCCTACCACAATGACCGGCTTGAATCCATCGTTCATTCATGCCGTGAAGGACGTGAATCGACATGAAGCTTGTAATTGGGCAAAGTTGACACTGCAATGCCTTCACAACGGTGTTCGCAAGTATAAAGGTCATCGCAGTGCAACTGGATGTGTTTTCCTGCTAATGGTATGCCCATAACTTCATTTTTTTTCCATTCCCCCCTTCATGTGTTTGATGCATTGTTCTGTCATGGCTCAACAAATTGGCCTTCATTGGGACATACAATGGTACTCAGGTGAGTACGATTTAACAACACTCTTCCTCACCCAAGTATGGTACTCGCAGGAATATATTTTCTGCGAGTACCGTCATGAATTTAAGAACAACGAGTACAGGGCAAAAAGTATGCCGAACCTCAATGGAGGAACCAATTAAAACTAGGTTGCGAAGAGGGGAACCTGAACATAATTTTTTTTCCTTCGTTTCATCAATAAAGTCGTTTGTGTGCTGTACATTTTTTTCCCCAAAAAACATTGCATTATATGTGCCTATAAAGTTGCCAGCATCCTCGACAAAATCGGTATTCTATGTACGTTCCGCTGCAAAATTTAGAATAATGAATGTCATTGTTACTCAATATAGTTAATTTTTCTGGGAAGAACAACTTAATTATGGTGTGCCCCTCAATGTCCACAAATGCTGTACCTGATCAGGTTTGTCCGACCGACCACGACGCTGTCCACACCTCGCTTCATGATTGGGGTGATACCCAATACGGAGACGCCGCGACGATGAGAAGGAAGCACAAATTCCCAACAATTGTAAGCACTCCTACCATCAGGCACAGCTTCACACCATCGCCCACTTTCTTCAACATACAATGTCATACTTCATGTATGCTTTTCTATGATTGGGTGGAGTTTGATTCCAAAGAACGCGGATGATGCTGACATGGATGCATGCCATGTCGAGAACCAACAAAAAGGACAGTACAATGAAGTCCGTATGAGCAATTTGGAGTCCGACATTCGCGAAGTGAAGGAAATGATGAAGCAAGTTCTCCATAACCAAACAGATTTAATGGAGATGTTGCGACATTTCGAAGCCAAGCAAGTTGTTGGCAATGACAAGGTAATCCATCCAAGCATTACGCAATTTTCACATAGTTGAGCCACATCATTTAAAGATGGTTTATAAGACTAAGTTCACGAATGTGTATGTATGATTAGGTGGAAGGCAATGATGTGTGTATCATTAACCTCTCCTCCAATGTTGCTCAACTGAAGGAAATGCTGAAGCAACTGCTTCAACATTTCAGTTTGGGCTGCAACGAACCGTTCACTGAACAAACCAATTTATGTGAACTGAAGCAAATGCTACACCACCTCATCGAAGGTATATTCTCTACACCGCAACCGGCAGGCGTGGCCCAACAGGGTGTGGACCCTGCTGTTGGAGTCAAGGCACATGATTTATGGCGTACAAACCATCTCGACGGGTTAACCCAATGGAGTGTAATATTTCAGATGTACAAGGGGTGGATCACCAACAACAGATTTTGAAGGGAACCTTGGCAAGGGACAAAAGTCATTTGCATGATGGGCAAAAGCTGAACATTGAAGAAGTTGGGGACAACAACAAGAAGGGAGGCCTTCGGTCAGGGGAAACATATGAAACTGAAGATAAATACACTCATGACCTTCAACAATGCGTGAAGAACATGGCGTGGCGTATGTGTATACTTCTCCTACTAAGCTTGGCAAACCATTGGGAGCAACCGAATCAAGCATGAAGTGCAAAGGAAGACGAAAAGGAAAAGGAAAAGGAAAAGCGCGAAGTGGAGTTCAAGCCATCGAGGTGGGGATATGCAATTGTGCATCGATAGCAAAACAAATAGTGGAGTTGATTTACATCAGTTCAAATATGGATGTTGATGGTGTGGACAATGTGAACAAGGTACAACATCGCTTTCATGCCCCACAAGTTCTCAATACCCAATTCATGCCCACATCAATAATGTTTTGCTAATTTTACAATCATCTCAGGTTGTATTGTACTAGTTGTCAAAGAATTGCATGTTTGCGCTATGATCGCCAAGATATGTTAGTACACATTTCTAACAAACTCCACACCAAACATCACAAGTTGGGAAAACTCTGAGGCTCACAGTTTTTACATCATTTCACGTTGTTTTTTATGACTACCGACCTTGTAATGTAAGCTTAAATTTTTTATGAAATGTATCGTTAGTTGGTCGCTTATTTTGTAGGACTCGCTGACGATGTTGGACAAATAAGGGTTGTTATCATGAGGAACAAAATCTTCTTAACTATGTATTTGACGATAGCAAAAATGAAATGTATTGTTTCATTTACTACTTGTAAATTTTAAATGACAAATTAATCGTGAAATAACTATCGCTCTAAGCATCATTTTTGCTTGTAGGACATTGTTGTTTCCATGAATCTTCATGGACGGCCATGTGAAGTTGCCACCCTGCGTGACATGCGCACGCCAAACCAGTGGTCCTCGCCATCCGACACCGTAAGTGTTCGCCGCACAAATATGAATCTGCCAAGACTTCAACTCGTAAACCTTTGTAATCAACTTGCCTTGTGTCTTGCATACAATGTTCCAAACCCAATCAACTTGGTGGTGGTGCAATTGACTAATCGACAGAGGGATTTACACAATGACGGAGGCACATCGATTGGTTCTTTCCGTATATGTGTCGGTAAGTAAGTGTTTAAAGCTACGTGTATTGTGTATGATATATTTTGAGAAATGTTTCCGCTAATGACCTTTATGCATTACACATGCGACTTTGATTCTAAATAAAGATATGCAACCTTCGCACCATGAACATATCGTCACATCCTTTTTCGACATGACAGATACACCGCGATTGATGCATGCCGAGGGTAATATCAATGTTCATCCCGCTATATTAAAACAAAAATATGAAAGGCATTACATGTTTACATGGCCTCTAAACAAGGTCTCGCTGCAGGTTTACGTAGATTTACATGCCTTTCAATTACAGAGGAGTGCATTGGTTGTACGTTAAAATTGATATGGTGGACCGTAGCCTACCTATTCGACTCGTCCCATCCAACCGATCAACAAAAGGAAGCTAAATGCGCTAAAATTTTGGTATGTCCTTCTCGCATTATCAACACTACAAAAACTTGAACATCCTTTACGAAACCAACTTCAACCTTGGAACAGTTCAAACTATGCACGACTTGTCGCAACTACACTTTGGAAATGATTATGTTACGACGCGTAGCTTTCCTCCGTGATGTTAGATGAGAGGCCAGTACAACAACTGGATGAGTAATCCACAATCCCTCCCTCACATTAATGTCTATGCTGCATGACTGACTTAACGAACCTATTAAGAATTGACGACAACGTTAATGTGAAATTATTTTTGTAGCACGCTTGATCGTGGATGTTCGCCATCAAATTCATGCAAAGAACCTCGATGAAGCCCCGTCCACACAAGGTACATTCTACCGCTTAATTTCCATTTGTCAATCAAATCCTTCCTTGTATGTCCCGCAATTTTAACCGATTTGTCTTATGATCTTTCTGCATAAAGTTCGCCTCCCCGTAGCGCTATAAGTTGTTGGTTGACATCGTTATGGATGTCAATAATACAAAGATCGCAGAGTACCGAGAGTGCCTTCATATGAGCAATGCCACAAGCTAGGCCAGTGATGGGATTGGGCTGCCAGTACGCCAGTAATTTGGGTGGCATTAGGACTTAACTAATTTTTTATTGTTTGATTTCAATATGGATATTATTTATGGGTCCCCAGTATTGTTTTTGCTGGACGATGTAAATATGGACTACCTGCAAAGTGCAAGTCAAATGTAAACATGGATCAAACATGTCGATGTGGTCACGACTTAGTACTATTTTTTTTACGCATGTTTCTTTTGTCGATGAATGCGATCAGAATCAGATATAATTTACTACCGCTTTTGTTGTCAAGTGTTTTTATAATTTAATTACTTAAAAAGGGAAAATTAATTTTCAAAATGAAAGAAACCACATTATGAATGAAAACTCAATACTCTTCAGAGGTAGGTTATATATCACCATTAGCACATATGACTCCAAATTAACAAAACTTTCATGGCTTACAGGAAGGTTAAAAAAAAGATATCAAATCTACATATCTCGCCGTGATCATCGCCAGCTTTTCAAGAGTTGTCCGTACTATATGATTGACTGTCCTCATGCATTGTCTTATCAGACTTCGCTTCGTCCGCCGCCAAGTTCTCATCGGTCAGCCAATCAACATTCTGCTTGATAGCGCCGACTTGCCGCTCCAAACTTGACAACCGTGTGTCCACTTCATTCAGCCTTTCGTAGATAGCTTGCAACTGCTCGAATACAGGAGCAACATGAGCTTCAACAATAGCTTCAATCTTGTTCGAATCAGACATTTTGTACGAATATGTGTATGGTTTATTTGACTGACTACTTTTTTAGAGGAATGTACAGATTCATAATATTACACAACACTATGCTGTATGTATTTGTAATATATGGTACATGACTTGTATGTTTGCAGAAGACCTCATGCATTGTGACATACATTGTATTAATTTCAAACGCCGAATTCATCTTGCAAAAATTGCCTTCTGCATGCACCAAGTCATCCGCTCAAGACTTCGATCGTCCATTTTTTGGCATTTCCAACACACATGCATTGCAACTTCCATCAGTACTATCCCACTGTCATTGATTTCCACACCCACAGTTGCCCATACATTCACATTCCTCATTTGTATTTGTGCCCCAACTCAATTACATGTCTACTCATCCATAAAGGTTAGCAAAATTGCTCTTATCAGATACATATGCCTTCCAACCGCACCCAACCTATTAAAATGAAATACCCGCAACAAGAAGTTGCTTTTACGCTAGCTTTGGGGTAGGTGTTGCCACCAAACAACAATAAGTGTGTTCACATCTTTAAACCTACCACCAACGATAATGACTACGGGTTTAAGGTAATTTAACATTTACAACCAACCACAAAAAGTTTGGAACCGTTGTTGTTTTTGCATTTGGGTTTGTTTTATGCATATATTCTTCGTGAACCCGCGAAACAAAGTTGACTCAATCAAGAACCTTCACATATGGATGCACACCACGGTAAACGCGTCAGGACAATCACTTGCAACGGCCGACAGCCCCCGATCAAGTCACCGCAATTGATTATGCAGGGTATATCGATTCCTCCTGATCGACGCTTTTGAAACAGGTTCCCACTGCGGGAGTTTTGAACCCCTACGGATTACAACCGCACCCAATACAAGATGCTTGCTCGGGAAGTATTTTGGAATTCCGCCACTGCTTGCCAAACGAAGTTCGCAGAACACCATCGCCGATGTGCTTTTCTCAAGGTCACAAAGCCCGGCCGGTTGAAATGCGCGCAATTCCTCATGTCAGTGACTCCCAAGTCAGGCATGCTTTGCAAGGTGAGGTTGGTCAGATGACTCGTCGACTCATTAGAAACTCACGGATAGAGGACACAAAGGTAGAGTCGAAGATACATGGATCGAACCCGGCAGCTGCGATCAAGGCTATAATGGAGGATCTCAGATCGTGCTCGGACCGACCTTCGATTACTCGCACCGAGGTTGTTGATTTGAGCGAGGATTAGCGCATCGACATGTGTATGACATAGTAAGCGAGTCTTGTCTCACCGCATCGCCGAGCTTAAATAAACGAGTTACAAACTAATGCATCATACTGCTAACCATTGCAACGGGTGCATGCGTTAATGTCTTCATCATGTCCACTTTGTTGAAGGTATTTTTGGGTCACCGCCCCACTAAAACCCGCCTTTATGATTTTTGTTGGTACGATGAGAAGGTAATTTTTGTAATGTCAATGACCGATATCGTAAACTATGGTGTAACCTATGTTTTGTTGATTACTTCATGTTTGTGAATCGCTCAATATGGACAATAAGGTTTACGGTCGTAATCATCGACCGAATCACAACTTGTAATTGCAGTAAAAATTGTGCACAACCCAAGAACGGTGTCATACACTCTAACATCAATATGGCCACATAATGTTTTGTTTTTTCAAACACAACCGCTATGGAAGCATACCCCATGGGGTCAACTCTGCACTAACAATTTGTCTCCCATTGTGCATTGTTATGAACTAATCAACTACCCTTCAAACAAAAATTATACAATAGACCATGCGTAACTGTAGTATTGATATTCACTAATGAAGAAGTCAAGACGATGGTAAAGAAATGTACGACGCTTATATATCCGCTTTCAACTTATGTAAGATAATAGTTAAGCCCACGTAAAAGTGACAAACAGATACTAGTTCAGATAATGATTTGCCAAATCATAATTACAAACAAACTCGCAACAGATAATGTGGTTGTTCATTACAACCAAAATTCATGCACCCAGATAAGAGAACCCGCAACAATGTATAAAGGCCACGATAAGGACAATGCACCCACAAAATTCACCATTCACAAAGCATCCACAAAATTCATCCACATAGCATCCACAAAAATGAATCCACATACCATCCACAAAATTCGCCCCGCAGATTCGGCCAAATAGCATCCACAAAGCTCTTACAATGACACCAACGCTTTCAAAATTCAAGCATGTATCAACATTATAAGTTACATCATAATACCTTATAAAATTCTGTCCGTACATTCATTCCATAATAAAATTCATTCCACAAAGCTATTAAGTAAGTTACATGAGTTACATCATAATAAAATTCATTCCATAAACATTACTTACATCATGAAGTACAATACAACAAGAACTGGTAAAAACTTCCATTAAAGTTCCCAAAATACAAAGAAGTACAAAAGTTACATGATCAAGTACAAAATGATAGAAAAACAATGAAATACACCATCGCTTTGATAATATGTTCTATCCTTTCAAGCTGCTCGACCATGGTCATTTCCAAAGTCATGAAGCCTCGCCTTACATCGCTGAAGTGTTCTATCGTTAAAGCATCACCAAATTTAGTGTTGAAGGATTCTCGATTTAACGCCTTCATCATCTTCACCACGGTTGAAGTAATTGCAATGGGGAGTGGAGTGGTACTCTACAATGCATGACAATCGCTTAGTTGAATACGACAAATATTACTGTCACTACTAAAGGATTAAAATTTCCAATACATACTTACATATTTTGATGGGCAAACAAAGAACAAACGCCCTTCATTTCCATTCTCATTGTTCTGACAATACGTATGGCAGCGGTTCTTCCCCAATTGCATAGCCTCGTTTGTATTCTTTTGTTGCTAATGTTAGAAGAAGAAGCCATGTTTTAAATCTGCGTACATGACAAAGTTGTAGTGCTCTGCTATGCTTCTGTTTGATGGGGTTAATAGCAGGTCTAGTTTAATTTGAGGGAGAGAGTGTGTCTTTGCTGAAAACATCTATTTGTTCAAACTGCCATGTTTAATAGCATTTGCACAGAGGTTAGGTTAAACAGACTAAACTGGTAATAGCATTTGAACAAACATCGCAGCTCAATCTACACACATAGCATTTTGAAACTGAACAAATACAGCAGTTTCAAACATAGCATCTGTGATTAATTACACACATGTTACACACATAGCATTTTCAATCTGAAAAAACATGGCAGTTTTACAAACATATCAGTTCAATGTGAAGTAAATTATCAATCACACGTGTTAAGCAACTATTATCAACAAATCATACTGACGTAAAATGATTAGGGGCAGATTGTTGGAGACTGTGATTCAGTAGTTATCAAACTAAAATAGTTATGAACAAATGAGACATGTGATTTTGAACAAACCACACTGAAATACTTATCAACAACTCAGTAATAGTTATGAACATTTAAGTTCAGTTTCATAATAGTTATCAATGTTGGTAATAGTTAATTAAAGTCACGCAGCTAACACATTAGTTGATAGCAGTTCATTACAACAATTCATGCGTGATTCACAACAAATTCAGCAAAATCACATTATCAATCAGACATTGAAAATTACGCAACTATATGCATTCATTCAACTAATTATCAATCTGCATAATCATACTATGTTCTGCAAAGATATGATCCTTCCATTTTATGTTGATCGGGCCAGATTCATACTACGCTCGAAAATGTATACTTTAACATGCATAAATGTTCGTCACAATATGTGCCACATTTTTCAAGCATACCATGAATCTATCTCAAGATAACAAGAATTTTCAAAGCCCGTGAATTTGGAAGTAATTTTGAAGCCCTATTTTTCAATGAGTAATTTTGGAAGCCCTAATTTCCAAAGTTCAAATCTATTTTCTCAATCACAACCATAACTTCTTGATTTCAGCTTGGAGGATCTAACTGTTTATCTATGGCCCGAAGCCTGTGTTATCGCCAACAAATTCTTCTCTACAAACCGATGGAGGTCGCTCGAGCTATGGCTCATGGGGTAATGAGATTGAGGTGTATACTCAGATAACCTCGTAGCAGAGCTGAAAATGAAAATTTTGTTGGGTTTGCATTTGGGAGACGAAGTTTTGAAGAAATAAATTTCAAAAAAATTGTTTGGTTTGAGTTTTTCAAAAACATTTCTAAATCACTTTCTCTTACTCATCAATTAATCAATTTTTCCTCCGTCTCTCTCTCCACTCTCCTTTCCAATCACTTTTTCTCACACACATCTACTCAAATTCTCCAAAAATATCAAATCATCCCAAACTCCCAAAAAACAACCAACCCAAAATACACAAGCAAACAAACATTCAAAAATTTCTAAACTCTCCCCAAAATTTTTATGAAAAACAACTCTCCCCAAAACAAACCAAACAATGTTTATTTTCATTTTTAGTCCAGAACCCAAAAAATCACAACAAAATATCAGATGAATAGAGATTGGGACCCCTTTCCCCGCACGAGGATCCTCTCCTTGCAAGCCCTCCTGCGCTTCTTGCAGAGAGATTGGGTCTACTTTTAGGCCCAATCTTGATAATTTGAACTGCTCATATTTTATGATTTATTCAAGATATCATACCAGAAAAATCAACTGATCGATATCGAAAAGTATGGGATGGTGTTATAGGTAACGCTTGAAAGAAAACTACTCCCAACGTATAGTCAGGATATTCGTCAACGTGATTTTCCATAGGTATGTAGTCCACGACTAACTGCATATATTTACTGATGATAACTTCAAAACGGGTCCCCTGATTGCCCCCACGGGCCGAACAACACTATCCAATGCAATGCACAATATTTGTGTATTCATAATACATTGGGATTATGATTCCCTCGATTTGTTATATAGATTTGTTGGTTTCGCTCTTTCATCCTCGGTGGTAATGTACTTACTCAGCATTCCTCTTATCCTAAATTTTAACCGTTGGTTGAGCTTAGGAACCAAGTCTAGTTGCCCAGATTTTGGAAGTGTTGATATAACTAATATGCTTATCTGTTGAAATGACGGAAACAGCTTGTATGCTTATCTGTTCAGATGTTAATACAACTAGTATGTTTATCTTTTGTAAAACGGGAAGCGTCTAACATGAGTCACTGTCCCTTATAAGTGGTTGGCCAGGTTCGGAGCCGTCGATGTCAAATTTAGAAAATGATGAGAAACGGAAAATGAAATGAGATATGAATATTGTGGTCATGTAACGGAAATGTGTCACGGATTGGTTTATGGTAATCGAACATTTATGAACTGCTGATGTCTCAGTTATTGCTCATATTGTGTTTAGTATATCTGTACTGGGCGTTGGCTCACCCTATATGGGACACCAGTTTCAGGTACAAGTAACATGGCACCTCTACGGACATAGCTTGGATGGATGTGGGAGTTGAAGACTCTTAGTTTTTGATTATTTTGTTGTATTACATGTACATCAAGCCACGGGCTTATTTTGTATACAGTTAGCACTCTTCTTTTGTGAAACCAAGTGTGAAGTTGGGAAGTTGTAAGCCTATAGGGCACTTGCTTTTGTTGTTAACATGTAATATTGTTGTAAGAATTACTCTGATGAATGAAAAGCTGTTGATTTCTTTATACCATTGCATGTCTAATATAATGGGATTTATGTATTATTTTGACGCCGTTACGCCATCCTTTGTATCATCATTGATGCTTTGTGCACCTCGCATAAACGGGATTATCCGCGATCGTTAGTCGCGATACATTGTCCGCTGGCCACTCGTTCAAATTTTACCCTTGTCGAAATTTTATTCATCTACAGAGTACTATTTTAATTTTAATTTCTAGGCCGAAAATTTAACTTCGCATTCCCCTACCTTGCGCTACGCCTCATTTCTGAAAAATAAACAAAAACTACAAAAATCAGCAAAAAAAAAGTAATAGTAACATAAATTGGCACGGCAAACATATAATCAGTGCAAATTTCGTATCACAAACATCATATCCAAGTACAACAAAATCTATTACTATGAAAACATGAAAAATTTAATTTTAAAAAATAAGAAAATACGTAAATAACATAAAAATAGCAACTTCGTAACCACCTTGTACGGCTGGTTTGGCATGTTTACAAAAAGACAAAAGTCAAAAACTCATAATTTGACTTCAATCACATTATTCTAAGTCACATCATCTCTCACACACATCATTTCAACCCCGAACGCAAACGGAACCCATATTTCACAAAAAGTTAAAAAGATTTTTGACTTTAATGGAGAAATGTGTATTACAGAATTGTATAAGTTAATGTGTAAGGAAAAACAACAATGCTACGGTGTCGTTTGGTAACACTTACGTTTTCAGTTTTCTGTTTATATTTACAAAAATTTAAAAAAATCAAATAAAAATTTGTTTGGTAAAATTTTTGATTTATAAATCAGTGGTCTCAGTTTATAAATTTGGCAAAAAATTAAAAACACAAAAAATGTGTTTCCATTTTGAGTTTTTAGTTTTTTTTTTTTTTTTTTACCACCCAACACTAGCCACCACCCGCCACAATTTTCCACCACCGTCTTCCGCCACCACCACTCACCCACCTGCCATCCACTCGCCACCACCACCCATCCCTCACCACCGCAACCACCACCACCACCACCCACCATCCACTTGCCATCCACCGCCCGCCACCTACTTGCCATCACCACGATTCACCCACCACCACCAGCCACCTGCCAGTCACCCCCCACCACCACCCACCACCCACCCGCCACCTACCTGCCACCACCACCCACCAACCACCACCACCACCCCCACCCACTCGCTACCACACACCACCCGTCACTGTCACCCACCCATCCACCACAACCACCACCACCACCCGCCCGCCACCCACCACCACTCGCCATCCGCCACCCACCACCCACCACCTGCCATCACCACCACCACCTGCCACCTACCTGCCACCACCCACCACCACCCGCCATCCGCCACCCACTTGCCACCACCACCCATCACTTGTCACCACCACCACCACCACCACCCACCACTTGTCACCACCACCAACACCACCACCCACCACCCACCCGCCACCACCACCCACCACCGCCACCACCACCACCACCACTACCCACTCACTACCACCCACTACCCGCCACCGCCACCCACCCACCCATCCCCACCACCCGCCACCTACCTGGCACCACCCACTACTACCCACCACCCACTTGCCACCACCACTCACCACCACACCACCACTACTACCACCCATTCGCTACCACCCACCACCCGCCAATCCACCTACCCACCTACCACCACGTACCTGCCACCATTCGCCATCCGCCATGCACCTGCCACCACCACTCGCCACCACCACCCACTCGTTACCACCCACCACCCGCCATCGTCACGTACCCACCCACTACCACCACCTATCATCCACCCGCCACCACCCACCACAACCAGCTACCCACCACCCACCGTCACCACTTTCCACCACTGTCTTCCGCCGCCACTTACCACCACTTGCCATTTCTCACTCTTTTTTATATTTTAAAAATTTTTAAAACATTTTGTCAATTACCAAACGCGTTTGTCGTTTATGTTTTTCTAAAAATAAATAAAAACCAGTTTATAAAATTTTTATAAATATAAACTGAAAACGTAAACGTTACCAAACACACCCACGTATCATGAAAAATCTTTCATGAAAATAATCAGGAAAGTTTTGTGACTCTTGGATTACACTTAGAACAAAGAACCACACATTAATCAAGGTAATCCAAGGATCATAAATCTTTCATGATCATTTACATGAAAAAATTTAATGATCCCTAACTTTTCTAAAGGAAAAATTATAATTCTTGAGTTGTGTTGACTTTTTTTTCAATAGTAATAACTCATGGACTTGTTGGTTTTTTTTCCCAACTTGCCAACTTCACCTTATGTAGTGTCACGATGTTTCGCTTTCTCCCAAATTTGGAACAAAACCAAAGTCGCCAGACAGCTTCCCACAGATGCAAGATTTTCATGATGACCCACATGCCGAAGCCTTTCTAATCTCACCAACTCATTTCCATTTCCCACATACAAATTTCGCAACCGTGGTGTCCTCCTTCTCTCCATTTCGGTTTTGCGCCCACCTCCAAGAACACACTCTCTCTGCTCTCCATTTCGATCAAGGCCAGTCGCCGACGGTAAGAGTCACCATTTTCTGCATGTGTGAGTTTGTCTATTTGTTTTTTCAAGCACATTATTATTATGACCCATCAGGTTCCACTCGCATGACATTACCATTTCTCAACTAATAAATTGTTCCTCCTTAGGTCATTGAAACCAGACGCATCGATTAGGTATACAAACTACACGGTGACAAACCGATATTGCCATTGACGAAGTTCCATAGTGACAAACGGTCTTCGCTCAAAGAAGGCTGGTTTTTATTTCTCGCATGAAGGTAAGTTGATGGGTGATGTTGGGTTGAATGTCCGATGTGGCCCTGCTCCAAGTAAAAGCGATTGGTTGTTGATTCTCGCTTCAAGTCATAAATACTATAAAACGAGTACAACATATGGGCAATTAATTTTCAGAAACAAAGGCATGCCATATCTCATAAATTAACCACAACATATCGCATTTGAAAATACACGAAAGTACCACTGCATAATGTACGACGACTCAATGGTTCGTTGATTGTAAGTTGTTGACAACAAATTCGCTTTTGTTACAATTTCAGAGTAATGTTCTTCTGATCCTTATGAATATTGCATTAAATTCTTTGCAGAAATATCGTAATTGGATATGGGCACATGTCGACAATGCGGCTAACCGTGAGTTTATGTCGCTCAAGATTTCATACCGTTAGGTTTGCAAGGTTATGTTTCAGACGCATTAAATACCACGGCCTGCTCGTATGGCATATTGTGCCGTTATGTAACGCCATCACGAGGTTGTGCGATTTGAGTTTGACACACTTGCG
Organism: Camellia lanceoleosa; assembly: GCA_025200525.1. Lineage (NCBI taxonomy): Eukaryota > Viridiplantae > Streptophyta > Magnoliopsida > Ericales > Theaceae > Camellia > Camellia lanceoleosa. Next base: position 92,537,602 of record CM045762.1, read on the forward strand.
ATAGCCTCAAATTGCACCATGAATTGCGGTAATGGATTAAAACTCGTCAATTTGTTACCGTAATATGTGCACATAGGCCACATGTTGCGATTCTCAAGGAGAGAATTTAGAAATCCATAATTCATCGAAGTTATAGTAAACCACTTCAGCTCATAATTTTCGTGACAACGAAAACGACGCTACCATTTTCACTTAAAATGGCACAACTTTTTAAATGGCAAGGCAAGATTGACTAACTTTAAAGTTAACCGACGAAGATGATAGAATGCACAAAACGACATACCAATCGATAATTTGGCCTTCAACAAAATTTCATTTACGCCGATATTTGTTACAGTAAAGGAACACATTGAAGGCAAGTGGCAAAGGTTCACGAATTGAAAGGGTTGACATTACCGAGCCCCTCACGAAAAGCGCCACTTGGACCATTTATTTTTACAGTGTTCGACAAGGTCCTTCAAAGCGCTCACAAGATTTAATCCCTATCGCCGAACGCAGACAAGATTTTTGCACACTCGCATTACATATTTTCAACTCATAGGTTATACTGCACATTTCTCGCTTGTACTCAAAAGAAATTAAGATTTTAGAGACTAAAAGTAAGGGCCAAAATAATTTGGACCATTTATAATTGTTGTTGCAAAATGATGTGGTTATTCTTATATTTTTAGCAACCAAAATTGACATTACGGATGCATTATTATGTAGTTGGGACAAAATTTGTTTGTGTAAAAATTGGTCCCTAAATGTCAATGTTCATGATTTGTGTACATATATGTATAGATATCCATCCATATGTAACATATACTTACACCGAATTGACAATGGTTGCACCAAAGAACAATTCAAGGAAAGACGAGAAGCGCATAACCCCGACCTAATATGGTTAGTGTGCGCATATGTAGTAAGTAGAGTACCGTGATGGAAACACGTGATCGCTGTGATAGCAAAGTATGGACTTCTATTCCATGCGCACACCACTATGTGCTTCTATCGTGTTGCATTCAAATGATTTCCAGAAATATAGACGCTATATTGCATGTTCTTATAAACTCCGATTATGTGTAAAATTCCATGTCCGTTATTATTTCAACTGTGCTAAATAGTAATTTGTATGTGCAAACATATGTAAATACCATAAAATGTGCACACATTAAGTAGTGATACAACTTTTGGTGACAATTATTTTCGACTTAAAGCTCCTATTTGTCTCAGATAAAGGCCACGCTCAGGTAACACTTACAGAGCCGAAAGGATATTGGGGAAAGGTGGAAGGAACTCCCCCGTGATGAGAAGAAGAGGTTTCAGGACATGGCTAAGGCAAGTGCCAAGGAACTGGGCGAAGAAGTTGCAAAGAAATCTGCAAAGGTACTTAGGTGCTTAGTGTTTTCGTAACTGCATTTGGGGAGGACCTGCTATCGATACAATGTTGGTTAAATTTTTGTATTAATGTTTACGTTAATAACATTGCAGAGTAAAATGCAAGTCAGCATATCATTGAAGTCAATTGTTGATATCGTGAACCGCTGTAACGAAGCACAAAAGCAGGCAGTCATTGATATTGGGTTCGGTGGCCTCCTCGGGTTAAAGTGTACCCGTATAGATCACAACATGTGCCAATGGTTGGTACAGAACTTCGATCCCGGCACGCAGTTCGCTTGATCGCTCATGGTCACCCGAGGCTCACTTGTGAGGAAGTGCATGTCTTATTGGGTATACGGTCAGAAGGCAATGACGTGCAGTTCACTGGTTCAATAGATGCATATCCCAATATCTACGAAGAGGTTGGAGCTGTTAAGGGAATCATTCCTTTGAACCGGTTGAGAGTTTATCTGACTGAGAGTGATGGTGCGGATGACGAAGTTTCCGCGAAGTTTGCGCCAGACGTGTTGGGGCCATGTTGTGTCCTACCACAATGACCGCTTGAGCCTCGCTGCTCGCTCATGCCGTGAAGGATGTGACCGTATGGGGCATGTAATTGGGCAAAGCCGATAATCGCAATACCTTGTCAAAGGTGTTCGGAAGTATAAGATGAAAGTTCAGCGCCAGGCAACTGGATGTGTTTTCCTTCTGATGGTAACGTAATCGACCGTTGTTTGTTTGTACCATGCCGATTACATATTTCATCCATTGCTGTGCATATGGGTCAATAAAATGGCAGTCGTTGCGAACTACAAACTTACCTGTTATTGAACAGCATGACAAATATACCTGTACGGGCCACATTTTTTTTAACCACGAAAACCTTATCTTTTTAACCGGAAACTTGCATGGGGATTCTGCCATCGAGACACATAAACACATACATATGATTGTGTTGTAAGTTGTATGCATTGTTAATGAATACGGATTATTTTGCTCGGAAGTGTATAGTAAATATGTTTTCCCCCTTATAATGCAGCTATTTTACTTGGATCATTTTGCCCCTCTCTGTAAAAGTATCGCTGCCACTACACGCCCATCCCCTCGCTAAATGATTGGGGTGATGCCGAATACCGGAGACGAGGCGACGATGGAAAGGAAGCAAATGTTGCAAAGAACATGAGGTAATCAACCCATTCGCTCAAGACATTTCACAAAGATTACCCCACGTGTTATGGATAACTGTGATGCATGTAATTTGTGTTCCTATGACTAGGTGACAAGCAAAGGACAAACAAAGGACCCTTTCCTTAGCGTATGTCATATTTTCAGTTTGTCTCTCCCTATTTACTCTGAAATACTCGAACTTTTGGGGCGAAAACATTAAGTTCCCATGTGGACGATGTTGTAGCCTTACAAATTCAATTTTATGTACTACTTCCGTTATGAAATGAATTTTGGTGAAGCCTTGAAGTCAGAGTTTTGGAAAAGCTTGAAGATTTTGGTTTTTTAACCTTGTAAAAAGGTCAAAACATTGTCGTCCAGTTATTATTAGTTCGTAATTGAAAATTTATCTTTGTTTATGTAATTGGGAAAAGGTAAAGTGGTAAACATGGGATCGACTGAAGTTTTTATCCACACCAGATGAGCATCATTTACAACAAAAAAAATTTTTCATTTCAGATGAATGGAGGAATTAATTTTTATTACATATATTTAATATGTCAAGTGTGTACACATACGTTGTGTGCAACTTAAGAAAGCAGACCGAAACTTTACGATTCACAGTTGAGATCGATTAACGATTCAGTGCATTACCATTTTCATTTCTGATTTGAATCCCGATTTGACAACTATGTCAGGTGGAGTTTCCTCCAACAAAAGCGGAAAGCAACGACATTGATGACGCAATTGACACACACCATGTCAATAACAAACAGAAACCACGGATTGATGATGTTCGTTTGAGCAAGGTTGAGACCGACATTGGTGAACTCAAGGAAACCATGACGCAAGTGCTTCAGAGCAATGCGGAAATAAGGGACATGTTGCTCAATTTCCGAGGGAAGGAAGCTGTTGACAATGCAAAGGTAAGCAAAAGCAATTAGTACACATGCTTCGCACAGTTCACAGAGGTTAATTGGGGATGAAATATGGTAGTAACTTAATGTATGTGTTTGTGTGATTAGGTGGAGTCGAATGAAAGAAATTGTAACATTAACATGTCCTCCAAAGATTGCCGAATCGAAGGAATGTCAACTAAGTGGTTGCAATTTATATTGTCCGCAAACAACCGCTTAATGAATGTATACATATTGTCAAATGAAGCAAATGATGCAAAGAAGTGCCGGGTGTTTATTGAACAAAGACAATTGCCTCAAGCAGAGAAAAGGGTTTTGACCCTACCGCAGAGTCGAGTTGCATGATGGCGGGGTGGTCTTCCCAAAGTATTAATGTAAATCAAATGAGGGTAATGTAGAAGATGTACAGAGGGTGGATTGGGAGGGCAATTATGTGAATGCAATGTAGTCGACTGAGATAATTGATATGCACGATGGACGCTATGCATCGCCCAAGAAGTTGGGGACATGCACAACAACCGTGGCCTTGCGTTGAGGAAACATACGCAGTTTAAGATAGCAAATCTCTTTCGGTTCGTATTCGCCATCAAGAACGCTGCACAACAGTAGTTTATCTTCGCTTGATGATTTGCAAACCTTGCCACCAATGCGAGGAGAAGGCATAATGTGCATCCTTCTGCTGGTAAGGTTGGCCAAACATTGGGAGCGGGACAAATTGTAACAGGCACACGAAGAGGAAGAGGAAGGGGAAGAGGAAGAGGTGTTGAACCGACAGACGTAGGGGATATACATTCGTGTAGCAATAGGAAAATGAGTACTCGACTTATCAATAAAAATTCCTAAGTCGCCACATAACTTCACCTTTCAGATGTTTCATTACCAATTGATGCCGACAAAGATATCGTCATAATTGAACCATTATTTGTGTTGTATTTTAATATTTGTGATTCTATCGCAAGCTTGCAGAATAAATGTTGTACACTTGTGTTGCAGATTTTGACAAAGTCCCGTCTAAATCGCACAGTTGGACAAGCCGCATTTTCACTCGTTAGACATCGCTACACCAATTTTAGATGAATAAGGATGTGTTATGTACTTTGCAAATTAAATTTCTGAACAGTGCTGAGTTAGTTAATTGTTTATATTAATAGGAGTTGATGTTACTTGATTGTTTATATTGATAGGACTTGATAACACTGGAGAGCATAGAGGTTTTATCAGCGGCCGAAAATGAAGTTGTTGACTCTGTACTTGACGACAGGAAAAATGAAAGGTACGGATGAGTTTAGTACTCGCAATTAACCTGCTCCATAGTATTTATAAATAAGTTTGATTTCCACAATTTTCATGTGTCGTGCTATGTTTATTTTATTCTTGTAGGTATCAGTTATTTAATTTTTCATTCTCTATGATTTGATGGGTTTATGATGGGTTTATCGATGTCGCATGTAGGATTTTCTTTGAATTTAATGCAAGGCTAGGGAAAGATCAAGGCTAAATTTCCTCACAAGTTTTTCTTTTGGTCTTATCCTCGCAATATCTACCTATTGGGAAAATTGCAAACCATCGATATTTTCACAAAATATTTCCAAATTCATGGAACCCTTTATAACTTTAAATATGAAACTTAATAAAGTTTACCCATGAATTGCAAATTTGTTTGAAAACTTTTAATGAAGTGCAATTTTCCGTAGCTATTTTCTTCTACTCTGCTTACATTTTCCATTTATTTTGGGATACTATTGGCTCCAGTTTGTAAAAAACATGTGTTTCTTTTTTTTTTAAACTTGGTGACCTGTAAATGAGCATTACAATTTTTACATATTATTTTAGCAAATACTATTGGACATGTCATAAGTTGTAATATGTAAAACTTTGTCTTTTCATTTTGTTCTTTAAAACCGAAACTAATCTTCATTGATTGGAGACTAGTAGAATCAGAATATTCGCCATAGTTGTACAACGTAAAAAATAATCTTATGTTGCTTAAGCCGTATATGTTTAAGTTTTACTAGGTCAGAGGTTGCTTCATCGTTGATGTCTACGTTTAATGTAGGGACATTGTCGTGTCTATGAATCTGCATGAAATGCCTTGCGAATGTGCTACGTGACGTGACATGCGCACGCTCAAACCAGGGGCATGGCTATCCAACACTGTAAGTCATGCCATCTGACAACGTTATTTCCACTATATTCGCATGATGGACATCCATGTAGGGACATTGTTATTTCATATTACGTTTAAACAAATGGCAAACCTTATTTCGCAAGTTGCCTGGTCTGTTACAATGTTCCAGCCAATCAACTTGGTCGCGGTTCAATTAACTAACGGACAGCAGCAAGTACACAAAGACGGAAGGCATACTGCGTGGTACTTTCCAGTATATGTGTCGGTAAGTAAGTGTTTTAGGTCGGTTGTGTATTGCAGAGACATATTTTCAGAAAACTTTGGCTGACTCAACTTTTACACACTAAACATGCAGACTTTGATACTAAATCAAAAAACTCAACCTCTGAACCATGATAATATCGTCAAATCATATTTTGGACATGACAGATATACTGGGGTGCTTGATGCATGTCAGAAGGTAATATGAATGTCCATTCCATTGAAGCGAGTAGATTTAATATGAACGTCGGTAATATGAATGTCGATCCCATTTACATGAATGTCAATGTAAATATGAAAGTTCGTACATGTTCGCATGCCCTCTAAACAATATCTTCACTTGTGTTTATGTACAGATTTACATGCCTTTCAATTATAGAGGAGTACATTGGTTGTGCCTAAAAATAGATATGGTAGACCGTGTATGCATCTATTTGACTCATTGGCATCCGCCACACTAGACACCAACAAGTCAACGCGGCAAATATGTTGGTATGTCGTGCTGGATTTCACATATCTACTTCAACACTGTCACATCCTTCACAAAAACTAACCCTCTCATTCTGCAACAGGTTCAAACAATGCATGCCTTACTACAACTACAGTTTGGAAATGAATATGTCAGAGACGTATGCATTTTGACGTCCGTGATGTTAGAACAAAGGCCATTACAACAAATTGGACGAGTAATGCACAAACCTCAAGGCCACGTTGACTTCACTCCTGAATCACTCATTTAACAAACCTGCTTATATTTTACGAGAAACTGAATGTTACATTTCATTTGTAGCACTTTCGACTGTGAGATGTTTGTGATAAAGTACATGCAGCAGCCTAATATACCCAGCGGTCCACACAAGGTACATTGTACCGCTTAATTTCAAATTGCGAAAAAAATCCGATTATTTCGTACCGCTGTAACTGTACCTGATTTGTGTTATTCGCTTTGTGTATATAGTTTCATCCTTCTGTGCGCCGGAAGTTGCTGCTTGACTTCATTATGGATGTGAACAATACAAAGATGGGCGAGTATCCTTCCTGCATGTGATTGATTGCAATTACAAGAAATATGACAGCGATTTTATCATGGCTCATGAAAGTACGACAAGAATTTCGATGTCGAACCACAACCGATAATCGATCAAATTTTGTCGTGACAACTTCTTAGGTCGCAGCTGTGATAATACTAATTTCCCACACGTATTGATTGTACACATAATTCCAATGTTTGGGACTGGAACAAACGAGGGGAGGTCTAGTAATGTTTGTTTGCTTTTATCGCGGGCTCAGACGTAATGTCATACACATAATTCCAATGTTATGGGTACGTAACAAACAATGCAATGTCATATTTGCCCAAATGAATATAGTAATTTTTGTCAACCGCAATGTCATATTTGTCCAACAAACAATGCAAGTTCAAAGTAGTAATGTTTGTTCGCTTACAACATCCATTATGTTTGTTTGATTTTTGTCAATGCCATGATTTTGTCCAAAACAAAGCAAAAAAGGCCACGTAACAAACAAATAGCGGTGACTATAATGCACTTTGAAGGGGAATTGATTACTTCATAAAATTGCACAAACGGTGAAAAATTGCACAAAAAATAAAAACAACCATACAATGCACATTAAAAACACGTAGTATTGATATTCAATTTTGTTTTTGTTCGCAAAACAAAAATCAGATTCATGAAAAGCACATACAAGGTGTCAATGCTACATCAAGAAAGAGGAGGTTGAGTTAAAAAGGTCCAACCTCCTAGTTGGTGATAGACCAATGAAGAGAAACAAAAATGTATGAAAACAATAAGAATGTAACTCCAAGCCCATCCTCGTAAAACCGCATAACAGGCAACCAGATGAAACTCCAAGGCAAAGATGAACAAACTTCGCACTATACAAATTTATTGAGACTTGAGCGTGAACCTTCAACCTCCATTCAGACTTGAGCTAACCTTCAACCTCCAAAAAAGAAAACAACTACAAAGAAGAGACCAACAATTACAACAATGCCAAGAAAGAGACCTCCAATAACTTTCCCCAATCCAAAGAAGAGACTTCCAATACAAAGACACCAAAACATCATTCAAACAATGGAAAAGGCCAATATGCAAAGAACAGACTTAAGGCTATTCGTTGATCCCATATAGCAAAGAAGAGTACATATATAGCAGAAAGCGTAGTTGAAGCACGCCAGCAAAGAACCAAAATGAGCATGGTTGACCCCATAAAGTAGCCTACGATTTGGGGAACAGAACGGCTAGAACACCCCACTCGATTGAGCATCCGCCAAAGATGGCTTGGGCTTGGTCCAACTCAAATTTTAGTTGTCAATGGATGCAATCCATGTCTAATTTGGGAGAGCATCATCCTTGCTTCTTCATTAAGCCGGGTCATGTTGTCGCCGCAGATGAGCCTTTCTTTGCTTGGACAGAGGCAAGTTCTCGCCATGAGTTTGGCTTCCTCAACTTCAAGTGCCGAAAGTGTTGTCAAGAATGCCCGCAGAGGTTTGTCGCTTAGTTTGAGTGAAGTAGATATGGTGTGGGCTTCGCTTAGGAAATCCTTTTTGGTTTGAATATCCTTCTAGCAAGTCCGAACCATCTTCGAAAGGGTTGGCCATTCCGTGATGATCTTGGCCAATTGCTTTAGTTGAATGGGGTTGAAAGGATTAGGGGAGAGGTTTACAACAACAGAAAGACAGGCCAAGGTTTCATCAGGTTTGTGGAGAATGATTTCTTCAACTGGGGTGTTAATGAGGTTGATGAAGGTGGTTAAGGTTTGTTGAGTTTCAAAGATCAAATGATGTAGCCTTTGAGGCAATGGGGATATTTCGTCTAGATCTTGTTGAAGAATCGAAACTTCGGCCCAAATATCCTGCGATGGACCGATGGCCTTTGAACATTAATGGTTTTGTGAGAATATATGCTTGCAAGTAATAAAGAGTAAATAGGATGAGGTTGGAAATGGTAGTACATGTCCTGATAACGTGCGCGCTGACGGTTGGCCTTGTTCAGCTGTGGTTGTGGCATCAGGACGAGTTGTTTCGCATCGATGAAATGGCAAGATTAGCGCTTTCAGTTCTTTCTCTCAGATCGCTATCAGGATAGTCATGAGGACCTTCAAGTTCGTCTCGCCCATTGGTCGTGGAGATGAGTCCTCAGATATGTCCATCCTCAGAATTGGAGAACAATACTAGTTACTTAAAGAGAAGTTTTTTTTCCCCAAACAAACAAAGAATATTTGTAATTCTATTTACCTTCGTGGTGAACTTCGTTGAGGGATTTTGTGTTCTCATCTGCTGGAGAGGATTGGGTGTTGATTGAAATGTCAAATTCAATCCTCTCGATTCTTTGTTTGAAGTTTGGGAATTGGAGGGGTTGGATGGTGATGGTTGAGGGCTAGAGACGTATGGACAATGTGTTGAGGAGAAGTGGAGCGATGTTGTGATGCAATTGTGTAGATTGTCAGGCGAAGAGTGTGAAGCAAAGTTGTAAGGAAGTCCTCATGGATGCTTCGTGTGGTGGTAGAGTTGGTTGTACAATGGGTTCTGTGGGTACATTGTCGATGGATCGAATTTGATGAATGTGTTGAGGAGAAGTGGAAGCATCGCCATCATCGCCAGCAAGAAGAAGCAATCTCCTTTTTTCTCTCGCACAAAAGTAAGTGATCACCATGAATGGAAATTGAGATGATGTAAAATGTAAAGTGAAGGCTTACTGAGAGTCAGCTCAAGGATTTGATGTAGTTTGGCTACATTTGGCCGAGAGGGATATCCCACTCGCTAGGGTCTGTGCTTAGAGCAGAGCAAGGAAGGCTCTTCTCTTCTTCGCCGTGACCTCTGCCTCAAGTAGGGTACGGTGGTAGTTCCTCTGCGTTTCTATTTGCATGCCGCAAAAGAGTCTCGCATTAATTTCGAATCAAGGGGTGTTTGTCTCGAGTAGTTGCATCCATTGGAGCCTTGCCTTTATGTTGGTCCCTAACCAATGGTTCAAAGAAGAGCCCAATTTTGGTCACAAAGGTTAAACAAGTTAGTGTTTTAGAGAAAAAACAAAACAAATTGCATGACACAATGTGGATCTCAAGTATATGAAGGAAGGATACCAGAGCCTTAAGCTTGGAAAGCGAGGATATGCGGCCCTCAATATGACAAGTATCGCAAGACAATTTTCAAGTGGCTTGTAGAAAATAATGGCGTATATAAGTCCCCACCAATGGTCAAAAGCAAATGAGCAAATCAAGCAGTGTTTGAAGAAGAAGGAGCCAAAATCTTGGAAAAGTTTGGTGTTCTCGTGAGAATGGATTCACTTTTGTAGGATCTTTGAAGTGGATTCTGACCCAATCTCCTCATGGATGGTTGGGTGGAAATAAGGATAAGGGATAGCCCGAAAGACCAAATTGCTCGACCATTGATTCGGATCAGATGTCTCAAAACCGCAAATGATAGCTTGGCGAGGATACGAATGTACCAACCAAGACATGTCTAGAGGTGAGAATGTGTCTCCAACTCTCATTTTGTTCTTGGACTTGGTCATTGTGTAAATCGATGGGTCTGTGAAGAGGAAGCTAAGTTTATTGGAGAAGAATTCAAAGTTCAAATGGCATGTACAGGGAAGGTCTCATGGCGAAGGTTGTAAAACATGGTCGATGATTTGTGAAAGTGAGGATGGGTTGGTCGGTATAAGTGAGCAGCTGTTCAAAGATAGGAGTAGCAAACAGTGTTTCAAGGTGTTAGGTGGTGGGGGTCGTGCCTCAGTGGAAATAGGCATACAACCAGTGCCCGAAGAGCTGTAAGGGCCACCACAGCTTAAATCTTCTTGTCCACAAAGGAAAATAGGGCCTTGTAAAGGGTGGCAAGAAGATAAGGGCTAAAGCCATAAGTTGGCCATCTTGCATACACAAGGCAAGGGGAGGTATTCTTTCGTGATCTTGTACCAGGACACAAAAAGAAACTCACAAAGCCAAAGTAAGTAAAAAGGCTTCTTTCTTTGTCATCGACAGGAACCAGCTTGCCTTGGTATTTTTTGGCAAAATCAGATAGCACATGTCGTTGTTTAAAGTAAATGTCACTTTTGGAGGCTCAAGGAGAGCATGAATTGATTGCCCAAGATTGGGAGACCACCAAGTGAGCTACATCTAAGATGGTAGGGAAATCATACCAAAATTGAGGAGTAGGAGTTACTAGATCATGACTAAAAGCATGCAAAGAAGAAAGAATCACCCTTTGTTCAAGGCCATAAATTTTAGTCGACAGTCTAATTGCTTCACTAATGCCCTGGTGCTTCCATACTTCAGCGTCGTGACCTTCAATTCTCCTGGCCCAGCTTCGCCAATCAGAGTCTGGTGACCTCCACCCTCTGAGTGGGTTTTTGCTGACATTCCAGTTAGTCCACTTCAGTCCAGGTTGGTTGAGAAGAAGGTTCTCACCATTACCAAGGGGATAGTATGGACCTAGCTCGTCTAGGAAGTAAGACGCGAAGGTAGGGCCTAGAGTAGCCTTAGCAACAAAGCTTGTGCTGGGCAATAGGGTTGCACCAAATTTTAGAGGAGCGATCCGTGCTCTGATAGGGTCTGGGAAGCGGAGTAGGTCTTCATTGTTCTCCTCAGATGGAGATGGTTGAGATTTTTTCGGCGCCATGGCTTAGGGTTTTGTGGTGCTCTGGTTTTGAACGGCAATGGTTGAGAAGGAGGAGTACAGTCTGGGGCGTTTGAATCAGAGGGAAACGAAGTGGTTTGAAGTTGAAAGGGTGGGTCTTTTATAGCTTATGATGGGGCCAGTATATTTGGGCTCTATTTTATGTTTGTTTTGGCCCGTATTAACAAATTTGCTATTGGCCCCAAACAATGGCCCCCTCATTAAAGTTAAATATCATAGAAAAATGTTTTGGTCTTAAAAACCGTGGGCCCTAATGGCCCTAATTTCCTTTTTGGGTAAGTCTGCTTTTTTTTTACCTTGTTTTTTTTTTTTACTTTATATGGAAATTAGGCCATTAGGGCCACTAATTTTCGAATCATATGACTTGGACCCCCACAAGGGGACCCCCATGACCCCCTCTCTCTCTAATTGGCCACTTTTTTTTTTTTAAATTTCTTCTTTTTTTTTCCCTTCACCAATCAGCAGCCCCCACGTGTGTGGGGGGGGGGGGAATGGTGGTGGTGCAGGGGGGGATTGGGGGGGGGGTCAATCACTTTCGCAATATTTAACTTGGACATGGGGGCTATTGGTTGGACCAAGTTTTGCCACCGCCGACAGATGGTCCACTTAATCGAGGGCATGTGGCCAAGAATGTCCACCATCCGAAAGTGGGCTCTCGCATGTGGGTCACCTAGAAGTGATAGGGAAGTTTTACCACTACCATGGAGTTAGTGGGCACACTTTCAGAGGAAGCATGAGACAAAGCAGAGCCTTGCTCACGATTTAAGTTTAAAACATGGTGGCCATGAAATAAACACAAGAAAAGGGAGCTCCACAGATAGAAGTGGAGGTTTAGTATTGATATCCAGATACTGCTTTTTGTGGCCCATCATTGCATGATCCCACACGCCTACACCATAACGCCACCCCCGACTTCAATCTTCAAGTCCCTCTGCCAAATATTGACTGCTCCCACGACCTTCCTTTTCACCATTGTGGGCATGTCCTCATCATTATGAGTTAGTGGGCATACTTTCAGAGGAAGCATGAGACAAAGCAGAGCCTTGCTCGATGTAAGTTTCAAAACAAGCAGGCCATGAAATAAACACAAGAAAAGGGAGATCGAGCATGTAAGTGGAGGTTTAGTATACTTGAATGCCTAGAACGGAGATCGCTCGCTTTCGCTTATCCAGATATCGCTTTTGTGGCCCAAAGATTGCATGATCCCACACGCCTACACCATAATCGCGATCAGAATCGCCTCGACTTCAACCTTCAAGTCCACTCGCCAAATGTTGACGCTCGTCGACCTTCCTTTTCACCATTGTGGGCCATGTCCTCATCATTATGAGACAAAAATCGATGCAATATTGTCTACTAAACACAACCACAATCCTTGCAAACCGGGCCATCAACCACAACACTAGGCCACTCATCGTTATCGCCTCGATCGTGAATCATCACACTCGCCAAATATTGAAATTTCGTAATTTAATAAAAATATGTTCAATGTTCTCAGATTGTAATGACTTAAACACAATTGTTGTCCTACATTTTACGAACTAAATTACACAACTTATTTATATCAAAAACAAAATATACATGTCAGTTTATAATCAAAAATGGGAACTACTTTTAAAAAAAAGTTCGCTTATATTTTCAGCTAAATTATGATTGGATATTAGATTAAAAATTCCTCTTTGCACTTATTTTTCCCACATCCTCCCAACAGCTGCTCCATTCAACTAACATTGCATCTTGCTTGCCACCTGACTTACACGCCGAGCAAGCATCGGGCAAAGGTTCATGGATTTAGTGGCCACCCTCCAAGAGGAAACATGAACGAATTGGGAGTCTGTATATGTCGAGGAAAGGCTAAAAGGATCTGGGCACAGGTGGCAACTTCAATTATATGCACTTCGGCAGGTACAAGTGGAGCTTTTATGTGGTTCCAATACGTAAATGACCGCGGCAGCTGTGGTTGCACGTATAGTTGCAGAATTGGCAGATCATGGGGTCGTGGGAATTTTATAGTTATAAAGGGCAGAATGTTTGCAGAGAGAGAGGACATGAACAACAACACAACTTACTTTCTACATTGTAACTTCTGTGTAGTTTTTTCCCTTCTCCTTTCTACTTTGTTACAGACAACACAACAACACAACAACTTTCTACTTTGTTACCATCAGTTCATCGAAAGAAGTCTTCATCCTTTTTAGGCATTCAAACCAATACCACAATTGCTTGATTTTCTTCTTCAACTTGTCAAGTTAAAAATACTGCTTCGTTGCTGTCGATATAGGCCCACCATAATTTTACTAACAATAAACCCATACTTCCATAGTAAACATGAAATAATTTCACAACTCTGCTCAGAACTCAGAATTCATATACCAATCGGCATGGAGATAAAGTAACGAGTTCATAGGTTACTTTCTCCAAATTATACAATTACCGATTCACCTCATCAATTGTGTTCAATCATTTTTCCACACCGCCGCTTCAACACTACCGTATTGTTCCACAGTCGCTTGGAATCAGAGAAACATCGAAAAATAGTCGCTGTTTAATGTGTGTACTTGGATCCACCAACCCGCTTTTGCAAATGAACGGGCGATGACTCGCATTGTACTCACGGCCGCTTATGTGGGTGTATTCAGATCTCGAAAGTTAGTACCCATCGCTCGCCTACACCAACCTTAGGACACGCTTCGCTTTGTGTGCCCAATGCATTTGCAATTTCCACATTTTCTTGGTTCGACGCTTGGACGATGCCCGCCCCGGGTTCCCTTTGTCTTCACAACATCGATCTTCTACTCCAAATTGTCGATGTAATGAATGTTTCCTCCGCTCCATTCCCACCGCTCAAATTCCTCTCATATAACTCCTTCATCCGCCATCGAAGACATACATCCCTAGCCTCTTTGAAACCTTCCGTTGATTGCGAGGCATAGAAACACATTTCGTTGTAGGAAGAACTCAATATCCCATACCGCCGCTCAGGTTGTAGTGCTATCAATTGAGGGTTGAGGCCATTGTCGCCATCCTTGCTTGCAGCCTTGTCCATCTATGCAAAGACACAAGTTGGGGGAATTTGCGTGAAATTTTCGGCTTTCATAACACATATCATGTGGCAGCAAGGTAGCCCAACGACTCAAACTTCATGCAAGAACATCTCATTGTAGCATCCACTGGACTGTGTATTACTATCCATGATCTGTCCTTCACTTTGTACTTATGAATATAGTAGCATTTCTGACCATCCCAAGAAAGGAACACGCCCTTCACATTCAACTTCCCTTTCTAAGATTTCATCACTAACATTCTAAATATATTTCGGTGAATAGCTCACCCATGTCTCTCTCAGATCTCGCAATGGAGTAATCAATCGAAAAGTCTTATTTGTTTCAAAGATCATCTCCAAATTTCGTTATACCTTATCCTTGCAAGAGCCCGATCATAGTGCCTAACAAATTCATATAGCTTCAATTTGTGTTGGAGGAAGGATTGAAATAAGCATTCATACACTCCAGCTACCGAAAGTGCTCTTCATCCCAAAGAAAGAAATATCCACGATATATGCCTCAAATTTCACATATGACGCTTCATATGTCTCCAACACCCAACTGGTTTGAAGTCCAAATTTTTCGACCATTGTCGCCCAACCATGCTCAAACTTTGTCTCATCCGCTTCATGTCTATGCAATCGCTTGAAAGCATGTGCAAAGCCACTTATGTGAACATTTGAAACAAAGATTTTTCCCAAGATGCCAATTACATAATCGATGTCTTATGGCCCGAAATACTCTTCCGATTGTCTCGTGACGCTTTATCCCCATCTCACAAGACGACACAGTGCTTTATTGCCCATCCTCCATAAATGTTTCCAAAACCCATGTGTATGTCTCAATTGTCTCATTAGCTAGCAAAACATATGCAAATATCGTGGTCCTAAAGTGGCTAGTCACACCACCAACATGACAAAAGGTTTTGTATGCATTGGTTCTGTAAGTTGAGTCAAATATCAACACATCACCAAACTTTACGAAGTCGGTCGCCCGCGATTAATCGCCTGCAATGTATTTTGTAACTTGTTATCGCTACACACATCATACTTGTAAAAAACGCATCAACATCAAGTTTTGCACATAGGTAAACCAACGCCTCGCGATCACCATCCTCAACTTCTCACGCTCGCTTGAATATGGTTGTGCAGATCCGCACGGATGAAACCAACATTCTCATAAGACCCGCATTGATTTACCATATAGTCCATGATTTGGCTAGTCTTCACACCGACATTGCGATAGCCATTGCTTGAGCTTTGTCAAGGCTGCTTAAACCGCGATGTGACCTCGTGATACATAACACGTTGTTGTTCCGCCAATTCATGGTTGTGGTCCGACGAAGTGAGTCACAACATACTTTCCCTTCACCAAAGATCCGTGATCGCATCAGATGCTAAATTAGGCCTTGCAACCTACTCTTGTTAGTGCCTTGGGAGCTCTACTCTTCAAAGAACACGGTCCAAGTATTTTGGTAATCTCGACCTCCCTTGAACACAACCACGCCTTACTAACGCCCTTTCCTCTTTATTTGTGTTAATTGATTTTCGATACTAAAGCCCTTCGCTTTAGCATACGATTGTAGAAATCTTCCATCTTCGATCAATCAAATTTCGCTCCGCATTAGCACGCTCAACATCACCAACCGTGTCATTGCGATGAGCATCGCTAACCATTTTTTTTCACGCCGGCTCGCCATGTTCACCGCTCATGTTGGTTGCTTCTTCATTGCTCGACCACCTTCGCAACCATGATCGTTCGCCGACTTTCATTCATCAAACGAATGTCATCTCGCTTCATTTCAATGTCATAATCATCACCTTCCCTTTTAACTTCCGGGGCCATATCAAGACAGACATTACTACAAACAATTACTTGATGACCGAAAATTGTTAACACAAACACAAACATGACATTTTCACACGGTTTAGCTGTTTGTGCAAACACAAACACTCGCTTGAGAAAGAGAAAGAGAAAGGTTAGTTGCCAATGGAGGGGTTTCCGTTGGACCAAGCGAGAGCGTTGAAGTTAGGCTGGGGGTTTAGTTGAGGGAAAATAGCTGAAGTGAACGGGCCAGAGAGACAGAGAGGGAGACAGAGAGAGGGAGACAGCTCCATACCTCATATCTAGTTCCAGAGAAGGGCTTCACTTCAGCAATGGAACCAACATAGCCTTGTAGTTACGTTGTTGTTGGAAATCGCCCGTTATACTGTTCCCTACAGAGCTTCGTCAATGGAACGAACCGAACAGGGGCTTCTCCCTGTTAATGGAAATCAACAGTTACACTGACTCAACCTTACACAGAGAGGAGAACAGAGAGAGATAGAGACGAAATACAAAGAGTAAGTGGGATGTAATCATGCAAATACAAGCATTAACCGGCTGCCCCGATTTCAACTTTTTCACGATTAAACAATTCAATGGTCTTGATCAATTATTGTAATCTAACGGCTAACAATTGGGTTGCATATGGTCTGCAACCTTAAGGGGGTTGCACACTTAAGCATGACCCAAACATTATTGGGTAATAGTTTAATGAGATAAGGTGTAAATTATTGTATTTTTCTGTCTAAAATTTATAAAAAGTTAAATTATTTATGCCTCTCATAAAAGAGAAAACACAAGCAATTAGCATAAACAATTTAATTAATTTAGTTTTTCATTATAATATTTAATTCGTGTCTTGCATGGGCCTTTTTTAGCTAAGATATATATATATATATATATATATATGAGCACACATACACGCAGACATAGGAATCTAAATAGGATAAAATTTTAACTTTAATTATTTAAAAAAAAATTGTTTAGTTTCAATTTTCAAAAAATATTTTTAAAGGGATTTCATTTGTCTTTATTGAACTTTTTTCATATTTTAATTTTTTTTTTCTAAAAAGTTCTTTAAATACATCAAGATTAGATGCATCTAAAAAAAAAAAATCAAAATATGAAAAAATACTAAAAACAAATGAAAACTCGAAGAAAAATGCACACATATTTTTGTTCAAAATTTTATTATTTTTAGTGATGTTTTTAATATTTAAGTCAATTTTTTTTTTTTTTCGATGCATCTTAATTAGGTATATCTAAAAAGTATAAAAAAATTAACTAATATATATATATATATATATAAATTTATTAAAAATAAACGAAAACTCATATAAAAAAAAAGTTTTTGAAAAATCAAGTCAAATAGACACGTACATTTGGAAATATATATCCAAATGTGGTAACTACTATAATTGTTGAGATTAAAATAAAAAAAGAAAAAAAAAGAGAAAAGAAGATTATGTTGCTATATTTAGCATTACATTTTAAAATAGGACTTTTAAAATTTGTAAAATATTTTGAGATTTTGGTTTACTTTGTTTGTTTGTTCGTTTGTTTTTTTTTTTTTTTTTTTTGTAAAAAAATATTGTGAGAGTTAATATTAAAAAAAAATCCTTTTATTAAAAAAATATTATAACATTTTAAAATTAGTTAATAAAATCATGTAACATTTTTTGAGAAATCATTTTTAAATGGGTTTTTGTTTGGTTAGAATTCTTAGAAATTATTTTTAAATAGGCTTTCATTTATCTTCATTTATTTATATTTTTTCATATTTTAGTCAATGTTTTATTTTTTTTTTTTTTATTTTATTTTATTTTATAGATATATCAAGATTAAATATATCTAAATAAAACTATATATGAATTTGTTTTTACTAAAAAAAATCAAAACTCCAACAAAAATGTATAGATTCTTGTTTGAATTTTCGTTTGTTTTTAATCTTTTTATTTAATTTTTTAGATGTGTCTTAATTAAATATATTTAAAAATTATAAATTATTAAGAAAAATAAAAAAAATCATTAAAAATAAATGAAAACTCATTTAAAAACCACTTCAAAAAGGGTTTGGTTTCTCCTATATTCACGATCCAACTTGAGAGAGCATTTGGATTTAGTGGGTCCATTAGCTCAATCTCGATAATCAAACCGCTCATTTTTTGTACTCATTGAGAAGAATATTCATATAAAAAATTAAGAGGATTAAACTTCGGTAGTTATATATTTAAATTACATTTATCTTAAAAAAATGAACAGCAAATATAATTTTAAGAATAACTGTTCATTTTTTAAAAAACAAGTATGATTCAAACATATAATTATCGAAATTCATTTATCTTGATTTTTTTTACATAAATATTTTTCTCAATGAATTCTAAAAAATGAGTTGTTTAGATTATTGAGATTGAGTTCACAATAAACCCATTAAATTTAAATAGGGTAAATTACAGTTACCTTTCTTGAGGTTTTTGACAATTATAAAGTCTTTTTTATAGTTTTCATAATTACAAAAATCTCTCTTACTTTTTTTGACAATGTCAAGATTCTCTCTTCCCGTTAAGTTAACCCAAATGATATTAATTTGATGTACAAATGACCATAATACCCTTTAAGTGTAATTTACCTATATATATTAAATTATTATTTTATTTCTTACAATTTTTTTTTCCCTTGACTTTGTATTTTTTTTTCCCACTATAAACTTTGAACTTTCATAAGTTAAAAAAAAATAAAAAATCATCCATTGATGAAATTATGAAAGAATATCAACATTTCTTGTTTGAATTAACTTAATAAAAACAATTTAAATGAAAGAAACAAAGATGGAGATGTAGATTTTGGATGTAATAAATATTTATTTATTTATTTTACTATTTTAAAATAATTTATTTCTTCAAGTAAAATTCTTTTTAATTAGATGTAAAAATAAAAATTTAAATAGTTTCTTATTCACAAATAATTGTGTTATATCTTGCATTCTCTATTAACTAATTTTAATTTATTGTAACCTGATTATATATTTTTTTCACTTTTATATTTATTTTAAAAAATTTTATTATTAAGGTGAGAAATATTGACTTATTTGTTTTTTTAAATATCCATTGATTGGAATTTGGAAAATTCAAAGATGAAAATAAAAATTTGAAAATAATATAGGATTGTGAAAAGATAAAAATGATAATTTATATATATATATATTTATGAGGTAACATTTGGTAATTTTTATAAGTCAATTTTTTTTAGTATAAATATGAAATGGTATTATGTTTATTTTTTCTTAAAAAAAAATTAGATTAATGATTCAGGCCTCGAATTTGAGGCTCGAATTTGCCTTGAATTTTTTATTTTTTTTCAAAGCTGTGCTATTTTGAGAGAGAGAGAGAGAGAAGAGAGGGGAAGAGGGCTCGCAGTCGCCGCCCGATCGTCGTCTCCGCAGCCCGATTGTCGTCTCCGGCAGCCCCCGCCTCTACCTCGCCTCCGCCTCCTCCTCCCCCTGTAATTAGGGCCCCCTCCAGTCCTCCTCCTTCCTCATCCTCCTCCTCCCTTCTCTTCTTCTTCTTCCTTCTTCATCTTCTTCGTTTCTGATTGAACCAGGAAAAAAAAAAAAACTCATTCGAGCCAAATTCGAGGCCTCTATCACGACTGAAAAAATTAATATACAAATATGTTTATAAAACAAAAGAAAAATTCATGTTTCGTAAGTTGCTATGGTATTGGGTCTAGCTAATATTGATGAAAGAAAAAAAAATGATGAAAAAATAGAGAAAAAAGCATAGAGGAGAGAATAAATAATAATACTGACAATAATAAATTATATGGTGTTGTTATTGGTTGTAGTGAAACAACGAAAAAATGAATGAGAGAATAAATAGAAAAAAGAATGAAAGAAATAAAATAAAGAAAATGGAAAGAGATGAATAATTTTTCCAAATATGTATTTTTCATACCCAAAAAAAAATTCAAATACTTATATGTATTTTTAAATTTTTATTCAAACTCTAATTTATCAAAATAGGTATTCACAAAATTGGTGGTTTTTTAAGAAATAAAAGATTTTTTATATTTTGTTTTGTAATTTTGAAATAAATAATTGTATTTAATTTAGTATAAGGTTTGATGGTGATCAATTTCTTAGCCCTTTTTTTTTTGAATTTTTTTTTAAGGTAATGCTTGATTATTCTACTATATATATATATATATATGATTGTCTTAACAATTTAGAATTTTTTAGATATTGTATAGAATTTAATAATTTTGTTCAATGTGATTAAAATAATATATGAATTTTTATTAATTTTTTGTAAAATCTCATGGGAGGTAAGTAACATTTACTATTTGAATATATAAGGACAATCTTAAATTTTTTACTCATAGTACATGATATCAGCATTATGTCAATATATTCTATTAAATAAACTAATAAAAATTTAACGGTGAACAAATCTTAAAAATAAGAAAAATTTCTATAATTATTAAATTAAGAAGAAGAAAAGTCCTGCAATTATCAAAAACTTTAAAGAAAGCAAATGTAATTTACCCATTAGGGGTTATTTGGGGTGTTTCAAATAAATGTATTTTTTATCTTTTTAGACTAAAAAATTGAGAAAAAAAATATGGATATTTGGGTTAAATTTTTGACTTGTTATGAAAAAATATATATTAAAAAATTATAAAAATTAATTTGTAAGAAAAAATTAAGATTGAGAATTATAGCGACCCCGGTCTTTTCCCATTTGATTATTGTATCCGGACTTAGGTTCCGTAGATTCTGTCATTGTATAATTGTTGTTGTCGTCCTTATTTTCTCTTTTTGAATTCTAGGATGTGTTGGACAGGTCTGTTTCAGGTTGGTTGGGTTCGGAAACCAAGTGTTGCTGTCCAGTTTTTGGGCTGGTCGCTCGAGCGAGAGTTTGGTTGCTCGAGCGAGGATTGAGTTTTGTGTCTTGTGGCTCGTGCCAGAGTTTCTTAGCTCAAGCGAGCGATTGCGTCTAGTATAGACCTGAGAGCTGTATTTCTTGGCTCGAGCGAGTTTTCCTTCGCTCGAGCGAGTTTCGAGTCCTTAGCTCGAGCGAGCATTCTGTTGCTCGAGCGTGCTTCTGGGTTGCAGACCTGAAGCACCATATTGTTGGCTCGAGCGAGTATTTCTTGTATCTGGTCGCTCGAGCGACCAAATCTTCGCACGAGCGAGCCTGTCGGGTTTAAATAGGCAGCAACGATGTTTAAAACACTTTTTCACCCTCTTTTTGATTCCAAAACCCTAGGTACGACTTTTCTCTCCCTCCACTCACCTTTTCTCTTAGGTTTCATCTCTTTTTAGGGTGTTTCTACCCTAGGTGCTTTATTAAAAAGATAGAGTGAGTCAAGGGCTTCCTTTTAATCTGAACAATCTTGAGTTTGGAGCACTTTGGATTTTCGTCATCTTCTCCATTCGAGTTCTTTGCTTCGAGGTAGGGATTTCCTACTCCATATTATAGGTTTTGTTCTAAGTTTTAGTATTTTGATATGTTGGGGGTTATTTGGAAATTTAAGGGAAAACCCTAATTGTTTTAATAAATTAATTTGTGTAATTAATTTAAGGGAAAATTGGAAAATTTAGTTAAATTCATGGAATTGGACAGTTATAAGTTTAAATGGTGTAGTTGGACAATTTTTATCACTCACCTACTGAATTGTTGAGGTTATAATTGTTGTTATACTTATTTCTTGTCTAGAAATAACTGTTTTGGGCTATCGGTGGAGGATAGTCGTGATTGTTGTAGATATTGCATGTGGATTAGGGAGAATTGAAACTAATCACTTTGGTTAAGTCATAAATATTGACTATTGAATTAATACAGAAAATAAGTGTATTGATTGAGCATTGCATATGCATATTATTTTGGAGGAGATAGGGATGTACTCACCGCTTAGGAGAAGACAGTGATGGACCTCTAAACCGGATTTTGTTTGGGAGGAGATAGGGGATGGATTCCATTAGCATCACTATTATGTGTGCTTATTGATTTATAGAAGTGTTTCTATATGTTGTGGATACAGCACTAAAATGTGTATCAAATGAGAAGTATGAAGTGTTTTGATATGAGCCTTAGCCTCATTTGTTTTGTTGATATTGGAAGTAATGTGAATGTGATGTGTAGTTCACTGTTATAGTTTGGCCAAGTTCTAAGCCATATTGTTAAAAATGACAAGTTGAATAAATAATGGAAAGTGAAACTGATATTTGAGTTAACCATCTATTGAATGCTATTGCTTTATTCAATGCTTATATTTGGTTTAGTATTTTTCTACTGGGCTGTGGCTCACCCTATATGGGAACATCATTTTCAGGTTCAGGTGATGGGCTACCTCGAAGGAATTAGCTTGGAAGGATTTAGAGTTGAAGACTCTGTTTGGTTTAGTTGTTATTTCTTTTATTTGATATTACATGTAAACTTAAGCCAAGGGCTAAATTTGTAGTTGAGTTAGTACTCACATTTTTTGTGCCCAAGTATTAAGCTTGG
The DNA here is from genome assembly GCA_025200525.1 of Camellia lanceoleosa. Lineage (NCBI taxonomy): Eukaryota > Viridiplantae > Streptophyta > Magnoliopsida > Ericales > Theaceae > Camellia > Camellia lanceoleosa. Next base: position 92,560,464 of record CM045762.1, read on the forward strand.
AAAGATGTAAGCTCATAGGACATTTATTTTGATGTTACATGTAATGTCTTTCAATAATGATACTCTGATGAATGAATGATAATTTAGTTTTCTTTATCAATGCATGTTAAAATTATATATTATGAGTTTATTTTTGAGAACGTGACAAGAATTATACAACTACAATTATTAACTTTTGATAAATAATATTAACTTTTTAATTTTTTAAATAACTTTTTCACTTTTTAACTTTTTATACACTTCTCAAACTTGACATAAATATTGTGTCAAATAAGTCGAACCTTTTTAAAAAGCAAACCAAACAGAATAAACTATCGATGGTCGTTTGTGTCCCCAAACCAACATAAACCTGAGTGAGAAAAAATAAGAATTACGGTCGACAACATTCGGATCAGAAAATATGTGTCCCTCTCTCTCATGGTGATGAAGCTTGTCAGGCTGTGTACGTGGATTACACTGGGTAATCAATGTAGCAATTCTAGGGTTTTCAGGGTTTTGTTCTACTCCACTCAGACCGAGACCGAGACCGAGACCGTGACTTCCTCATCGTCTTCAAAGGACACTCTGTATGGTAGGCTTTTACAATTCGAAAACCCTAGGGTTTCAATTGTACCAGTACTCGACCAATGGGTCGGTGAAGGAAGACCTGCCAAGCAATCATACCTTGAGGTTCTCATCAGGCGGCTCAGAAAATCCAAACGTTTCAATCACGCCTCGAGGTAATCTCTCTCTCTCATGTAAGTCTGTCCATTGCTGAAATTGTTAGTTGTGCACTTATGATTTTTACTTGTAACTTTGTGCTTTTGTTTGTGCTTGTCTAACTTAATAGCATTTGAAAAGCATAATAGCTGATTTATTCAGTTTGAAAGTAATGTGATAATAATAGTTGCAATGAAAGTAAAAATTTGGTGCTTATCTCAAATCCTTCACCTTTTTTTATCATCAAATTTAAATTTGATGAAAAAGTGCTCAAAAATCATCTCCAATCCTTTCATCAAATGCTCATATCAAATCAAACTTTTACTTCAAATTTGGAATCAAATTACATGAAAAATTTGGTGAAGGGTTGGAGATGCTTTTATATATAGTATTTGGTTCACCGGAATATGAATGTGGAATGGAATGAACCCTATGGAATGAAGGACCAACCATTCATCTACAATGGTGAATGATGATTCCATGTGCAGTGCATTTTCGATCATTTATTTAGTGACCTAAAACGCGAGAATGGATATTAAGATAGAATAGTTATCTCATTCCACCTCGATTTTAGTGAACCAAACACTACTTTAGAGTGCATATGTGCTAACTTCCGTGTGTTACTTCATGTATAAGATTTCTTTGATCATTTGTACTGTATGGCTTTCCTTTTCTTTGATTTTTGATTTTTGCCCTCCAATTCATATAAGGCTTTGTATGGAACTTGGAATTGTTGACGGAAAGAAAAATGAGTAGGAAAACCATTTCCTTTGTGCATCCTGTCCTATTTAGAAAACTTTGGGTTTTAATATTTTCATGAAATGAAATCATGAAAAAGAGGAGAAATGATGTCTTGAAATAAAACATTCATCATATTTGCTCTCTTTTTTTTCTGTTCTTTTTTCTTCAAATTGTTTTCCATGATAACCAAACAAGGAATAGTGATTTCTTTTTCATATCTGTCAACAAATCCATGAATGAAATATAGCATAAATGACTCTGATATTAATGGATATGGTATCTTTAAGGGAGAAAAGGAAAACTCTAGCAAGAAATGCAAAGTGCTGCGCAGCTCTATCACCAACTCTGTTAGTTAAATGATAACATGCTGCCATTAAGAAGAAAATAATTAATTCAATGCAGAAGTTGTGGACTGAAGGAGACCTCCTTATATGCTTTTGAAAATGTGTTTAGTGATTGATTAGGGTGCCTATCTCTGGCCACTGCATACAATATGGTGTTCACCATAGGAGATAAAATTTGGAGGGTAGCAAATTTCCCTCCTTCTTGATGGAAAATGCATATTCTGAGCAGACTGTCCCTACAATTAAAACTAGTATTTTTTTTTTTTTTGAAGAAACAATTAAAAGTAGTATGGTGCTTTAATCTTGCTGGATAGTTTGCAGTTCTAGAGGAAGTGGATAAACCATAATGAATCGAAAAATCTAATGTAAATTTGGAATCACAGGATTGGAGAATGGTTCGTAGATCATATGAAGAACAAACCATTTTGTGAATTGACAGTGTTATGTTTATAAAGAAAGATACATCTGTTACTGTAGTATATTTAATTAATGGAAAATTAAATGGAGCTGATCATAAAATATCAGAATAATGTGTCTAGCTGTATTAACACTCTTTGGTACCAGTGGTTTACTTTGTTGGAATGTTTATAACAACAACAATCTAAGAAGCGCAGACACTTTCGAGAAACCGTTGTGCCTTTATCGGGCATTTCCTGACACATATCGGGCACATGTCCAAACTTGTACTATTATTTTAAAACAAAATGGACTGATACACAGTTCAAACCCTTGGGAAACACGTGTCCATAACATGTTACTAGTTTGAACAAAAATAACTTAGGATCTAATGAGTAAAAAAAATGTAGATTTATACCCATTAACACTTCCTTTAAGCTTTAGAAATTGGTGTTATGCTGTTTTTTATTTTTATTTTTTATATTATCTTTGAAGGAAGTATTCATATATATGACATGACATATAATAAATGTGTAAACCATTTATTTTGTGTGTCTCTCACGTCTTGTCTCCATATATATACATATATATATATTTAAAAATTTTAAATTTACTGTCTCAGTGTCCATGTCGGGTCATGTGTCCATGTCTATGCGTCTTAGGCAACGACTGATGATCTCAGAGAGTGCACTGCCTAGTTGTTGAAGTATCAATTCTAGACCACCAAAATTTTAACAATTGTTGAAGGTTTACAAATGAGAAGTTATTCTTGTATTGACTATTATGTTGTCTAAACCATAACGCAGTCCATATGAGAAGCCGTACGTGTATTCATAAGCCTGGCACAAGACTTCCTTTCATTCTCCTTTCTAGAAATACTCAAGAACAGATAGTATTGTACCCTCTGATGTTGATTATAATTTTAATTTTCTTCTTAGCTACTTCAATTTTGGAAATTTCCCCATTAGTTCATGCTTCTTATTCTCATTGTTAGGTATCTGAATGGATGAGCAATAAAAGATATCTTGACTTGTTACCTGGAGATGTTGCGATTCGGTTGGATTTGATATCAAAGGTTCATGGGCTAGAACAAGCAGAGAAGTATTTCAGTAACATTCCTATCACTTTGAGAGGCTTGCAGGTCTATGGTGCTCTTTTAAACTGTTATGCCCATGAAAAATCTTTGGAGAAAGCAGAGGCAATCATGCAGAAGATGACAGACCTGGGATTCAATAGAACATCACTGCCGTACAATGTGATGCTTAAGCTCTATGCTGACATGGGAAAGCATGAAAAACTAGATTCCCTCATGCAAGAGATGGAAGAGGAAGGCATTACAGGTAACAATTTCACATTCAATAGCCGCTTAGATGCGTATGCAATTGCTTCTGATATTGAAGGAATGGAGAAGCTTCTGATGAAGATGGAAGCTGATGTCACTGTGGACTGGAATGCATATGTTGTGGCGGCAAATTGTTACTTGAGAGCTGGTATGGTAGAAAAGGCTTTACCAATGGTAAAGAAATCAGAGCGACTTGTTAGGGGTAAGATGAGAAGGTTTGCTTATGAGGTTCTACTCACTCTGTATGCTAGTATGGGGAACAAGGATGAAGTGTATCGTATATGGAATTTGTACAAGAAAATTGGAAAAATATACAATATGGGCTACCTTAGTATGATAAGCTCACTAGCGAAGTTAGATGACTTTGATGGTGTGGAAAAGATATGGGAGGAGTGGAACAAGAAAACATCTTTTGATTATCGAATTCCAAACTTTCTCATCAATGCTTATTGCAAGAAAGGCCTTTTAGGAAATGCTGAATCAATTGTAAATAGGCTGATAGAGAGTGGTATCGAGCCCCACGCAAGAATATGGCAGCGCTTGGCAGCCGGATATCATGATGATGATCAAATGGAAAAGGCAGTGGGGATGATGAAGAAAGCACTCGCGGCGAGTCATTCTAGGTGGAAGCCAAACCTTCCTACTCTGGCAGCATGTGTGGAATATTTGAAGGGAAAGGGAAGCATAGAAGTAGCAGAGGAGTTGATAGAATTATTAAGGGAAAAGGATGTTGTACCATCAGAGGTTTGTGAAAGATTAGTAAATTACATAGAAAATGGAAATCCAGCATCCGGAGCACTTGATCTCATCATGGGAGGGGATGATCAGGCTCTAGGCATGCGAGTTGAAGTGCGAGAGAGTATTAGCCGAATTGTATTGAAAGCTTTGGCTATTTGTGAACAATTTAGTTATACTGATCTGTTGGTTGCTTGTATCTGAGTCTTATCAACTGATTTAGGTTTAATTCAGTTTTCCATAGCAGATTTAATTATAACCGCCTCCTAAGCATGAGTAGAGAAAGTCGCTCTCAAAATTACGTTTCAGTGGCAATGTATATCAGTACTGCGTTCTGATAATTTGATAGTAATTGTCAAAAAAACATGTGCCGAGTCCAAAAGTGGATTGCGTGGTTATATCTTCCTCCCTATTTCTGGACCATTTGATGATCTTGAAGAACAGGAAACCAAAATCCTATGGCCTAGCACATTATTTTATCTTTTAAAACAAGATAATGGTGTAAGGAATATATTAATTTAACCAGCAAGTACATTCTACACTTCAACTAAATCGGACATAGGTTCCATTCAAATAGAATCAGTTATGTGAATCTTTTCGTCATTTTACTCGGTCAATTACTATATGCTACTAGTTAAATAAAAAAATTTACGTCTTGTTTTACTATCGCATTTCATGTTAGTTTAGGCTTTTTCTCTCTTCATCACATTTATATTTATGGTGATCATTATCACTCTTTTTAACCGTGTTCACAAGTTTTTATTTATGTCTCAGTCCTCCTACACCCTCAATACATGAAAACAGAGAAGTTGAAACATAGAAAATGCTTCTCGGCCTGCCCATTTCAAGCCTATTAGCCTCAGTAATGTAATTTATAAAACAATTTCAAGCATTATGATTAGGCGTATGCAATCTATCCTACAAAATATTATCTCCCCCTTTCAGAGTTCTTTTCTTCGTAATAGGCAAATTTCAAATAATATATTCTTACTGGCCTATGACCCTCCTCCGTACAATACACGAATTTAAAGCAAATCTTGTGATTTTGCCTTAAATGTTGATATATCCTAATTTCAAATAATGTATTCTTCTTGCCTATGACCCTCCTCCATACTATACACAAATCTAAAGCAAAGTTTGATGATTTTGCCTTAAATGATGATATCTCCAAAAGCTTATGATAAAATCAACTGTAGTTTTTAAAAAGCCATACACTTATACCAAAGTGAGGTGAGGGTGCCAAAGTGAGATTGGGACTATCAACCTTGAATTCTTACCCTGAAGTGAAAGAAAGTAACAAATCCCAAGAAAAAAAAGGTGAGGAGGGAAAGTTTTGATCCCACCAGCAAATAAGATGTGCTGCCAAATAAATAGGCGATTCGACCACAATGACTTTCATTTTGAAATGGAGCTTTAGGTGTGCCACTCCATGATTGCCCCAAAGAACAAAAACTATCTTGAACTAAAATATGAAATGCGCAGTTTCTATTACATTTAGTCATGGGTGAATGGTCTTTCCTCGGCCCCCTTTCCTTCTAGTGAATGATGTTCTTATTCGGTCTCTTGCCCATGTTTTGTATCTCGGATTACTTATCCCTACTAGGATTTCCATAGTGGGTCGTGTATATCTCCATTTTGAGCTTTGCATACGACCACTTTATCCCCTCTATACTGCAAGTTTATGCAATTGCAGCAAGTCAAGCTATTAATTATCAATACTTTTTAGCCTACTTTTTATGGTAATAGTTTTAGGTTTCTAGCTTTTTAATTGTGAAATAACTAAATTGTCCTTTAACTTTTCATTATTTCATTTTCTATATGATTCGAATTCTAATGCTCGTGGATGGCAAAGTGGTACAACAAGATTAAATCACCATGTCGTAATAAAATGGCTTAAAAAATCAATATCTGACATTTTGAATTTTTGCTTAAAAATGCATGTGTCGAAAAATCAATCAAGGTGTTTGGTTTCAATTTTCAAAATTCAATGTTCCGGAAATTAAATTTTTTATTTTTTAGTATTTTTTTTTTGTTTTTAGTAAATATTTTTAAAATTTCAAACAATTTTTTTACTTTGTTATATGTACCCTACTTAGATGTATCTAAATAGTAAAATATTTGTAAAAAAATATTTTAAAAAATTAATAAATACACAAAAATACAAAAAAAATGTACTAAAATTTCGTATATTTTTTTTTATATTTTTGGTATTTAGTGAATTTTTTAAATATTTTTTTCACAAATATTATACTTTTTAAACGTATTTATGTTTGGTGTGTCTAAAAATTAAAAAAAAAATGTTAAAAAAATTTAGTGAAAACAAAAAAAATACGAAAAATAAAGAAGTAGAATTTTTTGAAAAGTAAATTTTGAAAACTGAAACCAAATAGAGTGAATACTACCTTACTTTTTTTAGAAAGAAAATATAATAGTGAAGGTCCATTGATGTAGTGCAAAGTTCAATATATAATTTGAGCCCTAAATCTCCTTACATTATTTTCTTAACCGAGGAGGTCAATATGACCAAAGCAAGCCCAGAATCGAGTCGAGCTACCTTTACAGGACCAAACCAATTCAAGCCCACTTGCATGGAACGAACTCACTAACGACATTGACGTGGGCCAATCCCATCAAGCAAGCCCTATTGATGTGGGCCCCTAGAGTGGGCCGAATCCATCTAGTCAAATGAAATGAGTCAAATACACCGTCAGTGCCAACGTGGGCTAATGGTAACAATGAAGGCCGAACCAGCTTCGGATATTGATACCGGAAAAACTCGTTTAGTCACATCAATTTGAGGCCTAACACCTGACTAATCCAAAAACATTCAGGCTACCGATGTTGGCCGAACCCACCTTGTTCGTTAGAATGGGCTAAGCCTATCAAGGCGGAATATCGAAGCCCAAAACTACCTTCAGAGAGGGTTGAGCTGGGAATATCGGCCCAGGCCGATAATAGATGATAAAGGCTCAAGTCTCGCATTAAACTATAGGCCATAGGAGAACATGCATGTCATCACGATCCCCAGGTGATGAACAAAAATGATTAGAGCAAAATATTATGCCATGGCGATATGGATCAAGCTACATGGGCAGCCGTGCCTAACTGATCTATAGCCCCCACATCCAAAGGCTATGATCACTTAAACCAAAGAGGCTTATGAGCTACCCTAGGCTCACATTGGAGAGTGTAAGAGGAGCTAATTTGAGCCCACTAATTTAATTAGGCCCAATAGCCCAAGATTAGTGGGCCCGAATTTATCGCAAGTCCAAGATTGGTGGGCCCGAATTTATCGCCATCAAACGGGCTAAATCGCACTAAGCCTCGAAAGGGTTCGGATCCACGAACTTAGAGACTTACTCGGACCCGGACTCGAAAGGGTATTGAGCTATCTTAGAGATCCGAGGCACTTGGACTCGAAAGGAATCGAATCCACAAACCTAGAGATCCGAAGCACTTGGCTTCGAACGGATTCAGACGCAATCTAGAAGCCGCTCCGTTAATGAGTCCCAGAACACTTGTGGGCTCGGAGCTTTCCGGGATCTACGCACCAGAACCATGGGCGTAATGGAGTTCGAACAAAGGATTCGATCCTGAGGACAGTGAGTGGAGATAAATTCACTCTTCGGTTAAACTAGCCTATACCCGGGTCGAGGTGGCACGACTCCGGGGGGGGTCCATGAGACTCGGCAATATTTTGCGGCAGGACGTCCTCTGGGACTACCCCTGACCCTTTGGGATGATTGGGGATCATTGGTTAGGTGTGGCTAAGAAGAAGGGTTCGCCGAGAGGTTGATCTCCTCTTTGGGGTTTTTCTCATCCTCGGAGAGATCACCTCCTCGGACAAGGTGATTAGAGAGAATATCCCCTATGTGCCTTGCACATGGGCTCCATCCTATATCATGAGGTGCCTATAAATAGCACCCACCCATAGCTTTACAAGGGGATGGATTTTGGAGATTTTTCAACTCTTGGGAAAGAACTAATTTCCCCTCTCCATTATCAACCTTGAGAGTGAAAGTGGGAGATCCATGGGAGATCCATGGGAGAGCCTTGCCATTATTCTCTCTCTTGCCATTTTGCCTTCTTCTTCACCCAATCTCTTATCTCCATCATCTCCTTTGTTTTTGTGTTCCTAAGTTGAGATTATTGAAGAATCTAAGCCTCTCATCATATTCTAGAGAATTCCAAGTTGTTCTTCAAGGATCCTCGAAGATCTTCGAATTTTCCAACTCCTTTCTTGAACCCTCTCATACATTTGGTCAAATGTCCTCACCAATGATGAATTCGCAGCACCAAAATGGCCAAGTCGCCCCTAGCTCAGTCTTCGGGTCCATAAGCCAAGTTCCGGGAATACCACCATCAAACTCTTTCCCTCAACAGTTTCTCACTCTCGCCGATGTGCAAGCCATGTTCGATCTCGAACGACGCAAGAGGACTTTACCTTCTTTGCTTGATCCAGATGTCAAGTCGCCTTACCCTATTGAGGTGCTGAGTTATCCATACCCCGAGGGGTATACCGTGCCAAAGTTCATTAAATTCGATGGCAAACAAGGAAATGCTTGAGAACATGTTGTGCGATTCATCGAGACTCTGGGTATTCATGGTCCAAACCATGTCCTCCGGCTGAGAGAATTCTCTAAATCCCTCACTGACCGAGCATATAGTTGGTATGTCAATTTGGCCCCAAACTCTGTCCGAAGTTGGGAGGAAATGGTTAACAAATTCCACTCTAAGTTCTTTCAAGTGGCGGAGAAGGTGACCACACTTACATTGTGTAAAGAAAAGCAACAAGAAAGTGAAGACATCCTTGACTACGTCAAAAGGTTTCAGGACAAGGCTATGGATTGCCATGAAGCAGTAGAAGAGAGTCATCTGGTTCAAATCTGTCTAGAGGGGGCATTGAGCAGGTACAAAATGTTTCTAGTTAATCACAAGCTACCCACATTCTCGGCATTAATAGAAGCAGCACGGAACATTAGCATTCCTCAGGCTCAGGAGTCTGGATTTAAGGCCAGTTACAAGACTAGTTTCAAATCGTCTCGTGGACCTATTGTTGTTGCTGCCTCTGCCCCAGATACTCGAAATTTACAATGAGGAGGTCATAGAGGCCAGAAGAGGAAGCAATATAATGGTGAAAAGGGAAATGTCTCTTATCCATGTGGAATCGAGGAAGTAAAAGCTCTAGTTAAGGAATGGGTGGCCGACGGAGAGCTAAAATTGCCTTATGTTGAAGAAATGTCATCAAAAAAGGACCGTGAAAGCCCTGAATTTTATGTCTACCATCGTACATTGAAACACCCGACAGAGAAGTGTTGGACTCTCAGGAAAATCTTCAAAGATAAAGTCGAGGCAGACGAATTGAGGTTCAAAAAGCAAGGGCCTCAAGACATTCGAGAACAACCGTATCCTCAGCACCGAGATAAGGGCAAGAATGTTGCTATGATAGCTTATGAAGGCCTGATGATTGAGGCTATTGCCAATCTCGATGACGATGATTATTATCTGGACGACATCCTCGAGCCAGAGGGTGAGCAAGTTTACTATGGAAGTGCTCTCGATCCGGAGGGCAGAACATTTATGACCCATAGCAAAGATCCCTTTGATCCAGAAGGAGAAGAAGGGTACTACGGAAGAGGAGGACACCATGTTTATGTGGCATCTTATTTTGAAGAGACCGAGGAGATGGTTAACTACGAGCCTCCAAGAGTGGAAAAAGATCCGGATCACTATGCCAAAACCCTGCAAGATTGTGTAAAGTTCAAGCAATTCTTCGACCAGCTTGGACTTTCCAGGGAGGCAAGAACGGAAATCACCAAGTCTATCATTAATATAGCTGAGGCACACCATGAGGAATGCATGTCGTCTGAGGGATCTATCCCGAGAAAGGCAAAAGAGCAATCTAGTGCCATTACTTTCTCCGAGACTGATCGGAAGTATCCATTTTCTCACAACCGCCCGCTTTACGTGACTGCTTTCATTAACGGGGTTGAGTTCAAAAGGGCCTTTCTAGATAGCGGAGCCTCTATCAACATTATGACTCGCGCTACTCTAGAAAAAGCCGGAATCCCTGAAGAGCGCATCGTGAAATAGCCAATAGTCATCACTGGCTTCAGTGGAGAAAGGAGAGTTACTATAGGATGTGTAACAGTTGATTTAGTTGTCGGAGAGATTCGCTCAGCCACCAAGTTCCACATTATCGACTCCGAAGCAAATTATCACATCATTCTAGGGAGGACCTGGATGCATAGATATGGGACAGTACCGTCAAGTTATCATCAGTGTATTAAGGCTAAATGGGGAAAGAAGACGGTGACAATTCAGGCTACAGAAAGGCCTTTTGAGACCCATGAAGATCATTATTCTGATGCCATCTACTTCACTGAATTGGCTGTTGAAGAAGTTCCCACCACCTCTAAGCCTCGGGGGGTCAAAATTCCTCGTTGGGAGGATATCAAAGATGACAAGGAGCCAAGGGCAGAATCAAGTAAACGGGCGATGTCTAGACCAGAAAGCCCGCCTATTCCTCGGAAAGTGATGAAAGTCCGAGAAGGGGGGAAGATGGTGTACTATTTATGAAGGTGCGGGGAGTCGGTTTCTTCAGTCACCGACTCTGAGTCAAAAGCAGAGCCTCCTGACAATGACATAGTGATAAAGCCTGAAGTGGCTCCAGAATGCATGCAAGATGGGTTGAAGCCTCAGCCCGAACAACTTATTGAAATAGATTTGAGTGATGGACAAGATGTACCGAGGCCGATATTCATAAGTTCGAGCCTTAGCCCAGAGAAACGGGAACAGTTGTCAAAATTGATAAGCCGGTACTTAGATGTGTTTGCTTGGTCATATAAGGAAATGCCCGGACTAGATCCTGACCTAGTCTCCCACTATCTTGATGTGTTCCCAAACTCCAAGCCAATTAAGCAAGCTGCTCAAAAATATCATCCAGATCTCGAAGAGAAGATTAAGGAGGAGATTGAAAAACTTCAACAGGCTGGTTTCATCCGGCCAATACAGTACCCTACGTGGTTAGCAAATATCGTGCTAGTAAAGAAGAAGAATGGCCAAATCAGAGTATGTGTAGACTTTCGAGATTTGAACAAATCTTGCCCGAAGGATGAATTCCCTCTTCCTCACATCGACACCCTCGTGGATGCCACCTCGGGACACCAGATGTTCTCATTCATGGATGGATTCAGTGGATACAATCAGATTAAGATGGCTGAAGAGGACGCAAAAGACGCTTAGAACACCTCTTGAACTTCTTCTATACACCATGCCTTTCGACTCAAGAATGCCGAGCAACTTACCAAAAGGCTATGACTGCAATCTTTCATGACATGATCCATCATGAGGTGGAAGATTATGTTGGTGATTTAGTGGTGAAATCCAAGAAAGAAGAGGACCATCTCCGAGACCTTGAGAAAGTATTCAAGAGGTGCCGAATTCAAAATTAGGATGAATCCTCTCAAATGTGCTTTGGGTGACGACCGGAAGTTCCTCGTTTCTTGTATATAGGCATGGTATCGAGGCGTATGAAGACAAGGTTAAGTCTATCAAAGCAATGCTCCCCCCACATTCTCGTATGAGTTAAAGAAGTTCCTCGAAGGTGTCTTATATTTGGAGGTTTATCCCAAAGACTTGCAGAGATCTCGCCTTCTTTTCGTTGTTAAAAGGAGATGCCAAGTTCGAGTGGAATCAAGAGCACCAAAAGGCCTTTGAGAGAATCAAGGCGCCTTAACCTCGCCTCACCATGATAGCCCCGCACTGGGTCCTCTAATGTTGTACCTAACCTCAACCCCCAAGTCCATAGGGGCATTATTGGTTCAAGATGTAGATTTAACGCCTAACGGTATTACATCACCGAAAATTCAAGAGCGTGTTCGATATACTCCGATAGAGAGACATTGCTTAGCTTTGGTATTCACCGCCCAAAAGCTCGTGACATTACTTAGCACATCGATTCAGATTGTTACTAGAAGTGATCCAATCCGATAGCACCTCAGAAGCTTCCAAATGAGGGTGGCAAGATGGTTGTTAGCACCGGAGAATTCGAGATCACATGTGTGGCTCCTAAGGCAATCAAAAGCCAAGCCTTAGCCGATCTCCTTGCTCAATTTCCAAGTGGTGACTATGAACCAAAGGAATGAAGAATTAAGAGGAGAGATGCATGCCTATGGCTTCCAAGGAAAGTTTCTGACATTGAGCTTTGAGCAAAGAAATGAGGGAAAGGAGGAACCGGGATAGTCCTTACAAGCAAAAGTGGGGAAAAGTCATATTTGTCTTATAAACTGGATTTCCATTGCTCAAATAATGAAGCCGAGTATGAGGCTCTTATTTTAGGCTTGATAGTAGCTGAGAAGCACAATATCAAGAAGATTCGGATTTAGGGGACTCAAACCGATAGTGAAGCAAGTTTCGTGACAGCTGCCTTGAAGGAGCCTGCCTTGGCCACATATCGAACAACAGTCCAAAGGCTTCTTGACAAATTTCAGAAGATTGAAATAGAGCATGTGCCTCGCTCCGACAACAAGTTTTCAGATGCCCTCGCAACATTAGGGGCAAGAGTTGACATTCCAGAGGAGGAGGCGACAATTGTTATCAAGAAGAGAACAGAGCCTTCAGTAATACCCGAAGACGAAGACCTTCTGGAGGACTGGAGAGCAGAAGTCCTTGAACAACTCAGAAGTAAAGTTGGAAAACTGACTATGGCCAAACTTGCCCAATTCATAATTATTCGAGGTGAACTTTACTTCCGAGGAAGTACCGGATTCCTAGCCCGGTGTGTTGGTCAACAAGAAGCAAGCTTCCGACTACAACAGATTCATGAAAACTCCTCATGAGATGGGATATCACCGCATGTATGATCCAAAGACAAGGCTATTATTGGCCCGAGATGGAGAAGGCCTCGAATCAATTACAGAAAGAATGCCCCAAGTGTCAATCATACATCCGGGAGGATGAGAGCTGCTTTGAAATTGATACCCCTGACTGGAGACAAGTCTACATTGACTATCTCAAAGAGGGGACACTACCTGAGAGCCCGAGGGACATTGTACACCTCAAGAGGAGAGTGAGGCGATACTTTCTTGATCAGAACAAGCTTTACAGAAGAAGCATTGAAGGCACTCTCCTGAGGTGTCTCTCCAAGGAAGAATCGGATCTAGTCCTCGGAAGAGCCCACGAAATTGAGCATCAAGGAGGGGCTCGGCTGTTCGAACAACTTATACACCTTGGGTATTATTGGCCGACTATGGAGTCAGATGCATCCCATCACGTGAAGAGGTGCCAAACTTGTCGGTTACGTAAATTTGATCCATGCTCCACAGAGACTTCAGATAGCATCCTAACGCCATGGCTGCTCCATACCGGGCTTTTGATCCGATAGGCCCATCTCCACACCTTCTAAGGGTACAAGTGATTCTCAGCCACGTAATTGAGCACAAAGTGGGTCAAGCAATTCTCTAAAGAACGCCACGGGGCTCAATGCGAACTTTATCAAGGAGAACATCATTTGCCGCTTGGAGTACCAAACACCATCCTCTGATAATCAAGACTCCTTCATAAACAAATATGTGAAGAGACTCCTAGAGACTTACCAAGTGAAGCATCACAAATCCACACCATACTATCCAAAAGGAACCAAGCAGAGGCCACAAACAAGACATCGATAAGGATTCCGAGCAAGATGATGGATGAATTTGGAGGACTTGGTCCCAATAGCTGATAGTAGCCTTATGGGCATATCGACTTCAAAGAGAAAGCCAACTCAAGCAACTCCTTACTCCCTTGTGTATGGGTCCGAGGCAAGGTTACCTATAGAGTTGGAAACACCATCCGCCAGATGGCTCTTGCCTCGGGATGGTATTGGAGCCTCGAACCACCAGATTGAAGCATTGAGGAAAAACATGACAGAGTCAAAAGTCATGGAAAGATATCATGCCTATTGCCCGAGCCTACAACCGTGACTGGGTACCAAGAAAATTTGAAGAAGGTGATCTAGTATGGAAGATTGTAGACCCAATCATGCGAGGACAACCTTTGCCCAAGTTTTCTCCAAATGGGAAGGGCCCTACAGGTGGTTCAAAGTAGCTCAAGCTGTACTACAAGCTTGTCGTGGTTGAAGATGGCTTCCAACCGCCCGCTTAATGCAAAGTTTATCAAGCATTACTACCCATAATTAGACTCATCTATGTTGAAATTCTTTTTCATTTTCTTACTTTGTCTAAAAGTTGTATTTCCCTTACGTTATGAAGAAGCTGGTTTTCTCTATGGTGTATGTTCAATCCCATCACTTGCAGTGAATCTATTATACTTTTGTCAAGAAAGTTGAAGAATTAATGAGAATATTTCAGCTTTTATAAACATGTGTGTATGATTGTTCTTTCCATCGTATCATTCGAAATAAATATTTTATCAAGTAGAATGAGAAAACAATGCGAACATATCCAAACAGCAAAGATTTTGTCATTTCATTGCATTGTCCTAGATAAAATATTTTTATCGAAAGGGGCAAGAAAGTAATAATAATAATAAAAAATCAATCTCTCTTAAAGACACCCTCGAAGAAGCTGCCCGTCACATCTACATCCGGAGGACAAACAGCAGAGTGTGCCTCTAAAGTCTCCAAGGTCCGAGCATAACCCGACTCAAGTTCACGAAGAGTTGCCTTTGTCTCATCTATAGAGGTCCGATAAGAGGCAAGCACATACATAAGTTCCACCCGATGACTGGCGTTCGAAGCCATATCTAGGCGCTTCCGAAGCCACGATAAGTCCACTTGGTGACACTCCATGTCAGAGATCCCCTGATACGCCGTCTCGACTACTTTCCCATTAAGGTCACATAACCGTTGCCTGTCTAAGCTATATAAGATAGTGGCAAAAGACTCGAGAAGAGCAGTCTGAATGAGTGGACACTGGCAAGCAAATGAAGCAAAGGTCTCCTAACTCAATGCACAAGTCAGAATCAAGCAAACTCAGAGCTACCCAATAATGGAGAAATGATACTTTGCCGTAAGTCAAGGAGGAGTTGGGGCCGAAAGTCGCTAGTCTCGTGAATCTCCCAATGTCTATGAGGTTAGATGAACCACCCAGAGGGGTAACTCCCGGCAGAGGTCCCGAGCCTGAGAATGCGGAGCGATAAGGGGAAAGACCAAAAGCATCACTATCAAAGTGGAAATCACTGAGATTCAAGTCCAAAACATTCAAAGGCATCATGATGAAGAACCTCTAGCAATGCCTCAAAGGCGGTGTGTCCTCCTTGAGAAGGAGAACCATGAGGAGTCACAAAGAGAGCTCTGAGTCCGAGTCCGTGAAGGCAGGACTCCCAGAGTGCCCAACACCGGAGCAGTAGTCTCGAGGCAGTGAATGCAGACCCTAGAGTGCCTAACACTGAAGAAAAGATAAGGAAATCTTATTAGGGGTAGGGAACAGTAAAGCCATTTGAGTAAAGATTTCTCACAGGTAGAAGTAAATGACAAACTTCAGAAAGAAAGATTACCAGAGGGAGAATCAATATGCAAAGCCGGAGCAACTGAAGGACTCCTAGCATCAAGAAAGTCACTAGGCCGTATAAGGAGCACCTGATCGATCTCAATGTCTGATGAAGCCTGAACAGTAGCAGTCATCCCTGAAGAAGGAAGGAGGGCCGAAGGATGAGAATCACCATAAGTGCCAGAGCGAGTCTCAGAGATTTCTAGCACATCCACCTCCGCACCATTCCCAGAGGCGCACCTCATCTCTACATTGCTTCTAGAAGCATGGCCTGCGGCATCAATTTCTGTGGCATCAGTCCCTCCAGTAATCTCAACATCAGAACGGTGAGCCCCAATAACCTCGTCACCAAGATAGCGCTCCTCGCCTACTAGAGTGATTTACGCATGCGTGGAATAAGGTCACAAAAATGGTCGGAGGACTCAGCCTCATCATCATCATCATCTATAACCGCTATACGAGGGGTGCGCATCTTCGCAAGTCTTGCAGACAAAGGTAGGGTGTTGTCCAAGTCTGAGTCCGGCCTGGGAGAGGCAGCATGGCCAGGACCTACGGTACCGAGAACGTCAACAACCGCAGGGTCCTACACAACGTGGGCAAATAAAAAGTGTTCATTTAAGAAGATATGGTCGTAAGAAGGTAAGTAACTTCAAATCAAAAAAATTCGGATACCTCATGAAGCCTTTTGGAAAGGCGAGGAGTGGAAGGACTGGCATCAGAAGCCCTCTTGTGAGCCATCTTCTTAAGGCGGGTTGTCCGAGGACCAGAGGCCCTATTCAAAAGGACGGGCTCTGGAGAAGTAACTGCCAAGCTAGAAGCAGATGCCCGAGCCGAAGGGTCAATTGGAGCAGATGAGGTAAAGAAACTCTCGTACATGTGGTCAGATTTCCGGCTCTCAGGCAGCCGAAGAGAAGAGTCCTTCTTATAGATCGGTGGAGGCAAACATATGGTCGGTCTGCTCTGGACAAATGCAATAAAGGCATCGATATTCTTCCGCCAATATCGCCTGAAAGAGGGGGTGAAGCCCCCTACTCGGCTCAAGCCTGGCATCGTCAAAGACCCGGATATAGGAAGCATGGTATGTACGAGTCCGCGGGTAAAGTGCCCGTAACTCTCCGAGAAAGATAATGAAGGAGGTGCTGGCCCCGGGGCACATTGGTCAAACCTGAACTGACATGGTATACGGTCAGGTCTATAAATGGCACTATCAACGCCTTCCTCATGCCATACCGGTAATGAACTCGGACGGATCATGATCAGCATATCAACAAAAGGTGCAGGGATGTTCTTCAGCAAAGGAAAGGACACTGAGCGGGAGGAACCATGATAGATAAGCGGTATGGCCACACCCACTGGTGGGCATACATACGGTCGTACCACAAAGCGCCGGGGATCATCCACCAGAGTATTCAAGGATGAGGTGGAAATGGTACGTGACCAACGTGTAATCAACGGCTGGCAAGACTTCGCTTTCTCAAATGTCCGAGACCCATCAAGACGAGCACGGATGCCGCCCTTATCCACTATCTCTCAAGAGCCTCGCCGCAATACGGAGCAGGGCAAATTTTGGGAACCTCTCAAGAAGAAACAAAGCAGAACTGGGTCAGGAATGAAGGAGACAGCTCATATTGACCCACAGAGCGAACCATATCTCGATGTAATAGATCCAAACCGATAGTAGAGATTCTCAAGAAATAGTGGAGCCAAAGGATCCGATCTCCTCTCAAGAGCTCGACCGCCAATGGGAAGACGAAGGATTGAGGGAATCCTGAGGTGTGCTCAAGAATGAAGAATGAAAGGAGGCAAGCCAAATCCCAAGAAATAGAGCTCGAGCCATACATCGGACCGGCCTCATACTCCCGAGTCTGGTCAACATCTCTAGCCAAAGGTCAAGATCCTGAAGAAGTGGCGGATCCATGCAAGATAGGAGGCACGGTCCGCCCCACTCGACTAGTCCTCCTCGTCAATCATAAAAACGGAACTCCATCGCCAAGCTTGAAGATTTAGCTTCAGAGATTGGATCAAAGAGTCATCCTCGGGAGGTGTTCGCTCAGGGTCGAAGGCATCAGGGCCGGTCACTTCCAGACGCAGCAACATGAACACATCCTCAAGGGTGGGGCCCATCTCGTGCTGGCCAAGTATAAAGGTGTGTGTCTCGGTGCTCCACCGAAGAGCCATGGCCTCAAGGCTAGCATTGTTACGCCGGATGGATAGGGATCGAGATATTTTCACTGGGATCAATAGCCGCCTCCCTCAGCTGACAGAGGCTCTTGTCTGAGAGGACATCATCAACCCACTCCTGCCAACCGAAAGGAGGGTTTGAGAAGGCCTTGAACTGAGGATAACAGTATAGAAAGTCCCCTCGCTCAATCCGGAAACGTAGCACCGAGGGAGGAAAAATGAAGGCCTCATGTCCAGAGTCAGTGTCCTTAGTGAGACATAATGGAGCCCCCTTCGGAGATAGAAGAGAAGTGGTGGAGGTAGCCGCCCGCCAGAAGGGGTCTTTCCGACCGAAATAAGGAGATTTTCTCCACTCAGATGCCGGAGGTACATCCCTCTCTTTCATGAGAGCTGGTTCTGATGACCCCGGGACAATGGGTTTCTTCGAGAAGACATATGGTCAAATAATGTATAAATAACAAGGAGTTGACCATATTAAAATTCGTATTATTGGAATTAAAGCAACACATTCAATGAAATTTCGTCAACAATTCATTTTCTCGTATTTTTCAAGCTTAACAAATTACAAGACTAATATGTGTATCAACAACATACGATTTTCGCTTCTATCATCGATAAGAGGTGCAATATCATAGGTCGTTTTGTGATGAAGTTCAACCAGGTCAATTTCTCAAAGTCACTATGTTCCATATTAAAGGTCCAATTTATACGGGGCTCAAAATTTGGACAGAGTGAAGTTCAATAGCAAATTTCAGGCCCAAGATCAGAAGCATTTTATATTTCTCATCCATAGCAAGATTCAATGGGTCGTTATGCAAATTACAAGAATGTCCTTTCTAAAGTCCATATTCATAAGCCCAGGATTTTCTCTCTCTATGCCAAAAATGGAGCTCAAATATTAGTCAACAAGTTATATTCGGCCTTTTCTCGGTGATAAAGTTTAACAAATTATGTTCAAGCCAAGCCCCTCAATAAGGTTTCAAGTGCTAATGTATGTTTCCATATGGCCAAAATCACAGTGTTTGAGCTTAAAAAAAAAAATGTCATTGGGATTGCCACAAAAATTGAGTCCATATGCAGATTCAGTTTTTTTATTTTTATCAGATTGTTTGAGCCCTCTACATTGCCACAAAAAAATATTTATATATATTTAAATATATTTATATTCGGAAGAGGGGGCTGAATTTCATACTTACAAATTTGGGCAGTTAGAGAGGTGAAGTGCGGTCGACATCGAAATTGTTTAAATCGAGAGGCTTTACAGATCAGAATCAACAAGACCGAAGAAGGTTGGCAAGACCACACACGTTGCGTTGAGTGGGCGAACGTGCGTGGTCGGCGTCGGACAAGTTGAAGCTGGAAGCAACGCTGGTACCACAGAAGAGTCGGCAACCACACACGTTGCGTTGAGATGGCAGACGTGTGTGGTCTGCGTTGGAACCGTTGAAGCCAACAGTGAGCTACGTTGGGTGGTCGAGGTACGTACTGCAGATAATGTCACGGAGACGACACCGTCAGTGGCTCTCGAAAGCCAGAAGCAGCAGTGGTGTTATGGAGATGCCGGCGTTGGTACTATTCGGCAAAACCAAGCTTCGGGGAGTCTGGGTTCATGAGGAAATTACGTTGATTGGCTCTACCATAACAATCAATGTGCACACAACTTCAGCTTCTAACCTGTTAAAAGAAAAATGTGGGTCATTGAAATCATGAATTTTGAAACAAGACTTTTCACATAAACTGCCACAAAATAGATATGTATATACAAGAGGAGTCAAAGCTAAAAAAATAATAATAATAAAATAAAATATATAATATATATACACCATAAGCCATATATATATATATATATATTCGGAATGCCTACTAAAAGCGAAGATGAAGAAGAACGATGGACAGTAGAAGAGCAGTGATGTTGCAGAGAGGCTGACTGTGAGTTGGCGATGAAGCTGGGCAGTCGAGGCCGGCTGTAGCAGCGGCATCGGTGCAGGTCATTGGAGCTGGGACAAGGCGATCGCTGGCTGTGACGTTCGCGACAGTTGGAGCTGAGCTATGTGGATGGCATTGCAATGGCAGTCGGTGTGGCTGGAAGCTGGTGCTGGTGCTGGCCTGCCGTGACAGTGGCTGGGTCTTCGGCGGCGTTGATGGAAGCTGCGATGGAGGTCTGTGTGAATGGCAGCAGTGTGGTTTGTTGAAGAAGACAACTACGTCGGTGGCTTCTAGCAGTCCAGAATGAAGCCTTCTTGGAGAGGAAGAAAGGAGCTGGGTCTGTGCTGGAATGAAGCCTTCTTGGCGTTGCTGGAAGCTGGTGCTGGTGCTGGCCTGCCGTGACAGTGGCTGGGTCTTCGGCGGCGTTGATGGAAGCTGCGATAGAGGTCTGTGTGAATGGCAACAGTGTAGTTTGTTGAAGAAGACGAGCACGTCGGTGGCTTCTAGCAGTCCAGAATGAAGCCTTCTTGGAGAGGAAGAAAGGAGCTAGGTCTGTGCCTGTTGAAGAAGACAAGCTGGGTCTGTGCCTGTGGCGGCTGCGCAAAAAAAAGAAGATGTACAGAATAGGGTTTTTGAGCCTTTCTTGAAATAGAAAAAAAAGGTGAGCATTATCCTTGAATATGCTGTTAGAATATTCTAAATATGTGCATGCCGTGTTTGCCAAACAACAAAAGAAAAAAAAAACGTGTATTCTATTTGTTAAGAATAAAAAAAATGCTTCTTTATTCTTTGGTTAAAAATATAAATATATATATTTCTCTCTCCTCAAAAAAAAAAAAAAAGTACAAAAATTTTATTTTTGCTTGACAATTTTATCTGAAATTGAAGTGCATCATAAACTTTATCCATAGGCTCTGTCGAGGCAACATTTTTTTTTATTTTTTATTTTTTATTTTTTTTTGGAACGTGATGCAAAGCAGGGCCGAAGGAGGGACAATATGCATGTCTGAGAAATTTAAAATTTCTCATACACGCAAGAGGCAAATGTAAGAAGAGCTAATTTGAGCCCACTAATTTAATTAGGCCCAATAGCCCAAGATTAGTGGACCCGAATTTATCGCAAGTCCAAGATTGGTGGGCTCGAATTTATCGCCATCAAACGGGCTAAATCGCACTAAGCCTCGAAAGGGTTCGGATCCACGAACTTAGAGACTTACTCGGACCCAGACTCGAAAGGGTATTGAGCTATCCTAGAGATTCGAGGCACTCGGACTCGAAAGGATTCGGATCTACAAACCTAGAGATCCGAAACACTTGGCTTCGAACGGATTCAGACGCAATCTAGAAGCCGCTCCGTTAATGAGTCCTAGAACACTTGCGGGCTCGGAGCTTTCCGGGATCTACGCAGCAGAACCATGGGCGTAATGGAGTTCGAACAAAGGACCCATTCCCTAGGACGATGAGTGGAGATAAATTCACTCTTCAGTTAAACTAGCCTATACCCGGGTCAAGGTGGCACGACTCCGGGGGGTCCATGAGACTCGGCAATATTTTGCGGCAGGACGTCCTCTGGGACTACCCCTGACCCTTTGGGATGATTGGGGATCATTGGTTAGGTGTGGCTAAGAAGAAGGGTTCGCCGAGAGGTTGATCTCCTCTTCGGGGTTTTTCTCATCCTCGGAGAGATCACCTCCTCGGACAAGGTGATTAGAGAGAATATCCCCCATGTGCCTTGCACATGGGCTCCATCCTATATCATGAGGTGCCTATAAATAGCACCCACCCATAGCTTTACAAGGGGATGGATTTTGGAGATTTTTTAACTCTTGGGAAAGAACTAATTTCCCCTCTCCATTATCAACCTTGAGAGTGAAAGTGGGAGATCCATAGGAGAGCCTTGCCATTATTCTCTCTCTTGCCATTTTGCCTTCTTCTTCACCCAATCTCTTATCTCCATCATCTCCTTTGTTTTTGTGTTCCTAAGTTGAGATTATTGAAGAATCTAAGCCTCTCATCATATTCTAGAGAATTTGAAGTTGTTCTTCAAGGATCCTCGAAGATCTTCGAATTTTCCAACTCCTTTCTTGAACCCTCTCATACAGAGAGCAACGCAGTACCTCATAACTAAGGTACTGTACTTCTCTTGGAGAAGGATTCGAATTTCACGCTCTCTGTAACTTCTCTCTCTCTCTATCTATCTATCTATATATATATATATATATATATATTCCTTTTCTCTTCCTTCATAAGTCCTTGATTTCAGCATCAGAAGAGTTATTCGGCCAACTCCAGTTGGGAAGCTCGCCAGTTCTCTTGTCTTACAAGCCCAAATAGGTTAATTCAATCATAGAGCTCCGATTTATTTCAACAGTGTAAATTTTACTCTTGCACACAGGGATGAGTAGACACCCTATTTTAACTGCCCCTAAGACTTTGGGAGTATAGGGTTGCAAACGAACCGAGTTGTTCGCAAGCTGGCTCGATTCATTTCAAGCTCAAATATGTGAAACTCCGTATTTTTATATAATAAAAATAATATATATATATATATATTAATTTTCTTAAATAATTATTCACAATATTTTGAATTTAATAGCCTGTATATTTTTATACTAAAAATTTATTCAAAATAAAATATTTTTGACTTTATATTATTACTCATTATTAATTTTTTAACCTTATGATATTTTTATTATATTTTTCTCTATATTTTTTTGTAATCAAATTACGCTGGAACGTAATATTTTCTGTACTAAAACCCAACAAAAAACCATTGGTTTGCTCTCCATGTTTTCTTACCTTCCACATGCACCCCTCTCTCGGTTATCATTACCAAAACAAAACGTGGTGGACATGTTGATGCGATACCACCAGGTGTTCAATTTCATTTTCTTTTATTTAAATTTCTTTTCATTTTCTTTTATCTTCTTTTCCTCTTTCATATTTTTCCCATAAATTGAGCCTAACTTTTCCCTCACATCTCTTCACCTTTTGCTTCTCTTCCAGTTTCATATATATATATATATATATATATCTCATTTCTCTCTCTCTCTCTCTCTCGGTTCTCTCTCTTTCTCTCCACCTCTCATTCTCAAAACTCTTATTCTTCTTTTTCTCCATCTCTGTTCTTCCTCCTCCCCTGACCTCCATAGCCACGGCCTTAACCCATACTATCACCACCAGAACCACCAACCCACGAACTTTTCCACCACCGTCACACCGTCGAACCGCCACCACCACCATCAGCTAATTCCATTATCATCTAGAACTACCATTCACAAAGTGTTGTAGGTGAAGAAAGAGAAGAAGAAGGAAGATGGAGGAGAAAGAAACAAAGTTAGAGAAGTTTATTTTGAATTTCAAAACTTGGTTTCCAGTTTACTTTCGGTATGCCAAAACCATCCATTTCTGGAAGAAGTGAGAAAACTAGGTCGTGTAGAATGAAGTACGAAGTAAGTTGAAGAGATTGGCGAAAGAATGAAGTAAAACCGTTAAGAATTAAGAAAGTTTGGAGTCCGAAAGATGGTTCGAAGTCGGAGACGGGAGGAAAAATCTTATTTTTGGTCAAATTTTAGAGATCTGATGGCATGCAAAAAAGAGACGGAATGAGGCATGTGAGGAGTGAAACAAAAACTAGGTCGTGAGGTAAATCCAATGACGGAAAAAAAAAAAAAAAAAGACAAAATGGAATTATGACAAAAAAGATATAAGAAGTTGAAGTAGTGTATTTGAAACTAAATTTATGGGTCTTTCTGCTCGTAAGGCATACGGTTGTTTGGATAAGATGAATTGAATTTTATCTAGCTGCTTTCACCATGGTGCTACTAAGCATCCTAGTACATTTGGGTTAATCGAGTGGTTTTATGACTTCGGGGATGACCACTCTTAGGTTTTTCGACATGTAGAATCCATTTTTAGGGTTAGATCTTGCAAATTCTGAGTCTAAAATGATGATTGACAACTAAAAGTTTTGAGAGAATCCAATGGATCTATCAACAAAGGAGATCGTGTCCGATTGATGTGAAATTTCAGCAAGACGATCATGGAGTCATGACGGTTATATCTTACAATCAAAATCATAAACCAAAATCTGACGATAAATTGTTAGCAACATAGCATAGTAAGAAAACTCTCATAACCCTCTCATTCTTTTTAATTGTTAAATTTTTAGATTTGTGTTCATATGTTTAAATAGCTAAAAATTTAGATAAAATTTTGTTTATAGTTGTATGTAAATTTGTGATTTGTAGGTTAAATATTTGAAGGTTATTTTTATTAGTAGCCTTAAAATCGTGGTTTAATTTTGGAATTGGACTTGCATATGTAGTTTGTACCATTAAAGAGATGATTGAATATTTTATTTGGTTTGATTATATGACTCTTAAATCTGCTTTAAACTTGTACAAATTTTCGCACTATTTTATGCTCAAACTTATGAGATGATTTCTTCTACAAAGTTGTAAAGAATAAATTCTAATTCATCCAGGAATTTTTGTAACAATTATTCTAGTTTTATAAAAACTTATACATAATTTTAATTAGATATGAAACGGTATATAGATTTTACGGCATATTGAAAAATCATTAAAAATCCTATATTAAACCAAATCTGGTATTTTCTAAATCAAAATGAAATTTGGGAAGTCTAGTTTCATAATAAATTTTTAGATTATGGAATTGATTTATAAATTTAAGTGTGAATTATTTTAAGAAAATGTAACAAATTTGTGTCATGAAATTTCTTGAAATTTTACCAAATTATTTATAACTTATTTTTGGGAAATTCTTTCTGAAAAATGAGCATAACATGTTTTTTTGAATATCCCATACAGTTACATGAATTTTAGAGTTGTATAAATAATTTATTTATAATTTTAACTAAGAAATTTATGTCCTGAAAATTTTGGACAAGATGATAAAGAATCAAGATTACTACTTCAACCATTTATTAGGACTAGAAATCAATATTGTGCTAGTCTATTTAATTGGAACATGTGAAGTAGTAGTCCATGCATGTGTGTTGTGATTTATTTTAGAAAATTACACAAATAGTCCCTATAGTTTGGGGCTTGTGTCACTTTGGTCCTCGACTTTTCAATTGTAATACATTTGACCTTGAATTTTGATTCTTGTTCCAAATAAGGACTATTGATTATATATTTAGATTTTTCAAGGTTAAAATTCTCAATTTGATAAAATATAAACTAATTTAACAAAAATAAATGCCAACACAAATATTTTTGAATTTTTAAAAATTATTTCTACCTACTAAAAATAAAATTATGTAAAATTGATAAATCTTTTAGACATTTATTTATTTATTTTACCAAATTAATTTTTATTATGTGCTTGATGATGATCATGTAAAATTAATTTTAAAAAATTAATCATGTAATTTTTATTAATTTTACATAATTTTATCGTTGATGGATAAAAATAATTTTAAAAAAATTAAAAATATTTTTTTGACATTTATTTTTGTCAAATTAGTTTATATTTTATCAAATTGACGGTTTTACCCTTGAAAAATCTAATAATATTTTCAATTGTCCTTATTTGGAACAAGATTCAAAATTCAGGGTCAAATGTGTCACAATTGAAAAGTCAGAGACCAAAGTGACACAAGTCCCAAACTATAGGGACTATTAGTGTAATTAACCCTTTATTTTAGTATTTAAAATTATTATATCACACCATGACTTGATTAAACTGTTCACAATAATTTATATACATTGATGGATTGTTGTAGAACACATGTGTTGATATCTTCTGTTAAAAATTATATTCAAATGGTATAATATCGATTGTGATCTAATTTGTAATTATTCGTGATTAGTATGAAAATTAATTAAAATGATCAACGAAATGTACAAAATTAATGGTTGATGGTTAATACCGGTTATTCAGGGTGAGTCCTAATTTTAAAGAGTGTATGAAATTAAGGCTTGACGGTTAATACCGGTTGTTAGGGTGAGCCATGGTTTTGAGAATTCTCACGTAAATTGTGTCGCGAAACCTTAAGATGGCACGAGACTTATTTGAACCCTTTTTGGTATTTGATTTTTGAATGAGGATGGATGTGCAGGTGACACACAGGAAGGTTACGTACCCCTGGCAGACCGTTTTCTTGGGGCAGACCACGAATGCCACTACCTGGGTATATAACTCCGGATGTGAGCATCCTTGGTAGTTACAGTTGGTAACACTTGAATATTTGACCAAGGAGGGAGGGGGGTTTCAAATTAACCGTTGCCATGCTTAGCGGTTGGTAAATTAAATCTCTTTGGTGAGATTTCGAGTGTCACCTAATTTATTAAAATTATTGAAATTATTTTAATGGTTGTAATTTATGTTTACAATTATATTGTTATCTCATGTTTATAATCTCATTATTTTTCTCTTAAAAAGAATGGTAGGTTGGTTATATTTTCTTACCGTGTTGCAAAACTCATGGCATATATTTTTGTTGTCCTGGCGTTTTATGCCAGGTTTTGGCGAGAAAATAATTGAAGCTGAAATGGAGTTGACGCTAACGTAGAGCCTTGGCTGACTTGAAACCCCGATTAGAGCCAAATAAATTATATTATTTTATATAATAGCTATTAAGGACTTTATAATTTCATTTAATGTTGTATTTGGATAATTTTAAGTTTTTATCTATTGTTGCTTGAACCTTTGGTTATGTACGAGAGTTGGAATGTCCAATTAAGATGTCAACTTTTTGATTTATTAAGTCATTTTGTTTATTTAATTTCCCTTAATGTTCCAAAAATTTGGGGCGTCACAGAATAAGCTCAACTAGTCAAACTCGGCTTGTTTATCTTTATTTAAATTATATAATAAATAAATTATTTAATATAAATAATATTTTTTATTTAAATAATAAAAAAATCTTATCGAGCCGAGCTGAGCCAAGTTCAAGCCTAGTTAGTTATCGAGTCGAGCTCGAGTTCAGCAAAACTCGGTTCAGCTCGGCTCATTTACAGCCCTAAGCGCTTGTTAGTCTCCCAATGATGAAATGATAATTACTTCAACTTTAAAATGTTTGAGGTTGTTTAAAGTTGCTGTGTAGCTTTGTTTTAGCCAAAAATTGACTTTTTGCGAATGACCATTTTATCTTGAACCCATTTTAAGCCAAAAACTAACTTTTTAACCCCCAAGAGAGAGAGAGAAGCCTGATTGTGTATTGAATGATGATATTTTTCAAAATTAGTGACTAGTTTTATTAAAAACATTGATCGAGAGATAATTGAGTTTACTTGGGCCACAAGCAAGCCAAGGGCATGGGACTCCGTACTTGTGCATGCGTGGATGGCACAGGAACCAAAGGCAAACTATGCGCATGTATCTACTTTGTGCACGCGCACATGATTGGTGCGTACGTACATGCTTTGTGTGGGTGCACTTCCATTTGTGGTAGAACCTGTTTTGGAAACTCAATCTTGGTGCAATTATGGAAGGAGGTGACAAGAGGAAATGATGGGGAAGCCTTAGTGTGCTCCCCCAAGATCCTTTTTGCCTATAAAATGAGCCCATTCTCCCATCTTTCAATGGGTTAGAATTTTGAACAATTTTTGTGAGTTTTGAGAGAAAACACTTGCCTCCCCTTCTTCCCTTGCTTTAACTCGGAAAATATACCCTCTCACAGTAACGCTAATCACTAAAAATCATCTAAAGCTTGGAACAATTGAACTAAATTAGAAACCTAAGCTGGAGGGATGTTTTGCAAGCAAGAAAACTTAGGCTGTGTTTGGTTGTGTTTTGGAATTATAGTTCTACCCCTACATTCTAGTATGATGTTTGGTTTGAGTTTTAGAAGATTAATTCCATCATTCTTTTAGAAAACTCGTTTCAGGCTGCCTTTTAATTTTTGATATTTAGCCTGCCGGACGTCCAGTTAGTTGACCTGAACAATGCGATTTTATTTTTTTTATATTTTTAATAAAACAATATTTTTGAAATTTTTTTTAAAAAAATTTATGTGCTTTTGATAGATTTTTGAATTGTGTATTTGGTTATGAGTTGTAAGTTTTTGTATCAAATATCATATGTCACATCAAAAATTTCTCACTCAATTCAAAATACTTTTCAAAACTCATTCACTAAACAAATTTTCTATACTCAAATCATAATTCCAAAACTCATAAATTCAAAATACAACTCCTATTTTCAAATCATATTTAGAAAACTTTACCAAACGCTACCTTAGTTTTTTTTTTTTTTTTTTTGCATGCTCTTCAGTTTATCCAAATCAACAGTAAAACCGTCATTGTTTATTTATTTTAGCACTTATTTTCTACCTATTTTCACTAGTTAATCATAGTTAGGACGATAATATGGCATGATCATCATGTAGGGTGTTAGTTTTGCTTGTTTTTCACCTATTTTCGCATGTTTTATTTATTTTTCTTAAAACATGTTTAGGCTAACTTAATCATGTAGAAATGATGCATTAAGTTTGGTTTGAATTATCATGTTGTTTTTTTGGAAATCATGTTAGTAGTCTCAAACTGGACTTAGATTTATATTTGTATAATTAGTTGTATATTTAGGATCATATTTATTTTATGTAATGCATGTAAGACACTTGTGAGGGAACCCAGATAAGTTCCTTGTTCTTTAAAACCAAACAAACAATGAGTAATCACTTTAATAGAAATCAACAAAGATAAGAGGAAGGAGATGAGGAAGCAATGTACCAGGTAACCCTTCTTCGATGAGACGATTCAAAGAGATGAGATTGAGCTCCCTCTGAACCCTTCTCCCTATTGAGGAAACCTTCTGGGTTCATTTTGATTAGAAGCCAAAGCCAAAGCCTTCTCGGTTAACCCCCTCTTCTTGGTTTTGCCCAAGTCTCTCTTCGAACCCTCTCTCTTCTCCCCATTTTCTCAGTTTCTATGCTCCTTTACAATTTGAAGCCAAATAGTAGGTGTATTTTGATATATTTATTTTTGTCTAATATATTTTTGGGTTTGGGGGTTTGGCGCCAGAGTATTTCATTTTGGCGCCTATTTTTATTTTGGTCATACTATTCACGACAGAAATTGTGTGTCGTGAAAAGTAAAATATTTTTAACGGCTAGCATATGTGCGTCATGGAAAGTGTACTTTTTAACGACTGGCTTTTTATGCGCCGTGAAATGTTCAATATTTTTAATAGATGGTGCACGCTTGTCGTGTATAGTTGATGTATTAACAACATGTCATATGCATGTTATAAAAAGTTTTATTATTTACGGCTAATATTGCAAGTCGTAAAAAAAATCATCGTTACTAGCATTCACGACCTACACAATAGATACATCATTGTTGGAAAATTATTTACGACATGCAAAAAAAAAAAGCAAGTTGTAAAAAAGTGAGAAATCACAGCTTGCATTTACTGTATGTCGTTGATGTGAAGCCATGAAAACCCAGTTTTGTTGTAGTGATAGCATTACACATGTTCTTGGTTGCATTGTTTTCCAATAAATCAAGTTAAGTTCTCTTTCTATGCAAAACTAGATGTTTTGAGTATTTTTATAAATGTTGTTTATCTTAATTCATGTTTATGGCCATAATAAAATAAAGCGCTCTTTTTATTTAAAAATCATAATTTTAATTAAAAAAAACGTGGTTTTATTCATTGTATCTAAAATAAATGATATTTATTTTATTTAAATCATCTAGTTTTAAGATTAGTAAAAGTTTTTGGGTCAATAATAGATTTTGTATGAAATAATTAATCATTAAACTCAATGAAAAATCTAAAATCCCGTAAATATTGATATGTGATTATGTATCAATTTTAAATAATAAATAACAATCCTAGTCAAACAATCAAAGACAAATAGACACAACGATTTTATGTGGAAAAATCACAATTAGAGCGCCTCATATTGTGATAAAAAAAAATAATGGGCAAAAGCCACAAAACAATCCACTAAGAAGACATAAAAGAATTACACAAGTGTACTCTTAATTATCTAGTGAATTTACGCCCGAATCAAACCGACCTCTATGTGCCTTTTCTAGCCCCGTCTTCACCACGGAATTGTCTTGCCCAACGTTGAATCCACAACGTCGATATCGAATCACGACAATGAGTCACACCGAAATCCACCAAAGCTTCAGGCCTGAATTCCCCAGAATCCAACGAAGAACAACTCTCTCTTTTGTATTAAATAAAGAAAACAAACAAAACAAACCCTTTGATATAATCCACTTAATTCATGATTAAACTCTTACAGATATCAAAGGAAACAAACAAAGTGGCTCCAGATAAAAACCTTAATACCCAAGAAGAAAATCTAGAAACCGTAACCCTAAAATCTGATAAAAGCACATATTTATAGAAAAACAGATCTGCGATCTCCTTTCGAGTGCAAGAATGGCCGCTCGAGTAAACTGACTAAAACGTGTGTGACTAAACAGGGTCTACGCCGAGTGCGGGAATGGCCGCTAGGGCGGAAAAAAACAACTCCCAAAGATTTTTGCGGTAGTGAAACTTCTGAAAGGTCGCGATCTCCGCTCAAGTGCAAGAATGGCCACTCAAGTGGACAAATAACTTCGGTTGCAATTTTACTTTTTGCTTTGGGGCGCCGCTTGACCCGCCTAGGTGTCATTCCCTTGACCCTATGAGCTAATCCGGCAAATTCGATCCCCGATATAGTCAACTAAATGGAAAACATGAAAAATTAACTCTAAACATCTCGCAAGACACAATTCGAGTTAAATTCACATCTAAAACTCATAGCCTCACCAAATAAAAAGATCAATAAAATTACAATCGAAAGAAGTTTTGTCAAACCAGATTGCCATTTATAAAAATCCCAATCTTCAAATTGGAAAAAAGGGAGTGCATCATTCAATGACCAGCTCCTTTTATATATTAATTCCCGAACCTTGATTTCTCTAGTTGTGATGGATTATGTCTTTTACTTAGTTTTCATTATTAAAGGTTTCTTAATCTCTCTTAAAATTAAGAGGTAACTCTATCGGTGTGATAAAGCGAGTTGGCACAACATAGTGTAGAAATGGGCCTTATACCTAAAAATGCACGACATCCACAAGAAGGAACTAAGATTTCATCACTAATGGGGCCAAAGAAGAATAATTGTTTTTTACCATATACACAAGTACACATATATGTGCAATAGATGTAACGCCCTCAAAATAAACCCATGAATCATACAATCTTGACATGTTTAGACATAAGAGAATAAAGCATAATTTCATTCATCAGAGTGTTCATTACAAAAGTATTACATGTTGACATCAAAAGTAAATGCCCCACGGGCTTACGACTTTCCAAGCCAACACTTGGTTACAAAAAGAGAGTACTAACTCAAAATACATAATAAGCCCTTGGTTTGATTTACATGTAATACACAAAATAATCACAAAAATAAACAAGAGAGTCTTCAACTCCCACAACCATCCAAGCTAAGACCTCGGAGGCGGCATAATACTTGAACCTGAAAATGATGTCCCATATAGGGTGAGCCAACGCCCAGTAGAGATATGCTAAACATAATATGAACAAAGACTAAAACATTAGCATTTGATAAATGTTTAACCGACATAAATCATTTCATAATCCATTTCAATTACATGACAAATGTGTCCATGTTTCATTCCTCTTTCCTTTACTTAACCGATTTTCGATTTATAAATATGGCTCGTAACTCTGCCAAACAATTCCCATGAGACCACAAAATCATATCAACAACACTACCATACTTCACTATAGATACACACATTTGTTGTATCAATATCACATAAAACACTTCCATACTTCACAATAGATACACATATTCATCAGATCAACACTTCAATAGATACACGTATTTGCTGTATCAATGGAGTCCATCCCCTATCTCCTCCCAAATAATATCCGGTTTAGGAGTCCATCCCCTATCTTCTCCTAAACCGTGGAGTGCATCCCCTATTTCCTCCCACACAACACAACACAACACAATGTATATAAACACATATCATATACATGAGCAATCAATACATAAATTTGATGTATTATTCCAACCGTCATATTCGATGACATAATCAATTGATTAGTTTTAATTCGCTTAATCATCACGCATTGTCTATAACAATCAAGACTATCCTTCACCGATAGCCCAAAGCAATTTATTTCTAAACAGATAATAAATGCATCAACAGATAATTTATTAACATTTTCAAAGGTGAGTGATTAATGAATCTAACTCCACCATTTTACTCCATAATGAACCAATTTCATTATTTCCACTCAATTTCACATTTCCATAATAAATGTCTTTAATTACTCTAATGACCCAAATATACCCAAACATGGCATTTTTCTCCTTTTCTCAACATTGACCCAAAGGTCCAAATATTATCAACAATATCAATACCATCATTTTAAGACCCAAGATACACATATATGAGTCAAAATAACAAAACCCCTCTTTTTTCATTTTGAAACCCTAACACCCAAAATGACTCAATTTCAACATTACATCAAAATGACCAATAGTTTATGTCAAAGACCATAAAAATGAGTAGTTATCCCTACCTCAAATTCGGAGCCCAAAGGAGAAGATGAAGAAAGTTGAAAGTGCTCCAAACCCCAATATTTTTGAATCAAAATGTAGCCCTCAACAAGCTCCACACTTTTTACAAAGGCCCAAGGATAGAAGATCACCCCTACTAGATCAAACCCTAGAGAGAAGTTGAAGTTTTAGAGTGAGGTGCTCTCCAATGGAGGTTTTGAAAACTAAGAGAGAGAAGGAAAGTGTGAAAAATGATTTAAAATCACCCAGCTGCCACCTGATATACGACTAGTCCGCTCGAGCGAAGAATAGGACGCTCGAGCGTCAAGCACAAAAACAGGACCCGCTCGAGCGCCAAGACACAACTGCAAAGTACACCCGCTCGAGCGCAAAGGGAAACACGCTCGAGCGTAGATTACCCCCTTCCAGTATATTTACAGACATTGAACACCCGCTCGAGCGCAAAAGATCCCGCTCGAGCGCGACCCGCTCGAGCGTAAGGAAATCTGCTCGAGCGTGAAAAACGAACCTGCAGTACTTTTGCAGAGGCACAAAATGCTGGAAGTGTGCAAACTTCGCTCGAGCGCGAAGGGATCCGCTCGAGTGGACCACCAAAAATCTGAGTAACAAGAAATGGAACCAAGGCTCAACCAACTTGTTCGAAACACACCCAACACATCCTAAAACCCAAATATATGGAATTAAGAGATGACAACAAGACATACACAACAACCAACTCCACAGAACCTAAGTCCGGATACAACAATCAAAGGAGAAAGAACTAGGATCACTATAATATAACATATAAATTATATAATAAATCAAACATCATGAAAGAAATCTATAATAGGATGAAAATGTTTTTTTTATGCAAAATAAAAAAGATAATGTAAGATAGAAGAATAAGGAGATATACACTTTGTTGAGATATATATACTATTGGTTGGGCACGTGCGTTGCATGTGACATGTGATTTTTTTATCAATTATTAATACTATAATTATGCGTGTCTCTTAAATTAGTATGTGATATATATACAAGGTATGAAGACTTGTATAGGTAAATTGATCTTTATTCAAAGTATAACTAAGTAAGAAATGAACACGTACTCGGCTAAAAAATTTAAATGATAAATGAGAAATTTTATAAACATAAAATGTGTACATGAGGTACATTATTTTTCTTGAACTTCACAACACTTGGAGAGTATGTTGCAATAGATCTCTGTAACTTTTATTTCACCATCTTCTGGTAATAAAAATATTATCATGAGTAAGAGTTTGAGGCAATACAATATTGTTATGAATTTTAAAATCCATTTTCCTTTAATAATGTGATTTTTTCCGTAAGGAAAAAAAAGTTAAATTATTGTTGTGATGGAGGTGTTTACAAATTTTGGTTTGTTATTGAAAATGTTTGTTGTGAACACTAGTTTGTATGACATGTATGTATATATGTATTGAATATAAGTTGATAGGAGAATGATCCACAATTCCGCAGTTTTTTTCCTAACAAATATAACTATATTACTAAAGCGATACATGTTAGAAAATTAAAGTATCCGATGGTAATATAGCATTACAGATTGACAAAGTATGAATACAGTAACATGTATAATTTACATATATATATATATATATATTATATGTAGACATTGACATATATAAAATATCATAAAAATAATATGTGAAATCTTTTGTAACAATATAATACAGATAACAATGAGAAATTAATTATTCATAATTAAATAATTTGTCATAATGTAGATTATTTCTTTTTTGTATATGCACCATTTTTTAATTTGATTATTAAATTCATATAAAAATTGAAAGGAATTTGTAAATGATTTGTGTAAAATTAGAGATTAGTGAAGAATGATTTGAAAAAAAAAAAATGAGAAGTTTATAGTGTTTGGGTTGGTTTGTTTTTTCAAACTTTGACACTGTTTTTTTTAATAACCCGTTTATTTTCTTTTTAGATTCACTTAATTTAATACTTTTGTTAATTTTTAATTTTACTTTTAGATTTAGATTCACTTAATCTAAATACACTTAGAAAATAATTTGTTGTGTATTCTTTTTGGAAAAAAATTATGAATATTAAATAAAAATAATAATAACAAAAAAATTATAATAATAAAAAATCAATACACGTTTGAATTTATAAATTTTTTTACTAATATTTTACCTTTTAATTCTATTTATATTATTAACTATTAGATTTTCATGTAAAAGTATAATTTAAATATAAAATATGAAGAAATTTTAGTATCTTTAATCACCAAAAATGAGAAAATATGAAAAATCAAAAACTGAAAAACAGATTTAAAAAATAAAACCAACAAAAGTGATTCTTGTTTAGAATTTAGACATCATACCTTGGTTATTAAAATAAAATATAAAATATTACAGTTCATGAAATATAATTTAAACAAAAAGAAAGCGTATAAAGATAAATTGCAAATTTTTGAGATGCAACACAAATCTCTATTTTAAAAATCCATATGCTTTACTTTGTCTAGATTCGAATGAATACATACAATTTAATATTCAACAAAAAATATTCATAATGATTTAATCCATGATAAAAAATTATAAATATTATGTATATCAAGATAGAAATAGACACAGGAAATAAAAAGAAGTAATTATTTTTTGTTCTTCAATTCTTTAATCATCTTCAATGTAAAAAATAGAGAGACATTTTTTTTTTTTTTTGTTAATAGGAAGGGAGACAGTTTGTTTATATTTATATTGAAATATTATATATATCAGTATAGAAGCAGGCACATCAAATAAGAAATGGTAATTATTTTTTGTTCTTTAATCATCATCAATGTAAATAATAAGAAGATATTTTTTTTTTTTTGATAAGAAGGGAGACAGTTTGTTTATATTTATATAGGACTCTTTGAAACAGATATATTATTTTTGAGTTTTCAACTCCAAAAATAAAGAGATAGTTGATTTATATAAAACTCTTCATAACTTTTAAAAATTATAATATATTTGAGAGAGTAAAATTGAGATTTAAAGAAAAAGTAAAAAATATGATATGCTCTTCACACTTTTATGATAGTAGTAGATATATTTAAAATGTTATGGCAAAATATCTTTCACAGAACACTTTATCTCTCATGAGAAATTTGGTCATCGTTACTAAAAAATTTCTTGTTAGATTTCACATTGTTTATTTGTTTTCAAATTAAATCATTGCATCTATTATTGTAGATACACATAAAAAATTTAAAATATTTTTTTCTTTCAAGTTTAATACTAACTAAAATACCTTCTTCTTTTTTTTTTCTTTTTTTTTTTTTATCGATTTTAGTTAATTGTTTTTTTGTTAATTTAAAGATTTTTTTTTTTTTCCGTAGGGTTACATTACTGACTCCTAATTATGGGGATAAAAGTGTGTTTCAGTATGACAATGTGATAAAATTGGATTTTGAAAGTCATGTTGATGCTTTAATGCCTATATTATTGGCAGATTTTAAAACTCCAATAGAATGTGTAACTTTTTCTTTTCCTTGATTCCTTGGTTACTTGCAGGATGAATAGTAATTCTATGTTGGATCATTTGCTTGAAGCCTCACCAGAAGCCATGAACATGGGAATCCTGGTGATTGAGCTTATCTATAATAATACTAATTTATCCACTGTGTCAAAAATTGTAGCCAGATTATTATTGGTGAGCTTGGAGAAATTATTACCAAATGGGCCGAAGTGGATTCTATTGAACGGGCCCATAAGAAAGCTAATAGATTGGGTCGAGGAAGATCCATCAAGCATATATCTCTAAAGAAAGTTCCACAAGCCCATCCAAGAAGGCCCAGATCATACGGGTGTCCGAGGAGATTAACCGTTGCTTTTAGAAGAGATGAAACCCTCGGAGGAGATCCATTCTCCGAGGTATTGGCTTAGTCTTGAAAAGGTTCAAAACCATGAACCTAGAGACTTATTTGAGCTCAGACTCAAAAAGGTTCGAATCCATGAACCTAGAGATTCGAAGCACTTGGCTTCGAACGGATTCAAATGCAATCTAGAAGTTGCTCTGTTAATGAGTCCTAGAACACTTGCGGGCTTGAAGTTTTCTGGGATCTATGCACCGTAACCATTGGCGAATGAAGTCCCAACAAAGGAGCCGGTCTCAAGACGGTGAGTGGAGATAAATTCACTCTTTGGTTAAACTAGCCTATACCCGGTCGAGGTAGCACGATCTAGGGGTCTCGAGACTCAAAGAATATTTGTATAGGCATTCTCTTAAACTACCCCTGACCCTTACCCCTGACCCTTTGAGATGATTGGGGATCATTTGTTAGGTGTGGCTAAGAAGAAGGGTTCGCCGAGAGATTGATCTCTTCTTTGGGGTTCTCCTTATCATCGGAGAGGTCACCTCCTCGGATAAAGTAGTTAGAGAGAATATTCCCCATGTACCTTGCACATGAGCTCCATCCTACATCATGAGATGCCTATAAATAGCACCCGCCCATAGCTTTACAAGGGATGGATTTTCTCTTCTCCATTATCAACCTTGAGAGTGAAAGTGGGAAATCCATGGGAGACCTTGCCATTATTGTCTCTCTAACTACTTTGCCTTCTTTTTCACCCCATCCCTTATCTCCATCATCTCTTTGCTTTTGTGTTCATAGTTGTGACTATTGAAGTATCTAAGTCTCTCATCATTTAAATGTATGAGAGGGTTTAAGAACGTTGTTGGAAAATTCGAAGATCTTTGAAGAAAATTCGAATTCTTTAGAAATAATGTTGATCGTAGGAACAATTTTGTTTTGAAGCATTATACATTCAAGCAGTACACATATCAATTACTGTTATTTTTTTCAATGCAATCTATGGCTCAATTATAAATAATATACTATAGGACATTTTGATATCGGATATATGTTGGATATATATCAATTCAGCCTTGGTGGAAACCGAAACAATCCACAAGAGAATCTTGAAATTTCTTGGGTTTGAACAAATCGATGTTTGCTTGTTACCAAGTTTTGGGTGTGGGATTATTTATTTCTTTTTCTTGAGACAATATTACTACTTGCTTAGCGTTTGGCTTATATTTATTTATGGATCTTCATATATTCTTTTCCTCCGTTGTTTGTTGATTTGGTTGTATATACCTCTAAAGACCGCAAGTTTTCGTAGTAATATCATTATGCTCAGATTTATTTATTTATTTAACTAAGTATGCTTTGTATTTGGTTGTTGGTTTTCTTCTTTTAATCTTTTGAATGCATGCATTTAATTATACAAACACATACAGCCCACCATCGACTCCTGCTATTGGTTTCATATTCATTTCATAGGTTAGCTGCTTTATTTTAAATGGTCATACAAGGTTAGCAACAAATGTGTTAGTGTAATAAACTTACATTTGTGCTCAACATTATAATACCTTCTGTATAAACAATTTTTTCCCCTTTATGTATACCATGTGTATGAGAGGGTTCAAGAACGCCGTTGGAAAATTCGAAGATCTTCAAAGATCCTTGAAGAAAAATTCGAATTCTCCAGAAGATGATGAGAGGCTTAGATTCTTCAATAGTCTCAACTAAGAACACAAAAGTAAAGAGATGATGGAGATAAGAGATTGGGTGAAGAAGAAGGCACAGTAGCTAGAGAGAGAATAATGGCAAGGCTCTCCCATGGATCTCTCACTTTCACTCTCAAGGTTGATAATGGAGAAGGGAAATTAGTTCTTTCCCAAGAGTTTTCTCTCTAAAATCCATCCCTTGTAAAGCTATGGGTGGGTGCTATTTATAGGAACCTCATGATGTAGGATGGAGCCCATGTGCAAGGCACATGAGGAATATTCTCTGTAACCACTTTGTTCGAGGAGGTGACCTCTCCGAGGATGAGGAAAACCCTCAAAGAGGAGATCAACCTCTCGGTGAACCCTTCTTTTTAGCCATATCTAACCAATGATCCCTAATCATCCCAAAGGGTCAGGGGTAGTCCCAGAGGACGCCCTGCCGCAGAAGGGTCAGGGGTAGTTCAAGAGAACGCCCTGCCACAAATATTGCCGAGTCTCAGGGACCCCCTAGATCGTGCCACCTCGACCCGGGTATAAGCTAGTTTAACCGAAGAGTGAATTTATCTCCACTCACCGTCGTCGGAATCGGGTCCTTTGTTCGGACTCCATTACGTCCATGGTTCTGGTACGTAGATCCCGGAAAGCTCAGAGTCCACAAGTGTTTTGGGACTCATTAATGGAGCGGCTCCTAGATTGTGTCTAAATCCGTTCGAAGCCAAGTGCTTTGGATCTCTAGGTTCATGGATCTGAGCCCTTTCGAGTCCGAGCCCGAGTAAGTCTCTAAGTTCGTGGATTCGAACCCTTTCGAGACTTAAAGCGATTCGGCCCGTTTGATGGTGCACTACTAAAGAAAGGGCCTTTTGAGTTGGTTTTTTGAGTCGGCAAATTTTACCGTCGCAAAAGTTAGTCTTTTTGAGACGGCACAGAGTTACCAACGTAAATACCAAAACTTTAGCGTCGGCACCGTTGGCCGATACAAAAAATTAATATTTGATAGCATTACTTGAGTCAGTTGAATTTACTGACGCAAAAGATAGGCCATTTGCGTCGGCATAGACCTTTTGCGTCGGTAAATTTGTGTCGACGCAAAAAATTAGACCTTTTTGTGTCGGCAACTGATGCCGTAGCAAAAAAAACTTTTATAGCCAAGATACATATATATATATATTTACTTGATTATATTTAATAAATATATTTATTTATACATATACTTTTATATTAATATTAAGTGTATATATTATAAATAATATATATCTCATTTAAAATCTGAAAGAGGTATAGTGGTGAAGTGGACTTAGTGTGGTGACTTCGGATCAAATCAAATCTTCCAAATGGAGTGGGTTCAAAACTTGGGAGCCCCAATGAGAAAATTATGGGTTAAATTTTTTAAACATTTAACCACTTTTTGAGTCGGCAATCTACCGTCTCAAAAAATTAAAACTTTTTGCGTCGGCAGATTACCGACTCAAAAACTTTTTGCGACCCCACCATTTTCGTCCCTTGAGTTGCCATCGAAACACCGTCGCAAAAAGTTTTTGTGACGGCAAATATGCCATTTGCGACAGTACGCTGCCGACTCAAAAACCCTATTTTCTAGTAGTGGTGATTAATCCGGGCCCACCAATCTTGGACTTGCGATAAATTCAGGCCCACCAATCTTGGGCTATTGGGCCTAATTAATTTAGCGGACTCAAATTAGCTCCTCTTACATTTGCCCCTTGCGTATATGAGAAATTTTAAATTTCTCAGACACGCATATTGTCATTTCTTCGGCCCTGCTTCGCATCACGTCCCCAAAAAATATGTTATCTCGACAGAGACTATGGATAGAGTTGATGACGCACTGTAATTTACGGATAAAATTGAGAAGCAAAATATTTTTTTTTTGGGCCCACTGATATATATATATATATATATTTTATTCTAACCAAAGAATAATAAAGCACCTATTTTTGTTCTTAAACAAATATGAAAAGATGAGGCTTAAACACACACATTTTTTTTTTTTTGACAAGCCAGCACACTCATCACGTGTATATACATGTATATAGAATATCTGAGGGAATAGGAATATTCAAAGAATAACACCCCCTTTTTTCTATTTAAGGAAAGGGCCCAAAACCTTAAACCTCACAAACTTTTTGCTCAACAAGAAACCCATCTCTCGCTTTTCTTTTTTTTTTCTTCAAAACCCAGTGGCATACACTTTCTCTCTCTATATCGAGAGACCCAGCTTCTTCATCCTCAAGAAAACTTTGCTTCTACAATACTAGAGGCAACTGTGGTGCTCTCCTTCTTCAACAACAAAGAGGCTCTACCCTACGCTGAAGATCATCGCCACTTGCATGCCGTTCATCGTCGCAGCTCCAAGCAACGCCATTGACTTGTCCCAGTTTCAACCATTGTGGACGTCGCGACCCAAATTCAGACACTCCGGAGCTCGTTGACCAGCATTGACGCCAGCTTCTCAGCGACGTTACAGTCGTTTCTGGCCTTCGACTGTCGAGCTCGACCACTATCGGCTTCTCTCTGCTGCGATTTTGCCTCATGTTTCGGCTATCCAGCGCCACCCATACACGTCGCCCACTCAACGCGTCGTGTGTGGTTTGCGCCATAGCTCTAGGCACCACCAACAACGCGACCCGAGCTGTCGTTACCGCACACCAACACTGGCACAACTCGCTATTGATTCCCGTGGCCATTGGTTTTCTTTCTCATCTTTGCTTTTGGTAGGCATTTCGAATATATATATATATATATATATTGATTATGATATATATATTTTTTTAGAGCTCGGACTACCTAAATCTTAGTTCTACTTTATGACGATTACATTACCGCGGGCCTGTCGCCCGCTTCTTGTCGCCTCCACCAAGCCGCCATCGGCCTTTCTCTTTCTACCTCCGATCACTTGGCTTCTCTCATTGAACTCCGTCGTCAACTTCACCTGTTCCAACGCAGTCCACACACGTTGCCCACTCCACGTGATGTGTGTGGTTGCCGACTCTTTTGTGGCACCACTGTTGCCTCTGGCCTCAACTTGTCCAACGCCGACCACACACATTCGCCCACTCAACACAACGTGTGTGGTCTTGCCCAGCCTAGCTCAGTCTTGTTGGCCTGGGTGTGCTTGTCTCATATTTAACACTCTGCCACTGTCTCTTCTCGCAGCTCGTTCCAGCTCTGGTTTCTATCTCCTCTCAGATCTGTGGGTAAGCTTTGTTTAATTTTTCTGGAGGAAGCTTCTTGTAAAAGAAATTTTGTAGAGTCTCTAATTCCAAGGGATTTTTTTTTGTAGCCCAAGAACTTTAATCCGCTGGTCCTTAATATTTGTGACTTTAAATTCCACTAATGCTAAAACTTGTAAAGCTTGAGAGTGATAAAAAATTTTTACAAGTCTATGGATGAATACTCAAAAACCCCCTGCCTTGAACTCTACATCCTTACTTAAAAAATAAATAAATAAATTCTTGTTCTAATACATTACATTTCAAATTAGTGAACTCAGGTGGTAGTTTTGACTTCAATCTTGAACTATGCTCGTACAACCGTCTTATGCCTATCTGATTGATTTTGTGGATATATCTATCGAAACCCTCGCTTGAGATTTGTGCTTCTCGGAATTTTCTGATAGTGTTTGAGATTTATGCCTCTCGGAATTTTCTGATAGTGCTTGAGATTTGTGCCCCTCGGAATTTTCAATGTGATCCATGAATCTTTATTGTTGATTGTTTCAGGAAACAAAACGTAGTTGCTAATCCTCATATAAGTTGAGCCATTGATGTTTGGGATTGTTGTTTGAACATTATATCCCTTGAAATCCATACTATTGAATCTTGAACTCATAATTCGAACTCTGTAGCTTTTGTTGTTGATGATTTTTTTTTTTTTTTTTATCGTTCCATGTTTGATTGTATTGAAAGGAGTAGAACAAACACAGATATTGTTGTTGTTGATGCCCGATAGAGTGATTTCAGTGATGAAACTCATAATGTTGAACATAAATTTTGTTGTCGAGCAATTGATCATTGTAGTTTCGAGGAAGATAATGCCATACTCAAACCATATATATTTGATGAATAATACTCCGACATTTTGAACCTTGTGAATACTTTTCTTGTGGGAATCAAAAGCCGTAGTATAAGAATAGGGCTATATATTGCTGTTTGTTGACCTTGTGAATACCCAAGAAAATGAATTGTGGTTGACGTCCGGGGTTGAATTTGTTGGTAAACCCATCATGTTGCTCAGAATCTTATTATCAAATGACCGATTGTTGCAACCCTCGTAATAGTAGACATCGTGTCAATTCTTGGTGTAAAATTCTCGAGAATTTGTTGAATTCATGGATTTTCTGAAAAATGAATAGTTGATGCCGAAATATGATTTGAATTCCTACGAATTTGTATTGCTTTAATATCGGTATATTTTTTTTGAACTTTGACACGGTTGACTCCTTGCTATTTATACTTGTTATTTCAGCTATATATCTTCTCAAAAGAAATCTGTTGTCCCGGGGTCATCAAAACCGGCTCTTATGAAAGAGAGGGATGTACCTCCGGTATCTGAGTGGGGGAAATCTCCTTATTTTGGTCGAAAAGACCCGTTCTGGTGCGCGGCTACCTCCACCACTTCTCTTCTATCTCCGAAGGGGGCCCCATTATGTCTCTCTGAGGATACTGACTCCAGTCATGAGGCCCTCATTTCCCCTTCTTTGGTGCTACGCTTTAAGGTTGAGCGAGGGGATTTTCCATACTGCTATCCCCAGTTCAAGGCCTTCTCAAACCCTCCTTTTGGTTGGCAGGAGTGGGTCGATGATGTCCTCTCGGACATGACCCTCTGTCAGCGGCTTCAGGAGGCCCGACTATTGGTCCCGGTGAAAGTATCTCGATCCCTATCCATCTGTCGCAACAATGCTAGCCTTGAAGCCATGGCTCTTCGGTGGAGCACCGAGACACACACCTTCATACTTGGCCAGCACGAGATGGGGCCCACCCTTGAGGATGTGTTCATGTTGTTGCGTCTGGAAGTGACCGGCCCTAATGCCTTCTATCCTGAGCGGACACCCTCCGAGAATGATTCTTTGATCCAATCTTTAAAGCTAAATCTTCAAGCTTGTGGTCGGTGGAGTTCCATATTTGATGGTTCAGCAAGGAGAACCAATCGAGTGAGGACGGACTGTGCCTCCTACACCACATGGATCCGACACTTCTTTAGAGATCTTCAGCCTTTGGTTAGAGATGCTGACCCTGATTCTCGGGAGTATGAGGTCAGCCCGATGTATGGCTCTAGGCTCTATTTTTTGGGATTTCTAGCTTGCTTCCTTTCATTCTTTATTCTTCCAAGCACACCTTCGGATTCTCTCAATCCTTT
Source organism: Camellia lanceoleosa (assembly GCA_025200525.1). NCBI lineage: Eukaryota > Viridiplantae > Streptophyta > Magnoliopsida > Ericales > Theaceae > Camellia > Camellia lanceoleosa. The sequence continues at coordinate 92,603,754 of CM045762.1, forward strand.
TATCTTTCCATTGGTAATTAAGCTTTTTAGAGGGGATCGGATTCCTTTGGCTCCGCTATTTCTTGGGAATCTTTATTACCGACTAGATCTACTACATCGAGACATGGTTCGTTCTGTGGGTCGATATGAGCCTGTCTCCTTCATCTACAGCCAGTTCCTGCTTTGTTTTTTCTTCAAGAGGTTCCCAAAGTTTGCCCCTACTCCGACTGTAGTCGAGGCAGAGGTTCTTCGGGAGATAGTGGATAAAGATGGTATCCCCGTGCTCGGTACTGACGGGTCTCGCACATTTGAGAAAGTGAAGTCTTGCCAGCCGTTGATCATACGTTGGTCACGTGCCATTTCCACCTTATCCTTGAATACTTTGGTGGTTGATCCCCTGCGCTTTGTGGCACACCCTTCTGTATGCCCACCGGTAGGTGTGGCAACTCCGCTTATCTATCATGGTTCCTCCCTCCTAGTGTCCTTTCTTTTGTCGAAGGGTATCTCTGCATGCCTTGTTAATATGCTGATAATGATTCGTCCGAGTTCATTATCGGTATGGCATGAGGAGGGCGTTGATAGTGCTATCTACAGACCTGACAGAGTGATATGCCGCCTGGTTTGACCACAGTTCTGGCCAAGACCTCCTTCATTATCTTTCTGAGAGTCATGCATTTTACTCATGACTTGTACACAATAATGCTTCCTATATCTGCTCTTTGACAATGCCAGCTTGAGTGAGTAGGGTTTCACCCTCTCTTTAGGCGATATTGGCGGAAGAATATCCATGCATTTATTGAATTTGTCCAGAGGCATCGACCATATGTTTGCCTTCACGATCTATAAAAGGACTCTTCTCTTACTCGAGAGCCGGAATCGATCACATGTACGAGACTTTCTTTACTTCATCTGCTCCAACTGACGTTCCAACTCAAGGCTCGCTTTAGCTTGGCAATTGCTTCTCCAGCAGCCCTTGAATAAGGCCTCGTCCTGGACGTCCGCCTTAAGAAGATGGCTCACAAGAGGGCTTCGATGCCGCTTTTTCCACCTCGCCTTTCCAAAAGGCTCCATCAGTACCCAAATTTTTTTTTTTGATTTGAGGTTACTTTCCTTCTTGTGACTATACCTTCTTAAATGAACACTTTTTATTTTTCCTCACGTAGAACCCCGAGGTTGCCGACGCTTCAAGCATCTGTACATCGGCCATGCTGCCTCCACCAGGCTGGACTCAGACTTAGACGACACCCTCTTTTTGTCTGCAAGACTTGTGAAGATGTACACCCCTCATATAGCAGTTATAGACGATGATGATGATGAAATTGAGTCCTCCGATCATTTTTATGGCCTTATCCCACGCATGCGTCGTCACCGTCTTATCGTAACTGAGGAGGAGCGCTATCTTGGTGACGAGGTTATCGGGGCTCAACGTTCTGATGTTGAGATTGCTAAAGGGACTGATGCCACAAAAATTGATGTCGCAGGCCATACTTCTAGAAGCAATGTGGAGATGAGGTGTGCCTTTGGAAATGGTGTGGAGGTGGATGTGCTGGAAATCTCTGAGACTCGCCTCCGCACTTATGGTGATTCTCATCCTCCCCTTCTTTCCTTCTTTTTTAAGGATGATCACATCGCTCAAAGCTTCATAGACATTGAGATTGATCATGTGCTCCTCAGACGGCCAAGGACTTTGTTGATGCTAGGAGCCTTTCAGTTACTTCGGCTTTGCATGATGATTCTTCCTTTGGTAATCTTTCTTTCTGAAGTTTGTCACGTACTTCTATCGGTGAGAAATCTTTACTCAAATGGCTTTACTGTTCCTTACCCCTAATAAGACTTCCTTATCTTTTCTTTAGTGTTAGCTGCTACCGGGGTCTTGCCTTCACCTGCCTCAGACTCTGCTCCGACTCTCTTTGTGACTCTTCATGGTTCTCCTTCTCAAGGGGATACACCTGCCTTTGAGACGACTGTTAGAGGTTCTCCATCGCAAGTGCCTTTGAATGTTTTGGATATGAATCTCAGTGATTTCCACTTTGATAGTGATGCTTTTGGTCTTTCCCCTTATCGCTCCGCATTCTCAAGCTCGAGACCTCTGTTGAAAGTTACCCCTCCAGGTGGTTCATCTAACCCGATAGACATTGGGGAGATTCCTAAGACTAGTAGCTTTCCGGCCCCAATTCCTCCTTCGGCTTCTGGCAAAGTATCATTTCTCCATTATTGGGTAGCTCCTGAGTTTGCTTCAGTTCTACAGCTTGTGCATTCGAGTTACCCAGAGACCTTTGCTTCATTTGCTTGCCAATGTCCACTCATTCAGACTGCTCTTCTCGAGTCTTTTGCCACAATCTTATATAGCTTGGATAGGCAACGGCTGTGTGACCTTAATGGGAAAGTAGTCGAGACAGCGTATCAGGGGATCTCTGACATGGAGCGTCACCAAGTGGATTTATCATGGCTTCGGAAGCGCCTGGATAGAGCTTCAAATGCCAGTCATCAGGTGGAAATTTTGTCTGTACTTACCTCTTATCGGACCTCTATAGATAAGACAAAGGCAACTCTTCGTGAACTTGAGACGGGCTATGCTTGGGCCTTGGAGACTTTAGAGGCACACTCTATTGTTTGTCCTCCTGATATAGATGTGACTAAATTTCTTTTCGGGGTGTTTTAGGAGAGATTGAGTTTTTTTTTTTTTGTATTACTTTCTTGCCCCTTTCGATAAAAATGTTTTATTAGGACAATGCAATGAAATGACAAAATCTTTGTTGTTTGGAGATTTTCGCATTGTTTTCTCATTCTGCTTGATAAAATATTTATTTCGAATGATACAATGGAAAGAACAATCATATGCACATGTTTATAAAAGCTGAAATATTCTCATTAATTTTTCAACTTTCTTGACAAAAGTATAATATATTCACTGCAAGTGATGGGATAAACATACTCCAAAAAGAAAACCAGCTTCTTCATAACGTAAGGGAAATATAACTTTTAGACAAAGTAAGAAAATGAAAATGAATTTCAACATAGATGAGTTTATCTACGGGTAGTAACGCTTGATAAACTTTGCATTAAGCGGGCTAGTTCGGAAGCCATCTTCAACCCTTACAAGCTTGTAGTACCCACTTGAGCTTGCTTGAACCACCCTGTAGGGCCCTTCCCATTTTGGAGAAAACTTGGGCAAGAGTTGTCCTCGCATGATTGGGTCTACGATCATCCATACTAGATCACCTTCTTCGAACTTTCTTGGCACCATAGTCTGATTGTAGGCTCGGGTAATGGACTCATGATACCTTTCCATGACTTTTGCAACTCGGTCATGCTTTTCTTCTAATGCTTCCAATCTGGTGGTTCGAGGCTCCAGTACCATCCCCGAGGCGAGAGCCATCCGAGCAGATGGTGTTTTCAACTCTATAGGTAACACTGCCTCGGACCCATACACAAGGGAGTAAGGAGTTGCTTGAGTTGGCTTTCTCTTTGAAATGCGATACGCCCATAGGGCTACTATCAACTGTTCAGACCAAGTCCCACCAAATTCATCCATCATCTTGCTCAGAATCCTTATCGGTGTCTTGTTTGTGGCCTCTACTTGCCCGTTCTCTTTTGGATAGTAGGGTGTAGATTTGTGATGCTTCACTTGGAAAGTCTCTAGGAGGCTCTTCACATATTTGTTTAAGAAGGGTGTGCTGTTGTCCGAGAGGATAGTGCTCGGCACTCCGAACCGGCAAATGATATTTTCCTTGATGAAGTTCACGACTGCGGGCCCCGTAGCGTTCTTCAGGGGGATTGCTTCGACCTACTTTGTGCTCAATTTCAGAGTCATGAGAATCTATTTGTATCCCTTAGAAGGTGCGGAGATGGGCCCTATCACATCAAAAGCCCAAGTATGCAATGGCCATGGCGATCGGATACTATGCAAGTCTAGGGCTCGAGCAGGGATCAAATTTCCGTTTTTCTAACAAGTCTGGCATATCTTCACATCATGGGATGCATCTGACTCCATTGTCGGCCAATAATACCCAAGGTGTAGAAGTTGCTCGAATAGCCAAGCCTATCATTGATGCTCAATTTCGTGGGCTCTTCCGAGAACTAGATCCGACTCCTCCTTGGAGAGACACCTCAAGGGAGTGCCCTCCATGCTTCTTCTATAAAGCTTGTTCTTATGAAGAAAGATCCGTTTTGCTCTCCTCTTGAGGTATGCAATGTCCCTGCTCTCAGGTAGTGTCCCCTCTCTGAGATAGTCAATGTAGACTTGTCTCCAGTCAGGGGTATCAATTTCAAAGCAACTCTCATCCTCCCGGATATATGACTGACACTTGGGGCATTCTCTCTCTAGTTTATTCGAGGCCTTCTCTATCTCGGGCCAATAATAGCCTTGTCTTTGGATCCTTCTGTACAGACTAATATCCCCATCCCTGCAGGACTTTTCATGAATCTGTTGTGTCAAGCTCGCTTTGTTGGCCAACACACCGGGCTAGGAATCCGGTACCTCCTCGGAAATAAAGTTCACCTTGAATAATTATGAATTGGGCAAGCTTGGCCATAGTCAATTTTCCAACTTTGCTTCTGAGTTGTTCGAGGACTTCTCTTCTCTAGTCCTTCGGAAGGTCTTTGTCCTCGGGTATTATTGAAGGCTCTATTCTCTTGTTGATAACAATTATCGCCTCCTCCTCTGGAATGTCAACTCTTGCCCTAATGTTGCAAGGGCATCTGAAAATTTGTTGTCGGAACGAGGCACATGCTCTATTTCAACTTTTTGAAATTTGTCAAGAAGCCTTTGGACTGTTGTTCGATATGTGGCCAAGGCAGGCTTCTTTAAGATGAACTGTCCTGAAACTTGCTTCACTATCAGCTTTGAGTCCTCTCGAATCCAAATCTTCTTGATACTGTGCTTCTCAACTGCTATCAGGTCTAAAATAAGAGCCTCATACTCGGCTTCATTATTCAAGCAATGAAAATCCAGTTTATAAGACAAATATAATTTTTCCCCATTTTTGCTTATAAGGACTATCCTGCCTCCTTTCCTCCCACGCCGTCACAAAGCCAATGTCCAAAAGCTTTCCTCGAAGCCATAGTTGTATGCACTTCTCTTCTTAATCCTTCATTCACTGGTTCATAGTCTCCACTTGGAAATTGGGCAAGGAGATCGACTAAGGCTTGGCTTTTGATTGCCTTGGGAGCTACACATGTGATCTCGAATTCATCCAGTGCTAACAACCATCTTGCCACCTTCCTGCTAGAGCAGTTTGCCGAGGAAGTATTTGATTGGATCACTTCTAGTAACAATCAATCGATGTGCTAAGAAGTAATGTCTGAGCTTTTGGGCGGTGAATACCAAAGCTAAACAATGTCTCTCTACTAGAGTATATTGGACTTCTGCTCCTCGAATCTTCCGACCGATGTAATACACCAAGCGTTCTGCTCCATCTACATCTTGGATCAATAATGCCCTTATGGACTTGGGGGTTGAGGTTAGGTACAACATTAAAGGTATCCCGGGCTGCGGGGCTATCATGGTCTGAGGCGAGGTCAAGGCCGCCTTGATTCTCTCGAAGGCCTTTTGGTGCTCTTGGTTCCACTCGAACTTGGCATCTCCTTTTAAAGAGCTGAAGGGGGCAGAGATCTCTGCAAGTGATGAGATAAACCTCCGAATGTAAGACACCTTCCCGAGGAACTTCTTTAACTCTTTTTGAGAATGCGGGGGAGGCATTGCTCTGATAGACTTGACCTTATCTTCATCTGCCTCGATACCATGCCTATGTACAAGAAACTCGAGAAATTTCTCGGCCGTCACCCTGAAAGCACATTTGAGAGGATTCATCCTCATTTTGAATTTCTGACACCTCTTGAATACTTTCTCGAGGTCTCGGAAATGGTCCTCTTCTTTCTTGGGTTTCACCACTAGATCATCAACATAATCTTCCACCTCATGATGGGTCATGTCATGAAAGATTGCAGTCACAGCCCTTTGGTAAGTTGCTCTGGCATTCTTGAGTCCGAAAGGCATGACTGTATAGAAGAAGTTTCCGAGAGGTGTTCTAAAAGAAGTCTTTTTTGCGTCCTCTTCAGCCATCTAAATCTGATTGTATCTTCTGAATCCATCCTTGAATGAGAACATCTGGTGTCCCGAGGTGGCATCAACAAGGGTATCGATATGAGGTAGAGGGAATTCATCCTTCGGGTAAGATTTGTTCAAATCTCGAAAGTCTACACATACTCTGATTTGACCATTCTTCTTCTTTACTGGCACTATGTTTGCCAACCACATGGGGTACTGTATTGGCCGGATGAAACCTGCTTGTTGAAGTTTTTCAATCTCCTCCTTAATCTTCTCTTCGAGATCTAGATAATATTTTTGAGCAGCTTGCTTAATTGGCTTAAAGTTTGGAAACACATCAAGATAATGGGAGACTAGGTCAAGATCTAGTCTGGGCATTTCTTTATATGACCAAGCAAACACATCTGAGTACCGGCTTATCAGTTTTAACAACTGTTCCCGCTTCTCTGGGCTAAGGCTCGAACTTATGAATATCGGCCTTGGTGCATCTTGTCCATCACTCAGATCTATTTCAATAAGTTGTTCGGCCTGAGGCTTCGGCCCATCTTGCATGCATTCTGGAGCCACTTTAGGCTTTATTACTATGTCATTGTCAAGAGACTCTTCTTTTGACTCGGAGTCGGTGGCCGAAGAAACCGACTCCCCGCACCTTCACAAATAGTACACCATCTTGCCCCATTCTCAAACTTTCATCACCTTCCGAGGAATAGGCGGACTTTCTGGTCAAGACATCGCCCGTTTACTTGATTCTACCCTTGGCTCCTTGTCATCTTTGATATCCTCCCAACGAGGAATTTTGACCCCCCGAGGCTTAGAGGTGGTGGGAACTTCTTCGACAGCCAATTCAGTGAAGTAGATGGGATCAAAATAATGAGCTTCATGGGTCTCGAAAGGCCTTTCTGTAGCCTGAATTGTCACCGTCTTCTTTCCCCATTTAGCCTTAACACACTAATGGTAACTTGACGGTACAGTACCATATCTATGCATCCAGGTCCTCCTTAGAATGATGTGATAATTTGCCTCGGAATCGATAATATGGAACTTGGCAGCCGAGCGAATCTCTCCGACGGCTAAATCAACTGTTACACTTCCTATAGTAACTCTCCTTTCTCCACCGAAGCCAGTGATGACTATCGGCTGCTTCATGATGCGTTCTTCAGAGATTCCGGCCTTTTCTAGAGTAGCGCGAGTCATAATGTTGATAGAGGCTCCGCTGTCCAGAAAGGCCCTTTTGAACTCAACCCCATTAATAAAAGTAGTCACATAAAGCGGGCGATTGTGAGAAAAATGATACTTTCGATCAGCCTTGGAGAAAGTAATGGCACTAGATTGCTCTTTTGCCTTTCTCGGGATAGATCCCTTAGTCGACATGCATTCCTCATGGTGTGCCTCGGCTATATTAATGATAGACTTGGTGCTTTCTGTTCGTGCCTCCCTGGAAAGTCCAAGCTGGTCGAAGAATTGCTTGAACTTTACACAGTCTTGCAGGGTTTTGGCATATTGATCCGGATCTTTTTCCACTCTTGAAGGCTCGTAGTTAACCATCTCTTCGGTCTCTTCAAAATAAGATGCTACATAAACATGGTGTCCTCCTCTTCCGTAATACTCTTCTCCTCCTTCTGGATCAAAGGGATCTTCGACATGAGTCATAAAGGTTCTGCTCTCTGGATCGAGAGCACTTCCATAGTAAAATTGCTCACCCTTGGGCTCGAGCATGTCGTCTAGATAACAATCATCGTCATCTAGATTGGCGATATCCTCAATCATCGGGGCCTCGTAAGCTATCATAGCGACATTCTTGCCCTTGTCTCGGTGCTGAGGATATGGTTGTTCTCGGATATCTTGAGTCCCTTGCTTTTTGAACCTCAATTCGTCTACCTCGACTTTATCTCTGAAGATTTTCCTGAAAGTCTAACACTTCTCTGTCGGATGTTTCAATGTGTGATGGTAGACACAAAATTCAGGGCTCTCGCGGTCCTTTTTTGATGGCATTTCTTCGACATAAGGCAATTTTAGCTCCCCATCGGCCACCCATTCCTTAACTAGAGCTTTTACCTCCTCGATTCCACATGGATAAGAAACATTTCCCTTTTCACCATTATATTGTTTCCTCTTCTGGCCTCTATGACCCCTTTCTTATGATTTTCGGGTATTTGGGGCAGAGGCAGCAGCAACAATAGGTCCACGAGATGATTTAAAGCTAGTCTTGTAACTAGCCTTAAATCCGGACTCCTGAGCCTGAGGAGTACTAATGTTCCGAGCTGCTTCTATTAGTGCCGAGAATGTGGGTAGCTTGTGATTAACTAGAAACATTTTGTAGCTGCTCAATGCTCCCTCTAGACAGATTTGAACCAGATAACTCTCCTCCACTGTTTCATGGCAATCCACAGCCTTATCCTGAAACCTTTTGACGTAGTCAAGGATGTCTTCACTTTCTCGCTGCTTTTCTTTACACAATGTAAGTGTGGTCACCTTCTCCGCCACTTGAAAGAACTTGGAGTGGAATTTGTTAACCATTTCCTCCTAACTTCGAACAGAGTTTAGGGCCAAATTAACATACCAACTATATGCTCGATCAGTGAGGGACTTAGAGAATTCTCTCAGTTGGAGGACGTGATTTGAACCATGAATACCCAGAGTCTCGATGAATCGCACAACATGTTCTCAAGCATTTCCTTGTTTGCCATCGAATTTGATGAACTTCGGCACTGTATACCCCTCAAGGTATAGATAGCTCAGCATCTCAATAGGGTAAGACGGCTTGACATCCGGATCAGGCAAAGAGGGTAAAGTCCTCTTGCCCGTTCGAGATCGAACATGGCTTGTACATCGGCGAGAGTGAGAAACTGTTGAGGGAGAGAGTTTGATGCTGGTATTTCCGAAACTTGGCTTATGGACCCGAAGACTGAGCTAGGGGCGACTTGGCCATTCTGGTGTTGCGAATTCATCATTGGTGAGGACATTTGATGATACTGGCCATCAACGCCTATAGACAAGCCAGTTGGTGATGGGACATTGAATTGAGGCCCGTAAAGTCCACCACACGGCGCAGCTATACCAGGTTGGGCTTGCAAATTTGTTGTCAGCACCAAATGAGGCCCACTTGCTGCTTGAGTGACATTTACTGGTGGTGTAACAAGATTAGATATGGGCAGAGCTCCTTTTTGCGCCATCATGCTCCTTATATTTGCCTGGACACCAACAGTCGCCGGAGCGCCATTCATTACACCAGAACCTCCCCTAGTCACCATTGGATCTTGGCTTGGCACACCATGCAGCCCGGGCGTGGGCAAACTACTGCCGCCTATTGTGGTTTTAGCATGTGTTACTGTGGCCGTGTTGCCATGAGCCATAGGCTGGCTAGGGCCTACTTCTCCTTGGATTTGATTTTGCATTTCGACGGGAATAGCTCCACCACCAGTTTGATTTCCGTTTGGCGCCGGTGCAAAATTAGAACTCATCACCAACATGGTGTGAGTGAGATTCTGAAGAGTGGTAAGAATCTCCTGCTGAGTATTTTGAAGTCCTTGAATGCCTTCGAGCAAAAGTGGTTGATCTGGAGCCATGGTCCTGTCATCACTACCATTAGATGATCCTTGTTGGTGAACTTCTTCTCCCACCATCTTTGCAGGAGTTATGTGGGTTCCAGATCTCGTTGAGACCATTAACCAATCCACCTCCCCAGCAAAGTTGCCAAATGTATGAGAGGGTTCAAGAACGCCATTGGAAAATTTGAGGATCTTCAAAGATCCTTGAAGAAAAATTCGAATTCTCTAGAAGATGATGAGACGCTTAAATTTTTCAATAGTCTCAACTAAGAACACAAAAGTAAAGAGATGATGGAGATAAGAGATTGGGTGAAGAAGAAGGCAAAGTAGCTAGAGAGAGAATAATGGCAAGACTCTCCCATGGATCTCCCACTTTCACTTTCAAGGTTGATAATGGAAAAGGAAAATTAATTCTTTCCCAAGAGTTTTCTCTCCAAAATCCATCCCTTGTAAAGCTATGGGTGGGTGCTATTTATAGGCACCTCCTGATGTAGGATGGAGCCCATCTGCAAGGCATATGGGGAATATTCTCTCTAACCACCTTGTCTGAGAAGGTGACCTCTCCGAGGATGAGGAAAACCCTCAAAGAGGAGATCAACCTCTCGGCGAACCCTTCTTCTTAGCCACACCTAACCAATGATCCCCAATCATCCCAAAGGGTCAGAGGTAGTCCCAGAGGACGCCCTGTCGCAGAAGGGTCAGGGGTAGTTCAAGAGAACGCCCCACCGCAAATATTGCCGAGTCTCAGGGACCCCCTAGATCGTGCCACCTCGACCCGGGTATAGGCTAGTTTAACCAAAGAGTGAATTTATCTCCACTCACCGTCCTCGGAATCGGGTCCTTTGTTCAGACTCCATTACGCCCATGGTTCTGGTACGTAGATCCCGAAAAGCTTCGAGTCCGCAAGTGTTCTAGGACTCATTAATGGAGCGGCTCCTAGATTGTGTCTAAATCCGTTCGAAGCCAAGTGCTTCGGATCTCTAGGTTCGTGGATCTGAGCCCTTTCGAGTCCGAACCCGAGTAAGTCTCTAAGTTCGTGAATCCGAACCCTTTCGAGGCTTAGAGTGATTCGGGTCATTTGATGGTGATTAATCCGGGCCCACCAATCTTGGACTTGCGATAAATTCAAGCCCACCAATCTTGGGCTATTGGGCCTAATTAATTTAGCGGACTCAAATTAGCTCCTCTTACACCATGCAAATATTACTAGATTATCTATAGCCCTTCAACAAAATTGAATTATTGTAATTTTTTCCATGTCCCTATACACATCTGTGACAACTTTTGAGTGTCTTAAGACAAAATATTCAACACGATATGTTATTTCAACATAAGAATTAATTTTCTTCTAATAATGGAGTGGATATTCTCAATCCTGTTACAGACGATTCATTTTCTTCCACTTACAATGAGAGTGGGGCAAACCTTCTGCTACATTTGATTTTATGCTAAAATTTGCTTGAACCACCGGAAATGGTCTCATGTTACATTTGATTTCATGCTAAAATTTGCTTGAATCATGGGCACGGCTCATCGTGCGAAGCACAACTTCTCATAACTAGTATTTTAAAATAAGTTACTAAAATGTAAAAGGAATCATGCATGACATGGAAAAGGCGCAAACATGTCTTCAACACAAATAACTTCAAAAGTTTAAAGAAGAAATAAAAGAATAATGTGAAAAACGGAAGAATACATGTGTTGTTTCAAGTTTTGATACCCTAATATGGAAATTCCTTTGTATGTGTGCAACAAATGTACATTGTTATACATATTCTTGGTATATGTTATTCATTTTTGTGACAATGTTATGTAATATTCTAATAGAGTAACGACAAGTTGTGATTTAAAAATGAAATTATATATGTTGTGGTAATGTTACACATTTTTTCATCAAAACATTTTTGATCCACAAAATGTATAACATTATCACAAAAAATGTAATTTTATTTATAAACCACAAATTATTATAACTTTATTAAAAAAATTACGTAACATTATCACAAAAATGAATAACATATATCAAGAATATGTGTGATAATGTGCATATGATACACATCCTACATAGGGTGTGTAACCATGTATTGTGTGTACGGAAGGATTTCGTCCACAATATTTATGAACTATTCAAATGGAAAATTTCTATAATACACATTTCAAAAAAAGTGTGCATCATATGCTCCACTTATGATATTTGTGGCTTTTGATTATGATACATTGTGTTGTAGGTTATGAGTTGGTTATAATCTATTGTGATTGTTATTTTGGTTAAGACAGAAAAGGAATTTGGTTGATTATGATTCAATTATAAATTGTGGTTGTAATTTTAGTTATGACCAAATAGTCATTATGCCTCAAAAATGTTTGGTTATGATCCATTTAATTATGACAGAAAGAAATTTGGTTATGACTCAAAACTTCTACATGAAAAATTATTGGATATTTTCGAAGTACCACATGTCCATACTTTTTCACTAATCATCATTTATCATACCCTTCGTATTCTTCAATCATCCAACACAAAATCATAAGTCTCACATTTTTCATCATTTTAGGAAGTGTGTATTTTAGCATGACAGGTTAAATGACAAGTCTAACTACTTTCCTTCTCCCTATTTTCCAAATATTATTAACTAAATACGAATTATCTTCGGCTTTTCCATTCTAATTGTATACATTATAGTTTTGATGAGCTAGCTGACCATATGGGTCCTGTTCTTGTTAGAGTATCTCTAATGATTTGTTAAATTGTTTAACCAAAGTTATTTTTTACCAAATCATCACAAAATACCTTATCCAATGGTATGCTAAATCTTGAACTAAATTTGATAATATATGTCACAATATGATTTTTGTTAATACATGTCACAATATAATTGGTCTCTAAATTAATTACATGTTCTAAAATAAAATTTTAAATTTAGATTCTTCCTTAAATTATGTTACTAGAATAATATCAATATTCATTTCTTAATTTATGTATCTTTTATTATATTATAAACTAAAATTTAAAATTTAAATTCTTTTTTAAATTATATTACTACAATTAGAATGAGATCAATATTAACATGTGTCATAATGATGTATCATAATATTATTGGTCTAAACATAATATGCTATTAAATACACCTATTCAAATTATTGATAATTTTTTATAATTTTTTTTTTTATATCCTTATAAACTATAAGGACTTAAACAATAATTTTTAATACAAATATTTTTTTTCAAAAGACAAAAATATTAAGAAAATGAATGACTTTTTTAACAATTGGCAAATATAATGATTCTTTTAAATTTTTTTTTTAAATCTCAATTGTCAATTAAAAAAATTAAACTAAAGAAATACATTTTTTTTTTTACGTAAATTGTTAAGAAGTGACTTTTACTAAAATCAAATTGAAAGAAATATTTTTTTCTACTAAAAGTGATAGTTGGTGAAACTTATTTTTTTATGTAATAAAAAAAGAAAATGGGAGTTATACGTGATAATTTATTGTTCCAAACAATACTATAGACCCACACTTTCACCCATAATGATGTGGCAAGGGAGTTGAGTCTCACGTCATTGAGTGTATAACAAATTAAGAGTTGACACATATGATACCACATTATTATGGATACAATTGTGGATTTTTTTTGTAGGTCTCAAATATATTTCTTATTGTTCATCAAGACTTTTTTAGCACTTGTGAAACATGGTGGATCTACTTACCTAAAAAAAACATGGTGGATCCTGTTGAATTTTTTTTTTTTTAAATCTCGATTTTCAATTAAACAAACTAAAATAAAAAATGAAAATTTTTTGACTCAAATTGCTAAAAAATGACTTTTGCTAAAATAAATACAAATAAATGTTATTTTTCTATTAAAAGTGATGGTTCGCAAAATATATTTTTTATTTAAAAAAATAAGGATTATATATAGGTGATAATTTATTGGTCGTCTAGAATTATTTTCAGATCAAATGAGAGTATCATTTTAAATTTTCTTCTTAACTTTTTTTTTATCCAAATACTTTTATTTTGTAAGAAATTTAATTTTATTATATTTGAATATTTTATTGTAATTTTTAAATTAAAAATAATTTTTGAAAAATTACATTTAAATTATTTTATGCCATTAAAAATTGTAATGTTTTTTAATATCAACTTATTCGATGATCTCTTTCTAAAATGTGTATTTGTTTTTATTCATTAATATTAAATTAATCTTATTTATTAATAAAAAAATAAATTAGAAAATAATTTTATATATTTATATATACAATTTTTTTTTTTTTTATGAAGCACCAAAGAATATATATACAATTTTGCTTCGATTGCTCAGGTTATTTGGTGTCTCTGCAAAGTCCATTCAATTTTTTTTTCAAATTTTGAATTTTACATAGATTTCACTGAATTAGAAAATTATGTTGCCCAATTTTTAAAAAATTTACAGGCTTGACTTGAGTTGCTTGGGTTGAACTCGTCTAAATTTATAACTCTAATAAGGAAATTGAAAGTTACATCAATGAAATTGTGATAAATTAAAAATTGATACATAATTGTGAAACTTAAATTGTAGGTTTCAATATTTTTTTATTTTCATAATTTACATACAAAAATCTAATTATTTATATGATTTTATATAAACATATATATTAATGTTTTTACATTCCGTGCATAGCACGGTTTTCACTAGTAATTATTAACTAAATACAAATTATCTTCACTTTTTCCATTCTAATTGTATACATTATATTTTTTATGAGCTAGTTGACCATATAGGTTCAGTTCTTGTTAGAGCTTCTCCAATGATGCATTAAATTTTTGAACCAAAGTTATTTTTTATTAAACCATCACCAAATACCTTCTCCAATGATACGCGAAATCTTGAATTAGGGTGGTTTGATATATTTTAAGAACCGTGCTAGAGAGCTCGAATTCAGCTCTCCCGAATCCCCCTAATTGGCGAAACGACGTCGTTTCGTCGTTTGAATTTTTTTTTTTTTTTTCAATCAAAATAATAAAAGAAGAAGAAGAAATACAGAAGAAAGAAGAAGAAAGAAAGAAGAGAAGAAGAAAGAAGAAGAGAAGAAGGCAGAGCTGGGACGACGATCGGCGGAGGCGGACGAGCTGCGATGACGATCGGCGAGCTGGAACGACGATCAGCGAGCTGCGACGACGATCGGCGGAGGCGGAATGGAGGGGCCTCTCTGTCTCTCTGTTTCCCTCTTTCCTCTCCTCTCTGTTTCTCCCTCTTTCTCTTCTCCTCTCTTCTTTCTCCCTCTTTCTCTTCTCCATCTGTTTTTCGGGGAATTCGGGGGGGGGGGGGAATTAGGGGGACAAATCATTATTCATATTTTAAATAAGTGTATTTTTTGACATGTTATAAATAAAATATATATATATATATATATATATAGAAAAGTAGAAAAAGTGGTAAGAAAAGTAGAGATGAGATATTGATAGATGTTGATTGATGCGATTCAAAAAAATTTAATTTATCCCAAACACCTACTAAATTTGATATAAATTTTGGTTTTGCCGAATTTGCTATGTCCACAAAAGTAATTATAATCACTAAATGCTTTTGAAAAATAGATCCAATGATCACAAATTGACTTGAGATTACTTGTGTCAAAATAGCATGAGAACCATTATAGTGGGTATAGTTCAAAAATAATTTTTTAGATATTGTTGCGAGCTAAAAAATGATTTTAGCAAGCATATTTTAACTTTTTCTATTGGAATTGCTCTTATAAAGAGTGAGACAGAGAAACAAAGAGAGGAGAAATTGCAAATCAGTGGATGCAATAAAAAAAGTAATTGTACTATATATAAAATCTTTTGTGGTACAATTTTGACACATAAGAATAACTTAATACACATGAGGAAATTTACCCCTTTTGGCAATTTTCCCATACCTCTCCAGCTGGAGAATTCAATTATTGGACAAACGAGCAAGCCAAAGAAAATGACATCTCGTCTTTGGAAAATTATTGTCCACCACCGCCAGAGTCGTCACCATCATGTTCATCAATATGGCCACCATCACCGGTAAGTTTGTAGCTAAAGAAATCTAAATGAAGACACGCAACTGAAATGGACACATATGGCTATGTTTAATGTTTTAAAAATCGGACCGGTGAGTGAACCGAAAAGTGATCGGTGGATGGCCACCTGCTCAACCTAATCAAACCGGAATCGAACCGTGACGTAATAAATATATTAAAATTATATTTAAATAAAAATATAAGTAATAAAATTATAAATTAAAAATATTAAATTATCTTAAATATTTGTCCTAATATTTTTTTTACTGAAAAATACAATAATACATTTTAAAATATTATTAATTTCAATTTTGGAAGATGAAATCAAATATTTAATATTCCCTCCATATGATTTTAATTCAAATAATTTGATTGAAAGGAGAGCAAAAATTTTGGAGGGATATCAAAATTTCAATATTCCCTCCAATACATTTGATTGAATCCCACATGGATTTTTTGAGTTTTTTTGAAAGATTTTTTTTCTTATAAATAGGTGAAGACTTTCACAATAATTTCATCAAGCTCTTAATGGGATTCCTCACAAGAGGAGACCCTTGAAAAAGAGTTTTAAATTAAAATTTTCTTATATTCTTATATTTTATATATATATATATATATATAAAATAAGAAAGAAAGAAAGAAAAGAAAGAAAATAAAAAAAAATTTTTTTGCACCGGTCCGGTTTGGTCAACCCAAGGTTTGGTTCATCGCTTAACTGTGGGTTCACCGCTTTGCATAAATAGGCCGGTTTTGTCGATGGCTTCTTTTGGTGGGCGACCGACCGAGCCCTCCTAGTCACGGGTTGAACCGGCCGGTCCGGTCCGGGTTTTAAAACCTTGGCTATGTTTATGAAGAAAAAAAATTAATTCATTTCAATTCTACCCATGGATTATAAGTTTGAAATACTTATACTGTGTTTGGATGGGGGATTTGAGGAGTAATTTGGAAAGGGAAAGAGAAAGGGAAAATGTGTATGAAACTAGGTGAAATATAGGCATGTTTTATTCACATTTCACCTATCTTTTCTATTTCTTTTTCCAAATTCCTCTCCAAATCCCCCAACCAAACATAGTATTAGCTATTTCAAGCAAATATTGCAACAACTTTTGAACTTTGATCATCTCGACTTTTTGAACCAATTTTCCTCCTCCTGGGACCGCCACAATCCCTTTCCTTTGAACTTCGAACCACTTTGCCTACTTTTGGGGACCCCTACGCTTCCATTTAGTAGTTTCCATAGGGAAGTACAGAGAATGACATATCATCTTATTCATAAATAAATGATATCATCAATTGTGACCTGTGGAGATACATGCTATAAGATCGAAAATAGAACATTAAAACAAGGTTCATACCATCATCATGTCCCTTCAAAGCTTTAAAGTGCCACCAAAGCAGTTGATACATCTTAATAGAGCAAGGAATTTAACAAGCCTCAATTACATTCAAAACCTTAATTACAACCTCTATTACAAGTTCAATGGACTCCTATATATATATATATATCAGCGCAGAGATGCAAAAGCTCTGTTATCAATTACACCTGGCCAAATCCATGTATTGTTCATATGCTTCTGGCCATTAATTTTTTACAAAGTGTACAATGGACAGGAAGAGCATAACGAAGCAATTAGAATTAAGCATGGCAACAATTGGGTAGATTAATTTTTGAACCTTGGGCATGGCTCATTGTGCGAAGCTCATCGCCTCATAACTAGTATTTTAAATTAAAGTTACTAAAATGTAAAAGGAAACATGCATAACATGGAAAAGGTGCGAACCTGTCTTCAACACAAATAACTTCAAAAGTAAAAAGAAGAAATAAAAGATTAGTGTGTAACATGTGGACATTGTTATACATATTCTTGGTATATGTTACATATTTTTGTAACAATGTGTGGTAATGTGGTTTGGAAATACTCTTGGATCCTGAAGGACGTTCTTGATCCTCTCATTACCACCTGAAAATAGATTAACACTCCGGTCGAGGGTGCCGGAATTAGCACTCCGACGGACAAGTCCGTATATGTCTCACGTTTGCTTATGTCTCAAGTTTCTTGGGGTTATCTCTCACATAACTCTGTTTGCCTGATGTTCCTCTATTTATATCGCTTTTGGGCCTCAAGGTTGGGCCCACTTTTAATCCACCGTGTGATTGTTCATTCGGCGCCTTCTATCGTACATCAATTCCCACTCAGCTCCTCCCTGAACTGATTCTATAGCCGATTAGGATGTTCGGCTTCTGGATCGTACAAGACGGGGCCGAATATAATATATATTCTGATTTTCTAAGTATATATTTGGCCTCTTTGCATCCCCTAATATTCGGCTCCCACAATTGCCTCTCAAACACCCCACTAACACCAGTTAGTCGGCGTGTTTGGTTTCAAATTTAAAAAGTCAAAACAAAAATTCGGCGGCTAACATCATTCCAACGCCAGTATCAGAACGCACACGCTTTCTGGTCATCATTACAATTTCCTGCCCCTTCGTACGCTTCCTTCATTTATTGTGATTTTAAACTTTGTTGTCCCTTCGAATACATGTTGTTTTGAATACTTAAAGCTTCTGGTCTGCCTTTCGGTATATCTCCTCCACTTCGTGACCTCTGCAACCTCCTTCCGTTTCTCATTGTCTCTTCTGCTCCTTGTAAGTTCTCTTCTCCTTCATTTCAAATCCCATTTCCTTGTTTGTTTTAGTTTATCATACTCCTTAGTCTGGCTAGGATGGCAAGACATCTGAAAGACCTCCTTTCTGCAGATCAAATTTTCGATTTTCGACGCCATTTTTTCATCCCTGACGATGTCCATCTGTCACTCGTGACAGATAGCACCCTTGATATGGAGAGGACTGATGAAAGTACAATCATTTTTTCTCTCTTGTCAATTGCTGAGGGCGGAGTCCGTTTCCCCCTCCACCCATTTCTTAGGGCCATCTTTCGCTATTGGGGTCTAATCCCCTCTCAACCCAATGTAAATTTTTTCCGAATCATAATAGGGATTATAAAGTTGAACCGACGCCTTAGGATCAATCTTGGCATACCTGCTATTCGGCATTGTTATGCCTTGGCCAAATCTTCTGGCCGACAGGGGCGCTATTTTCTCTGGGCCAAGGACACCGACCATCACTTGGTGACTATGCTTGCCAACTCTGGCAAGCGAGTTAATGATGTCATGGTTGTTGTCCAAGGTAACTGAGAATTCGGCGAAGGCGAAGATCGCCTAGATCTTGTACCTAGACGGAGAGGCGAACTAGGTGGCCGTATAGTTCCTTTACGTTTATCTACTTTATATTTACTCGGCTTTCTTTCCATGTACTTATCGTTTTATTTGTGCAGGCAACGCTTTGAAGAAAGTTCGGTTTCACGACGACGCAGGCTTATGGAAATCAAACCAAGACTCAGCTTCTTTGGTCGTCCAAACCTCCAGAAGCAAAGGAGGGCGGCCCATATACTTCTGAGGTACGAGCCGACTTATACAACTTTTTCGGCTGGGAACAACATTCCGATTCCACGAGGCGAATAGCAGCTCATAGCCCTCATCTTCCCCCGCTTCAAAAGCCTTAGGCAGATTGGTTTGGAAGCTTCTGATTCGGAGCAGGCCGAAGAACCAGTAGTTGAGGAGGTCGCCAAGTAGCCGAGTCAATCTACTTTGGAAGCAGAAGAAGTTGACGAGGCTCTAAATTCGGCTTTTCAAGAAGTTAGCCTTAATCCATCCAACCCTTCATCCACTTTAGGTTGAGGGGACGTCTTCTTTGAAGACATTTTTACTGATTTAGGAGATCTCCCCGGCTCGTATCCTGTGAACATTGCGGGGGAATCGCTCACGCAGCTGGCAAGGAGAAAAAACGCCGAACGTATGGCCGCATGGAGGAGGGCCGAGTCCATCTGTTCTGAACTCGCTGCGGCGATTGAGTCTTCTACGCCTGTCATCGTGGAAGAAACGGCTCAAATTGAGACGGCCGAGCCGAAACAGATAGTCGAACGGTTGAGTCCGCAGGCCGATCAGAGGGGGGAGAAGCATCCCGCCGAGAGCTAAGCTGACCTTGACAAATTACTCACCGATAAACGGTCGCGTTTGGAGGAGTCAGACTCAGTCATGCCGTTCATCGTCCAGCCAAGGATAAAGAACGTGCCGATTGCGTCCGACGTGTCGGCTCTGAAAGATTCGACAGTGGCCTTGAGTATGGCTTCCTCAATTTCCCTGCCGGTTAACAAGGTGACTTTTCATTGCTATCAATAGCATTAACCGCTCAATCGGCCCTATTGGTACATGACGTAACCTTATTTTAGCTTTCCGTCTATGTGCATATAAACGTATATTATTATTTATTACTTTTACTTTTAAACTGTAACTCCTTGTTTTATAGACGATGGGCAGGATAGCCGAGATCGGCCGCCGCCAACATGATGCTATTGAGCAGATCAGCTTTTGAAAGTCGAAATTGAAAATAAGAAGGGCAAGGCCGTGGAGGCCTCTTAAAGAGCCGAGTCCGAGGCAGTGAGAATGGTGGATGAGCGCACAAGAGCTGACGCCGAAACAGAAAAGGCGAAGAGTTCTGACCAGCTCAGATTGGTCGTCGAAGAGAGGGCGTCGAAGAGAGGGCAAACGCGAGCGAAGACGCGCTCAAGTTGGCCAAGGAGGTGATTGCCAAGCTGGGAGCCGACTTGAAAGAATCTAAGAAGGCAAAGGAAGTAGCCGATTCTGAGATTTCCAAAACGTTCCAAGCTGGAAAGACGCCGCCTTGGAGAACTATGTGGAGGAAGTCCCCAAATTCGAGAATCGGGGCTTCAAACATAGCTGGCTCCAAGCCCTCACTGCCGCTAATGTGACATTGGCCTAGCCGATTCCATACGAGTACGTGGACGTTGAGCCGCTGGAGTCTGACCCCAAAGATTGACTAGGGTGACATCTTTGTTTTTGTTAGGCATCTCCCATGCATGGTTCTTGTAAATTTTTGTTAATAGATTTCTGTTAGTTTAAGGTAATTTTCATGTATAAAATTATCACTATCTGTACTAAATTTATTAATGAAAATTTCCTTTGCTTGTTACTGTTATCTGTACTCAATCTTTATTATTTAATGAAGATTTTTGTTTTTCACTACTTAGGGTAAAATGACTATTGTTTATTGTGTGTGCTAGCTATCGATCCAATAGGATGTTGGATCATGAGATGAGTAAATTAAACATCACTAAATAGCTGCCGATTAGATAATTGCGTAACTCGGTAACTAGCAATTTAGACTTCTTTCAATTTAGCCGAATGAATTCATGAACAAGGCCTTGCCCCAGTTAATGGTGGCTCATGGAATGGCTGGGGCACATGATCCAATCGAATCAAGGCCCTCAGATTTGGCCGGTTAGATTAGCAAATCCTTAGCCGCTAAGATTAACAAATATGCCCCTGCCCTAACTAAGAGATGAACTGGAACGTTGAATAGCAATGGCTTATGGAATGGTTGGGGCACATGATTCAATCGGCGCAAGGCCCTGAGATTTGGCCAATTAGATTAACGAATCCTTAGCCGCTAAGATTAACGAATCTGCCCCTGCCCCAACTAAGAGATCAACTGGAACATCGAATATCGGTGGCTCATGGAATGGCTGAGGCACATGATCCAATCGGCACAAGGCCTGAGATCTGGCCGATTTGAATAGCGAATCTGGAACGCTGAATATCGGTGGTTCATGGAATGGCTGGGGCACATGATCCAATCGGTGCAAGGTCTTGAGATTTGGCCGATTAGGTTAGCGAATCCTTAGTTGCTAGGATTAACGAATCTATCCCTGCCCCAGTTAAGGAATGAACTGGAATGCCGAATATTGGTGGCTCATGGAATGACTAGGGCACATGATCCAATCGGCGCAAGGCCCTGAGAGTTGGTCGATTAGGTTATCGAATCCTTAGCCGCTAGGATTAACGAATCTGCCCCTGCCCTAATTAAGGAATGAACTGGAATGCCGAATATCGATGGCTCATGGAATGGCTGGGGCACATGATCCAATCGGCGTAAGGCCTTGAGATTTGGCCAATTAGGTTAGCGAATCCGTAGCCACTAGGATTAACGAATCTGCTTTTGCCCCAGATAATGAACTGGAACGTCGAATATCGGTGGCTCATGGAATGCGAGCATTGATGAGATCGCCTCGGGAGCGCGGCCCCCGTAATTAATAAATGGGGCGGGGGCTACGTGCGCAAAGGTGCCATTGTTGCATTCTATTCCAAAAAGAAGTGTGGACGACTGTGGATGGCAAGAAGACTATTCTTCAACAGTAGGGGGGAAAGTAGGACACTCGCAGAGCTGGACGCAGAGATGAACCGGGGTGGCGAGCCTACGCGCGCAGTGAGTAAGACGTCGAGGGAGTGTGAGAAACATCAATCCCCACATCACCGAAGTAGGTCATCCTGAAGGAAAAAACAGCAACGAGGTAACTCCCCTCATTCGAGAGGTGAACCCAGTGTGACATCGTGCTCGTTGAGCTTTTCAGTGTTTGTTGGGAACAAACCGATGACGAAGGCGGATTCCATCATCCGCAACCCAAATGTAGCAGTCGAGTTTGCAAGACAGATTTTTTCACTAGAAGTTCAGCAGTCCATAGTCGGCCGGGCTGATTACGAAGTTTTTCGGAAGGGTGCTTATGGAGCAGTAAAGGGTCTGTATACCTCCTACGAAATCGGTATGCGTCTGCGTGCTGCATGAAGAAAGATAGAGAAAAAAGATGCTCGCATTCAGAGCTTGTTAGCCTGCGTGGAGAAGGTTGAAAATGAGCTGAAGAGAACTAGCGCCTCTGAGACTCACTCGGCGAGTCAAGTGAATCCGATTGTCGTGGAGCGAGTAAATCGCCGAATTTTGGATCACGCGATCGCCAACAGAGAAACGGTCAGCATGTTTGCAATTGAATCGGCGACGGCTCGGTCCTACGAAAAAGGCTTTCATGACGGCCGAAAAATCGAAACAGATAAGACTAAGGAAAAACTAGCCGATGAGGTCTGTCGCTGCGAGAATCGCGGATTTAAACATGGATGAACCAAGGCCCTCCAAGCCGCGGGCGTTGATCTGACATCACCGTTACATCAGAGCTATACTTTTCCGTTCAAGGCTTACGAAACCAAGAAGACTAACGACGAGGGAGGAGCCGAATAATTTTGATGTATATTATATATATATATATTAATGTAAAGCGTGTACTTATGATCTATTAAATAAAACTTATCATTTTGGATATCAATATGTCATTTCGATCAATGCTTGCAGATTAAGTTGTCTACTACTTTACGTTGATCACAATATCCACGAAAGGAGCTCCGTATTCGGAGGTTTATTCGGCTCAAACGTGTCAATTACGAAGGCCGCTCCGAATTCGGAGGCTTCTTTGTGAGGATATTCGCGAAGGAGTGCTCTGAATTCGGAGGTAATTTGCGTTGGCCCGAACGTCATTCGCGAAAGGGCGCTCCAAATTCGAAGATTTATTCGGCCCAAACGTCATTCACACTCGATGCTCCGAATTCGGAGACTTATTCGGCCCAACCGTGTTTTTCACGATCGGTGCTCCAAATTCGGAGGCTTTGTGGCCAATCGTGATTTCCATAAAGGGCGCTTTGAATTTGGAGGCTTGTTTGTGTTGGCCTAAACTTCATTCGCGAAAGAGCGCTCTGAATTCAGAGACTTATTCAGCCAAACCGTGTTTTTTATGATCGGCACTCCGAATCCGGAGTCTGGCCAATCGTGATTTCCACGAAGGGCACTCCGAATTCGGAGGCTTATTTGTGTTGGCCCAAACATCATTCGCGAAAGGGCGCTCCGAATTTAGAGACTTATTCGGCCAAACCATGTTTTTCACGATCGGCACTCCAAATTCGGAGGCTTATTCACAACCAAAGCTCAATGAGCAAGAGGACATTATATTGAAAAAAAGGAAGATACACACTGTGAAATCAAAACAAGTTGTCTGCATAAGTTAATGATAGAATTGGCGCAAGTGTGTGGAGTTCCATCGGCGCGGCAAGCTTCTTCCATCCATGTCTTTAAGCCGATATGCCCTTGTCCCTACAATTGAATCAATCTAATAGGGGCCGTCCCAATTAGGACCTAATTTTCTGTTAGCCGGATTCCTAGCAGTAGGAAGTACTTTCTTGAGAACCAATTCTCCTGGCGTATAACGACACAGCTGAACATGTTGATTATACGACTTAGTAAGCTGTTGCTGGTACCATGCCATCGATGCAAGGGCACGGTCTCAGCATTCTTCAATCAGAGTCAAGTCCAAGGCCAACATCATGTTATTTCGGCCCATATCAAAAACTTTAGATTTCAAGGTTGGGAGGCCGATCTCCAAGGGGATGATTGCCTGGGTTCCGAAGCACAGAGCAAATGGCGTTTCCCCAATGTATCGCTTCGAAGTAATGCAATGAGCCCACAACACACTGGGCAACTCTTCTAGCCATCTACCTTTAGCTTTCTCCAGCCTTTTCTTGATGCCATCCAGAATAACCTTGTTGGTGGCCTCCGCTTGACCATTGCTCTGGGGGCAAGCCGGCGAGGAAAAGTAGGGCCGGATACCATAAGTGTCGCATAATTCTCGATATATGCCACAATCAAACTAGGTACCATTGTCAGAAACAAGTGCTCGTGGTATGCCGAATCTTGTTATGATGTTTTTCCATACAAAACGCTTAACTTCGGAATCTTGAATATGTGTTAGTGCCTTCACTTTGACCTATTTTGTGAAATAATCCGTCACAACAATTAGGAATCTCCTGTTGCCTGGGGCCCATGGCAACGGTCCAACGATATCAAGGCCCCATTGAGCAAATGGCCAAGGAGTAGTGATAGAATTTAACTCCTAGGCCGGCAGGTCAGTTAAAGGGAAGAACTTCTGGCATTGACCACATTTCTTGACGTAACACTCGGCGTCGGTTCGCATGGTCGGCCAATAGTACCCCTGCGATATGGTGCGGTGAGGCAGAGAACATCCACCCGAATGGGCTCCACAACTGCCTTCATGTATTACAGATAAAAGTTCCTCAACTTTATCGGGGTGAACACACTCTAAGTACGGCCCGGAGAGAGATCTTTTGTAGAGCTTCCCCTGCGGATCCAAATAGTATTTGAGGGCTTTGTTTTGAAGTTTGTGTGCTTCTTTCTTATCCATCGGGAGCCGTTCTAAAGATAGTAATACGGCGATAGGGTCCATCCAACTTGGACCGGGTTCGATAACGTTGACTTGAACTGGTTCTGAAGAGGCAACGCTCGGCTCGGGGACAAACCCTACTTTAATCACTACTAGAAAACAGGTCTTTTGAGTCGGCAGCGTGCCGTCGCAAATAGCGTATTTGCCGACGTAAAACCTTTTTGCGACGGCGTTTCGATGGCAACTCAAGGGATGAAAATGGTGAGGTCGCAAAAAGTTTTTGAGTCGGCAATCTGCCGATGCAAAAAGTTTTAATTTTTTAAGACGGTAGATTGCCGACTCAAAAAGTAGTTAAATGTTTTAAAAAATTTAACCCATAATTTTCTTATTGAGGCTCCCAAGTTTCGAACTCACTCCATTTGGACGATTTGACCCAAAGTCACCGCACTAAGTCCACTTCACCACCATACCTCTTTCAAATATTAAATGAGATATATATTATTTATAGTATATACACTCAATATTAATATAAAAGTATATGTATAAATAAATATATTTATTAAATATAATCAAGTAAATATATATATATATATATCTTGGCTATAAAATTTTTTTTTTTGCTACGGCATCAATTGCCGACACAAAAAGGTCTAATTTTTTGCGTCGGCACAAATTTGCCGACGCAAAAGGTCTATGCCGACTCAAAAGGTCTATCTTTTGCATCGGTAAATTCAACCGACTCAAATAATGCTATCAAATATTAATTTTTTGTGTCGGCCAACGGTGCCGACGCTAAAGGTTTGGTATTTGAGTCGGTAACTCTATGCCGTCTCAAAAGGACTACCTTTTGCGACGGTAAAATTTGCCTACTCAAAAAACCGACTCAAAAGGCCCTTTCTTTAGTAGTGAATTGTCCACTTAATTTCTGAGTTGATAGCAGAGGCTAGGCAAACCAGGGCATCTACATGCGTGTTCTGATCCCAGGTTATTTGATTCAATTCGTGATGATCAAATTTCGCGAGCAAAGAATTCGCCGTTTTCATATAGGCTGCTATGCGGTCATTTTTGGCTGCATATTCCCCTTTCAACTGGTTGATTACTAGCTTTGAGTCACAGAAAACAAGCAGACACCGTGCACCAAGGTCAAGTACATTTCGCAAGCCGATTAACAATGCTTCATATTCGGCCTCATTATTTGATGCGTCGAATCCCAATTTAACAGCCTGTTCGATTATTGCCCTTTCAGGGGTCATGATCACTACACCAACCCCACTGCCACGCTAGTTGGATGATCCATCGCAATACATCTGCCAAACATCACCAACATACATTCTCTAGTCGGGCTTAGTTTACACTTGATCAGACTTAAAGTCGGCCAGGGACCCTGTGAACTCGGCAACAAAGTCGGCGAGCACTTGCCCTTTGATGGAAGTTCTAGGTAGAAACTGGATATCATACTGGCCGAGTTCAAGAACCCATTTCGAGATGCGCCCAAATGTCTCCACATTGCGGAGCGCTGATTGGAGGGGATATTCCGTTGGCACCCCAATGGTATGCCCCTGAAAATAGTGCATCAGTTTTCTTGCAACCATGACGAGAGCAAGGATAAGCTTTTCTAGTAGAAGGTAACGTGTCTCGGCATCAGCCATAGCTTTACTCACATAGTAAACTGGTCGCTGCTCCCCTAGTTCTTCCTTTAACAATACGACGTTGACCACCTGGTCGAATACTGCCAGATACAAAATGAGTGGATCGCCGGCTGTAGGTGTTGCCAAGAGTGGAACTGATCTGAGGTACGATGTCAGGCCGTCCAAAGCGGCCTAGCTCTCGGGAGTCCAATCAAATGCTCTGCCTTGCCGAAGTGTGTAAAAGAATTGTCAACAGCGATCTGTGGAACGGCTGATAAATCTTTTGAGCGCGGCGGCCATCCCTATTAGCTTCTGAACCACTTTGACTGACCGAGCGAATCCAAGCTCTAGAATTGCCGTGATATGCCCTGGATTGGCTTCGATTCTGCGGTGGTTAACGATGTAGCCAAGGAATTTTCCAGAGCTGATGCCGAATGCACACTTAGAAGCGTTCAATTTCATCTTGTATTTTCAAAGAATACCGAATGTCTTTGAAAAATTGACTAGATGGGAGTGCTTTTCCTTGGATTTGACCACCATATCGTCGATGTATACTTCTATGGTACGGTCGAGTTGTTCTTTGAACATGGAAGTCACTAGTCTTTGATAAGTTGCCCCCGCATTTTTCAGCCCAAAAGGCATGACCTTGTAGCAATAGGTTCCTCTTGAGGTGAGGAATGCGGTTTTTTCTTGATTCTCCAGATGCATGGCAATTTGATGATAGCCTCTATAGACATCCAAGAAGCTCATGTGTTGATGATGTGCCGTTGCATCTACGAGTTGGTTGATTCTGGGCAAAGGAAAACAGTCCTTAGAACAAGCTTTGTTCAAGTCCGTAAAATCCACACAGACACGCCAAGAACCATTCTTCTTCTTTACGACTACAGTATTGGACAACCATGTAGGATAAGTTACTTCACGAACTGCCCCGGCATCAAGTAACCTATCTACCTCATCAACGACGGCCAAAGTATGCTCCACGGCTAACCGCCGGCTTCTTTGAACAATTGGCTTACACTTTGGATCAACGTTCAAGCGGTGTTGGGCCACTAATGGATCTATTCCTGGCATCTCGTATGGGGACCATGCAAACACATCAATATTGCCAAGTAAGAACGCTACCAATTTCTACCGTTCGACGTTATCCAAGGAAGTGCTGATCATGAAGAACTTATCAGGATTTCCGTCAATTTCGACCCGATGCAGGGCTTCGGTTGCCTTTTCACTTGGGACCCTCCCAATGTCTTCGAGACTCTCCTTATCCGGCACCTCAATTGAATGTACTTCCAGTTCCCTCGATCTCTTTGTAGCTAGAAGATAGCAAGCCTGCACCGATTTCTAAGAGCCGCAAAATTTTTCAATATCGTATTCAGTCGGAAAACGGAGCAGTTAATGGTAGGTGCTTGGCACGGCTTGCATCGTATGTAACCAGGTTCTGCCCATAATCAGATTATACAACGAAGGAAGCTTAACAACCAGAAATTTTACGTCTACTGATCTGGTTCCAGCCCGTATAGGTAATGTGATATTGCCCAAAGGGTACTCCGGGTTGGCATTAAAGCTGAATAATAGATAATCAGCCGGAGATAGGTCCGAATCGATAAAACCAAGCTTGACAAAAGTTTTGTAATACATTATCTCCGAAGTGCTCCCCTGGTCTAGGAGAACACGCTCAATGGTGAATCTGTTTACATGTAGCTCGCTAACGAGAGGATCAGTGTGGGGGTGGGTCACTTCAACTAAATCACTGTCATCGAAACTAATCCTTCTAGTGTCGTGTGGCCATCTCACTGGCGTCATCGGGCTATAGGTGCTAGACGGCAACTGGATTGTGTGCTCCTCAGGTGGTGTCAGCAGGTTGTATATCATATGAATTACACCAAGAGGGGATGACTCCGGCCATAGAGCTACTGTATTTGTTGAATTGTTATTTCGGACATATTGCGTAAGACAGCCATCTTGAACTAATTCTTCAGGTGATCTTTTAAAGAAAAACAACTATCGGTGTCGTGACCATGGTCTTTATGATACTCACATCGTTTATCTTGTCTCCTCACGTCGAGGGGTCCTGTCATCTTAAGCGGCCACTTGAAGAACGGAAGGTGTTGTATTGTCGACAGAAT
The DNA here is from genome assembly GCA_025200525.1 of Camellia lanceoleosa. NCBI lineage: Eukaryota > Viridiplantae > Streptophyta > Magnoliopsida > Ericales > Theaceae > Camellia > Camellia lanceoleosa. Next base: position 92,632,249 of record CM045762.1, read on the forward strand.
CTTATTGATCGGCTTTGTCATCTACGTGTATTTCTTGTCCGGACATCTTGTTCGCCTGCTATCCACTTGATACTGTTCATTAGCTTGATGTGAACATTGATCATTTGATCAGCAAGAGTCATGCCTTTTGTCTCGTTTGGGTCGATTCCGCCGTTCGGGGCTTCTTGGAGGTACGGAGCTAATCGGTTGAACAACTCTCAACGTGGCTATCTCAACAGCTTTACGTCCGGCTTTGACTCGAAGGGCATCGTCTTCCACTTTGCAGTATTCTTCAACCTTCTTCATTAATGCCCAGACGGTTTTGGGGGACGCTTGGTCAATGAACTACGGAGGAGGCTGTCGGGATGCAATCCCATCTTAAAGGTGGTGATGGCCATAGAATCATTGAAAGCATCATCAACCAGATTAAAGTATTCCCAATGGCGGGCTGATTATTCACGAAGAGTTTCTTCCGGTTTAATTTGCATGGCTCAGACAGAGTCGGCTTGCTTCGGCAGGACCTCATTAGTGATGAATCTTGCCCTGAATGACTTTTGGAGTTGGTGGAAGCTCTTAATTGATGTCGGCTCCAATTTATAGTACCACCTCACGGCCAGTGGTCCAGACTACTTGGAAATATCTAACACATGAGGGCTTTGTCGTCAGCATCGAGCGTCATCGCTTGCTTGTAATGACGAATGTGATCAGTGGGGTCTGATTTTCCGTCGTACAAGGTGAACGATGGTGCCTTGAACTTCTTGGGTAGCACAGCCTTGGCAATTCATCGCACGAATGGGTTGTGTTTATCTTCCTCATCCGAATCATCGCTTTTCTTTCGTCTATGCCGTACATATGGGCTTCCCTCAGACGAGCTGGATACATCAACACGCCCTTTCATTCTGGGCTCCAGGGATGGTGAGTATGAATCACTATCACTATTACGTTTCTGAAGTCGACGTCGGCAATCATCTTTCTTTCCTGAAGGTCGACCTCAGTCTTGGCTTGCAGCTTGTTGGGATTTCGTCACCTCCAAGGCCAAATCCTGGCGCAGGTGCTCATTCTCAGTCAACACGTTCTCTAGCCGTTGTTCATTTTGCTTTGCCTGATCCATAATCGTCTGCATTGTCTCATGTATTAAAGTTGAGGGTGATGTCTGAGCTACTAAGTCAAAGTTCAAGGCATGTCGCGCGGCGATATTCTCCGGTCCCAGCATGTTTCTTGGTGTGAGGTCGTCTCTTGGTGTAGTTTCGTCAATAACTATCGGAGGATCTTCTATTACGCCCGTCATGGATGTATTTGAGTATTCCCACAGACGACGCCAATTGTGGTAATGTGGTTTGAAAATACTCTTGGATCCTGAAGGACGTTCCTGATCCTCTCATTGCCACTTGAAAATAGATTAACACTCCGGTCGAGGGTGCTGGAATTAGCACTCCAACGGACAAGTCAGTATATGTCTCACTTTGCTTATGTCTCAAGTTTCTTGGGTTATCTCTCACATACCTTTGTTTGGCTGATATTCCTCTATTTATATTCGCTTTTGGGCCTCAGGGTTGGGCCCACTTTTAATCCACCGTGTGATTGTTCATTCAGCTCCTTCTGTCGTAAACCAATTCCCACTCAGCTCCTCCTTGAATTGGTTCTATAGCCGATTAGGATGTTCGACTTTTGGATCGTACAAGACGGGGCCAAATATAATATATATCCTGATTTTCTAAGTGTATTTTCGGCCTCTTTGCATCCCCTAATATTCGGCTCCCACACAATGTTACGTAATATTTTAGTAGAGTAACGACAATTTGTGATTTAAGAATGAAATTATACATATTGTGGTAATGTTACACATTTTTTCATTAAAAGATTTTTGATTCACAAAATGTGTAATATTATCACAAAAATACGTAATTTTATTTATAAACCATAAATTGTCATAACTTTATTAAAAAATTACGTAATATTGTGACAAAAATGCGTAACATATACCAAGAATATGTGTGATGATGTGCATATGATACACATCCTACATAGGGTGTGTACCATGTGGGGTGTGTCAAGAAGGGTTTTGCCCACAATATATATGAACTATTCAAATGGAAAAATTATATAATACACAGCTCTAAAAAGTGTACATCATATGCTCCACTTATGATATTTGTGGTTTTTGGTTATAATACATTGTGCTGTTGATTATGACTTAGTTATAATTTAGTGTGGTTGTTTTTTGGTTAAGACAGAAAATGACTTTGGTTGATTATGATTCAATTATAATTTATTGTGGTTGTAATTTTAGTTATAACCAAATAGTCATTATGCCTCAAAGGTGTTTGGTTATGATCCATTTAGTTATGACATAAAGTAATTTTGTTATAACTCATAACTTCTACATGAAAAATTATTGGATATTCCCAGAACATCACGTGTCCATACTCCTTCACTAATCATCATTCACTATATCCTCTCATATTCTTTAATCACCTAACACAAAATCATAAGTCTCACATTTTTCACCATTAGGGAGTGTGTATTTTAGTATGACAAGTTAAATGACAAGTCTAATTCTTTCCTATTTTTTATAATTATTATTAACTAAATACGAATTATCTTCACTTTTTCCATTCAAATTGTACACATCATAGTTTTGACGAGCTAGCTGACCATATGGGTCCAGTTCTTGTTAGAGTATCTCTAATGATGTGTTAAATTTTTGAACCAAAGTTATTTTTAACTAAATCATCACAAAATACCTTCTTTAATGGTATGCCAAATCTTGAACTGAATTTGATATAAGATTTGGTTTTGCCGAATTTGCTACATCAACAAAAAGCAATTATAATCACTAGATGCTTGTCCAAAAATAGATCCAATGATCACAACTTGACATGGGAGTTGGTTGTGTCAAAATAGCATGAGAACCATCATAGTGGTATAGTTTAAAAGTGATTTTTTTGTATTGTCACGAGCTAAAAATGATTTTAGCAAGCTTATTTTAAAATTTTTCTATTGGAATCGCTCTTATAAAGAGTGGACAGAGAAACAAAGAGAGGAGAAATTGCAAATTAGTAGAAACAGTAAAAAAGTAATTGTACTATAAATAAAATCTTTTTGTGATACAATTATGACAAAAAAATGACTTACACAATACACATAGGAAATTTACCCCCTTTGGCAATTTTCCCATACCTCTCCAGCTGGAGAATTCAATTATTGGACAAACGATTAAGCCAAAGAAAATGACATCTCGTCTTTGGAAAATTATTGTCCACCACCGCCAGAGTCGTCACCATCACCGGTAAGTTTGTAGCTAAAGATATCTAAATGAAGACACGCAACTTAAATGGACACATGGCTATGTTTATGGAGAAAAAAATTTAATTTAATTCAATTCTACCCATGGATTATAAGTTTGAAATACTTGGCTATTTCAAGCAAGGAAAATGATTTGGAGCCCTAAAAAAGTCCCTCCTAATCCTCCTAATTTCCAAAACGACGTCATTTTGAGATTTTTTTTTTTTTTTTTTTTTTTTTTTTTTTGCCTTGGTCTCAAAATTCGGGGGATTAGGGCTCCCCAAATTAGGGGATGTAGCATGGTCCTTCAAGCAAATATTGCAACTAACTTTTGAACTTTGATCATCTCGACTTTTTGAACCAATTTTCCTCCTCCTGGGACCCCCACAATCCCTTTCCTTTGAACTTCGAACCACTTTGCCTACTTTTGGGGACCCCTAAGTTCCCATTTTGTAGTTTCCATAGGGAAGTACAGAGAATACCATATCATCTTATTCATAGACTTGTGGGGATACATGCTATAAGATCGAAAATAGAACATCACAACAAGGTACATACCATCATCATGTCCCTTCACAGCTTTAAAGTGCCACCAAAGCAGTTGATACATCTTAATAGAGCAAGGAATTTAACAAAGCCTCAATTACATTCAAATCTATAATTACAACCTCTATTACAAGTTCAATGGACTCCTATATATATATCAGCACAGAGATGCAAAAGCTCTGTTATCAATTACACCTGGCCAAATCCATGTATTGTTCATATGCTTCTGGCCATTAATATTTTTGCGAAGTGTACAATGGACAAGAAGAGCATAACCAAGCAATTAGAATAAGAGTAGGCACAAAACTATGCAACAGCAGAGGAAAAAACAAACTCGGCTGAGCGATTCATCGGCTTGCATCATGTGCCTTCTCACCCTAGGACTATTGCTCCCCGCAAGGTGATAGGAGTTTGGATATGAATATAAGGTAGTTTCCGAGTTCCTGAAAATCCTGGCAAAAACCATTTCCTTAAGCATGGCAACAATTGGGTGAACCGCATTTATCGTCATCGTGCCACTAAGGTTGACCATGGGCATGGCAGAGTGAGGGTGGTATGGCAGAGACTGTTGTGGATAACTGTGATGATGATGAAGTTGCTGAGATGGACTAGAAGTTGTGTTGGCTGCAGTTGTTATCAGTGTGTGGACCCCGCAAGCAGGACTTGGAGGCCTTCGTGGTACGACTACACCAAGATGTGGTGCTTTTTCTTTGGAGGATTTTGCAGTTTGGCCCCTGCCATAGAGTGGGACTAATGTTCTTCGTGAAATTTCAACTTTGCACACAGGGCATTGTGGCTGTTGCTGGTCGGGGTTTCCATGCTGGAAATGGATCCATTTGTAAATGCAGGGCCAGCAATAGAGGTGACCGCAAAGTGTGACAACTGGGTCCTGCACAAAGTCTAGGCAAATGTTGCAGTCGAAACCACCGGAAATATTATTCTCACATCCATCACCAGATGCCGAGACAGATTTCCAGTTCCCTATAGAAGCCTGGTTTTCTTCAATTGAGTCATTTTGTGCCAAAGCCTCTTCAAAGTACTGTTCCATGGCTGTTTTGTGTGCTTCAAAATGTATCCTTCTTACTTAGTTGCCGAGGTCTGGAAACAGATACCACAAAGAGAAAGTTAGGATTCCAAATGTCCAAGTTCTTTAAAAGATGAGATAAGAAGATTGTGAACAGAAAATTTTAAATCCACATAGTAAATGCTTATATACAAAGGTAACAAAAGGTTCATAACACTATTAAATCTCTAAGACCATCCACCATGGAATTTTTGTTAAAAAATAAAAGCAACAAACTCATCCATCATTTCCCCTTGGAGACAGGAATTACATACTTGGAAATCCTAATCAAAGATAACACACTTGTTTGCTCTGTATACATATGAAGTACTAAGAAAGCATAGCATTTTTTGTCATAAGCAAAAAAGCTTAGCAATTGGTAGGTGAGAATTAGGTTAAACATAAATTCTCTCAACTCCTCCCAACCAACTACCAATCCACGGTTTCAATAAGTGGGGCACCTAATAGAGCTTAACCCAGTAATTTCTTTGAAACTGTTAAAGCCTCATACATGAATTGAAATAAAAACCGAGATAGTTCTAGAAGATATATTATGTTAGTGGCCATGAAAACTCCATTCAAATGGTTAATAGCATCTAGTTGGAATCATTTATTCCCCCAATACTACCACCAAAATAAGAGCAATATTATCAACAAATGGGTATATATGCGTAGTGAGAAGACGAAAAATTATTAGAAATACTATGCATAGGTTTTAAATATATGCATAGTGTGAACTACTATGTGGCATTGTCAGAAAATAAATAATTAAATAAATATTTAAAGCCTAAACTCCTCATCTTGCAAACTCAGTTTAGAAATGGTTTAACTCAAGGTAAATTATGTAAATTATAAACTAACAGAATCAAATCTAAAGACATGCATAAATTTCCACTTTTTCTAGTTAGGACATTAGACAAAAGAAAGAGGCCTTATCATTTCAGAGAAGCCCAAAATCTTAATGTCCAAAACCATAAGGAGTGAATTTTGAATCCTTAAGTTAATTCCTCATCATTATTGGGCTATGCTGTAACCAAACTCTGTTAATTCTAATAAAACATATTAAAAGATAAAATCTGATATTTCAGTCCACTATTTAAACTCCAAACAGTAGTCCTAGATCCTGAAGTATTCCATAATGAAATCTTGTACCCCCATCCATTAGAGTTTACCCATTACAAATTCAAAAAACCTATATACTATCACAGAATCTTGAATTTGGGTAAGAGGTAAAACCAACAGCACCACACACGAAGGAATAAAAAAATATTATTTCCACCCTTTCAAAAAGAATTAGTCATAATTAATTACACAATGGAGCAACAAGAAAAAAAAAAAAAAAGATAATAAAATAATTATATGGATTAGTGTATCTGGTTCAAGTGCTTTCTAGGGTGTCTAAGAGCCATAGGTTGGTTTCCCCAAGATGTTCTGATAATTAAAAAAAAAAACAAGAGCTTATCCATAGGAGTCAAGGTATGCCTATTTTATTCAAGTAATGTTCAGCATGTCCCCCTAGAAGAGGATGGGCTTGTTTGATATGTATGTCAAGATATAATTTTTGAGAAATTTTTTTAAAATTTTGTTTGTTCGAAGTTTTTGAAAAAAATTTCTAAAATCAGTTTCTCTCTCCTACACATCAATCAATTACTTTTTTTCTCTCATCTCCCATTCTCAATCACTTTTTCTCTCACATACATCTGCTCAATTACAATAAAATATTAAATCATCCCAAACTCTCAAACTATAAAACTATTTTCAAAATATACAACAAAACAAATCAAAAAAAATTCTAAACTCTCTCCTCAAATTTTTTTAAAAAATTTATCTCAAAACACAAACCAAACATATGATATATCTTCAGTACCTGCCGCCAACATATAGTATTCATCTCGACCTGGTGATAAATAAAGCATCCATACCCTTTTTGATTTCTCATAAATTTCAAAAAATGAGCTTTGTAGAAAGCCCCAATGACCAATCTTCCCATGAATAGATAAGGATCAATCCGGGCTGGTCATTCAATGTTGGATTTGGATATTGTCATGTGTTACTGATTCACTTCGCCAACAAGAATAAAGGATGAAAGATAAACCTATATACATACACATAAGTATATAGGTTATCTTCCCTAAACCCTAAATACTATATCAAATGAGCTGAACTAGCTGTTTTCTTTTCAAATTTTTTCTTAAACTAAGAAGATGATGTACCACCATATTTGAAGCCTTCCATCAAAGCCATCAGAAGGATAAATTATCGACTCTTGCTTGTACCAAAAAAAGGGGTTTCTTAAGTTGAAAAATTAGGCAATTGCGTGTTTCTCTGTCACCCAACTCATAAATTCTAGACTCTTCCAATCTAATATACTGAAACCATGAAAACAAAGAAAAGGAAACACAAATTCATAACCCATGAAAAAAAAATTCAAATTAAACTCCGTCGCTACACAATTCCATAAACAAATACGAATTGAGATCGTCGAAACAAACGCGTCTATCCACAAAATCTTTCGTTCATTATTATTCACATTCTAGGCCTTGGAATCCCAAGAACTTGAATTCAACAAGTACCAAAGACTGCGCTACAAAAGTTATACATACAAAGGAAAAATAAAAATCCAAAGGGTTTGGTTCAAAAACAAGTCAGAATTCCAGGCCTGAAACAGCAATGAAACACAGAATAGTCCAAAATCTAGGATCTACACTCTTACAGAGAAAAACGAAATTGTTTTAAGAGATCTATATGTGCACAGTGAGAGTGAATTAGAGAGAGAATACATACCGGTAGTTAAACAATCGTATATCTGTGTGTATTATTCGAAGCTTTAGTAACGGAGCTTCAATGGCGGACCTAAACTTACTGAGAGAATGCCGGAGAGAGAGAGAGAAGAACAGGTGAGTTGAGGTGAGATGAGGTGAGGTGAGGTGAAGCTGTGTTATATATACATTTGTAGGGGGAGAAAATAATTGAAACAAGATAAAGGGCCTCTTCGGGAAGTTAGTTAGGAGGCTTTTGTTTTTTTATTTTTTAAATGGAGCTTTTTTTAATAAGTTTAATTTCTAAGAGTTTCATTCCATCTAATTCATATTTTTTTATTATTTCATTAGGTCCTATTTGAGGTAAAAAGATTAAAACATCCTGAATCTCTACTGCCTCCACTAATGTTGATATTTAATGTTGATTGTCATTATATCTTTACTCTAAAAAAATGCATTAACTACACACTACTATTTAATATTAATATATATTACATATAAAAAATCAAACATGATTCTTTATTGATGACGTGAATGTAAAATGTTCACATCGGATGATTGTGATAAATGTGATATTAAAGTTCACAATAGCATTGCATCAAATAATACAATCACAAGCCTTAACTTGAAATGAATTTTTGTCATCTTGTTTTCAATTACATGATATGAATATTCATACTAAAATATACAAATGTGAACGTTCGTATCACTACATTAGATAAGAAAGAATGTTCACATATTGTGAACGTTTGCATCACTACATGTTGTGAATAAGAATGTGTTATCAATTAAAAATATAATGAACGTCATTTTTAATGTGTTGTCAATTGAAATAAGAAGGTTCACATGTTGTGAACGTTTACATTACTACATTAGATGAGAGATAATTTTTCGAAAAAGCATTGTGACCGTTTACATTAGATGAGAGATAATGTTCATATTATTTTTAATATGGTGTCAATTCAAAATATATTCACATTATATAATAATATAAAATAGCAATATCAATGTTATTTAAATTGTGTATGAAATTTCCTATGCCTTGGTCCTTTCCCTTCTCTCTCCTCCCACAACATTAAATATCAATATTAAATATAAGGGCATAAGAGTCTAACAAAATAGTATAAATAAAGAAAAAATGATTTTATAGAATAAAACTATAAATATATGGGACTAAGTGGGTTAAAAAAAAATTCTTTCATAGACTTCTTGAATTAAAACATTTCTAAATAAGATTTATCAATAAAAATCTATTTTTTAAAATTAATAAAGATGAAATATATTAAAATAATTAATAAGACAAATTATTATATTTAAATTATAATTATTTTTTTTTCTTATAATTATCAAATTAATCATAAAAAAAAGTTAACCAATTTTTCAAACATAATTTATTTATTTATTTCTTATAATTATCAAATTAATCATAAAAAAAAGTTAACCAATTTTTCAAACATAATTTTTTTAATTGCCGTTTGGCAATGTGGTTGGAATTAAGTTAAGACTAAAAGTATAAAGATGGCCTTGTTTGGTAAGGGACTTTCTTTTTTTTTTTTTTTTTGGGGGGGGGGGGGGGTGTGTGTGTGTGTGTGTTTTAAAATACAAAAATAAAAAAAAATTAAGTTAAAATAGTTAATAAGGTAAAATATCACATTAAATTCATAATTATTTTATTTTTCTCTCACAAATATCATATTTAATTATAAAAAAATCTAACTCTCTTTCCAAACACAAATATTTCAACATATTAAAATAGTTAAAAATTAAATAATATATTAAAATAACTAACTTTTCAAACGAAATTAAATAATTATTTCATTTTTTTAAATTAAAAATATTAAAAAAATAAAAAAATTTCTAAACAAAACTAATTGAATCAGGTTAAATTAATTAAAAAAAATCAAAAAATCATATTATAACCACCCCAAAAAAAAAAAAAAAAACAGTTAAAAGTCCAAACAATAAACAAATAAATAAATAAAAATAATAATTAATATAGTTAAGTTTCGCAAACCAACCCAACTTCCACGGGGCGTTGCCGATGTGACGTGTGACGTACTTGGCTAGCCGTGCAGAAGGCTCATACGACTTTATCTATTTATTTGTTTGTTTTTTATGGTCCTCTTTTGGATAAGAATATATTATTTAAGCTATTATTTATTTAATATATATATTTTTAAATTGATATCTATGATCTAGTTTAACATAATCTAAAAAAATTAAAAAATTCAAAAAATTACTATTCTATTTAAATCATATCAACTTATTTAAATCACATCATTTTTCTATCATATCATTTCAAACTCAATTCATATTTTACTTTTTTTTGTAAAAAGTCAAAAAATATACTTATTTAGATTATCCTAAACAATCCCTAATTTGTACCACCTCAAGTAATTGTACAATTCTAAAATTAACAACGGGACAAATCTCTAATAATCTCTTAAAATGACCTAAATTCGATATTTTAATCTTATTTCTAAATCTTTAGTATTTAGGGTTGTTTTGGGAAGATGATAAAAAGTGATTTTTTGACTTTTAATCAAGCTTTTGGCTTTTTTAGACAATTGATTTGCGAAGTTAGTAAAAAGTGATTTTTGACTTTTTTTATTAATGTTTGTTTATGATGTCAAATCATAATAAAATGACCAAACTACCCCCATTTATTTAAAATATTTACAACTTCATCTATGTAACACATTTTGACCCATGAAGGGTAAAATTGTAATTTCACCGCTGGCTAAAAACCAACTTCCCAAATGAAAAAAAAGACAAAAAAGCTAACTTTTAGCTTTTGCTACTAACCAAAAAAAGTGGCTAAAAACTATGTTGTCAAAACAACCCTTAAACTCCTTGAAATTTTAACAAGTATTGCTAATGTATTTTTAATGTTTAGATTACCCTAAAATAAAAAATTTAAAAATTGTGTAAAAGTTAAAAATATTTTAAAATAAATGAAAAGTATTATGAAATAAATTAAAATTGTCTTAAGTTACATATATACTAGCTATAATTCATGTCTAAAGGCACTTATCACATTGACATTTTGATAAATATGGTACATCACATTAAAATTTTATTTGGTATAATTTTTATGTAAAAATGAATTAGGGGAACTTTAAAAAAAAATTATGTTTTAAAGAATAAAACATAAATACATCACATTAGAACTTAAGTAAAAATTAAATAAGTAGTAATAATAATAAAATGTGATGCTACTTAGACCAATAAATTAAACCTACTTTTCAAACCTAATAATGTGACCATCTATTAGATTATCTAAAATAATTCTCTCTCTCTCTCTCTCTCTCTCTCTCTCTCTCTCTCTCTCATGTGTTCTCTAATTATCAACTAATAATTTCACTTACACATTATTAAGTCTAAAAAATGAGTCTAGAAAATAGACTTTTATATCATTTTTCTTACAAAGAATATAATAATCCAATCATTTATTACTGAGCCATAGCCAATCCTAGAAGACATTATAAAACTAAAAATTAATAATTCATCATTTATAATCTTTTAGATGTTGCATAAGTAGAAAATACTGGGGAAAAAAAAGAAAAAAATTAATGAGATATCCCTATCTAACTTTGTGCAATAGGAGAGGTCTAAGATATTCTTTTTTATTAGCTAAAATCTTTCGATGAAATTTCCCTATGATTATATTAGAGAAATTTCTCAGTGTTGAGATAGAAATTTCTCTGGGCTGGGCAAAATTTGTTTGAGTCAAATTTTCTGTATGAAAATTTTGAGAAATCTTAATTATTATGAAAATATTATATATCATTTATCTTATAAAATTTTAATATAAAAAATCTTTAAAAAAAATTCCAAAAAAGTGTTATAATTTAATAAATAAACTAATCATGAAAATAGAAATAAACCGCTCCAAGAGTCATTCAGTAACCATTGATAACTATTGCAATCTATATATATATATATAAAAAAAGAGAAAGAAATAAATTGATATAAAATGAAGAAAAAAATGCTTAATGTAAATATTTTTTAAATTTCATGTCATATAATAGCAATGAAATTTTTAACTGGTCCACTAAATATAACATAAAAAATAATTAGGTAAATTATTAATATGTTATAAAAATTGAACTTAATTTTTATTAAGTCTTATTGAAAATAAGTCTTTGTAAAATTATCGTTAAAAATAATTTTTTGTGATTATTTTTTACATCTCGCTAAAATTTGACAATTAGTTTTTTTTTTTTTTTTTTTTGTCACGATTTTTATAAATTATTAATAAAACCTATAGTTAATGACGTTTTTCTGTGACGAATTTTTCAAACTATCGCTAAAAGTTGAAAATTAGTGATTTTTATAGTTAATAACATTTTTTGTGATAAAATTTTTAAATTGTCGTTGAAAATTAACAATTAGTGACTTTTTTTAATAGTATTTGATGAAAAACGTTATTAATTCTCACAGGACTTATTTTACAATAAATCTACCTATTAGAATCTATGCGTAAGTCCTCCAAAATAATTTATATAAAATATATGTATATAAAACTTGTATAAAATATTTAATAGTAACATTTTTAGAATTTTAAATCATAATAAATGTTTGACTTGACACATTATTGTATATAAATTTTTTCTACAAAAATTATGCATCGTAACACACTTTTTCCATTCAAATGCATAAAGAAAAGGATTAGAAGAGAGAAAATAACAAACTAATGATTAATTGAGCAATTTCAAAGGGCAATTTCAACCATTAAATTAAACAAATCTTAATCATTCGAAGTGACATGGAAGACATTTGTAGACATATTTTCACAAACCTAGTTATTTTATTATATAAATTGCTTTCTTCTTATAGCCCCGAGACAATTGCTGAAAATAAATTCTGAGCAATTTTTTTATTTGGTAATGGTAGGTATCATGAAATTTTTTTCATGATAATAATCATGAAAGCTTTATGATTCTTGAATTATACTTAAAATAAAGCACCACATACTAATCAAGAAAATCTAAGGATCATAAATCTTTTATGATCATTTTTATAAAAAATTTTTTATAATCCCTAACTTTTCTCTTTTTTATTATCACCCAACTAATAATCCAAAGACCATAATTCAATGGTTAGTTATTGCCATATATTCTTAACCTTTGGGGCATCATTATTTGGACCCAAAAGTCACTGTGTGGTTAGTTTTAATTTTCTAAATTTAATTTTTTAAAAATTTTATTTTTTTATTTTTCATATATTTTTTTAAAATTTTAGTGAATATTTTTAAAATTTTAAACAATTTTTACTTTTTGTAAATGCACCTTACTTAGATGTATCTAAAAAGTATGGGGAATGCACCAATAAATCTCAAGTTTGTATCTTGTGGCCCATTTGGTCCTATTAATTTTCTTGTGATCCATTAGGTCCCATTCCAATGTTAATGACTAAAATAGTGGCGTTACAACGCGTGTTGGAAGTTATAGTGAGGACAAATCTGAGATTTCGCAATGTGTAATTTACGCTTATACCCAAATATGTAAGGCGATGTGTTTGTGTTATCCGATGTTAGTGTTTTGAATGGAAGAGTCGTAGATGGAAAGGACTGTCGTTTCCGATGTTCATGGCGTGATGTTTGTGGGAGGGGGGGTGTGAGTCAGTTATCGCAATTGACGGAGACGAGTTGTGGATTGGTATCCTAAATTACAAACCCTTTAGCGTTGTAAACCCTAGAAAATACGGACACAAAATACGCCATTGTCGTTCTCCATTGCTGTTCGCGATCACCATCCAAACATTGGTCACTGGTCACCGACTCGTTCTGTGTTTGTTGAGCATGGCGTCAGGTACGTTGCTGATTTGAAAGTGGTAGGCGTCCATTTCGTATTTGTTTATTTCGGTAATGTGTGTGACAATGTTGTGGTGTGCTATATGTTATGAATATTAGGATTTCGGGAAATTTTGGGTGCCCTTATTGTAACATTTGTTTTTTTTTTTTTTTTGTGGTTGGTTGTCGTCGCTGGATAATTTGTGGAATAACATTTGTTTGTGGAAACGTATTTTTTTGGGATTTATTAGCGTTGGTTAGTGTGATGTGTGTGGTTTGATGTTCGTACAAATGAATTTGTCTCATTTTTCGAATTTAATGTTACTGGCTTTGGTTAATTTGAGGGTTGTTGTTGGCTTTGCTTAATGTAAGGGTTGTTGTGGGCTTTACTGAATGTGTTTGTTATGTGATGTTGTTCTCCTTCGTTTAATGTGTTCGGAATGATTTTGCAGTGTTGTTCTAAACATTAACGCGAAATTAGGATGTGTTTACTGTCTTGTTATGTTGTTAGGATTTACTGGTTCATCAGAAGCATACCAAGCACATCTAATTCCTGTATGTGTTTCTAATGTAATGTTGGTGTTCGACGTGTAATGTGTTTGTTATGCGTTTGAGTGGTTTTATGATGTGTCCAGATTGTGTATTTAGATGTTTGTGGTGTTTTTTAGAATTGACGTTACGTAGTGTTAGTCATTGAGTAATGTTGGACTGGATACTGTTGTGTAACACATTGGTTTAATTTTCAAATACGAATGATCTGCTGTGCATAGTGGATAGTGTGAATGGTAATTTGATGTGAACGTAACGTTGAGGGTTTTGTAGTAAATTGGGGTTTACAGTGATGGAAGGTGTTGGGAATGTACCATTGCAATGTACTGTGCAATGTAAGTTGGCGTCGGTGAATAGCGTGACAAATATGATTCTGTAATGTTCGACATCGACAAAGTAATTCGGTGTTTATGGATTGTGCGTCGAAAATGGTTATGTTTATGATGTGCTGCCTATGGTGTTGTTGTGTCGGGTGTCGGTTCTGAGATGTGAAAAAGTTTTGCTTAACATGTTATTATTAGACTACGGATACAATGGACTGTATATGTTCTTCATTTCAAAGTAAAGTGTTTAAGTTAGGCATGTTGTTTTGTGTGCGTTGTTGTCGGTTAGGATCACAATCTTAAATGTGTATGTGACACACTATGCAGGTAGCTGTGTGGGGATGACTGGGAAGCGGAGCGCTAGTGTATCATGGTCGCGGCAGGACGGTCAAACGTCAACCAGGAAGGCAGCAAAGAGGCAATCTAGACTGCCATACAAGAAACAGTGGGTCAGTGTTAATGTCGGAAAAAATGCTGCTGCTGCTGAAACATCGAAGGCAATGTATAGGTCAAACATATCCGGCGTGATTAAAACTGTGCTGGAGTTGGAATTTGGGGAGGGCCACCTTCGGGAAAATCGGAAAACACCATTCGCGGCAATGATAGACGCTATCCGAGCACACAACCTAAATCCACAGTCCTTCAAAAAATGCGACGCCACGGTGTGCCGAATTATAAAGACTTACAACCCAAAAGATGAAAAGTTTCGCATTGGTGGAGCAAAACTACCGTTGAGGAACAACGACATTCGTTTGATTTTTGGGGTACAATGTGGAAAAGACAAGTTGGACTTGTCACAAGGTCAGAAAGGTCCTTCAGATTTCATGCAAAGGAGGTGTCTGAACGTTGGGCGCATGTCATCCAAAGTTATTAAGGATCTGCTAATGGAAGCAATCCGTGGCGACACTGTGCTTGACGAACAAGACGTGGCGAAGTTGCTGTGTCTGTACGTCTGTGCAAAATTATTTTTCGCAACAACAGGCGAACATATTGGCTGGTCGTTTGTGCGCGTGATTGACAAACTGGATACATTACAGCAGTACGACTGGGCTGCAACTATACGTAACACACTAATCAATTCGCTGAATGAGATGCAAGGCAAGCCAGAGAGGGTAACGGGGTGTGTTGTGGTGCTGTTGGTACGTACAAACTAAAATCTTCCAAATATCAGTGACTGTTCTGAGATGTGGATTCAATAATGTTTTTGCTGATATAAATTTTTTTTGGGTATGAAATTATGTTTGCAGTTTCTCATATGTGAACATTCCACCATAGTGACTCCGAAAAGGCCTGAGTTGACGCCAAGATTTTGCCGATGGAACCTTGGAACCGTCGCAGCGAAACTGAAAGGGGTAGACTTGTGGGATGAAGGTTGTTTTGAGGTATGACGTAAAAACTGACAATGTGCGGTGTTTGCATACTTTGAAGGTATGATAATGTGTGTAATGTTTGGATTAATTTTGCAGGTGAACTGCGATAAACTTGTTGGGACAATTAAAGAGTGTCACATTGTCAAACCTGAGCCAGTTTTCATTGATCATACTGAAGTCAGTCAAAATGTGATGGATGTGGATCCAGTGACGGAGGGGGGAAATGTGGATCCTAGCTTCAATTGCTGGCAGACTGATTTAGCAGATGGTGGTCATGTGAGGACGGAGAAGAACGGCACACCGACTAGTAAGAAAAAGGTTGAGGGGAAAAAAATGGGATATAGAGAAGTGTGGCCAGTATTGTTTCCAGATCTTCTGGAACTGTCAAGTACACCAGATGGTGACGTCGTTCAGCCTGAACCAACGGGAATGGAAGATGAGTTGGCAAATGTTAAAATGAAAGTAACTTTGTTGGAGAAGGACATTGAAATTAAGTGCGCACGAGTACGTGAATTAGAACAGCGTGTGGAATCAATGGAAAAGATACTAAGAGCGCAAGCAACTAATATGCTGATAGGGTTTGAGAGTGTTCTCGGTACGAAGGATGCTGAGATTGCACGGCTGAAGAAGATGGTCGAACAAGCAGACACGCGAATAACCGATTTGGAAGATAGTCTTGATGATCATGCGGTGCACAATGTTACACAAATCTGCATCCAACAAAGGAATCGAATCGTTGGGCAGCTTCTAACAGTCAGTCGGGTGACAGTAATGGAGCAAACACAAAGAGAAGTAGCGACGTTGCGCAGCAATCATCTTCTCATGCAGGGCAGACCAAAAGGCTTAGCCAGTCCCACGCACGAAGTTGTACAAATAGATAAGTTGGGTGAAGATTTGAGTATTACTTGTGCCGATGGGTATGTTTGTTCATCTGTTGCAGGCGTTGATTGTAAGAGGAATTCACATAGTGTCCAGGCGCTTGGAGATGAGTGTGATGGTTTTGGTGTGGATGTTGACGGCACAGAAGCTGTCTGTCATGACAAGTCCAACGAACAAAGCTCTGGACCGAAGATTACATCACTGGTAAGACGTGTGAAAGAAAAACCAAGGCGGGAGTACAGGCTTTGTGATTACGAGTACCCCAACGTAATTGGGAGGATGAAAGTGAGTGAGAAAGTGAGGATTCGTAAATCAACGAAGCCAGGGGAGATATACACTGTGGAGGATATTGATGTGGGACGTAAAACATGGAATGGTTTTGGAATGACTCAAAGACACATTGTGTGGGGCATGTTGAAAGATGAAGACCAGAAGGTACTGGTGCAAATGTACAGCTTAGAAGGGGATGGGTAAGTTGTTCGTTAATGCAGTTGTTGTTGTTGTTTTTTTTTTAACGTTCTGTACGTTATTAATATGTTACGGTTTGTGGCGTGCAGGTTGATAGTATGGGATGGCGGTGAGAGTGGGATACAAGTTCACTTCACTGACATCAAAGATTTGGTACAGGGGAACTCAATTCATGGCAATGTATGCACATCTCTCTTCTTCTTAAAAGAATTCCTTACTGATTTGGTACCATTTGAGAATAGGGTTTGCTTGACAGATTGGATTTTTTTTTTTTTTTTTTAAATATTGGCACTATGTCAGCAAATACACTGTTGCCCACGGATGTGTAGTTTTTTTGTGTAAGAAGACATCCAAATTGTAATGTTCACATCGTCGTGTAGGTAATAGATGCTTACGGAGCTATGTTGACAGACATGCACAGGACGGTGTCGGGTAGAGAAAAATATCAAGGAGCAGCATATGTGTACAGTAGCGTGTGCGCGGTAAGGAACCCAAATACGTTGCATTGTGCTGTGAACACACAACTCGTACATGTAATCCTCCTAAGAACTTAACATTGTGGGGGTATATTAACATTGAATGTATGTGCAGGACATGATGCGTAACACAAGCGCTGTCTCCCAAACAAAATACTTAAACGTACACACAAAGGCAGCGCGGGGTTCCAGATACACTGTATACCCAATCTACCATGCCAACCACTGGACTGTGATGGTATACGATTCAGACAGCGGGGATTGGAAACATTACAACTCCCTTAGACCAAGGCGTAGTGTGCGTGATGAGCATTACAACGAGGCTTTGAAAGTGGTAGGTGGTCAATTTATTCGTTAAGAAATCGTAGTGTTAACATGGTAATATATATGTTTTGAGTTTGCGTATGCGTGAGTGATGAATGGTTAAGTTGATATGTTCGCGTTGGCAGAAACGTAATTATATTAACATTCAATTTGTGAACAGAAACAGTAGGTGTCTGAACATCATAATAATTTTGTGAAGCCAAGAATTGGAATTCAGGATATGGAGGCAGAAGATTTTAATGGGCAACTTACATCCGTTGTGGATTGTCCACAACAAGCCCCAGAGTCGTAAGTATTGTTTTTATTTTCTTGTTTGCTTGAACCCGAACAATGTGTTTTCGAAATGAATTAACATATTACGTGACTGCAGGTCAGACTGTGGAATCTTAGTGTGCTTCATTATTAGGCAGCACATCCGTGGGGCAGACGTCGACAACACAATGGACGGCCTCACTCCCACTACTATGCGCGCTGCTATGGTGGAAATGTTTTTAAGTTCCCCAGAAAAAGGACTACGTGCAATGGCAGCAAAACATATGAGCAGCACCCCCTTCTTCATTAGTAACCACACCCCCTAGAGTGGCAGTTCTGTTTTTGCTAGGCAGTCTTTTGATAAATGTTTAACTCTGTGTGAATATTGCATGTTTTTTGGCAGATTTTTTTGGTTGTAGCAAAATCTGGTACATAATTAGTATTGTTCATGGTGGCTTAACAGGTTTCTCGGTGGTAGCATGGCAAGTTTTTTTGGGTTTTGATAGCAGAATGAAACCTATTTGCACGGAATTTAAACAATCTCTTATTTGAATAAAATTAACTAGTAACTTGAAGTACACGTTTATGTGGTTGGTGTACATTGTTTATCATATGTGTGTTACATTGTTACATTACATTGGTAGGACACCTCGTCCACACTACATGTCTGTTACCTTGTAAAGCTGAAAGAAGGCTGCTCGTGTTTTGGCATAATTTTGTTAGTTGAAGCAGAATTGGGTACATTATTAGTGTTGTGAATGGTGGATTAACAGGTTTGCCGGTGGTAGTATGGACGGTTGTTTTTTGGTTTTGAAAGCAGAATCAAATAAGTTGGCATGTAATTTGAACAGTAGCTGTTTCTGACTAAAATAATTTGGCAAAGTGGAAGTACACATATATCTGACCGATGTACATTGTTAATCATGCGTTTGTTACATTGTTAGACTACTTTGACAGGTCACATTGTCGACGCTACGTTTCTGTTACATTGTAAGGCGACAAGAAGTGTACGTGCTTAACTTTGCCTACCATACGTTGACGTGTGTAGTTGTTCAAACCAGTTTGAATGTATGTGTAATATAGGACAGGTGGAATGTAAACAAATTATCATTTTATTCAATTTGTGACCACATTACACTGCTAAAAAATGTAAAGAAATGGAAAACTGTTACCACAGACAAAGTGCTGGTTTAGAACCAAAACCTGGAAAACATGTTTGTTAGACTGAAACACCACCTTGAACATTGTATTTCAGGGAAAAATCTTAAAAATGAAGACATTCAAAATAATTGGGGCCTAACATGAATTGTGAAGCCACAGGTGTGTTACATTGGTAGACTATTTTGATAGGCCACATTGTTCACGCCACATGTCTGTTACATTTGTCAATCGACAAGAAGGCTACATGGTTAGTGGCAAGTTTTTATTGTTCTACCAGAAGCTGGTACGTTATTAGTATTGTGAATGGTGGATTAACAAGTTTCGGGTCCTACAAACTTTGCTTAACTTTGCCTACGTTACATTGACGTGTGTAGTTGTTCATTATGGTTTGACTGTATGTAAATAACTGATTAAAAATGTTCATTATAGTTGTTCAATTTGTGACCACATTACACTGATTAAAAATGTAAATAACTTTAACACTGTTAACCACACACAAACTGCTGGTAGAGGACGCAAAAATGCAAAAAATGCTTGTTGGGTTGAAACAACACAAACAGTATTGTTTTGGGGAAAACATTAAAACCTGAAGACATTAAAAATAAATGAGGCCAAACATGAATTGTGAAAACCAGTTTGGAGGAAAATATTGTACTACTATCATGTACTTAAAAACTGAATACGGTGTAAAAAAAAAAACAAATGGCATCCCATCTATATCGGCTCTTTGCAGGTCTTCCTATTGTGGTTGCCGAATTTCCCACAACGCCCACACCTAATACGTTGAACTACCTCGCCCTTAGATGGAATCCTCTTCCGTTTGGGCCTACTCGGCGGACGCTTGACTGTTGGCGGTGCTATCATATATTCAGCTGCGTTGGCATTTGGCTTCTCCACGGTAGGGATAGGATATATTGTTCCACTGTACGATGAACGAAATGTGTCGATGTGAAATGCTCGGTCTATGGAATTATAAATATTCCTCCCGCTATTACGGAATGCAACAACGGCATGAGAACATGGAAACCCATTTATCTGCCACTGAAAACAAGAACACGTATGCCTGCCCACATCAACCATCACCGAGGGGTTGGAGTGAACCTCGTACACATTGTCATTAGCCTGACTAACACACCATGGCCTGCTATCGTTAAACGCCGTCGCCAGCTTCTTCTCCATTTTAGGGCATAATATATCAACCCATGTGTTGCATTTAACTCTGCGTTCTGCCATCTGCTCCATGATTTGACCCCTTACCATATCAACTAGACGAGTAATGGGAAGATGACATGCATCAGTAACCCAATTATTGAAAGATTCAGCAGCGTTTGAGCACATCTCACCATACCGTTGGCCCCTGAAAAAATAACACACTTAGAGGGGTAAGAAAAACATGTACAATAATGTTAACGAAAAGGGAACAATTTGTACAACAATAAAAGTGATATTAATGTACAGATCGCGAATTACTTAAAATACGCGTTAGACCAATGTTTGGGGTCCAAGTCCTTCATGAAACCTTCAATCACAGCCGGGCTACACTTCTTTAGTACTTCCATCTTCTCATTGAAACACTTAACAGTGGGTACGTACGCACATTCACGCAACTTGCGCATCAACCCAAACTTCTGCGATACATTAACGTATTTCATGCGGTCACGTAAATTCATTTGGAGATACACCAAACAATATGCATGATGTGCCGACGGAAATACATTTGGCAAACACTGCAATAGTCCAATGTGACGGTCAGATATGAACGTCAAAATTCGGCCACCACTGACAACTTGTTTCAAATTCCGTAGAAACCATTCCCAATTGGCTGCATTCTCGGAATCAACAACAGCAAATGCCACAGGAAATAATCCTACATACAAATCAAGAAACAGATGAAATATGAACCCCAATAATTTGCATGCCAATGAGAAATTACGCACGAATAAAAAGGTACATCAATTTGTTATATCATACGTCAATAAAAAGTTGTGCAATGCGTAATGTGGTATAATTTTTTTTCTAAATTTAAAAAATAATTTATCAAGATAAGATGTGTTACGAGTCGCATGACAACATGACTGTTACATTGTTAATCATACACTGTTAATCATACATTGTGAGGTTGGCAACGTTGAACATATTCGAACAAAAACATTGAGTGGGCAAATGAAATAATAGTAAACACCATCTGAAACACGTCGACCATAAGGAAAAAATTATTTGGAACAACATACCTTGATTGCCATCTTTCGCGGTAGCGGCAAGCAAATTACCTTTGAATCTACTCTTCAAAAACGTTCCATCCAAGAACAACATAGGCCGACAATGATTGAAGCCATCTATACACGCATGGAACGATATAAAATACCGAACAAACTTTCCCGTTTGATGCTCAAATTCAAGGTTAATGTAACTGTTTGGATTTTTTTCCATTACGGAATCACTATACCATCTAAGTTGGTCAAACGACATTGCGTGATCCCCATACACTTTACCCCTCGCTTTCTCCACACCCAACCATGCCACACGGTAACTAATCTCCAAACCATATTCGTTTCTCAAATCAAACACAACATCCGTAGGTCGGGTCATTGGTTGATCGCGCACCCGATCCGCAACAACAGTAGACACCAAATCAGAACCCGTACGTGGGTTCCTATAAGTTCGCACGGCAGCCCCACAAGAGTGCAAACTATTGAACCTCTTAATGCATAACACCCCCGTTGATGGTAACATCCTTGCGTGAACTGACCACAAACACCCTGTCTGCCCTTCATACTTGCACACTGCAGTAATTCTAACTGAATCATTTTTAACATACTTGAATTGGAATCCACGTTCAACGACGTACTTGCATAGAACTTCTCGGAATTCATTTGCTCCCCCATCAAAACATTGTCCGACATGGGTAATCCCATAAGCCCATTGAGCGGACAGAAATGTCTTCGACCTATTGGGACAGTATGACGGTAACAAATCTGATTGATCCTCAACACCAGAAACCCGAATGTCATCCTCATAATCCCTACCATCAACCGTGCAATCCAGCAAACCACAACTACCACCCACCCCACCACTTGCAGCCTCAACGATGACCTCGATGTGCTTGAAGCCGAACGATTCACCCAGACACAACATGTTGTTAATGTCATCATCACTAACCACCTTAAACCTCTTATAACCTGGCACATCAAACAACAAACAGACCACCCCCGGGACCAACCCATCAAATTTCGCACAAATGTCATCAACAATCTGTGCAAACGTGACACCACGATGCAACCGAAACAAAACACTGGTCTGTCCATGGGTACACACTAGCAGAATCCCATCATCAATACCTGAAACATCACATTTCATACCCAAGTAAACATCGCAAGCCAAAAAAAAATGGAGTAACATAACACCGGTCTGCCCGTCGGTACACACGACCAGCATCCCATCCTCTCTCCGCAAGACAACACCATTTCCGACCCACTTAACATCGGCGGAAAAAAAAAGAAATTAAAAGGGTGAGGAACAGGGAAGCAAAAACGTTACAAACAATGAAAATGAAAAACCAGAAAAACACCTTCCATTACAGAACACATCCCATCCTGTATACACCATTTCCGACCCCGATAACATCGGAAAAAGACCCAAAAAAAACATTACCAACAAAGAAATGAAAAAAAGGGAAAGAAACATTACATTACAGAACCAATCCCATCCTCCATACGCCATTTCCGACCCAGATTACATCGGGGAAAAAACCAAAAAAAAAACCTGAACTCCCACCTAGTTAAAAACAGCCATGTTCCATTACAAAAACATGAAGAACAGGGAACCAAAACATTACAAACAAAGAAATTACAAAACCTGAAAAACACATTCCATTACAAAACACTTCCCATCCTCTATACATCGTTTCCACCTTCCATGATTTTTCAGTGTTGTTCTAAACATTAACGACACATAACTCAAAACAGACAGTGTTGTTATACACATTAACGACACAGATAACAAAACATTAACCTGAAAAACACCTTCCATTACAAAACACATCCCATCCTCTATACATCATTTTCGACCCAGATTACATCGGGGAAAAAACAAAAATATAAAAGAAGAACATGGAACCCAAACGTCAGACAACCAGAAACGTAAAAACCAAAACAACAACTTCCATTACAGAGCACAAACACCCAACTGTTAAAAAAGAAAGGCAGAAAAAAACAAAGAAAATGTAAAAAAAAACAACAAAACCATAAAAGAACACGCACCTGTAAGTCC
Organism: Camellia lanceoleosa; assembly: GCA_025200525.1. Classification (NCBI taxonomy): domain Eukaryota; kingdom Viridiplantae; phylum Streptophyta; class Magnoliopsida; order Ericales; family Theaceae; genus Camellia; species Camellia lanceoleosa. Next base: position 92,655,746 of record CM045762.1, read on the forward strand.
GGCAGAATTAACAGCAAAACGAAGAATGTTTTTCGACAGAGAAAACAGCACACAGATTCCACTATATTCCTCCAAACACAGTAAGATGAATGTTAATCAATCAGAATCCCACCCCCCACGTTTGATATTGCCTTATCCACACAAAAAACGGAAACAACCATTTAGGTAACAAATCAAACCAATGTTCCACCAAGGGTATTAACGTAAACGGCAAATATATTAAATCATCAATGAAAAATCTACCAAAAAAATAGGACTAAATGTTGTATAAAAAAACTTTCAGGACTAAATGGTGTAACTTTCTACTATATAGGATTTACTAGTAATTTTTCCAAAAAGTAAAATATTTAAAAAAATCAGTAAATACACAAGAATATAAAAAATATAATGAATTCTTTTTTTTTTATTATATATTTTTGGTATTTAGTGAATTTTGTAAAGATTTTTTCATAAATATTATACTTTTTAAGTGTGTTTATGTTAAGTGCATCTAATTTTTTTTAAAAAAAATGCTTAGACTATTAAAAAATTCAATAAAAAAAATACAGAAGACAAAAAAATTTAATTTTTTGATAAGTGAATCATGAAAAATCAAATCAAATAAACTAATTAGTTTTTTTTGTGAAAATTGAAAGTTGAAAATAAAGTATTGAAAACTCAATACTGAATTTTTTAAGCTGAAAAGGTGTTTAATAAAAATTTAAGTACTTAACTAAAAATAAGTTGTTTGATATGTATAAGATCAATTCTAAAATTTATTATTTTCAAATTTTATATTTTAATTTTTATATTGTGATAGTGGTGGTAATAGTGGTGATGATGTTTTGATGGTGATGGTGGTGGCGGTAGTAATGGTGGTGGTGGCATAGTGGTGGAGGTGGTAGTGATGGTAGTGGTAATAAAATGATCGTGATACTTCTAGCAATAATAATAATGGTAATGAAAGTTGTGGTAGTGGCATAATAGTAGTGCAGAGGTGGCATGATGATGGTGGTGGTGGTGGTGGTGGTAATGGTAACAGTACCGATGGTGGTGGTTGTGGTAGTAGTGAGTTTATAATAATGTATATCGATATTTATGTTTAGTATTGATAAATTCAATTAGAATTAAGTAAGTTTCACAAGATTTAAAATTTCTAAAGTTTTACCCTATATTTTTAAGTGATGTCAATTGTTATTATCAAATGGGTTTAATTGATTATTACTTAATACATTTAATTTTAAGTACTGAATCAAATTATCAAACACTCCTAAATAATATTCTAAAAATAATAACTCAATAAAAAAAGTGAGAGAAAAAATCCAGATTCACAACTGGCATACCCTATCCTTTTCCATTAATTGCTAGAAAAATTGTATATTTTGGAAAGTAGGTTAAAAATTGATTTTTTTTTTTTATTGAGAAATTTACAATATGCACCATTTCAAATAATGCATAATGTAAAAAAGTTACGATTTTTTATGATGAACATTATGATTGTTTATGATGTGTGTTATGTCATTTTGTAATAAAGTTATAAATAGCAAATTTGTAATGTGTACCCTAAAGTTAAGAATGATAATGTTATGATATTTTGTAATTTTTGTTACGACATTTTGAGATTTTGTTTACGGCATTTTTCAATTGAAAAAAAGTTATGATTTTTGTAGTGAAACAGTTATGACATTTTGAATTTAAGTTACAAAATTTTGTGAAAAAATTATAAAAGACTTACCCTATGCACTTTTTTGAAGGTACAAATTGTACCACCTTCCTTTTTTTTTTTTTTTTTTTTTTTTTGAAAAAGCACGTACAAAAATAGACAAATAATGTGATCCTAAAAAATTAATAAATTGACTCTTAACCCAAAGCAGACCAAAGCAATGCGCAATTTTGGCTAAAGTGCTCACTTGGGAGTTTTTTTATCCAAAACCTTCCATTTATTTACGAAAAAAGCTACCATGATCAGAATTAATTATTTTAATTTTTTAAGAAAAAATGTACAAAAATAAAGTATGATCTGATAATGTATAATATTTAAATTTTTTTTTTTAACCAAATGTCAAATGAGTATACAATAAATAAATAAATAAATAAAAACAGTGAATATAGTATGTAGCCAATGTAAAAAAATATAACTTTCATCATAAAATGTATAGTTTTTAAAATAAAAATTATAAATTTTTCTTCAAAGAAAATATAACTTTGTGCTTTTTACAAATGTAAATTTAGTTATGGGAAGTTTATTAGAAAATTATTTTTTAAATGTTTGTATCCAATTAGTTTATAAGATATTCTTATATGAAAAATGGGGGAGACCCCCAATACCCCCAGTGGGTGCTGATTGGACCAATTCTTTTTTTTTTTCCTCCTCTCATTGACCCCCACGTGTATGTGGGGGTGGCAGGGGTCACCCCCAACTGGGGGTCTGGATCAGTGTTGTTCTTATATTTTAATAAGTCTTATTATTTGGATATTTGATCTACCAAATTTTAATTCTCATATTTAAGATATTTTATGAACATTTATATCCTTACAAATATTTTTTGAACGGTTAGCAATTTGGTGATGTGAATGTTCATATTTTATAATGTGAATATTCACATTGATGATGTGAACATTCATATCACGGATGTGAATATTATTAGGGGTATTTTGGTAACTATGTCACCTATAAGACTTATTGGAACATATGAATATAATGTGGACTAAATGAAATATAAGTAGGTGAAAATGAATTTATAAAAAAGTGTCCCTTTAGTTATACATAGCTTTTAGGGATAAACATCATAATTTCACCATCCATAACTTTTATCACAAAAATCACAACTTTCATCATAAAAATTTATAATTTTTATCACAAAAATCATAATATTTCTTACAAGCATTTCCTTTGTTCACAAAAATGTGTGAGCAAGTTTTGCCTAGACTTGTTTGAGAGGCATCACTACAAATTTTGGAAAATGATTTTGTTTTCACACTAAAAAATAAATATGTGAATAATATACAAAATATGATTGGTTTAAAAATATAAATCCCATATCTAGAAAGTGTAATTGTTTCATTAAAAATGGTAATCTCCATTGTGGGAAATGTTATAGTGTGCACTCCTCTTGGCATATCACACTACAAGAAAATATAGTAAAAAACACGGAAGAATTAGCGATGGCGCGCCTCCCGTCGCAAAAAATGCTTTTTTGCGACGGCAACTTCAACCGTCGCAAATAAAGGCTTCAGAGATGGCGCTGTCCCGTCGGTAATAAAACTACGCGGATAGGGTCGGAAATGCGGAAGTATTAGCGACGGCTTTTTTTCCCGTCGCAAAAAACAACTTCTTTTGAGACGGCATATGTTTGCTGTCACAAACAGTGGCCCATTTGCGACGGCAAGTTTCCGCCGCAAAAAAGGATTAATTAAAACGGCGCCGTTTTATGAACAATTGACTACCATTTGCGACGGTCTAAAACATACCGTCGCAAAAAGTAAAAAAAAAATTCCCCCGCTCTTCCCTTTCATCTTGCCGCTCGATCCTTTCATCCAAATCCCTAACTTCATCGAAATCCAAATCCCTTTCATCTTCCCCCAAATTCCTCAAACGAGCTACGAAGGCGGAAGGCTCTCTCTAGACGAACGGCGAGCAGACTAGCGGTGGTGCGGCGGCGACGACGACAAGTAGCAGTGGTCCGGCAACAAGTCTCTCTCTCTCTCTGCGTATGCTCTCTCTCTCTCTCTCTCTCTCTCTCTCTCTCTCTCTCTCCCTCTCTCTCTGTATATATATATATATATATAGATGAATGTATATTGATAAATAAATCTGTAGATATATATATGGAATTTTTTTTTATAGATAATTTGCAAATAAATGTGTACAATTTATATATATATACATAAATCTGTAGATAACTCCCTGTAGATAAATTTGTATATAATTTGCAAATAAATCTGTAGATGAATTTTATATATATATATACATAAATCTGTAGATAATTTTTTTTATAGAGACCTAAAAAGTAAACGACAAATAAATAAACTCGAATAAATAAATGTGTTTGAAAATTTGAAAGCAATTTTTTGGAGGTTTTCTTAGAAAGTGGTTTGTTAACAGAAATTTATTTTAAAAACAGTTCATTAAACAAGTTTTGTATTTTTCAAAAAATGAAAACAGAAAATGATAAGAACTTCCATGGCAAATCTGATATACATATATAAAAGGGTAAGCTTTTTAGTCATTGATCAATTCAAAAACTAATTTGTATAGTTGTATGATGTGCTATGCTCCACGCTGTTTGTTTTAGTGGAAATGTTTTTGGTATTTTCTACATTTGGTATGATTGGAAAAAAAAGTTCGATTTGTTGTTAATAGAAATTAAGTTAATTTGAATATAAAATATTTTTCCACCCATTTTTCACTTTAAAGGTGAAAATCAAGTTTTTTCAAAAAAAATTAAAATCTTACAAATATTTCTACGCATAAGAAAAGCCAAACAAATTGTAAATGTAAGCGATTAATTAAAATTTTAGTTATGGAGATGTGGTTAGACTTTGAAAATATTTTCACTTATTTATTCTGTTTATTATTATTATTATTTTTTTTTTTGTATTGTTTGACGTTTAATATAACAATTTATTTATTTATTTTTTGTAATCAATAAAAAATATATTTATTTGGGTAAAAAATAATTTTCACTTTTTAAAAACAAGAAAAACATATTGTCAGATGTAAGCAATTAATTAAAATTTTAGTTCTAGAGATGCGATTAGACTTTGAAAATATTTTTATTAGACTTTGAAATAAAGAGTAGTTTTGGAGATGCTTATGGTATTTATCAACAAAGTTTTAAGTTGGAGAGTGGTATTCTCTTCCCACCATGAATAAAGAAGTAAAAAGAAAGGGTTAATCCATTTAAGCATTGTTTAATGTAGGAATTTGATTTTGGTTTATTGTCTTCCCTCTTTCTTGGTTTGCGGAGAGGAATGATATCATTTACTTGGTTTGCGTAGGTATTATATTTAGAGTTACTTTGGTGAGATATTTTTGTGAATCTGTACAGATGATGGATAAGAGTTGGATTGATTTGCCAAATAGGATGTCGAGCAAATACATTAATGGGATTGATGAATTCCTTGTGTTTGCCTACACCAATAGGGTTGAAGGTTCGATGATCAGTTGTCCGTGTAGGAAGTGTGAGAATCGATACTATTTTGTACGAGAGGGTGTACGGGAACATCTGATTTTGAATGGTTTTTTAAAAAAAATACAAACATTGGATTAATCATGGGGAATCTTATGTATCTCTGCATGGTAATCGAGAGAATGAAACATTAGCTAATTTAGACATTGGGGATGATATGATTGGAATGATACAAGGGGCTATGGGAAATCCACATGCCGGTACAAGTGTTGAGGGTGATGAACCACAGGGGCCTGATCCCCATGGATCTGAACCCCTCGATCCAAATCTGAGAGGCGCAAAAGTATTTCAAACTTCTTCAAGATGCACAAAGTGAATTGTATCCGGGTTGTCAGAAGTTCACATCTTTGTCATTCATTGTTCGACTTCTACATTTGAAGGTGCTTAATCGATTGACGGAACAAGTCTGTTGACATGTTGCTTGAGTTATTGAATGAGGCGTTCCCGTTGGGTGTGAAACTCTCGGACTCATATTATAAAGCTCAAAAGGTCACAACAAATTTGGACTTCACGTATGAGACGTGGGATACATGTCCCAACAGTTGCATGTTGTTTCGAAACGAGGACGCCAATCTTGATAAATGTGTCATATGCAACAGTTCTAGATGGAAATCAAATGGTGATGGTGGTTCAAATGGTCCTAACAAAGGTGGCAAACAAATAGCTACAAAACAGATGAGATATTTTCCTTTAAAGCCAAGGTTGCAGAGGTTGTTTATGTCATCCAAGACGGCCAAGTTCATGAGATGGCATGCAAAGGAACGAACTGATGATGGTGTCTTCAGGCATCCTGCTGACTCCCTTGCATGGAAAGATTTTGACCATTGGAATATTGACTTTAGTAATGATTGCTGAAGTGTAAGGCTTGGCTTAGCATCTGATGGTTTTAACCCATTCAGGACGATGAACATAGTTCATAGCACTTGGCCTATTGTGCTCATTCCATACAACTTGCCGCCATGGATGTGCATGAAGCAACCATTTCTAATTTTATCCGTGCTTATTGACGGCCCGAAAGGACCTAGTGACAAGATTGATGTGTATATGCAACCGTTGATTGAGGAGTTGAAAGAACTATGGAATGAGGGTGTGTCAACATTTGATGCATCAACAAATCAAATGTTTCAAATGCATGCAGCTTTACTGTGGACAATTAGTGATTTTCCTGCATACGCAAACTTGTCAGGATGGAGCACTAAAGGCAAATATGCATGTCCTTGTTGCAATAAGGAAACTACATCGTGTTGGTTGAAGCATAGTAGGAAACAATCATACTTGGGTCATCGCAGATTTTTACCTACTGGCCATAAATTCCGGAAGGATAAAGTATCATTTGATGGTAGTCGGGAAGTCAGACTCAAACCAAAATTGTTGTCTGGAACTAAGATGTTGCTACAATTAGAATCTGAGGGTATTTTAACCCAATACAAGAGGGATGACCTTAAGGAGAGGCATAGGAAACAGGTAGAGAAGGAGAAAGCTGGACATCGCACCCATAGTTAGAAGAAAAAGAGTATCTTTTATGAATTGCCATATTGGGAGCACAATCTAATAAGACACAACCTCGATGTGATGCATATAGAGAAGAATGTTTGTGACAATGTGTTGTGGACAATATTAGGGGTTGCAGGAAAATCGTAGGATGGTGTTAATGCTTAGCGTGATTTACAAGATATGAATATTAGAAAACCCCTACATTTGCAGTTAAGAGGGTCGAATAAAGCCTATTTACCACCAGCACAATTCACGATGACCAAGGATGAGAAAGATTTGTTCTTGAAAGTGTTGAAGGAAGTAAGAGTTCCCGACGGGTATTCATCCAATATATCACGTCATGTGCGCTCACATGATAGAAGCATTGGGGGTCTTAAGAGCCACGATAGTCATATTCTGATGCAACAACTTATTCTATTGGCTATTCGAAGATCGTTACCGAAGAATGTAATTGAACCCTTGATTGAATTGAGCAATTTCTTTAGACAATTGTGTTCGAAAGTGAATCGTGCGACGGATTTGCAATATATTCAAGATCGTATCGCTATAACACTTTGTCATCCAGAGAAAATATTTCCTCCAAGTTTTTTTGATATAATGGAGCACTTGCCTATACATCTAGCTGATGAAGCCTTATTGGGTGGAGGGATTCAGTTTCGATGGATGTATCTAATTGAGAGGTATTTTCTTACTTTGAAGCAATACGTGCGTAATAGAGCTCATCCTGAAGGATCAATTGCTAAAGGATATCTTATGGAAGAATGCATGAATTTTTGTGCACAATATCTCAATGATGTGGAAACCAAATCTAGTCGACCCGTGAGGAACTATAGTGGTGCTGATAATTTGGGTCATGCTATTGGTGAAAACACAAGCTTTTATCTTGATAATACTTCTTGGGTACAAGCTCATCGGTACATCTTATTCAATACAAGTGCGGTTCAACCATTCATAAAGTAGGTTAAGTCACTCACTCAATATTTTATTATGTTTTATTGAATTTTCAACTAAATTTTTTGTATTGCTAAAATTTCAATCTACCTGACAAACACCTTGAAGTACTTAAGCTCAAAATGCCTCGTAATAAGCGATCATCAACTTCAGCGTGAACATTTTGAAACTTTTCACATTTGGTTCAAGGAACATGTATGTATTTAACTCTATAGATTCTAGTTACTTAAGTTGATCTACATTTTAAATTTTACATTTTCGTGTTAAATAGGTCCAAACTTTGCGAAGGACTACTGATGTCATATTTTCTGAAGAGATTATTCTATTGGCAAATGGTCCTCATAACCTGGCAAGGAGGTTCAACGGGTATATACTGAATGGGTTTCGGTATCGAGTAAAGGCCATGGATGATCGTCGAGCCACACAAAATTGTGGTGTAGCTTTGAAGGCAGATACCATAAGTCATGCTAGTCGAAAAGACAAGAATCCTCGTGTGGGGTCTGTGTACTATTATGGACAATTGACAGATATTGTTGAGATTCGATATTCCAATAAGAAGAAACATGTGTTGTTTAAGTGTGATTAGATTGACAACATTCACAGAAAGAAAGAAGATATCTTCAATTTCAAGTTGGTGAACTTCAATCATTTGTTGTACCGAGATGATCGAATTACCAATGAACCTTTCATCTTGGCGTCCCAAGCAGAGCAAGTTTGGTATGTTGCAGACCCGTTACAACCAGACTGGCAAGTCGTGGTGAAGATGTCTCAAAGAGGTTTATTTGATATGAGTTCGACTGATCCACAAATCGAGCCATACATGAGCCAACAATTGGAAGAAAATATAATGCTTCGTGATGAAGAAGTTGGTTAGGTGAGGGAAGCCGCAAAAAGGGAAATAGTTGACGTTCAAATAGGCTGATATTTAATCAACATTAGTAATTCAATTAAGGCCAAGGTTGTAATTAATCATCAATTTCTTAATTTACTTTGTCTTTGTAATTGTATTAGTTCAATTAATGTCATATTATAGTTAATGAAAAACCATTGTCTATGTTTCTAATGTCAATTAATGTTATATTGCTTGCAGATTATTATGGGAAGGAAGAGGAAGCCTGATCATCCCCGGCGCATGATGTCTAATGTGCTACATAACAGAACATCAGTAGCACCACCATCAGAGGAGGCATCACATCGGCCACCATCGGAGGGGCCATTAGTGCCACCACCATCTGAGGGGCCATTAGTACCACCGTATCGACCACCATCAGTGGCACCACAGCAGTTACCATGTACTCAGCCTCCACGCTTACCATCGGTGCGTCCACCATCAGTGGCACCACAACAGCTATCATCTTCAGCTTATGAGCCATCCGCAGGTATATAAATTTGCTTTGATTTGTATGAAAATTATTTAAACATACATTTATTTATGCTCATTATATATAACTTATTTATTCTCATTGTATTTTGCAGACCCTTCGACTTCTTCACAGCCCACCTCAGGTTTATTTGATATGATTTGTATTCACATTATTTAAATTTGCATTTGTTTATTACCATTGCATATTGTTTATTGTTATTGTATCTCGCAGGTCATGTTAGTTCTTCATCAACCTCGATTAGGCGTGGTAGAGGATGTGCCAAGGGCATTAAAGAGTGGGGTACTGGTAATAAGCTGGACATACAATTTGATGAAAATTACTGCCCAATAGGGGATAACGTGGCTAAGTTAACTACTCAACTTGGCATTATTGTGCGGAATGGTAACATTGTTCCTCTTACTTTTCTTGACTGGAACAATGTGCTTGACGATATTGTTGATGCTATCTGGAAGGATATGAAGGTAAAAGTATATTTTTGTCCACAAATTCGAATTCCAAAATTGTGTTATACTTAGCCTTAAACTTTGAAATTGTGTTTTATAAGACAATTTGAATATATGTCCAGAGGAGTACAAGCCAATCTGCATGAAAAACTGCAACAGCATATGGAAGGATCACAGGAACAAGATTAAGGCTAAGTATTTCAAGCCTAGAAGTTCTGATCCTAATCTGAAGGATGATGTTCCTATGCACATTATGCCAAGCCAGTAGGAACAACTTGTGGAGTATTGGCATACTTCCGATGCTAAGGTATACAAATAAGTTATATTTATGATATGTAAACATACAAATCATATTTACATACTTACATTTGTTGAACCTGTTATAGAAAATTGCAAGTAGGAACACTAAAAATCGGCGAGCTCACGGCATAGCTCATACCACAGGGCGTACGACTTTCTCTCAGATACAACATGAAGTTTACATTTTATTGTTTTATTTTTGTATATAAATAAACATTGTATATTTGCAAATTATTTGGATTCTAATTTTCATATTTCTAAAAAAATGTAGATGACCAGTAAGGGGGAGTCTACTGATAAGATGAATGTTTGGCTTATGACACGTAGAGTAGATGACCTAGAGGTTATCCAGACCTTGGTAGTTTCCAAACACCTTTGATTGTATTTAAAGTTTATTTTTTCTGTGTCAACCATCTTAATTTGGCATATACTTGTATGTCTTATTCAATACAGGATGAGTTTAATCGTCAACTCTCTATGTTACCTGAGGATGGTCGGACTTTGGAGGCTAGGAATGCCATTTTCCATGAGTTGATAGGTCATGACGGACATGGATATTGTCGCACATACGGGAGAATTGTGCCTCGGAAAGCGGTGTATAAAGATGGTGCTGGGCCATCACAGTCAACACCCCAGCCATCGACTATTGATCAGATCACGCAGCAGGTTCGTACAGAGCTAAGGGATGAGTTGAAGGAGGAGCTGCAAGCAGAGTTCTTTACACATTTACAGCAGATGAAAGCTGAGATGATGGCCCTTGTCTCACAGGGGGCGAGTGTGGATCCCAACAGACAGGTTCCATATAAATTAAATTGCTTGATAGTTCAATTTTCACTCAAGATTATGTATAAAATTCGAAAATTCGAATATGATTAACACATTATGCATTGACTATCATAGGTTCCTGATGCATTGAGTGGCCACCGGGCATTTAGGGAATCTGCAGAAGACGAGAATCCATATACACCACCACCAGAAGATCAGGTATAAAATGTATTTTTGCATTCTAAGCTAAAATGTATCTTTGCATTCTTTACATTCTAAGTTAAGAGACTTGTGGAAGAAGACGGGACTAGTTAGAGCCGGATTTAGCACGAAACTTGGCACATATGACTGCCTAGGCATGAGAGACTCGTGGGGGAAGACGGGGCTCGAATCGGGTTCCCGGTTTGGGAGTTAGAGCCGAATTTCACTTTAGGCAAACTAGTTCCTTAAGAAACTTGAATTCGAGGTGTTAACGCCCCAAAATCACCAAACCGCGTCGGTTTAGCACGAAACTTGGCACACACGACCACCTAGGCACGAGAGACTTGTGGGAGAAGACGGGGCTCGAATCGGGTTCCCGGTTTGGGAGTTAGAGCCGGATTTCACTTTAGGCAAACTAGTTCCTTAAGAAACTTGAATTCGAGGTGTTAACGCCCCAAAATCACCAAACCGCGTCGGTTTAGCACAAAACTTGGCACACACGACTGCCTAGGCACGAGAGACTTGTGGGAGAAGACGGGGCTCGAATCGGGTTCCCGGTTTGGGAGTTAGAGCCGGATTTCACTTTAGGCAAACTAGTTCCTTAAGAAACTTGAATTCAAGGTGTTAACGTTCCAAAATCACCAAACCGCATCGGTTTAGCACGAAACCTGGAACACACGACCGCCTAAGCACGAGAGACTTGTGGGAGAAGACGGGGCTCGAATTGGGTTCCCGGTTTGGGAGTTAGAGTCAGATTTCACTTTAGGCAAACTAGTTCATTAAGAAACTTGAATTCGAGGTGTTAACGCCCCAAAACCACCAAACGGCGTCGGTTTAGCCTGAAACTTGGCACACACGACCACCGAGGCATGAGAGACTTGTGGGAGAAGACAGGGCTCAAATCGGGTTCCCGATTTGGGAGTTAGAGTCGGATTTCACTTTAGGCAAACTAGTTCTTTAAGAAACTTGAATTCGAGGAGTTAATGCCCCAAAATCACCAATCGGCGTCGGTTTAGCACAAAACTTCGCACACACGACCGCCTAGGTATGAGAGACTTGTGGGAGAAGACGGGGCTCGAATCGGGTTCCCGGTTTGGGAGTTAGAGCCGAATTTCACTTTAGGCAAACTAGTTTCTTCAGAAACTTGAATTCGAGGTGTTAACGCCCCAAAATCACCAAACCGCATTGGTTTAGCACGAAACTTGGCACACACGACCGCCTAGGCACAAGAGACTTGTGGGAGAAGACGGGGCTAGAATCGGGTTCCCGGTTTGGGAGTTAGAGCCGGATTTCACTTTAGGCAAACTAGTTCCTTAAGAAACTTGAATTCGAGGTGTTAACGCCCCAAAATCACCAAACGGCCTGGGTTTAGCACGAAACTTGGCACACATGACCGCCTAGGCACGAGAGACTTGTGGGAGAAGACGGGGCTCGAATCGGGTTCCCGGTTTGGGAGTTAGAATCGAATTTCACTTTAGGGAAACTAGTTCCTTAAGAAACTTGAATTCGAGGAGTTAATGCCCCAAAATCACCAAACGGCGTCAGTTTAGCACAAAACTTGGCACACACGACCGCCTTGGCATGAGAGACTTGTGGGAGAAGACGGGGCTCGAATCGGGTTCCCGGTTTGGAAGTTAGAGCCGGATTTCACTTTAGGCAAACTAGTTCCTTAAGAAATTTGAATTCGAGGTGTTAATGCCCCAAATTCACCAATCGGCGTCGGTTTAGCACGGAACTTGGCACACACGACCACCTAGGTATGAGAAACTTGTGGGAGATGACGGGGCTCGAATCGGGTTCCTGGTTTGGGAGTTAGAGCCGGATTTCACTTTAGGCAAACTAGTTCCTTAAGAAACTTAAATTCGAGATGTTAATGCCCCAAATTCACCAATCGGCGTTGGTTTAGCACGAAACTTGGCACATACAACCGCCTAGGCATGAGAGACTTGTGAGAGAAGATGGGGCTCGAATCGGGTTCCCCGTTTGGGAGTTAGAGCCAGATTTCACTTTAGGCAAACTAGTTCCTTAAGAAACTTGAATTCGAGGTGTTAATGCCCCAAAATCACCAAATGGCGTCGGTTTAGCACGAAACTTGGCACACACAACCGCCTAGGCACGATAGATTTGTGGGAGAAGACGGGGCTCGAATTGGGTTTCCGGTTTGGGAGTTAGAGTCGGATTTCGGTCTAGTCAAAATTATTTACTAAACTATCTTTCTAATTATATAGTAGTTAATTTTTTATATTTTTCTGTAATTAAAATATTAACACCATTATATTGTTATTAATTATTTTTATTTTTTTTTCGATATTTCTGAGTAGCGATTTGCTTCTTGTGGAATGCGGCGATGTAAAGATTATGACCAACTTCTGTTTTTGTAACCCACGAAAGAATCAAGACGAAAACTTTTGGTTTTGGTTTTGATTTATGTTATTTAAATTTGTGAACAACATTATGTATGTATTATGTGACATTATGTAGTGGCATAATTTTTATTGTTATGAATTTTTATTTATGTATTGTTATGAATGGAACAACATTATGAATTTTCATCATTTGTCAACTTTTGTTTATGTATGTATTTATATTATTATGTAATTTTTAGATTTTTTTTAGTTATTTTTCATTTAATACAGGTGATTTTTATATTTTTAATAATTTTAAAACAGGATTTTTTTTTAAATTTTTTTTTTGAGGCAATGAGAACACCCCGTCATAAAAAGAAATTATACTGTGCTTTTTATGACGGCACCCATACCGTCATAAAGGTATGGAATTTAATAGAAAAACAAGGCTTTAGCGACGGTATAATTGCCGTCGAGAATAGTCATTAGCGACGGCTCAGGTTGCCGTCGACTATAGTCAACAGCGACGACACTTTTTAGCGACGGGATTTTTGCCATCGCAAAAACCTCTTTTACCGACGGCAAGACTGTGCCGTTGCAAAAAAACTTAGATTTCCATCCATTATTGGCGACAGAAATTTGCCGTTGCAAAAAAGAAATTTTCCTGTCGCTAAAACAATGGCGACGGCACTTGCCGTCGCTAAAGCCCTTTTGCAACCCCCTTTGTTGCGACTTCACTTCTTTGTCACAAAAGCAGCTTTTGAGGCGGCGTCAGAAAGTATTTATTGACGCGTTTGCCGTCAAGAAAAACAATTTTTTTTGTAGTGTCATATGCATTCTATTACAAAAAGATATAACTTTATCACAAAATTTTGTTACATCAATTATAAAATGTATAATCTCATTACAAGTTAGCGTAACAAAAAATAACGTAATCAAGTCACAAACTTTTGAAATATTAACTACAAAATTTTAGTCATTTTTATTAGACCAATTTATGATGAGATTACACTTTTTATAATTGATATTATAAAATTTTATGACAATGTGCGTATGATATGCACTTGTAAAAAATGCACACCATAGGATTTTCCGTCTTTTACGTGCATTTTTTTGCTAAACTGCAAACGTGGCTTGTTGGAGGGGAAAATTAGTAGATTGTATTTGTTGTTATTTTTTAGAGCTATAAAACAAAAATTTTATGACTATCGAATCAACATAATTTTTTATGGACGATATATTCAGAAAGTCTTACAAAATGAATGGTCGAATAATTGAAATGGACCCATAATGAGTCCACCAAACTCGAACATTACTACATGATAGTCAAGTTCAAATTCGGAAGCCCAACCTGTTTTTTATGAAAAAAATAATCAAATTGCGATTGCCTAATTTAGTTCTACAAATTAAAATTCCTATAACAATTTAAGTTCCAAATTTAGCCAAGCGAGATCCTCATTTCAACCAAACCCACAACAGCTAAATCTCTACAAAAAACATTTCACTATAGAAAATTTGTACACAATTTTTTTTTGGATTTTCTAATTTATGACAACATGATATTTTTGTTTTGGTATTTTGTAAGTTTTGTCCATACCAAAATGAGTATAATGGTTGCGTAATAGGGGTATTCAAAAAAAATTGATCAAAAGTCCTAAATTGATTCGAAGCAGTTCAAATAGTGTAATTTAATCTAAATTTTTTTATAGGGATGGCCCTTTTTGTTTTTATTTATTTATTTATTTATTTATTATTTTTTTTGAACAAGGAAATTCCCTCAAACTACAAAGAAGAATAAGAAAACAAGAAGTCCAAAAGGGCAGAGGAGAATTCTTAACCCAATCTATCGCTATGTTTGGATTGAGTGATTTGGAGAGAAAAGAAAAGAAATTAAGAGACATATATTTCTCTTACTTGTTTGGATAACCTAAGTAGAGATAAATGGGAAGAAATGGGAAGAAATTTAGAAAAATGAAGAAAAACTCATTTATCTTATAAGCCTCATTTTCAATATTTCCAAAAGTGGAGATATTGGGAGAGAAAAGAAACCACTATTTTCATAATACCAATTTTGTCCCTATAAAAATAAAAGAACTAAAATGATTGAAAATATAAAAAAAAGTTATTTTAGTAATATAACATAAAATAATTTATTTTCTTTTCTCTTAATGAAATATAACCAAACAAGAATGAGAAAAATCACAATCATTTTTTTTCTTTTATTTCTTCCTTATCTAAACAAAAATGAGAGAAATCACAATCATTTCTTTTCTTTTTTTTTTTCTCTTATAACTTAACTAATCTTTTTTTTTTTCTTTTTTTCTCTCCTAAATTCTCAAACATAGTACAAAGGAAGAGCTCCCTTGAGGTTAATCTTCATTGTTCCTAGAAAAGGATGAACCCAACTAGGGTGAGGAGTGCTTCGGATGTTACCTGATTAAGTTCTACCCAAATTGTGGTCCAATGCCTTGTTGATTTCCCACCAATAAGAAGAAGCATGTCTAACAACCTGACTAGGGGCAACCCAAGATTGATTAAAGACCCAATCATTCCTAGCTTTCCATATGCACCATCCAACCGTGGCTGCTCTACCCACCATCTCCCTTTGCCTTTGCTCTTGATCATTAGAACAATCCTTCATAATAGATAATGTCCAATGCAGCTCTGGGGCGATTGAATCATTCCCGGACCTGAGTCCCAAATTGCAGCTAAACCAGATAGCTCTAATCCAACTGCAATGAAAATGAGGTGGGACAACTCTAGAAAACTGCACATTTCTGATGGTACATATTTTTCTTAGTTGCTAATCTATTGCAACAAACCCGCCACAAAAAATTTTGAATCTTAAGTGGCACCTGAAGAGACCAGATAGCTTCTAGAATTCCTTAGGCGGCTAGTTAGAAGAAGATGCCATTGAGTTGCCAGTGATCTGTTGGTTTTTAATGGCCACCTGATACCCACTTTTAACTTCATAGGAGCCTTCACTCATGTAATGCCAAACTAGAGAATCATCTTTACCTTAAAAAGAAATAGGAATGACTGAAACGCGAACATCCTCTTCGCCCACAATACCATGGAGTTTATCCCGATCCTAATCAGTATGGTTCTGGTTGATTACTTCTCCTACCAGATGCACTTCACATCCAAGGGGTTTGTGAAATTTTTTAAAATCCTCAAAATATTGATCTGTGATTATGTATCAATTTTAAATAGTAAATAACAATCTCAATCAAACAATTAAAGACAAATCGACACAACGATTTAACGTGAAAAAATCACAATTGGAGAGCCTCTAATTGTGATAAAAAAAATCATAGGCTAAAGCCACAAAACAATCCACTAAAAAGACAAAAATGAATTATACAAGTGTACTCTTAATTACATAGCGAATCCACGCCCAAATTGAACCGACACCAATGCGCCTCTTCCACCACCGTTTTCACCTTGGAATTGTCTTGCTCAACGTTGAATTCACAACAATAATGTCGAATCCACAACGATAAGTCCCTCCGGAATCCACCAAAGTTTCAGGTCCAAGTTTCACGGAATCTACTGAATAACAACTCTCTCTTTTGTGAATAAACGAAAACAAACAAACCCTTGATGATATTGATATGAAGTTCACAGATCCATTGATCACTCTTAAATCATCAAGTAAACACTCAAAAAGCACCCTCCAATATAAAACACTTTGTATCTTGTTTCTCTCTGAAAATCTAGACAGCACAAACCCTAGAAATAGTGAACAACACACTTTATAGAAAACAGAATCGTGAAGACCGCTCGAGCGCACATTTCATCGCTCAAGTAATGTGACTAAAGGCGGTGCGAAACATATAAGCTGACCGCTCGAGTGGTAAGATTTCTTCTCAGAAGTTTAGGCACTTTGCAAAAATACTGGATGATCAGTTTCTTCGCTCGAGCGCACAAATGACCGCTCGAGCGGTCAAATAACTTCGACTGCATTTTTGCTCGATCCCCGACATAGTCAGCGAAGTGGCAAACATGAAGGAATTAAGATCATAAACTCCTCTGCAAAGTACAATTCGGGTTGGATTCGCATCTAAATACTCATAGCCTCACTGAAATAAAAGATCGAATAAAATTACAATTGAGAGGAGTTTTGTCAAACAGGATTGCTAATTACAAAAACCTAACAGTTTGGAAGACTAAAGTTTGAAGTCTAAAGACAATGGAATCCACTTATCGTCCTAAAATCGAATAGAATTACCATTTCTAGCTTTCCACCTCAGTCTTTTTTGAAGAAGATCTTTCGTTTGGATAATGCTTGACAACGCCCAAGAAGCACATCTACCCCTACTAGCCGATAAGATATCTGAATAGGAGCAATATATGCCTTTAAGATCCTTGATCAGAAAGAGTAAGGAAACTTCAATAGTCTCCATGCCTATTTACCTAAAAGAGCAAGATTGAAGGCATTGAAATCTCGAAAACCCATTCCACCTTGAGACAAGGCAATAGATAGACGATCCCAACTATCCCAATGGACTCCTTTATCATCTAGATCACCTCCCCACCAAAAGTTACTTGTATACGAGTGAAGTCAATCATTGATTTTTTTTGGAAATATGAAACAAGACATAGCATATGCAGGAATTGCTTGAACTATAACTTTCACAAGAACTTGCCTACCTGCTTGAGACAACAAATTTTGCTTCTATCCTTGCATCTTTTGCACTGCTTTTTCAATCAAATACCCATAGGCCTTAGACTTGGATCTACCCTAGCACAAAGAAGGCCAAGGTACTTAGTGCTTTGAGTGATTTAAGGAATTCCCAAAAAAGAGCAGGTGTCATGTTTCGCATGCTCAGGAGTATTGGATGAGAAAACGATGCCTGACTTATCAAAATTAATGAGATGTCCAGAGGCTTTGTTGTAAAAGTTCAAGATATTCTTCAAAGCTTGACACTCCACCAT
Organism: Camellia lanceoleosa; assembly: GCA_025200525.1. Lineage (NCBI taxonomy): Eukaryota > Viridiplantae > Streptophyta > Magnoliopsida > Ericales > Theaceae > Camellia > Camellia lanceoleosa. The sequence continues at coordinate 92,673,739 of CM045762.1, forward strand.
ATTCACTTTACCAAACAACAGGGCATCATTTGCGAAGAAAAGCTGGGTTAAAGTAGAACAACTACACTTCAATTTCAACCCCATTTTCTGATTTTCCTGCAAACCTCTTGATAAAGCAAACGAGAGAGCATTAGTTAAAAGGACAAGGAGGTATAGGAAGAGAGAATGCCCTTGCCAAAGGCCTCTAGAAGGGATGACAAAAGCTCGCTTCATTCCATTAGCAAAGACTGAAAGCAATGGCTTGGTTAATTCCAAAAATAAAATAAAATAAAAAGACTATTGATTAAGTTTCAATTTATGAATTAACACTAAAAAACCAAAATAAAGCCAAACAAAATTGTTCAATACTTTAATTAATTTGAATATGTATAAAATGTTCTAAACTGAACTACTCTCTCAATTTTTATCCCTATAGAGTTTCAAATCTGAAATGACATTACTCATTAAGTTTTGATAAGCTTGTAAATAATGGCCTACATACTATTGTGATAAGTAGAATATAAAAAATAAAAAATAAAAAATAAAAATTGTGGATTTATTCCTCTATATGTTTTTGTAAGAATTGCAGGATATTAAGTGTTTACTTGTTAGTTAAAGTCTTTAAAATTTCAAATTTTACTAGAATAAGAACACATATTGATAGAAATGGTCAAAAATGACCTTGTAAACCTAAAACTCCTATAGTTGTTTGTATTTCCAAATAGTTTCTCTCTCTCTCTATATATATATATACATATATATAGATATATTTTCTCTACCATTAATATTGACACTGATTTAACTATAACTACAAGCATTGTTGCAACCATATCTACCTCCAGCAATGACTATTTTGCCTCTTCTTGAAAATAGAGGCTTTGCCCTATTTTCCTCCCTTTTGTGAATAGTGTTGTCTGAGATATAACATTGCCTAATCCACCTTACTTGAGTCCATAGTACTCTTGCTAACTCTGTCACTTTATAGGGGCCCGTTATCTAGCATAAACAAATATATTTCATAGTTCAAATCAACTAAACAAAATTTTCATACAACCTGTAGACACCTTATTTTTGACGGCCCTTATGACTTGGACACCATCGCATGCACACCCGATGATGAGTTTATTTGCTCGCCATGTGCTCGAAATCCTCAGCGGAATGCCACAGCTTTGAGCCTTTCAAACCCTGCACATCTGTTGCCCTGTTTTGGACCAAACCCTGTGCTTTTCAAGCCTGCAGCTTCTAGTGGGCTACCGGCCACCTTATTGGGCCGTCGACCATCACTTTTTGGATTTCGGCCACTAATGTGGCTTGCCAGCCACCATTGATGGCCGGCCGGCTACCAGTTTCTTTTGCAGATATTTTATACCACCTGTGTTAGCTGTTTGCACAAATACATGCATCTGCACCCACGTGTAGGGATGGATATCCTAGATAGGAATTCATGTTTTCTATATATAAGAGACCCTTCTCTCATGTTTAAGGGTTAGAAAATTTTGAGATCAAAATTTTTCCTCTCTCTCTATAATTCTCTCTATCTTTAACAAATTCTTACACTTTTGCCTACAAATCCTTAACCTTTGCCTATACACACTTAACCAAACCTTCTCATCTTTGAGCCGAGGCACTTTTGAGGTTGGTTTGAGCTCTTGAAGGGTGTGTTGTCTTGGTTTTGTTGCTTGAATTACTTCTTCTCTTCAAGAGGTATAACGCTTTACTTATTAGCTTGCTTTCTCTACTCTTTTTCTTACTGTTTTCCAACTGTTTTTGGGCTATAAAACTTCTGTATTTTTAGGCTGAAACTTGGGTTCTAAGGCCATTAAAGGTTAAGGGGTGTTCCACTCTTCTTTGTACCTTGTTTTGGAGGCATTTACCCTTGTGTTTCTTACCCTCTTTCTATTTTTTTCTGAACTTTTAAACACTGATTTTCGAAGCTTTTTCAGTGGTCAAAATTATGTTTTAAAGTCTAAATTTGGAGGGGTTAGCCTCCTCTCCTTGTGTCTTGCTTACTAGCCTAGTTAGTGTCATGCTTTAGCATATTAATCTAGCTATTGTTAGCTCAATTTCAGCATGTTTTAGGACTTATTTTAGACTGTTTTAGCACTATTTTGGGCTGATAGTTGCATTTGAGCTTTGTTTTACATGCTTGTAGTGTAATAGTCCTCATAAGTTTTGTGTTCTAGGCCTTAGACACCATCTTATTTGAGTTGATAGCATTTATTTATGCTTTTCTCACTCATTTTCAACACTAATAATCTATGCAACCTCCCTCATTTCTTGGCTTTTTGTTTTTCTTTGAAAGTGGTTCAAACAACTTGTTTGTTTAAAGCATGAGATTGAGGTGTCATGCTTAATGGTTTAATCCCTTAAGGGATTCATTACCAACGGTATGATGTCTCTTTCATGCCTAAAACAACTCTTGGTTTGAGCCCTCTTTCCATTAGAGAACAAACTCACCCCTTTGACTCAATGAATTAAAGAATTGAAAGGTAATTAAAATTGGGACTAAAATGGTGAAAGATAATAACTTGTTGCGTTCAATCGGACATTAATTGAACATATGGAACTCGGGTCATTTCATACTTGCTAGTGATGAAATGATTCAAGTATCCAAGGTCACTACTTCCCTTGATCTTTCATGATAGGGAGGTGGTTTTTGTGTCTTGTTTTGTTGCATTTATTGAACTTGCACACTTTCGTTCACAAGCCATCATGCAATGAAATTGCTTGAGTTGGTGGTTTGTGGCTTAAGTTCATTACTCCTTTGATTTGTTCATGATAAGGAGAGATGAGTTGTGCAAACAAACCCTTGAAATATCCTGTATATACTCTGTTTGTCCTCTATTGCAGCAAGGAGAATTGGGTAGCAGTGGCCAGCAGGCCACTTTCTATTGCTGGCAGGTGGCTAGCAGACCACCTTTGATGGCCGGCCGGCCATCATTCATCACTGGCCGGCCAATCACTGATGCAAATTTCAGCAACATGTTTGTAAGGCAGAGTAAAGTTATTTTGGAAATGTGCAACAGTGTTGGTGTTCTATTGTGCAACAGAGGCTCTCTGGAAGCAAAACAGTGATTTTTCGAGTGGAAACCGAGCACGTGCATGAGCATTCTTCGCATTCCGAGCTTGTTTAAGTTTAAATATTTAGATTAAATATTTGTTGTAATTAATTAGTTGTAGCTAGTTAACTTTGATAAGTGTTGTAACTAATTAATTAGTTAATTAGTTATTCAATTTTGTTTTGTAATTAGTTAGTTAACTAGAATAGTTAGTTGATTCATTTGTTGTAATAATTAGTTAAGTAGTTTAGCTAATTTTATTTATTTTGTAATAACTAGCTTAGCTTTAATTAGTTAGTTAATTAGATTAGTTTATTCGGATTCTCCTTCGTAAGAGCGCAATGTAATAATGTGTATGTCTTCCAACCCACGTCTTTCTCTCTTTTATTTACTAGCTTATGATGGTTAGTTTAGGGACATCATGTTTCATTTAGTATACTTTATGTTTGCATCCATTTATATTGCATGCACCGAGACTAGTTGTGGTCTTAGAGAGTTGTGATACAGAATATATGTGTTTCAATCGAAAATCAAAAGAAAGTCTTCATTCTTAGGTTTAATAGTTGATCATTTGATAGTCATATGTGATTTTAAGGGCTACACTTAGGGGTTGTACAACACATAATGAAAGCCTACTTCAACCTTGCTATGTCTATCCTCTATTTTGATCGTCTCATCACATGTACGCCTACCATTTTTACATGCCAATCCTAGGCTACCTCATTATGTTTACCTTCTACGAAATACACATCTAAAACTATGTTTGGACCTAATTCTATTCACAGATGCATACACAGTTTGTAGGCTTGGTGAAATCATCATTTCCATTCAAATCTGATTATTTCGTAGTGCATGCCTCTTTTATAAAAACAAACTCTTAGTCACCTTATGGTTGTGCCCTATTTCAAGTATCATGCGAACTATACTTAAATTTTATTCATGGATACATAAGCAACCAATGGGCTCAGTCTCACTCCCTTTGATTTGTAGTTTTCTCAATGTGTATGCCAATTTAAAATTATATCATCAATGCCTCAATGTACCTGTCATTCTCCCTAACTACGTCTGCAACTTAAACTATGTTAGAATCTGATTCCATGGATACATAAGCAATCCATAGGCTTGGTTCAACTCAGTTAAACCTTTAGCCACCTCATATTGCTTGCATTCTCTATAGTAGAGTCTCTACTGAACTACATCGATCTACATTTAGACCAAATTCCATTCACAAATATAAAGACAACCTGCGAGTTGCGTCCAACTTACATCCTTTGTCTCAATAGCCTTCTAGTGCCTTCTAGTATGGTCCACCTTACCTCACAACAGAACTACGTCTAAACTTGATTCAATCCATGAATACGTAAGTAGTCTATAGGCTTAGTCCAATTTCCAATCTTTTCATACACACTTGAACTGCAATTGGACTTGCGATCATGGATATGTAGGAAGTCTCCGAGTTAGTCCAATTCTCCATTTTCATTTCATTTCCCTACTAATAACATTCAATATCTCTAAAGTATGTGATGACCCTCATAATGTACAAAAATTTTGAAACCACAAATTGTTCTATTTGGAGTGAAAAAGACAACTTTCTAGACCAAAATCGATCCACTTATTAAATGGTCTAACCAAGAGCATCAAATAACAAATGGTATATCAAGGTGCCTAACACCTTTTTTTTTACTCATAATAATAAACTCTCAAGCCTAGCTCTTGTTTTCAAAGACCATAAATAAAAGTGACACCTTTTGTAGAGGAGTTGGTAAACCACACATCAATGGAAACTAGCTAGGGGTGTAATTTTAGCCTGAGCCCAAGTTGGGCCGGTCTGCCCCTGGATTGCGCGGGCTCCTGCCTCTTTTTGGCTAGGGCCAGGCCAGGCTACGGGCCGAAAAGTGGGCCTAGGCCTAGGCCCACTCAAATTAGGGCCTAGGGTCGGGCCTAGCGGGCCTTTTTTTTAAATGAAAAATAAACGATAAATATATTATATATATATATATTATTTATGAGGGATAAAAAAGAAAAAGAAAATTATACTAGAGAATTTTAGTTAAGATTAACGAGATATTTAGTTATGTTTCATGTGGTGGTAGTTAAATTTAATTATGTATGACTTATGTTTTTTTGGTTATGACTAGAAAAATATGAAATTATGTAATTTTCTTCTTTTGGAATAAATAATTATATATATATCAAAATAAAACTTTCAAGATTACAATTATTAAATTAAATAGATAGCATTTATTGAATAAATAATTTTTATTTCAAAATAAAATAAAATATTACAAAAATTTATGTCATTAAATAAAATAGATGTAGATTATTGATGATAGTAGAACAATTGCATTACTATAGGTCAAGTACATCTCAACTAAGTTGGCATCTACTAGTCTACCAATCATTTACATTATACTCCACCTCGATAAACTAATACAAAAAAATAATGAAATGAAATATTGAAAAATAAATTGTTGGTCAATCATCGGAGGAGACAAATAACTCACTCACGTTGCCCGAGGATATGTCATCCAAATCAATTTGAATTCTCTCATTTTCACTATAATTTTGTCTTCTCGTAAGCACATGCATATGATCTCTAAAGATCATTAGTGCCTTAACCATTCAGGGCAAAAGCCCGATGCAATATTCTCTCAACACCTGTCTACCTACACTAAAAGTTGTTTTAGAAGCAATTGTAAAAATAAGAACAGTTAGTATATCACAGGCTATCTATAGAAGTATAGGCTACATAGGTTCATTTGATTTCTACCAATCTAAAATATCAAAATCTTCGATATTATCCATTAGTGGGCTATCCAAATAACATTGAAATTAAGAATTACTTATGCTTGTATGTTGAGATATTCTTTTAGTTTTATTGCTGAAAAAACACAGGTGTTTGGCATGTGCTAAAATAGCACATACTATTTTAGCACATTATCCTATTTGAGTCACAATCATCTTATTTGGGTCATATTACCTATCTACCACATTACTTCAAATCCAACCCATATTTTACGTTTTTTCGTAAAAAAGTCAAAAAATATAATTATTTAGATCATTCCAAACACTTAATCTTCTACCTTGAGATGAGGTTAGTGTAGTATGTACAGGTGTATTTGCAATTGTAGCTGTCCTGTACTCTTTAAATAATTTTTTGCATGTTTTCATAGTAGGGGCAAATTGTTCTTCATCGGCAAAAATATATTCTAAAAATTCTTATAAACTAATTTTTTTACACTTATGATCAATTATTATGATTAAACTTAAAAGATGAGGCAATTGATCAAAATATTTGTCAAATTTTTTTTTTCATTGCAATAATAATGGTTACATAATATTCATTACCCATATGGTTTGTAAAAAACTTTTATTATTTCTGCTAACATATGTAAAACAAATGGTGAAGTAGGAATATATATATATATATAAGAAAATAATTTTGTTACAGTATCAAAAACTTTTAAAAAATCTTTATATAAGGCTACTTGGCACCAATTTAGTTTTGTGGGAGTCAGTACTCTTTCCATTGATATTGTTACAAAAAATAAATCTATTGTTTTTTCTTTATTTATAAGCTCTTTTTAACATATTATATGTTGAATTCTATTTGCTATCTACATCTAAAATTACTTTTTTAAATGGCATACCTTCTCATAAACAAATTTTCCTGTATCCCGAAATTCAATTAGCAGAAGACATAATAGTAATTATTGAATTTTTTAATTATTAGTATAGAAGTTTCGTATACATGCATAACTTTTTTAACAATCAACTTTAAAATATGAGCACACCAACAAACATGGATTAAATCACTATCAACAAATAATTCGAAAGTTGATTTCAAATGGGTTACAGTCTGATTATAATATGTTGTATTATCTAAACAAATGGTAAATATTTTATTTTTCAAAGCCCATTCATATAATATATTTCTTATTTCTACACCAAACAAATGACAAATATATGAAAGTTCAACTAATCTAAATTAAATAATTTTTTTATTTAATTTCCAATCATTATCAATAAAATGTGTAGTGATATATTGATATTAAACCATTATTTGACCACAGATTAGATATTAAACAAACTCTTCCATTTAAATTTTTGAAGATGTCAAATAATTCACTTTTAATATTCTCAAATTTCTTTAAAATCCTGTTTCTAGTATATATCTTGAAAAACTTTGATATTGCAGTGCAAAACTTTCATAAACTATTTGTCAAAAAAATGGACATTCACTAGTAGTAAAATGTTATTCTTTTATAATAATATAATTAACTATAGAATTTTGTGCACGTATAGGATCGCATGAAAATATTTGCAAATGACCAGTTGATGAAGCCTCTTGCATTTAACTTCTAATATTAGGTTGTTGATTTTGTAAATGTTTGTTAGCATGCATTTTTAGATGATTAGTACTCCATGCAGATGTAAAACTAAGTAAATGTGCACAATATTTATATTTTGCGTTAAATGTAATTGTATCATCCAGATTATTTACAGATATTTTTTCAAAATGATCCCAAACACTACTAGTCGTGCCCCTAGATGATGATCCATTTGTTGAAAGAGGGATATTAGATACATTAGAAGGAGAATCAACATATTCATTTTGTGTAGTATATGTATCAATATCGACATAAATATTAGAAATATTATGATACATAATAATATAAGTAAAATAATATATAATAATTAACAATTAATTTAAATAATGAGTAAACAATAATAACTAATATATGTTAAGAAATAATTAAAGTAACAAAATGAGTAAATTATAAATTTAATCCAAATAATTAATGTTATCGATTGGTAAATGTGATATAAAAATTAGTTTATTCTGATAAAAGATTCATTTTACACAATTACAATTGCCACTTAGGTATGAGATTTTAAAATTAATTGAGAAAACTGAGAGTTGAGAGAGATTGAGAGTTTGAGAGAGAGGATTGTTCATAATAAATAAAATGGGAGAGAGATGGTATTTATTGAAATTTGGAAGGAGGAGGGTAATTTGTATAATTATTTATTATTATTATTATTATTATTATTTTTTTTTTATTTTTTTATTTTGCCATTCGGTGTGTTAAATGGTCAAATGACCGTTTGAATTATTTATTTATTTATTTGAATTTTTTGACCGCTGGCAAGTAGAGACTCAAAGCTTGACTTTTGTAACAAAATAAATTTTAAAATTTTAATTTTATTAATTTAAGTTCTAAATTTTTGATTTATTTTTAATCTAAATCATTTGTCTATTTTTGTTAAGTAAAATCGATAAAAATGAATATTTTAGTCATTAAACTCAATAAAAAAGAATATTTTAGGCATTATATATATATATATATTTACATTGAGTTTAATAATTAAAATATTATTTTTCATCGATTTTACTTAACAAAAATAAGGTAATGATTTAGATTAAAAACAAATCAAAATATTATAATTTAAATGAAAAAAATTAAAAATTTAAGATTTATTTTGTTAGAAGGTTCTAACTCTAAGATTTTTACTCACCCAAAAAACTCTAAGATTTTATTTTATTTTATTTTCTGTAATTGTCTAAAAAATAAACAATTTGCATTATTTCTAGAGCTTTTGGATGCGTTATAGCATTACATTAAACTAAAAATTTGAAAAATCCAATTACTTAAAGTTGCCAAAAAAATAAACTTTTCCAAACTAACATATCTAATTAAAAAAGAATTAAAGAAAGGGGAGAGGTTTCAATGGAGGAGCTGTAGGGCCATGTGGGGCTTGCTACGGTCTTCACTTTGATAATTTAAGTTATTATTTTTATTTGATTATACATGTAAATTATTTAATTAAAAAATTAAATTAATCTGATAATTATAATCATATGTTTTGATGATATTTTGCAACGAGACAATGATAATTTTATAAATAGATTGTCTTATTTTCAGATAAATTTATAAAATTATACAGTATAATTATTGAATCAATTTAATTTTTTACATAAATAATATACCCAATCCAATAAAATAAACATTTCAATTCGAGGAATTGGAGCCTCTAATAAGCCCCACGTGGCCTAACAGCATATCCAATCCATTTATACACCGGAAAGATGCCACTCCCTAAAGAAAGAAAAATACAACCTTATATCTTTAATTTTACGTTTGGAGTCGTAGCTAGCAGTAGTAGTGAGTTTTGTATACTCGTATCAACCTCTTTTTCGTGCACTTCACCCCTTTGTATTTTTCATTTAATATTTTTAATGAATTTTTTATTGATAAAAAAAAAGAGAAAAATACAATATAACTATGAGGTTGCATACGAATTGATATTTTTAATAATTTTTTAATTTCTAACAAAGAGACATGTACGAAAATAAAAAGAACAATTTGAAATTTATAATAATTTTTTTGACTTTTTAACTAAAAATCAAAAATTTCAAAATGAAAAATATTTGAGACCCTCATAAATCTTTCACAATTCTACCCATAATGATGTGATCTGACAAGTGTTAAGTTTTAATTGGTTAGACACTTAATGATATATGACCCACCACTCTTACCATATCATTGTAAATACATTTAGGAGTTTTCTTAGGTGTGCAACCCACAAAAGGTGTAAGTGGGTTGCACACCATGTGCCACTTACACAAAAGGTGTAAGTGTAAGGTGTAAGTGTAAGTGTAAGGTGTAAATGTAAGGTGTAAGTTGCACACTATGTGTCACTTACACAAAAGTTGTAAGGTGTAAGGTATAAAAGGTGTAAGTATAAAGTGTAAGTGTAAAGAATAAGGTGTAAGGTGTAAGTTGCACACCATAACCAAACCCATTTAAGAGTTTTCTTAGGTGTGCAACCCACAAAAGGTGTAAGTGGGTGTACAAGGTGAGTATCTAACATTGTTGTGTACAAGGTGAGTATCTAACATTGTTGTTTTAAAATAATTTATAATAGTAAGAACAATGTTTGGGAACTCTAATTGATCCAACCCCAATGATATGAAATGGACCATGTGAAAGAGAGACCCACAATCCGTATTCTTTCTTTCTCTATCTCTTTCTGTTTACCTCATTAGTAGTCAAAATGAGAGTGATATATTTATATTGTATTTGGTTAGGGGATTTAAAAAGTGATTCTGAAAATAACATAAAAAATACGTGTAAAATTAGATAAAATATAAAAATATTTTATTCACATTTTATTTTTATTTATTTATTTTTTTTTAAATTCATTCCCAAGACCTCACATCAAACAAAGCCGGATGGAGCACCACTCCAAAATATAAAAATAATAGCAATTATTTAACCGTTGACTTTTTTTTTGGGGTACCAGCCTGGGTTGACTTCTAGGCCCTGGATGCTATCGGCAGGCCTATACATTTCTGTCATGATCAAGTTAGGTATTTAGGTATTTACGAAAACAATTCAGTTCTCCCTCAAATGTGGGGCGATAATTGATAGGATTATATTTTAGGATAGAGTATTGTTATTGAAAAAAAAAAAAAAATAGATTTAATTTTTAAGCTAAATAATGTGTCAATTAATTAAGATATTAAACAAAATAAAGAAAATTATTAACAAATCATAATAATTGGATTTAATTTTCATCTAGTTTTAATAAAACAGTTGTTAAAAATAATTTTTTATGACCATTTTTTGCATATATCGTTAAAAATTGACAATTAATAACTTTTTTGTCACGATTTTTTATATATTATCTCTAAAACTTATAATTAGTAACTTTTTTGGTGACAGTTTTCAAACTGTTGTTGAAAGTTTAAAATTAGTGATCTCTTTTTGTGATGATTTTTTTAAATTGTCGTTAAAACTTATAAGTAGTGATATTTTTTGTGATAAAATTTTTAAACTATCGTTGAAAATTAATAATTAGTGATATTTTTTAATAGTGTTTAATGAAAAATGCTATTAATTTTCACATGATCTATTAGATATTAAATCAATCTATTAGGATCTATACGTAAGTCTCTCTAAAAATAATAGCTTTTCTTATATTCTCTTTATTAATCAATTAATCATATTATTTATATATCATTAAATTTATAAAATAAATTTAAAAAGTAAATTTATATATTATTTTCGTTTATGACATCTCTTCCTCCCCGAGGGCAGGCATCCACAATAATGTGTAGACTCTCTAGTTGACTGAAAACCTCCTCTAGGGCATGAATAGGTGTGGTAGTGATCTACAAATTGCGAGCTAGAGACCCCACTGAGAGACCCTTAGGACTCCAAGTGGGCGGTCATTGGCCCGATTTTTTTTTTTCTCCTCTCCAATCACTAATCTTCACGTATGTGTAGAAGGCAGTGAGAATAGGGGATTGTGGGCATCTGTATCATGGTTGTTAACATATTGCGAGTTAAGTCATCTTTGACATATTGCATTATTTTAAGAATGTCAAATGTTATAGTTGACTTGTTATAATGGGGCTGTTTGGTTCCATCGGAAAAAAAAAAAAAAAAAATTTTGGAGTTGTTTGGGATGTGGAATTTTAGTTTAATTTAAGTTAAATTTATAAAAAGATAAAAATAAGTTAAAATAGTTAATAAGATAAAATATCACATCAAACTCATAATCATTTCACAATTCTTTTCTTACAAACATCACATCTAACTGCAAAAAAAAAAAATCTAATAATCTTTCTAAACACAAAAATTTTAATCTTCTTAAATAGTCAAAAATTAAAATAATCTACTAAAATAATAATTTTCTAAACACCCACAATGTCAAAAATATATTTTATATTTTAGCTTACTATGATGTGATTATGTATTAGGTATTTAGGTATTTATGAACAGTTAAAAAAGAAGAAGAAAAAGGTTATGTATTTATGAAAACAATTCAGCTCTCCCTTAAAAGTGGGGCAATAATTGATAGGATTAAAATGTATTCTACGCAAGACAAAAAAAATTAGATTTAATTTTTAAGTTTAATGATGTGTCAACCAATTAAGATATTAAAAAAAATAAGAGTAACTATCAATAGATCTTAATAGTTTTAATTAATTTCCATAAAGTCTTATTGAAAATAATTTCTAATAAAATCGTTGTAAAAATAATTTTTTGTGACCATTTTTTGCATATGTTATTAAAAATTGACAACTAATGACTTTTTTTGTCACGATTTTTATAAATTGTCTCTAAAACTTATAATTAGTGATGTTTTTTATGACAATTTTTAAATTGTCGTTGAAAATTTAAAATTAGTGATATTTTTTTTTTGATGATTTTTTTTTAAATTGTTGCTAAAACTCTTAATTAGTGACATTTTTTGTGACAAAATTTTTAAGCTATCGCTAAAAATTAATAATTAGTGATTTTTAATTAGAATTAGTGATTTTTTTTTTTGATAATTTTTTTTAAAATTGTCGCTAAAACTTATAATTAGTGTGGGGATATATTTTCTGAGTACCAACACGTGGCAAGGTGACGCCGACGTGTCAGCCGAGGTGCCACGTGTCTTCGCCGTTGTACCGAGGTCATCTCGGATAGGCCGAGGTTACCTCCGAAGATATCGGAATCCGAGATAAGCGGATAGGGGACAAGAGTCCTAGAATGAAGAGGGAACTCAACCTGGATATGGACAAGAGTCCTAGATTGTGAGAAGACTTCAGTTTGGGTAAAGATAAAACTCTTAGGGAGTTTATCTTAGTCCCACTGGGAGTCCCAGATTAGTAGTAATCTTGAGTCCATAGAAGTTAGGCTTCTATTGGGACTAGGTTTATGTTGGATATAAAAGAGAGGCACCCCCATGGGTCTAAGGTATGCTTTTGATACTCAAGCTTGTGAGTTTAGCACTTGATTTATCTTTGAGAGATATACTGACTTGATCGTCGGAGTGCCCCCGGGTGGTCGAAACCACCGCGGGATTCTTATATTTCTGTTGCAGGTCAGTTAGGTGCCATCTATTCTGCCAGTGCTCTCCAGCTGGTTACTAAGCGGGCAGTGTGGTCGGAAAATCACCCATACAATTTGGCGCCGTCTGTGGGAAAGAAAGAAGAATAGATGGCGGTGGACGGAAGGATGATCGATTGAAGACAAACACTCCTGCTGGGAGTGGGAGACCTATCGACCTCGACACTGAATGGGACGACAGCAACACAGAAACTCGTGACCAGAGTCACGGAGTGAAAGACACCGGCCAGGAAGGTGACGCATCAAAGACAACAGATCGAAGCGAATATTACAACAAAGATGACCTCCAGGTATGGAAGGATAAATACCTGCGGATGAACGAAGACCCTTCTAGAAGGGATGCAAAGACAGGGGGCATGAGCACTCCCAAAGAGATGACATTCAAGTATAGAAGAGCTCAGCCTAAGTGAGCAGATCCTGGATTCCACATCCCGGATCCGATAAGACATCATCTCGGCCTAGATGAGTAGGCCCGAGAAGACGAGAGCTCAGCCTAAGTGAGTAGATTCCAGACTCCAGATCCCGGATCCTAGAAGACATGATCTCGGCCTAGATGAGTAGGTCTGAGAAAAGAAGAGCTCAAACTGAGTGAGCAGATCTAAGAAGATAAGATCTCGGAGCTTAAGTCCGAGAAGAGAAGAGCACAATGAGCAAATCTAAGATCCCAGAGGATAAAAAGGAAACACACAAGATCAGACTAAAGTTGGCCGGGTTGAAAACCCCGGCCTAAATCCAAAGATAATGCTTAACCGAAGTTAAGCCGAGATGATGTTTAACCGTAGTTAAACCAAGAAGATGCTTAACTGTAGTTAATCCGAGATGATGTTTAACAGTAGTTAAACCAAGAAGATGCTTAACTGTAGTTAAGCCGAGATGATGTTTAACAGTAGTTAAACCAAGAAGATGCTTAACAGTAGTTAAGCCGAGAAGATGCTTAACAGTAGTTAAGCCGAGAAGATTCTTAACCGAAGTTAAGCCAAGAAGATGCTTAACAGTAGTTAAGCCGAGAAGATTCTTAACCGAAGTTAAGACCAAAGATTCCTTAACACTTGTTGAAATTTGTAGCAATTTACAAGTTGTTGAGCTGAAACCATTCTTAACGCTTGTTGAAATTTGTAGCAATTTACAAGTTGAAAATAGACCGAGATCATTGTCTATCGCTTGTTAAAATTTGTAGCAATTTACAAGTTGAAGATAGACCGAGATCATTGTCTATCACTTGTTGGAATTTACAAGTTGAAGATAGACCGAGATCATTGTCTATCGCTTGTTGAAATTTGTAGCAATTTACAAGTTGAAGATAGACCGAGATCATTGTCTATCACTTGTTGGAATTTACAAGTTGAAGATAGACCGAGATCATTGTCTATCACTTGTTGGAATTTACAAGTTGAAGATAGACCGAGATCATTGTCTATCGCTTGTTGAAATTTGTAGCAATTTACAAGTTGAAGATAGACCGAGATCATTGTCTATCGCTTGTTGAAATTTGTAGCAATTTACAAGTTGAAGATAGACCGAGATCATTGTCTATCACTTGTTGGAATTTACAAGTTGAAGATAGACCGAGATCATTGTCTATCGCTTGTTGAAATTTGTAGCAATTTACAAGTTGAAGATAGACCGAGATCATTGTCTATCGCTTGTTAAAATTTGTAGCAATTTACAAGTTGGTTAAAAACGAGATGATGCTTAACCGAAGTTAAGCCGAGGTGATGTTTTTACATGTTGAAATTTGTAGCAAAGGTGAAGTTAAGCCGATATATGATATTTTAATCGTCTGTTAAAATTTGTAGCAATTTACAGGTTAAAGAGAAATTTGTTTAAACACTTGTTGAAATTTGAGAAAAGTTTATAAGTATATATACTTGTTGAAATTCATGAAAAGTTTGCAGGTCAGTAGCTTGCCGAAGTAAGGTTTGTAGTTATTATACCCGAGGTATGTAACCTCGAGAAGATTGCACAAAGAAGGCAAAGAATGAAAGGCACGCAGAATATTCTAAGTATAGAATCATACGAAGGCAATCAAGAAAAGACAAAAGCACAAGCATTCAGAGAAGGAAAGTTGAATTAGACATTCAAGAACAAAAGGGCACATCGGCCATATGCAGAGCTTACATTGTCTAAAGGTACAAGAGTACAAACGACAAGGAAGGAATGATGCTTAACCGAAGTTAAGCCGAGATGATGCTTAACCGAAGTTAAGCCGAGATGATATTTAACCGAAGTTAAACTGAGGTGATGCTTAACCGAAGTTAAGCCGGGATGATGTTTAACCGAAGTTAAAACGAATGATGTTAACACTTGTTGAAATTCTGAGAGAATTTACAAGTTAAAGAGTGCACAAAGTTAAATGTCAGCAAAAGATTCACCGGAGTCAAAACGTCGTTTTGATTAGAACAGAACCACTAAGTGCACGCCAGAAGTGGTGACCAGAATTGTGAAAGAAATAAATGTTTCAAGAAACAGTGATGATAGTTTTCAAAGGCCAAGAGAAAGAGGGTCTAAAGGGGGTGAATTAAATACCAGAAGTTTTAATGCATCAGCGAAAGAAGAACACATCAGGTATGTGACTATGGCACGAAGCCAACTTCCCTAATATGATCCTAAGTGCAACTTATGTTCACATTAGGGGGCAGGGAGAAGATGCAGGGGGAAGGAATGATAATTAAGGAGCAAGGAATGTTTACACTTGTTGAAATTTTTTGAGCAAATTACAAGATGAGTTAACCAAAGATTATGAAGTCTACCACTTTGTAGCAATTTACAAGTTTGGTATAGCCGAGATAATACTGAAAGACGTTTCCGAGATATGATCATCCGAGATGACCAACTAGTTTGTTAAGAGCTGAGAAGATTGGCAAGTACAAAAATGAAGACCTTAGAGAACTGAGATGATGAAAGCAAGAACGTCGGACTGATCTGCTTCGACGAACAACGATGGTTCAGCCTCGACAGTCAATTTGAGGAGCTTCTTTACCGTTATCTCGGCATCAATTTCAAGAAAGAAGCAAAACTACTTGGCATCAGCGGCAGGTTGTGTCTCACCCCCAAAAGACAATTGGAAAGAACTTCTTAGCAGCCTTCTCGGCCTCGAACCCAGCATCGATCTCCCGAAGAGTTTGATCAAGGCTCTTCTCGGCGATTGGCACCTCAGAGTTTGAAGCCAAGGATTGAAAGCAAGAATTTGGAAAAAGACACAGAAAACAGAAAACAGAATGTAATTCGTAAATCAAAAATGGTGATGAAACTATCAGGAAATCAAGACAAAAAGATTGCACAGGTGCGTCAAGCCAAGAACAGTGGCAGAAATCAACAGATATGTGAACAGTGTGCATTCAAGAAGATGAATTGGAAACAACGGCTAAAACAGTAATGATGATTAACAAATGAAGCAAAGCTTCTTGGAAAGCAACAGGAAATAAAAAACCAGGAGGAACAGTGGCTTACTAGAAAAAGGGAAGCCGGAATGAGAATTGCCGAAGTCTGACGACAATGACAAAATGACGAAAGCTTCACCGGATGAGAGGAACGAAAACAATTGCAGAGCTTGAAAACTTGGAACAATGACGGATTTAAGCAAAAGAGCTGGAAAGGAAAAAAGCCAGAGGATTGAATGAAAAAAGAGAAAAATCAGAGTCAAGAAGACGACAAAAATAAAGCTAAGTGCATAGGCACTAAGTGAGTATGAACAAGAAAGTAATGGCCCAAATACGATGCTAGCAACAGAAAGAGGATATGACAAGAACAGTGTTATGCATTTAAACAATTCAAAACTTGAAAATAGGCGAAAATAGAAGGCAACAGAGGGCAAATAAACAGATTCAGAAGAGTTATAAAATATTGAGCTTAATAGCAAGTAAAGAGTTTATGAACCTACCAAGTGAAATGAACGTCGATATGAAGATCGCCGGAGTCAAATAGATGACTGGAAATCGGGAACTCACCAGAGAGTGTGAGTGGAGCAGTTGCAAAGCTTTTGGAGTTTACGAATTAATGGAACCAGAACCTCGGCTAGGAGGTATGATCTCAAGCAGCTTGGAAGGCATGAAGCTTAGTGGACAGTAAAGTCCAGGGAACTTTGAGGTCGGCAAATTTGATCTCGAATAGAGGGGCACAGATGAATGAACAGTGTAGGTTCCATCACCTCAGAATGCCGAGGTAATAGAACCTAGGGGGCAGTTGTGGGGATATATTTTCTGAGTACCAACACGTGGCAGGTGGCGCCGACGTGTCGGCCGAGGTGCCACGTGTCTTCGCCGAGGTCATCTCGGATAGGCCGAGGTTACCTCCGAAGATATCGGAATCCGAGATAAGCGGATAGGGGACAAGAGTCCTAGAATGAAGAGGGAACTCAACCTGGATATGGACAAGAGTCCTAGATTGTGAGAAGACTTCAGTTTGGGTAAAGATAAAACTCTTAGGGAGTTTATCTTAGTCCCACTGGGAGTCCCAGATTAGTAATAATCCTGAGTCCATAGAAGTTAGGCTTCTATTGGGACTAGGTTTATGTTGGCTATAAAAGAGAGGCACCCCCATGGGTCTAAGGTATGCTTTTGATATTCAAGCTTGTGAGTTTAGCACTTGATTTATCTTTGAGAGATATACTGACTTGATCGTCGGAGTGCCCCCGGGTGGTCGAAACCACCGCGATTCTTATATTTTGCAGGTCGGGCCAAAAGCCATCTATTCTGCCATGCTCTCCGGTTCCAAATTGTTACTAAGGGCAAGATGGTCGGAAAATCACCCATACAATTAGTAACATTTTTTGTGACAAATTTTTTAAACTATCGCTAAAAATTAATATTTAGTGATGCTTTTTAATAGTTTTTAATGAAAAGTGTCATTAATTTTTACAAGACCTATTGGATAGTAAGTTTATTTATTATGACCTATACGTAAGCCTCTCTAAAAATAATAATCTTTCTTATATTTTCTCTACTAATCAACTAGTAATATCGCTTACATATCATTAAACTTATAAAATAAATCTAAAAAATAGATTTCTATGTCATTTTCGCTTATGATATATCTTCCTCACCAAGGGTTGGCATCCACAACAATTTTGATAGAGAACTCTAATAGAGCAGCTCTAAAAGCAGCTCTAGTGAGCTGGCAGCCAAAAACAAAAAAAGAAAGATAAAAGACAAAACATAAAGAGGTAAAAGACAATTTAATACTCATTTAAAGCTCCTCTTTTAGAGGTCTCAACCATTTTTCTATCTACAATAATGTGTAGACTCTAGTTGACTGAAAATCTCCTTTAGGGCATGAATAGGTGTGGTAGTGATCTGGCAGATTGCGAGTTAAGTCATCTTTAACATATTGCATTATTTTAAGAATGTCAATGTTATAGTTAACTGGATAAAATGTCAAAATATATTTTATATTTTAGCTTACTATGATGTGATTATGTATATATATAATTATAAGACACACTTAAAAAAAATGTGTATATCATATAATCAATAATAACTTTTGTCGTTTCAAGTTGTAATTTATTGTGGTGTTGGTTATGAATTAGTAATGATCTCTTCCAATTTTTATTTTGATTATGGCTAAAATGTTTGGTTATGTTTAAGTGATGTTTGATTATAATCCTTGACTATAACTTATTTTATGACTTTGGTTATGACTTAGTGATTATTATTGGGAGCTCAAGTGATATATTCAATTTTCAAACTTATTTGACAATTCTAAAATAAATAAATAAATAAATAAATAAATAAAAACCCTATTTGACAATCACTCTAAATGTCAAACTCTTACGGCCATAAGGACATGCCTTTTTCAAACTTACTGGCATATTTATTTTGTATTAAAAAATTTAAAATCATATATCTTGAGTTTTACAAATCGGTTTTTAATAAAATTGATATTTGTAAATTTATGTTTTTCAAAATATTTCAAATAAGATCAACATTAAATACAAAATTTCAAAAAAAAAAAAAAATTTTTTTGGTCTATTAAAATAGCAAAACAATATTGTTTTGTGAAAGTAAATGCTCAAAATCGCCTTCAACAATTTTAGATTGATAGATGTCGAAAAAATACATGAAATAAAAAAAAAAAAAAAATTGTCCAAACCAAACTATCGACCATAATTTTTTTTTTTTTTTTAACACTTCAATACTTATTTGTCGAAATTATGAGAACAAATTTAAATAATATGAACAAATAAATTAAAATAATTTTAGACAGATAGGTTAAAACTATAGGGAGATATATTAAAATAATTTGGACAGATAGGTTCAAATATTGGCACACTGTTGTCTTTTTTGGCCTTTGAAGGTTAGAAATGTAATTAGAGCGTACCTATAAGGATCAATAAGTAATTACAAAATAGTAAATGCCAACCAATTAATCAAACAAATTCTTCGAAATTCTCTTACCCTCAATGAAGAGGACTTTTACTGGTGGCTTGTTTTAAGAGAAAATTCAGAAGGATTAATCAAAAAAAATAAAGGAAGGAGGGAGAGAATAGTGTTAGAAATTGAATTTATTAAGTAAACAAATGTTTACAGTAGTACCTTCACACTTTCGCAGCTTAGAAGGGAATTATAGCGACGAACAGATTAACTTAGAACTACTCCTAAGAAATTGAAATGCAGTGCGAGAGAAAGTAAAGGACTAGAATGTAAAGAACTAGAAAGTAAACAACTGGGAAAATAAAGAACTGGAAAAATAAAGTAAAAGAAACTAGTTTCTGGATCTGGTTCTGGTATCTCCACTATCAGCTTTCTCCTCTATTTATAGGCCCTAGTAGTAACCGTCAAAGTGATTGATAATTTTCGAAGTGGATGATAACTGCTGAAGCAACCTCCATGATCATGAGACATGGTTTCGAGCATTTTGTCTCCACTAAATCATTTCTTGCAGTTGGGCTTTTCTCTTTAATTTGGATTTAAATCTTTAAGAACACTTTAGCCACGTCATCTTCCTTTCGATTGTTCTAGTACTTCGCAAATCCATTGCCATTGATATAATTTGCCATGCATCCTCTGATGACTGGAGACCTTTACTAATTTATCAAGTTACCCCTGATGGACCACGTGTCAAGTTGTGATTGGCTGATACAAAATATTTGGCCAACATTACCCCCCGCACTAATATAACCAAGACTTGGTAATATTAGTGGATCGATGCACTACTGCCCACATTCTAGGACATACATTGTAATTAATTGTTCTGGAAGTGTAACCGTCTTCAAGCAACGTTTAAAACACTGAACTTCCCCTTGTGCTTGAACCTTACTTTAACTATCTATGCAAACGAAGAGGCTGATACATCCTTGATGGCTAATCAAACCTTCTCCTTCATTGATTAAGCATATGAAGAGGTTTTGGACAATGATTGCCGACCTTGAAACAACTTTTCTCCATTTATTTGCAAGTTATGGAGGCTTTTGCAGAATATACACCTTTAGAACAAAAACTTGCTCGTATGGACCTCGAAGGCTTTTCATTTGCCCCAAAGGTTTCTACTTGGGATAAGACTGCCTCATTCTCTGCAAAAACTATTGGTTGGAATGCCTAGCCATAACCAACCCAACCACAGACAAGGGAGTTAATTCACTATAGATTTGTTGAATTCGATGACCCTATTTTGGTTCTTTTTTCTTCTTGCAGTTCAGTGGTATACCCTTATATACCATTTGATCACCTTCGCTGCCTGGAAGACAATTTACTTTTGGCATGGTATACCTTCACTTTGCCAACCAAAATAGTGCGGAAGAATCTCTATCCAAACGAAGCTCTAGGGCTGAGTCTTTCACACTTGGCCAAGAAGGCAAAACTCTACTCTTCTGACTGGCTAAAGTGAGTAAATGAGCCTCAATTTCCACCTTCCTTTGGAGTGGACCCAGTTGCACCTCCCAATCCTCATAATCCTAACTAGATTGAGGAATTAAAGCTCACCTTCTTTGAGGACTGACATTTTGGCCCCTATCAAGTCCCAGATCTTCTTACTGCCTAGCAGCAGTATAAAGCCCAAACTTTGCTTGCTGCCTTCTCCTGTCTATCTTTTGAAGTACTTCGAGATAACACCCATCTCATGAACATTCTATGGGCTTGTGATATAGTCTCTCGAAGCCTTACCCTTAATCTAGTGGTCTAGACAAAACTCCATACCTTCCTGAACCAACACACTCTCCTACTCAACTAGCATAAAAATGCCTTGGCCACCAGCGAATCATTGGAAGAGAACTCCGCCACTCGTACTCAAACCCAATACGAAGCAGAGAATCTACTTGAAGAATATGAAGGCTTCAAAAACCATGACTCATTATATGGAGATGGTGTTGATATGGATGGGATAAATGGAATGGTTGGGGTAGAGAAGGCATTGAAACAAACCGAATTTGAGATGAAGGCCTAGCAGCTTTCCATCAAATAAGGGCACACCAGCTAGAGTGGCCTCAATTAGATAGGATAGAGAAAAAGTTAGAAAGAGAACATGTGTTCATTGAGTTCTGTTGGACTAAGTTCCATGACCTCGTAACCTTTTTTATTCATTATTTTTACGAAATTGAGAATGTAACCAAATAGACCCCTCAATGTAATCTTTTATTTATTCAATAAAATATGGGTTTCTTGCTTCCAATTACAGTGTTTGTATTTGTCAATATGTATGTCTTTGACCTCAAACTTGTTCACATACTAGCAAATACTAGTTTTAAAGTAACCCACTTATTCCAAAGCATAGTCAAGTGTTTTGAAGCACACTTTCCTTCCTTAAAAGGTAGTAGTATATTCCTTCGAAGGAAATTTTCTGCTAGAAAGTCCAAAATGTGCTTTCAAAATCTTTGAAATTAAAATATGGGTTTCACTTTGCCAATTTCATGGTTTGTACTTGCTAATATACAAGCCTTTAATCTCAAAAGCTCATTAACATATTAGCAAATACTGTCTTCAAAGTAACCCATTCATTTTGAAGCCAAGTCAAGCGCTTCGAAGCACACTTTCCTTCCTTAAAAGGTAGTAAAATATTCTTTCAAAGGAAATTTTCTTGGTAGAAAGTCCAAAAATGTTCTTTCAAAACCTTTGAAATTAAAATATGAGTTTCTCTTTTTCTAATTTCGCGGTTTGTATTTGCTAATAAGCAAGCCTTTAATCTCAAAACTCATTAACATATTATCAAATATTGGCTTCAAAGTGACCCATTCATTTCGAAGCCAAGTCAAGCACTTCGAAGCACACTTTCCTTCCTCAAAAGGTAGTAAAATATTCCTTTGAATGAAATTTTCTTGGTAGAAAGCCCAAAAATGTGCTTTCAAGACCTTTGAAATTAAAATATGGGCCTTAACTCCACATGGGTCAAATGAAACCCAAATAGCTTGGAACTATTTGACCTATTAGGTTAAATAGGCAACCTAGACAAGAAAGTACAAAGCCCTTATTCTCACGCTCTTACCCATTCACTTGTCCATTTCTAACTCTTACTCTCACTTTTACTTACCTGTGTGCTTACTTTAGCTCTTGCTCCTCCTACTCTTGCTCATGCTTCTCCAATCCTTCCTTCAACTCTCACCAATGGCAACTTCTTCCTCTACAAACCTACTAGTCGTCGACCGTCTTCGTCCTTCAGTGGCCTTGAGGAGATGTATAAACAAAGAAATAGCCAAATATAATGAACCAAAAGGCTACAGTTCAATCAATGGGAGGTACTTCATCCCTCGCCATTACGTAAAATAGGAGTATATCCTTGGCCCTATCTTTACTGAGGCTCCCGCTGCACTTCCCCCTTTGTACCCACGCTTGGAGGATCACTACTTTCTTTACAAAGGAAAATTCAAGTGTGGGGTTGGAGGGCCACTCGACCTCATCGCTGCTAGCCCACATTGAAGACGGAATGTGAGGAATGGTATGATAGAGTCGTTGGGGCCAGAGAATAAGATCTAGAGAACCTTTGTATCCTTGATGCCCTTTAACTTTCCAGGTTTATAATTCCTGAGGATCCTTTCCTTATCATAGTTGCTCTTTGCTTTTGGAATTCTTCTTTTAATTTATTTCAATTTCGGTGTGGTATAATTGCCTCTACCATTCTTGATATGTACCATCTTCTGGGCCTGATTACCCAGACCTAGCGGTTTCTTTCTCTACTCTTGCTTCGAATCATTTTTACAGTGAGTTCATAGAAGCTGGGAATAATAAGGAAGGTCATGTGATTGATCGAGAATTCTTTTCTTTTATTCTTTATTGGCTTTGCAAATTTCTTTTTTGTACTTCATCTCAAAATATAATGCTTGAATTCATTCCTCTTCCCAATGCTCTGGCTTCGAAGAAGAGGATAACCTTGGCTCCTTATGTTCTAAGCCATATATATAGGATTTGTTCCCAATTTTGTGAAAAACCTCTAGAACCCAATCGAGGAGGCCTTATTTGGGGTCTCCAACTCTAGCTTTTTGCTTACTTTACTGACTTCCATTCTCGTTGCTTAAAATTTTTAGTGCCAGAGCCCATCACCTATGGAGAGAAATATGCCGAGGTCTCTTTGTACTTTTCAAGTTTTGCTTATTATTTTTCTTACTTCCATAACTTACCAGCCTCCATTCGTCCTTTATTCTTTTGCCCCTTCGATGCTAATGTGGGATCATCATGGTTTAGGGCTTTTTTGGTTGATGTGACCTGTTTCAGGCCTATTCATAAGGAAATGCGAGCCTCTATCTTAATTCAAATGGAGCTCTTTATTGGCACTATAAACCCCAGGGCCTACAAGTGGATCACCGAGGCCTATTGCCCTGCCAATTTGCAAGGCAATTTGGGCTTACTTAGGGGATCTCAATCCCTCTCAACAACCTCTCCAATTTTGACCTTGATGCCAGAGATTTGAAGGTGCCAAAACCCATGTTAAATGAAGTAATGATCAAGTTTGTAAAGGACTTTTCTAGCTTCGAATCCGTGCCCTTCACTGGCCATAGTGGGTTCATGAGAAGATTTCAAGACTGGTGGACAGCCTACATGGAGGTGCAGCTGCCACTCCTACCTTGGATTTGCTAAAAGAGCTGGATATGCAATCTTAGAGTGGGCATGCCAAAACTAAGGAGGTTGGCATCATCATTGCTTTCACCCCTATCATTTCAACCCATTCACTCAGACTTACTAGGGCTGCTACCAAGAAGGGTACATGCTTTACCTCTTTCTTTGACTTTCTTTCCCTATTTTACACTTTTCTTAGCCTCAGTGTTTTTTTTACTAGTATAGGGGCTTCGCAGGAGGTCTTACCTTAACGAGTATAGGCTATTGTCACTCTGAAGGGAAAACATCAAGAATTAAAGAAATGAAAGGCTCCACTCAAGCTTAAGCCTATAGAAGAGGCACCTAGGTCCCTTCAGAGGAAAAAGAAGAAGAGAAAGATGAGTCTCCCATAAATAAAAAAAAAAAAGAGTCCAATCTCATCTATTGCCAAACTTATTATGGATTTTGCTCATGAAGTAGCAGCTAAGGCAATAGAGAAGGAACAGGCCAAAGAGGTCATTGTGTTCCAGAGGTCAGAGAAAAAGAGGCAACAGAGAATTTTAAGTGAGGAGGCTACTACTGCTGAGGCAGCACAAAAAGAGGCTGCAAGGAAAAGCAAAGCTGCAGAACATCACACTTTTCGTAGTTCTCCAGCTACCACCACTACAATTGCTGGTAATCCAGTTCAGCCTTTTATGATTCCGTTTGTCTTTTATATCCTTTATGCTAGCATTACTTTTACACTTCTTTCTTTTGAATTGCAAGAACAACTAGCCTACCCCTCCCTTATTCAATGCCAGCTTCTCTTTATTTGGAGGGAACTGAAAGGCCACCTCTGAGCCCCATAGAATTAGAGACCTTGAAGGAAAATGGAAAAGCAGACACTATATTCTCAATGAATGTAGAGCCCCTGCAACTAAAACTTCCAATCCATTCATTTACACTCCTTATAGCTTCTTCCTTAATTTTTTCGAGACTTGATATGCCCATCATTCTCTTCTCCCCATCTCTCGCCATTGTTGAGCCTCTTAGTCTGCCCTTGGTGTCCATTACCTCACCTCTAAATGCTTCATTATCTTCTAAAGCCATGGTTACCCCCTTGCCTTCTAAGAGTACCCCTACTGCGCCTCCTGTTCCAGTCCCACTTCCTTAGACTTGCTGGTGGGCAGGACCACAGATGCTACTCCAGGACCATGGATGCTGCTGAGGCACCTTCTTTCCCTACTCCCGTACCAATACTTCCAGCACTGCCTTCCACAAGTGACCCTTCTGCAATGCTTTTTTCATAAGAGGAAATGGACCTTTTTGACGCCCAGCTGGCAAGCTTATTTAATGCATCCACACCAACTCTCTTAACTGGCAGTGACACTAAGTCATTGGATTTAGTTGACTGCTTGCTAGAGATAATAAATAGCTTATTTGTTGCTAAGTCCATTTCCCTTCCTCAAATAGACTTGGACACTTGTTTAGAGGTGATAAGGACCTTCTCAAGGATTCCATTCGAGGATTTGCAAAAACCAATCATCAAGAATGGATTCCTCAAATGCTGCTAACTCCTTGAGCAGTCCATTGCTGCCATTAGAGGCCATTTAACCCAAGCAGTAACAACCATTGACTCTTATGTCAATATCTACCAAATGGCTAAGGTTGCAGAGAATGAGCTGTTAAGAGATAAGGAGTTTGTATTCCATATTTACTCTGAAGTTTAGTGCTAAAGGGACAACACTCATCTGCCTCACAACTTCAAGCTCAACTATTGCATAAGAAGGAAGAATTGGAGAATGAATTAGCAGCAATCAATTTGGCCGAAGCAGAATGCAAAGAAACTTCATACTACACACCAAGGGTTATCAAGCAGCAGGCAGGAGATGAACACTGCCATTCAACTATTCTAATCACTTAAGAGTAGAGAACTTATCGTAAGGGAATAGTTGAAACATTGTAATGAATTTTGAGCCAATTTGTGGCACAATGTACTTCAATTTTTGTGAAATGAAACATCATTATTTTACACAAGTGTTTACTGTTTGTACTCAATATTTTCATAGAGTACCTCAAAACTCCTTGTGCCTCCCATACAGTTGGGTAATAAGGTTTCAAATATTTGCCATTAATTTTCTTAGGATACACATATCCATTTAAAATTTTCAAATGGCAGGCTCCTCCAAGCAACACTCTATAGACTTGGTATGGTCTCTCACAATTAGGTGATCATTTGCCAAACTTTTGGCTTTTAATTCCTACTTGAAGTATTGTTTTCCAAACCAAATCTCCCTCATCAAAGCTGATGTGTTGAACCCTTTTATTATAGCTTTTCGCTACCCTTTTCTTTGGCAAAATGATACTATGCAATGCCAAAATTCTGGCTTCATCCACACCATCTAATTTTAAGTGCATGCTTTGATGATATTGATTCGTACTTAGGTGGTCTTGACATCTTACCCTCAAGGACTTAATATTAATCTCCACAGGCTGCATTGTATCTTGCTTATATACCGAGGCATAAGGAGTAACTCCTGTACTTGATCTCTGGGAAGTCCTATAGCCCATAACACATCTAGCAACAAGTTGTGCCAATCCCTACGATTGTCTTCCACAACCTTTTGTATCCCCTTCTTGAAGGATTTGTTAGATGACTCTACCTGACCATTTTCTTGTGCATAATAGGGGGTGGAATTGAAAAGGCTAATTCCATATTCTGTTGCAAAAGCTTTTACTAGCTTTCCATCAAACACAGTCTCATTGTCCACAGTTATGGTCTATGGAATACTAAACCTGTAGATTAACTCCTTGATGAAGTCAATTGCCTTTGTTTGATCTACAGTCTTATAAGGCTTAGCTTCAACCCACTTAGTAAAGTAGTCTGTGGCCACTAGAATAAAACAATGTTGCTTCGAAGAAGGTAAAAAAATCTTTCCTATCATGGCCATTGCCCACCTTCTAAATGGCCAAGGTTTCACCACTACATGTAGATTAGTTATTGGGACATGCTTTATCATGCCATGCTTCTGACATGCCTGGCAACCTTTCGCATATTCAATGCAATACTTGAGGATAGTTGGCCGATAATAGGAATGCCTTCGAAGCAACCACCTCATCTTAATACCAAGCTGGTGAGCACCACAAATACCTTCATGCACCTCAACCATGACAGTCAATGCCTTTTTTGGTCCTAGGCACTCCAATAGAAGACCATCTGCTCCTCTTTTATAAAGAGCATTATCATACACTATAAATTGCATTGATGGTAATGTAAGCTTTCTACTGGCCTTCAAAGAAAGACCAGCTAAATACTGAATGATTGGATGTCTCAAATCCTGTACTTCCAAGTCATTTTGATTACCTTCTACCAATATTCCTCACTTTGGTAAAGGTGGTACTAGCTTCTAATATATTACTTGACCCATATCTACTTGGGTGCAATCCCTTCTTTTGAAATTTGAACCCTTCTGGGCTACATCATTAACCTTATGATTCATGAATCTTGGGATGTAAGTTACATTTGCCATAGTATGGTAAAAGACTTGCACTTTAACATTTAAAGACTCCCTTTACTTTATTAATTATCAATTGAGAATCTCAAAATATGTTAACTACATGAGCTTGTAAACCAATAAGTATATCAAGTCTCATAACCAAAGGTTCATTCTCAGCTTGATTATTGGAACAAATGGTCTTATCAATTTTGAAATCATGTGCGGTTTCTGCCCCTTGTGTGACTTAGTTACAACACCAACTCCCACTAGACCATTAGTTTTTGATCCATCAAACCACATCTGCCCTGGTTTTAAATCAGCTATGTCAAGTTCCATTATTTCTTGATTTTCTGTTTGACATGGATGATCAACTAAGTAGTTGGCCAATACTTGACCTTTTACTGCCTTTTGGGGGACATATTCCAAATAAAACTCTGACAATGCTAGAATCCATTTGCCAATTTTTCCTCTTAATATAGATCTAGATAACATATATTTAACCAAATCTATGATTGCAATCACCAAGACAATAGTAGGTAAAAGATAATATCTTAATTTTATTGCTGCAAAGTACAAGGCTAAACACAGCTTCTCTTGTGACACCCCAAAAATGTAGAACATCAAAGAATATATTAACAAATAAATATAAGGTTTATCTAAAATTACAAAATAGGAAACGTGTCACGACCCAAACCTGGCCCTATGGGTTTAGCATCAGAATCGCCAAGAATCCGAGATTATCAAGGCCCACAACTTACAGAAACGATGTCTGATTAAGCAGTCTGAGGGCCAATACAGTAAATAACTAGTGTCCATTGAGCTGTGCCAATCTGTATGCCCAAAAACATTTTTATGCATTCATACAGTTCAAAACAGTACAATCTATACAATCATTTACAAACATTCAGTACGGGGACCTAATCCCTCGATAACAGTACAGTAAGTAGTAAACAGTCTATACGGTAGTACAAAACAGTGAGGAGACAGGTGGGGACAATAAAAACACCCCAAGCCATAGCATGGCAACTCGGAACCTCACAGTGAGGCACATAGGCTGGCTTGACAAAACTGGGGACCAACCCACGCTCCTAGCTCCGGTCTGGCTGCTGAGAACCTACATATATATATATAAACAGTGAGCTAAAGCCCAGTGAATAACATAATGCGTAAAGAGGTTATGAATGAATGTCCTTACAGTAATGAAATCAGTTCATTAAACAGTATTTTAGTATTTCAATCAATCAGTCATATGTGGTACACCCATTAGCCTATAAACAGTAGGTCCAAAAGGACCGGGTCTTAACAGACCCAACAGTAAAGATGGCCATCAATCAGTAAACAGTATGGTTCCACAAGGAAACCAACAGAGATCTCTGTAACAGTAAACAGTAAATGCTAAGGATGCCACAAGATGCTGAGAATACAGACATACATTCATTCAAGAAACAATAGCGATTCAATAAACAGCTCGATTCAAGATTCAAGATAACCATTTTGAACATATCTTTACACAATTGTTACTCACAGAGGTTGGGCTAATAGCAGCTAGAGCGCGTCCCCGAGAGCCAACCCTAAACAATTAACAAATAGAACACACACTAAGTTTCACAGTCGAAAAGGATGATAAGTAAATCCCTAAATTTCCTCGGTGTGGTTCTATGTCTAAATCCTCATTAAGATGTCTTAAACTAGGCCTAAGAATGCTTAGGATGAGATGAGGATGCAAAAATACAGTTAGAAGGCATTTTTCAAAAGTTGCTGAAAACAGGGGTCTCGCTCGAGCGAGCCTTCCTTCGCTCGAGCGAGGTTGCAAAATCAAAGGCTTCGCTCGAGCGAACAATCCTTCGCTCAAGCGGTCTGATGAAACAAGAAAAATCGATGCTCGATTTTTACGCCGAGCCACCAATCCTTCGCCGAGCATGGCTCGGAGGAAAGCGTTGGTCGCTCGGCGAGAATCCTTTCGGCGAAGAAGCCAAATCTGGAATTTCCAGATTTGCCTTCCAAGCTCAAACCAAGCATTCTCAACTCAATTCTCGACCTCTTGGGCCCAAATTCTGGAAAATACATCCCAAAACAATGTATAACAAGTTTCAAAAGCCAATTTATGAATTCAAGCCCCGAAGGTGAGTCAATTAAATCCAACATTCAAACCCATTTTCAAGAACAATCTCAAAACATGCAATGCATGAGTTTTTAACCAAATTCAAGGTTCAAATCTTGCTCTAATGAGCTCAATAGTTGGAAAACAAAATGAAAACATGGACTTTGATAGAAACATGAGCATGCATGTACAATCCACCATGAATTCAACTCAAAAATCACTAATTCAACCATGCATGTAACAATGGAGTTCCAATTCAACATATATGAGCAATTTCATGACTTAACTTCTCTATATCCATGATACATGCAAGATGGAACTCAAAGACAACAAGAAGAAGATGGATTCACTTACCTAAGTCTCAATTTAGCAATCTATGTTATAAACCTTTCAATTCTTCAAGCAATGCCAAGCAAAAGGAGATGAAATCAACTCTCCTAACCTCTCTCTCTCTAAGGGTCGGTTGGGCTCTCAATTTGGCTGAGGAAAAGTTGTTTTAATTAAGTGTATAAGGCTCTACAATGATAAGAATAAACAAAAGCCACTCAATGGCAATTCCGCAATTATGGCAACCTCTTTAATTGACTTAATTTAATCTAATTTAATCATTCCTGATCAATTTTCAGATAAATATACCATTAAATCACAAATATTCTATTGATCCTGAAACTCTAAACGGTTCCTAATTCGGCTGCTGATAAGGCCTTCAATTAACAGTTTAAACATACGCATTCAACCAGATAATCCATCAATCAAACAGATGCAATATGCAATTCAATAGATAAACGTATTCAATTTCAGTTTCGATTTCAATCAGTCCATTCAGTACTTTAGTTAATTCAATTATCAGTCATTATCAGTTCAGTTTATCAGTAACCAGTAGCTAATTCAGTGGTTTATCGGTAATCAGTACGAGGGTTGTTACAAAACGTCACTAATAAGTCCTTTGGTTAATAACCAAGTAAGATCCCAAGAAGGTCAGAAGGGTCAATATAGCCTCCCTTCAAAGTCCAACCACCTTAGATAGCAAAGCTACCCTTTTGACAAATTTTAACAAGATATTAATACAAGGTCTACACGAATCGACGATAAAAAAAGGAATAGGAAATATAAAATATATGTATAGATATATAATAATTACAAAATCATGTCTTAAATACAACATGAGATCTATCACTTATAATCTCAAAACACATTTACAAACTAGTTTCTAATCCTCCTAGGGTAGCCGTACGTCCTCAAATGCTTTATCTTTGTCTTTGACCGGTCTAATAGTCTTCAATACCTGGCATGAAATACCATAAATTTTGAATACCCAGTAAACGCGCACACACCCTGAATCCAATACACCATCACAATTGTAACAAGCAAGTAATGAAGCATGATAATCATTCAATGATATAGGATTATAAGATTAGATATTAGTAATCTGCAAATCCCCCAAACAAATTTCATCCTCCAAACTGCAAGAATTGGACCCTGAACTATTCGAAACTCTCCATTTTGCTACTTTGTTGCAGAACTTACCTCGGATGCCTACCAACAATATACCGTGTAGCGCCAACCGTAAGAAAAAGGTTTTATCACCATGAATCCAACCTCATCCTTCCAAACAAAGTTTTATCCTCCTGAATGTCTCATTTGGATCTAGCCTTATCTCACCAAATCAAATCATTGCAAAGAGTTCGAATATGTCTGTTCCATTCTAGGGTTTACGCGATAACTGCTTGCGCAAGACTTAACCTTTAATTAGGGAGCACATCCCATATATAACACATTATCATCTCTTCATTATTCAAGTGACTGAAAACCCGATACCACCCCAATTAAGGTTTTCATTGAGTTAAATGTCTTAAATTAAAGTTAGAACAATTTAACAAGATAGTAATATTCACATAAGCATGAGCATCATCAAATGAAGACGATAAGAAACATAACCATAGCACATGCAATATCATACCAAGACATGATCATATACTAATAAGCATATTCATGAAGGCAAGAGCTAAAAATACCAATGCAAAACTAAATTTCCAGATTCAGTACCATTTAAAGATTAAAGTCAAAAGGACCATTTCAGATTTTTTTCGAACCTGGCCTTCCTATGGTTCGTAGAGAATTTTATCTAGTTTTCAGAACATGTTTCTGAACTGGACTAGCTTTTCTAGATTTTTAGTTATTTAAGAAACACTCTAGCGCTGTTCAGATTCATCGACCATTACGAAAATCGAAATTTCGTACAAACCGCTCAGTATTGTTTAATGAAACCAATTTTCCTTCAAAGTTAACTCTTTAAAAAAGTTTTTTTTTACATAAAACCAAGGTCCAGAAGATTGTTTGACATTTTTCTAGAATTTTTGAAAGTTGGCTGTAAAACAAAATTTTCATGCACAATACTCAAAATAAGGCGATTTGTGAGAAAAGAGGCCAACTAAAAGAAAATTTTCACTTTTTTTGTGATGAAAACATACTAAATAATGTATCAATAGCTCAAATTTTTAGAGTGACGGTATGCCTTTAGAAATAATGTGAGATATGGGAAGAAAAAGATAGTTTTGCATCTATTAAGAGGAAATACGAACGGAAGAAGGATTAAAGCCCAATTCTTCAACTTTGAACACATGAACACCATTACAACACATCTAAAAATATGATTTTAAACCTCTAATAACATGTATAGAAAAAGAAAAATAAAAGAGAGAGTTATGTTGTGGCTTACTTAATGTTAGGTGAAGTGCATGCACAATTTTCTCCTCTTTTCCTCTCATCCACTACCAAAGTTCACTCTCTTCCCCTTTTTTCTTTCTATCAACCGAATGTGTAGGTGTGTGAGTGTATGAGATATGTAACATGTGGAGGGTGGTGGTGTTTTTATAATAAAATTGGTATAAAAGGTCCAAAATCGCCCATTGGTTGGAAATGGACTTGAAAGCTGTCTTGTGAACATCCTCCTCTGCTATTCATATCTGGTTGTAGCCATAATGGCCATCTATTATTGACAAGATCCTGTGTCCTGCTGAACTGTCTACCAGCAGATCCACTACAGGCATGGGGTACTTATCATTTGGAGTTGCCAAGTCTAGATTTTTGAAATCAATACAGACCCTCAATTTGCCATTCTTTTTAATCACAATCACTATGTTGGACAACCATTCAACATACCTAGCTATTCTGATAAAGCCTACCTTGAGGAGCATAGCAATTTCCTTCTTCACCTTTTGAATCACCTTAGGACTCATTCATCTAGGCCTTTGCTTGCATGGCTTAAAATTTGGCTTAACTAGAAGTCTATGTTCCACTAGTGACCTATCCAATCCAGGAAGATCATTGTAAGACCAAGCAAAACAATCCTTATATTCTTTTAGCAGGTCCAATAACTGAATCCTGGCTATAGGATCTAACCAAGAACTAATATAGGTAGGCTGTTGTACTTATGCATCCCCTAGATTAATCTCCTCTAAAGGATCTTGCATCTGAGTGCTTACCATTGTCTCTTCTTCAGCTTCTACTAGCTTTGAAACAACCCTCTTATCCTAATTTGTCATAACCTTTCTTGGCTCAGCCTGTTTGTTTTCTTCTTCATAGACAAAGTTTGTCCATAGAGCTTTTTCTTTCTGTATCTCCTGGATTTTAGTCTCAATGTCCAATGCATAATATTTGCTTAGAGCCAATGGTTTGGCCTCCTGTTGCTCATGTTTACAGCAACCAATCATCATGGCTTCCCTTTCTTTCTTCTAAACTTGTGGACGATTGCTTTGATGTCCAATGTGAAAAACTTCACCAAAGCCAAAGGTCTGGCTTCTTGATCCTCCTGCCTACATCCAGGCATTGTTGGTATCCTTGATAGTGTAGTCATATTCATCATCAACACTCTCTTGTATGAAGTGTTTTAGGTGTGCTGACTCCTCATCAGCCGTCACTTTGGTTGTTTCATCAAACTTCCTCAGTATGCTTAGTGGAACCATCCCTTCGGTATACAACTTTGCTTCTGCAAAATCTGCACAAGCAATGAAGGGCTGTGGGTCTGTATTTATCTCATCTGTCTCTCCATTACTCAAAGCTATCATCACCTTTTGATATAAAGAAGAGGGCACACATTTGTTGGTATGGACCCAATCTCTACCAAGCAAAGCATTATACTTGGCATTGCTGTCTATAACAAAAAAGGCAGTTATACAATCCCTTGTTCCCATACTCAAATTAATGGGTAATATGCCTTAGGCCATCTGTTTGTCAGCAGAACTAGTAATGGTCGTGCTTGTTGGGATCAACCTGGGATTCTTTTTGCCTAACTTTTTCAAAGATGAATGAAGAAGCAGATTTACTGCTGCCCCATTATCCACTAGTACACTATTCATTTCTATTCTATCGAAGTATGCCTTAATGTACAAAGGTTTAACATGCTGAGTCATTGATGATGTGGGATATTCAAAGGGGTATGATAGGTTAACTATGCTTACTTTTTCACTTTGTTCATCAGTCCCCATAGACCTAGTTACTTTAGACTCCTTATGAACTATGCTGGCTTCTGAGTCCTCGCTGGAAACATCTATAGGGTCATCCTCCTACCCCTCCTAATTTCTTTCTTCTGCTTGAAATTACCGAGGCAATACGTATACCATATTGATTGGTATTGGAGAGAATGAGCCAAACTGCACCACTAGTTGTATCTGCTCCCCTTCTATGTTGGCCTGACCAGATATCTGGGGTGCATCTTCCATACTGCATTCTGGAACTTCTGAGTTAGTAGGTTCCTTAACAGCAGTCTGTTGTTGATCTGTCTTGAGCACAAACACTGGCTGTTCAACCATGAAGGCTTCAAACATATCTTCTTCGACCAATATCTATTTTTGGCCTAGTTTAGTTTTCTCGGCTGTCTCACTGTCCTCATCACTCTTCATTAAGGCCTTTCGAGGCCTACCAAACTTGATTTCTCTCTTGTTTTTAGTTCAATATGGACCTTGGCCAACTCCTTTTTACTGGTGTTACTGTTACCCATGTGACTAGGCTTCGAATTCTCTTCTTCTCCCACTTGACCTTTTGATTGTACCAAAAAGGTACCCGCTCTAGGCCCTTTAAGATCCCTCTAATATTGAGTGAACCTTCGCTAGATTTCTCTCCGCTGAGATCTAGAGATCACAGGAACCATATCTGGTTCTTTTATCTTTGGGTTTTTAAGTAGGACCCAATTATTGGGGGCCACTAAAGGAGATTTGATCATTCTATCTCTGCCTATAAAGGTCTTCTCCTGGGTTGGTATCATTTTAGGTTTATTTTGTATGATAAACCAACTGCACTCTGTACCCATGAACCCACTGCGTTTCAGAGTGCTCGCTTTTTGCCTTCGAAGGCCAATCACTGGCCTTAGTTCCCTATTTTGAGCCAAGCTCAGGTTTATTCATAGGCTTACTGGCCATTCTGTAATAGTTTGGTGGCCTGATTTCATACAAAGACCTCTTGCCTTTCGACAAATTCCTAGCATCTGGTGTCCCATCCAAGGATAGTTGCTGGTTAAAACCCCTTAGATATGCCCTCTTGTTGTGGGTACTAATTGGCCTATGATCTCTCTACACATCTTTGTAATACTGCTTTCTATCAACTCGAAGCCCCTTTAGCCATTTATAACTGAACCTACATCTGGGACACATCCATTGCATAACAGCTACTTGGAGTGAGTCATCATCTATAAGCTCTTCGTTAGGATCATCCTTTTGGTGTACGAAGCTTTGTCCATTTGCTGGTGAAAGCTGTGCATTCTTTTTAAAGGCATTTTGGCCAACCACATGCATCTGCACACTAACCTTTTCCAATTCCTTCCATGAAAGGTTCTTCTCCACTTTTTGGACAAGGAAGTCTAGTGTGCCAACACTGGCTGCAGCTTCTCTAATTTCTAGAAAAGGCCAATGTCAATTTCCATTGCCTTCTTTGCCATGGCGAGGAATTTCAATCTTTCTTTCCGAATCTGTTCTTGAATCCTATCTCGAAAAATAAAGCAATTTTTAGTTGAATAAGATCAAGAATTATGCCATTTACAGTATATTTTGCCTTTTATTTCTTCTGAAGTTAGGACCTTAACTCCTTTAGGCAATTTTAAAAAATGTGCTATTAACAAATGATTAAATATGTCATCTTCTTTTGATATATCAAAAGAATATTTATGAAGATCTTTCTTTTTAAATTGTTGATCGATAGTGGTATCCTTCTGAATTAATGCTTCACAGATCATTGGTTCTTGTTCTATAATCTTTGCTGTATCAATTTTAAAATTAGGGTCCCTATAATAGGTTTTGTAAGA
Organism: Camellia lanceoleosa; assembly: GCA_025200525.1. Lineage (NCBI taxonomy): Eukaryota > Viridiplantae > Streptophyta > Magnoliopsida > Ericales > Theaceae > Camellia > Camellia lanceoleosa. The sequence continues at coordinate 92,709,512 of CM045762.1, forward strand.
TGCATTACTTCGATCCTATTCTTCTTCAACAAGAGTCTCATATCTGGTAACTTAATAAGTTAATTCTATTAGGTCTCAAAACTTTGTTGAGTCAAACTTCTTTCGAAGCCAAAATTCTAGCCCATTTTAGGCCAATCTTACAAATTCAGGTTCAGGTAGTACGACCCTACATTTATTTCGTGGCCTTTTAAATCTGGCAATGAATCGAGCAACCTTCTCATCAGGCCTGTGGCTCAACCTTGCCATGTTTGCCACAAATACTTTAGGCTTTGTTTGGAAAAACTAGGCATGAAACATTTCTTCCATTTGTTGCCAGGTCTGGATAGAACCAGGTGTAAAGTTTATATACCATACGAAAATTGCCCCAGTTGGAGAGGTTGGAAAAAGCCTTAATTTTATGTAGTCATTGTTGGTAAATTCACCACATTAGCCTGTAAACCTAGCAATGTGTTCAACAGTTGACTAGCTTCCATTTCCATAAGAGAGGGCAAAGTCTAGTATCTTAAATCCCCTTGGATATTCATGTAACCTATCTACCCATTCTAGGTAAGTTTTTTTTGTAAACAGGGGTTTGGACCCTCGAGCCATGGGTCCACAAATCTCTCTAACAATGTTAGCAATTTCATCTCTAAGAACCATGTTTTGTGCTAGTTGGGCCATTATTGGAGGAACAAACACAGGGTTTGGAGGAACTCCATGTGCTTGAGGCACTTTTGGTCCATGTAAAGGCACATTTGGGATTGATTGTCCTTGCTATGCTAGTTGATGTTTAGGGTATGGTTACCCTCTTGGGGTAGGCATTTGCCCTACAAAAGGTACTACGAAGGGAACTACAAGAGGAAGAACATGTGTTTTTTCTTTTCCAACCCCCTGGGTATGAATTCGAACACAGGATTAGTGAACACCCATGTACTAGACATGGGTTCAAACATAGGATTCGAAAACACTTGCATGCTATTTCCTTGTGTCAGTCCAGACCCACCAATATGTATGGTTTCACTGGTAGGCATTGGTGCATTTTGACTTGCCAGTGGTCTAGGAGGAGCTTCGTACCATGATTGAGGTGCAAGTGATGGTCTCTCATGGTTCTGATTATTAGTTTGACCACTAGTTTGTCTATTATTTTGCATAAGCTATTTATATTGAGCCAATCTATACTGAAGACGATTCATGTTTTCCTTAACTTGCCTTGTGACAGGTGGTTGATGAGAATTCATTGAATCTAAAAAAAATGTTATCCATCTTTCCATTGTATACATTAATTGTTGTTCTATAGCATCGACTAACCCTCCATATGGATTCATTGGTTGGATAGAGGGGACAGTTGACGGTCCAGTTTCATGGCCCTGTCTAGTATTTTGGACATGTGTTGCATACCCTAAAGTGCTGGTCTCTTCGACCATTTGCAGAGGATCCGTAGAGACATGCACATCCATAGGATGTGATACTACATCATCCTCTGGGTTTTGTACATCTAAATCTCCTTCTACACCTTTTTCGAGATGCTTATTTTCTTCTTGTCTCCTACATCTAGCCATTATAAGTGTTCCACTAGGCGTGCCAAAAAATATATGCTAGCTTTTTTAGCTTTCGAAGGTTAGAAATGTAGAGTGTGCCAGCAAGGATCAATAAGTCCTTACAAAGATTAATAAATGCCAACCAATTAGTTACACGACTACTTCAAAGTTCTTTTAGCCTCAATGAAGAGGACTTTACTAGTGGCTTTAGTTTTTAGGAGAAAGTTAAGAAGACTTAATCAAAGTAAAAGAAAAGAGAAATACAGTGGCTGAACTAGAGTTTATAATAGTACCTTCGCACTTCTACAGCTTCGAAGGGGATTACATCAACAAACCACCTCAGAACTACTCCTAGGAATTTGAAATGCAGTACAAGAATGTAAAGACTGGAATTTAAAGGACTAAAAAATATAAAGTAAATAAACTGGTTTCTGGATCTGGTTTTGGGTCCTTGCATTATTAGCACTATCCTCTATTTAAATGACCTGAAGATAACTGTCGAAGTGGCTGGTAACCGTCGATGTAGGTGATAACTGTCGAAATGATCTCCATGATCATTGAATGTGGCCTTGAACAGTTTACTTCCACTCTTCCACTCTCATGGTTGTGCTTCCCTCCTAAATTTGAATTTAAACTGTAGGCAATCGTTTGGCCACGTCATTGTGAGTATCCTGACTATTCCCATGTGTCGCGGATCCATTGCCACTACTATAAGTTGCCACGCATTTGTTGATGATTGGAGACCATTATTTCTTTTCCAAATTGCCCCTTATGATCCACATGTCAAGCTGCGATAGGTTTGTACAAAATATATAGCCAACACCTACATACTATTGTGATAAGTAGAATATATAATAAAAAATAAAAAAATAAAAAAAATTGTGGATTTATTCCTCTATATGTTTTTATATGAGTTGTGGGATATTAAGAGTTTACTTGTTAGTTAAAGTTTAAAATATCAAATTTTACTAGAATAAGAATACATATTGATAGAAATGGTAAAAAATGACCTTGTAACCCTAAAACTCCTATAGTTGTTTGTATTCCTAGATAATTCTCTCTCTACCTCTCTCTCTCTCTCTCTATATATATATATATATTCTCTCTAACATTAATATTGATACCAATTTAACTATAACTACTAGCATTGTTTCAACCATATCTACTTTCGGCAACGACTATTTTGCCCCTTCTTGAAAATAGAGGCTTCGCCTTATTTCCCCCATTTGTGAATAGTGTTGTCTGAGATATAACATTGCCTAACCTACCTTACTTGAGTCCATGGTACTCTTGCTAATCTGTCACCGCTAGGGGCCCATTACCTAGCATGAACAAATGCATTTCATAGTTCAAATCAACCAAACAAAATGTTTCATACAACCCAAACCAACTCACTATACGTCAAGTATCACATTCATTCGATCAAAATAGGGTATCTTAACTTGTTTTCAGAGTTATTGGCCAAATGATAGAAGTTTGACAATATATTTGCATAGATGACTTGCAACCCAATCCAAGAGCATTATCTACTCAGTTGTACACTCCCTATACTCGACCACCTCCAAACTGCAATCCCAAGCCTCAATTTATGTATCGTTAAATACACATCAACACTCTCATCTAATCTCCACTTTCTTTGTTCTTATTTTTTTGAGACTTGTACCATTTTATATGTCTATCTGTATCAAAAGTCGTGTGCAATTTTGAGAGTTGTTCTATGAGACCATCAAGTACAAGACTTTCCATGTTGATTTCATGACTATTTTCTCAAAACCCTCTATCTTTTATTTGAAAAGTATGTCAAGATTGGTGTCATTTTCTTCTGAAGTTTTTTTACCCATATTGAATATTATGTGTAGTGTGGTCTTAAGAATTGGGATACAAAACCGCTTAATTACATAATGCCCAAATAATGGCCAATGAGATATTTTTAAAAACATGATGGTCGTAAGGACTAGTTGTGGTCTAGAGAGTAGTGATACATGACTGTTTAAACATGCATGTTTCAATCGAAAATCAAAGGAAAGTCTTCATTCTTAGGTTCAATAGTTGATCATTTGATAGTTGTATGTGATTCTAAGGGCTACACTTAGGGGTTGTACAACAAATAACAAGAGCCTACTGATAAGGATTATGAGCTGAAACTAAACACGCATATTGTGGCAACCTCACCGAAGCTAAACATGTGGCGCTTTTAGCTAAGGATGCAGCCGCAGTCCACAATCATAGTAAAGACCAAGGCCATAGCCTTAGCCATAGCCAGAGATACAGCAGTTACAAGCACATCAGCTGCTGTAACTCAAGCCGTCTGAGAACTATCTCAGAGCAAGTTGTTAGTTTGTTAGAACTATAGTTAGGTAGTTATGGTCAGGTTAGGTTAGATAGTTAGCAGTTATGGTTAAGCCATTGAACATGTATATAATATCCTAGATCCTCTCTGTAATTGATATCGAATGAATTGAATCACATTTTCTTTATGGTATAAGAACAAGAAGCTCCTACGAACATAGATTTCTAGAGATCCTTTCATGGCTATTCTAAATTCTACACTAATAGATTCTTCAAGTACTATCAATACTTCTTCTTCTTCTTCTTTACCTGCAAATCTTAAACTACTAATCTCAAATCTGAATTCTTTTGTAACTACAATGCTTGATTCAAGCAATTATATTGTATGGAAGAGCCAATTGCATAACATCTTGAAAGCTACAAAGTTTCTTGGATACATTGATGGATCAAAGGTATGTCCTACATCTGTGATCTTTTACTTCAACAACCATAAAAGCCTGAATCGAATTATACATAGTGGATCACCATTGATTTTCACATTCTAAGTCAGATCATAACAACTTTATCTCCATCAGTTTGCACATCTGTAATTTACTGTCAGACAAGTCATAAGGTCTGGACTATTCTTTCCAAACGATTCACTTCTCTTTTAAGATCTTATATGCATCAATTAAAGAACAAACTCAACCGAATTGTTAAGAAAGGTTTAACGATGGAGGATTACTTGAGCCAATTCAAAGCCATTTCAGATCAACTTGCTTTGGCATCATCACTTGTTGATGATGAGGATTTAGTTCTCTTAGTTCTAAATGGTTTGTCAGATGAATACAATGCCTTTAAGACTACTATTAGAGCTAGATTTGATCCTGTTTCTAAGGAAGATTTATCCTCTTTGCTATGTTCTGAATCTATTCATATTGAGTCTTCTCTTAAACAAACACACGCCTCAGAGATTTCCTTTGCATATTCTGCAACTCGAGGTTCCTACAGAGGAAACTATAAAGGTTTTTTTCAAGATAGAGGTTCTTCAAGTTCTTCAAGAGGTAGAGAATGTGGTAGATTTCAAGGAGGTTCACAAAATAGTCAATATCACAGAGGATAAGGAGGTCAATATCATCAAAGAGGCAAATCAAACTCTTTTTCCAATAATATTGTGGTCTGTCAGATTTGTAGAAAGGTGAACCATGCAGCTTTGGACTATTGGTTCAGAATGGACTCATCTTTTCAGAATAATTTGCATCATTCTGCCACACCTACTACAACATCACATCCAATGAATTCGAATGCCTATGTTGCTTCAACCACAGCTCCATTTGCAACATCATCTTCTTCATCTCCTTCCAACTGGTTTCTTGACTTGGCTGCAACTAGTCACATGACTAATGATCTGCAAAATCTCTTCTATTGCCAGTCTTACCAAGGAAATGATCAAGTTGCTAGTGGAGATGGTACTACCTTGCCTATTACTCACATTGGTAATGGTATTCTTCCAACACCTACTTTTCCTTTTCATCTTACTAACATGCCTCATGTTCCTTCTTTTTCCTTCAACTTGATTTCAGTCCATTGATTAGCTGTAGATAATAACTGTACTGTTACTTTTGATGCAAATTCCTTTCTTATCCAAGACAAGATTTCTTAGAAAGTGTTGTATAAAGGCTTTTACTGTAATGGTCTCTATCATCTTTCCTCATCATCATCGGCATTTTCTTTTGCACCATCTTCTTTTCTAACTTGCTTCTCATGTACCACCAGATCTGCTCCAAATTGGCATTTTCGACTAGGTCACCATTCCTTAAAGAAATTTCTTCACATTTTGGCTCATGATCAGTTAGTGGCTAAATATGCTGTAAATCACAATAAAAATCTTGGTTTGTGTGAACATGGTTGTGTGTCCAAAAGCCACAGATTACTTTTTAGTTTGTCTAATTCTTCTGTAAATAAGCCCTTAGCCATCATTCATATTGATGTCTGAGGGCCATTTTCAACATCTTGTTCAGGCTATAAATACTATGTTTTTTTCATTGATGATTTCAGTAAGTTTACTTAGATTTTCCCTCTTCGTTATAAGAGTGAAGCCTTTACTAAATTTTTGGAATGCAAAATTTTTGGTGAAACTCAATTTTAGATTAAACTTCAAGTCTTGAGGAGTGATAATGGGAATGAATATCTCAGTCTTCCAATTCATAATTTTTTAAAACAAAAAGGCATTAATCATCAGTTAACTTGCCCTCATACTCTTGCTCAAAACGGTGTAGCATAAAGAAAACACAGACATTTAATTGAAACTACTATAACCCTCATGCATCAGTCTTCCATGCCCTTAGTCTATTGGTTTGATGCTATTACCGCAGTAGTATTTTTCATCAACAGATTATGTACTCTCAAGCTACATAATCACTCTCCTTTTGAGGTCTTGTTTTATCAAAAACTAGATTATTAGTTCTTAAGGTCCTTTGGTTGTAGATGTTACCATTGGCTTAAGCCTTATACTTCTCATAAGCTTCAACCTAGGTTTGTTTCTTGTGTCTATCAACCCTCTACCAAAGGATACAGATGTCTTGATCCTATTACTCATAAAGTTTATGACTCCAGACATGTTTTCTTCGATGAGTCTTGTTTTCCTTTCCAAATTTCTTCATCAATTTCTTCTTCTCCATTCACTACTCTTCCTACTTTGATTAATTTTTTCTGGTCTTCTTTTCCCAGATCTTCCTCTTAATTTTTTCCCTTTTCTTTTATATCTAAAATTGCTATATCAAATGTCCCTACTTCTTTAATCTCTCATTCTTCCTCTATTCCTCCTCCATCTAGTTCTTTCCCTCTTCCTCCTATCTCTTCTCCATCATAACCTCCTATGGCTTTAGCTTCCTCTGCCTTCTTCATATCAGATTCCTATTTCCTCCATATCCATTAATCTCCCTTTACTTCCTTCTTCCAATACTCATTCCATGGTTACTTGGTCTAAGAGTATGTGTTCTACTATGCCCTCTTCTTCTGTTTGTTTTCTTGCTTCTATAGAACAAATTGAACCTCAGTCTTATCAAAAAGCTGCTAAAATCCTAGCTTGGCAAGCTGCTATGCTAGATGAATACCAGGCTCTTCAGAAGCAAGGAACTTGGACTTTAGTTCCTCTTCCACCTGATAAACAAGCTATTCACTACAAATGGGTTTTCAGGCTCAAGAAAAATGCTGATGACTCCATTGTTAGGCATAAAGCCAAGCTTGTTGCAAAAGGATTTCTTCAAATTGAGGAGGTAGATTACTATGAAACATTTAGTCCAAAGGGCCAAGCAACCTACTATCCGAGTTCTTTTATGCTTAGCTCTTCATTATCATTGGACTATTAAACAACTTGACATTTCCAATGCCATTCTTCATGGCATTCTTAAAGAAGAGGTCTATATACAACAGCCTCAGGGTTTCATTGATGCTACTCATCCATCACTGACTTGTAAGCTTCAAAAAGCTCTTTATGGCTTAAAACAAACTCCAAGAGCTTGGTTCTCTACATTCTCCTCATTTCTCCTATCCCATGATTTTATTCAGTCATTGTGATTCTTCTTTATTTGTAAAGAAAACTCCTACTTCCATTATTGTTCTTCTTGTCTATGTTGATGATATTCTTCTCACTATAAGTGATCTACTCTATATCTCTACTCTTATTCAACAAATGCATTTTTCCTTTTCTATGAAGGAGCTCAGTCTTCTCAATTATTTCCTGGGCATTTCTATCACTTCTTCTCCTTTAGGATATGTTTTGTCTCAACAAAAATATGCTTCAGATATCTTAGCTAAGATTGGTATGAGTGATTGCAAATCTTATGCTTCTCCCATAACAACTAAGGTTGCTAGTCCAGTTGATGATGATCCTCCTTTTTCTCAGCCTAGTCTTTATAGAAGTTTAGTGGGAGCTCTTTAGATCTTATAATCACTAGGCCTAATCTTAGTTTTGTTGTCAACCATCTTTGTCAATTTATGCAAAATCCTTCGCACAGTCATTTTGTAGCAGTAAAGAGACTCCCCAAATATCTCAAAGGCACATTGCATCATGGCCTTCACTTTACCAGTGGTCCTCTTGTTCTTAATGCTTTCTTAGATTTAGATTTGGCTAGCACTATTCTTCATAGAAGATCTACCACAAGGTATTGTGTCTTTCTTAGTCTAAATCAAGTTTCTTGGTGTGCTAAAAAGTAGCCCACCGTATCAAGGTCCTCCTCAGAGGCAAAATATAGAGCTTTAGCTCAAGTTTCTGTAGAGTTAAGCTGGCTTGGCATGTTTCTTGCAAATCTTCATGTGCCTGTTTTTGTTTCCACACTCTAGTGTGATAATTTGTCTGCTATAGCTTTGGCTCATAATCAAGTGTTTCATGCTAGGACCAAGCACATTGAAATAGATTATCATTATGTCAGAGAAAGAGTGGCTGCTAAGAAGCTTGTACTGACCAACTTGCAGATATTCTCACAAAACCACACTCAGTGTCCTGATTTCACTACTTGTAAAGAAAACTTTAGGTCCTTCAAAGTTTGAGGGGGAATGATAAGGATCATAAGTTGAAGTTGAACAGAGACACAAGGCAACCTCAACTGAAGCTAAACATAGGGTAGCCTTAGCTAAGGATGCAGCCACAGTCCATAATCATAGTAAATACCAAAGCTGCAGCCTTAGCCATAGCCAGAGATACAGCAGCTAAAGAAACATCAGTTACATGCACATCAACCGCTGTAACTCAAGCCATCTCAAGACTGTCTTAGAGCAAGTTGTTTGTTTGTTAGAACTATAGTTAGGTAGTTATGGTTAGGGTAGGTTAGATAGTTAGCAGTTATGGTTAAGCCATTGAACATATATATAATATCCTAGATCCTCTCTGTAATTGATATTGAATGAATTGAATCACATTTTCTTTACCTACTTCAACTTTACTACGTCTATCCTCTATTTTGATTGTCTTATCACATGTATGCCTACTATTTTACAAGCCAATCCTAGGCTACCTCATTATGTCTACCTTCGACCAAATACACATCTAAAACTACGTTTGGACCAAATTCTATTCACAAATACATACACAGTTTGTAGGCTTGGTGAAATCATCATTTCCATTCGAATTTGATTATTTCGTAGTGCATGCGCCTTTTATATAAATAAACTCTCAGTCACCTTATGGTTGTACCCTATTTCAAGTATTATGCAAACTAGTACTTAAATTTTATTTATGGATACATAAGCAGCCGATAGGCTTAGTCCCATTCCCTTTGATTTGTAGTTTTTTCAATGTGTATGCCAATTTAAAATTAAATCATTAATGCCTCAATGTACTTGTCATTCTCCCTAACTACGTCTGCACCTTAAACTACGTTAGGATTTGATTCCATGGATACGTAAGCAATCCATAGGCTTCATCCAACTCAATTACACCTCTAGCCACCTTATATTGCTTGCATTCCTCTATAGATAGTGTCACGACCCAAACCCGCTCCTAAAAGTTTGGTCGATCACCGGCTTGTACTTAGGCCTCAAAACAAAATTTTAACATAATATTTATTCAAATACAGGGCCTTAAGCGAAAGCATATACCGAAAATAATAATAGAACGTCATTGAGTAGTGCTTAAATACTAGGATCTTAAACATTACATCATATATACAAATGCCACATACGTAGTTCATGAATATACAGTCCAAGTCATATGGGTACTAGGCAAAAGTTCACAACCCAAAATTTACGTATAAACCTAATGCGCAACAAAAGCCATCATAGCCTGAACAAAACTAAGCTTGGTAAAGTATACTACGTCTCTACACGAAGACACTTCCTGGGTGGCTTGATAGAGAGGCGGACCTCGATACAACTCTAGTGTTGATCCCCGATGGCTCACCTGCATATATATAAAATAAAAGGGTGAGTTAACAACCAGTGAGTAATATTAAAGTAAAGAGGTTAATGAATGATGTCCTTAACATTAAGAAAACATATTTCACAATTCTGAAATGTATCTTAAATCATGTTAAAACAAACATTTATTGTATCAAAATCCATGCTTTTTCAATGGATTACGTATTGGATCCCATCACAAAACATTTTGCGTGGTACGTGATACGCCCACTTATACAAAGGGTTAAAATCACATTTCAAAATAGGACATCCATTCATGTATATCAAATAACATTTCGTAAACATGAGTCATATAACGATGTAAAAACATTCATATTCATATCATATTTTCTGAATGACCTCAGGTCCATATATAACAAAACGGCCTTGGACCCAATCATATATCAAATGATCTTAGGTCAAAACGTATCATATCATATCATTGTATCTTGTCATGGAGTAGATGGAACATCGACATGTCTCCACCTCTCCTTGGGCCCAATTCATGTATGTATGGACTCAAGAGGTGTCTCGTACGGATTCTAGAGGTGACTCTCACTGTAGCACTTAGTTTCGTATAGCACTTTGTTCCATACCAAAGATAATAGGTCTTAAAAATCGAACAATTCATATTATGCCATAACATAAATGGAATGGATAAACAGAACGGCCTTGGGCCCACCATATCATATTATAAACAATTCACATTTCTTGTTCATAACTCATTTCACATTTCTTGGAAACTTGTTCATTTTTATAAAATGCAATATTTAGAGAATCATGCCATACATAAATTAAATATAGATAATGAAAAACATATTTTTACTATACTATTACTCACAATGATAGGTTTCTGATAGTAGTTGGACGATGTCCTCGCCTTGACCTACAACCACAATTACATAACACAACATATGAATATAACCGATCCCTTTCTTTGCTCTGTAATCAATTAGTTATGTTGGTTCTGAATTCATTAGTCCTCAATAGGTCATAATCTGTGTCTAGGAAAATAGAAGGGAACGAAAGGAAACTGGTTAGAAGAAGAAATAGCATGAAACCAGTAGACAAAAAGTGAACAACATTCACTAATTTGAGAATATCTATTTGTATACTTAGAATTTGGATATGAGACCACCACCATTGAAAACTAGACTTCTGAGGCTTGAATTTAGGCTCAAGAATCACTTAAAACGGAGTCTGGATGAGAGAGATATACTTATTTAAAGTTGGGCTGAAACAGAGGTGCCCCGCACCTGCGGAAAACAGGGCCGCACATGTGGGAATTGGGCCGCATGTGCGGGACAATGTGCTTTTATTTCAGAATCAATTTGGGTGCTGGAAATGGATCACGCATAAGTGAAGCCCCACCGCACGTGTGGCTCGGGCAAAACTGTTGTCTGAAAATTTGTGTTGGTTCTATCACTTGTTTTTCCATTTTCTAAGCTAGGTTTCAACTCAAATCACTCAAAATCATGTAAAACTAATGGAAAACATGAGATTATGCTTGTTTTCTAAATAAAAATATCAAAAATACAATGAATCTTCAAGTAAGGAAGATCAATCTCCTTATTTAGTTCTTTTTCAAACTTTTTCAAAACTTCTTCTTCCATATTCACATAGATCTTCATTTCATATACAATTAACCATACAAAACCTCAAGATTAAGGCTCAACTTCTCATAATCAACTTTAAGATAAGAAAATATAATGAAATTGACTCTTAAATCAAGCAAATCTAAAGAATCAAGGTTCAATTTCATGAAGAGAGCTCATTTAAGCTTGTACTTCAAAACCTTAACTCAATTAGGTGTTTAATCTTCATCTTGAGTCATGAATTCAAACAAATAATTGGTTAATCCCAAGAAGTTGTTGATTTCTACATATCTCAATTCAAATCCTTACTTTTCTCATAAATCTCTTCAAGTTCTTCTTCTTCAATTTTGTCTTCAAATTCCATGGATGTTGAACTCTCTCTCTTTCTCTAGAAACTTTCTCTCTCTTTCTCAGTTTTTCTCCAGAACTGCTTCCTCAAAATATCTCTCTTTATTCTCTTTTTTTTGTTGAGCCAAGCAAGGCTTATATACATATATATATATATATATATAATACTTAATGAAAATCAATTTAATTCATTCTGAATCAGATTTTTATGAAACTTCATACTAGGCTCTAAAAATCATGCTAATCATAACTATGTGCTCCATTCTGGTTTCTGAAGCCTCTAAGGCCTTCAATTTGCATTGTAAAGTTGCAATTAAACCACCCAAACACACCTTAACGAATCAGACGAAATAAATTTTCAATTAACCTTCCAAAATGGTTCTGAAAATTCCCATTAGCATATCCATGTACTCAATTTCAGTTTCTGAACCCATAAAAGTCGGCAATTTCAGTTTTAAAGTCGTAACTTAACAGATAATTCCTCAATTCAAATAGATATAATTAAATTAAAGCACATTACCCATAATTAAATAAAGATAATTTCTTATATGTATTTTGGGGTCATTACAGATAGTCTCTACCGAACTGCATTGATCTACGTTTAGACTAGATTCCATTTGCAAATATAAACACAACCTGCGAGTTGCGTCCAACTTACATCTTTTGTCTCAGTAGCCTTCTAGTGCCTCCTAGTACGGTCCACCTTACCTCACAACTGAACTACATCTAAACCTGATTCAATCCATGAATATGTAAGTAGTTTATAGGCTTAGTCCAATTTCCAATCTTTTCATACACACTTGAACTACAATTGGACTTCATTGCGATCATGGATATGTAGGAAGTCTCCGAGTTAGTTCAATTCTCCATTTTCATTTCATTTCCTTATTGATAACATTCAATATCTTAAAGTATGTGATGACCCTCATAACATACAAAAATTTTGAAACTGCAAATTGTTCTATTTGGAGTGAAAAAGACAACTTTCTAGACCAAAATCAATCCACTTATTCAATGGCCTAACCAAGAGAATCAAATAACAAAAAGGTATATCAAGGTGCCTAACACCTTTCTTACTCATAATAATAAACTCTCAAGCCTAGCTCTTGTTTGCAAAGACCATAAATGAAAGTCACTCTTGTTGTAGAGGAGTTGGTAAACCACACATCAATGGAAACTAGCTAGGGACGTAATTTCAGCCGAGCCTGTTAGGCCGACCGCCTCAGTCAGGTGTTCCGCATTTTTTCGAGCGAGCTGTGTCTTATCGTGGGTTGAAAAGTGGGGCCTAGGCCTAAGCCCATTCAGATTCGGGCTTAAGGTTGGGCCTAGTAGGCTTTTTTTTTTTTAAATGAAAAATAAACGATAAATATATTATATATATATAGATTATTTATAAGGGATAAAAAAGAAAAAGAAAAATTAGACTAGAAAATTTTAGTTAAGATTAATGAGATATATGGTTATGTTTCATGTGGTGGTATTTAAATTTAATTATGTATGACTTATGTTTTTTTTTTTTTTTGTTATGACTAGAAAAGTTTAAAATTATGTAATTTGTTTTTTTGAAATGAATAATTTAATATATATCAAAATGAAACTTTCAATATTACAATCATTAAATTAAATAGATAGCATTTATTGAATGAATAATTTTTATTTCAAAATAAAATAAAATATTACAAAAATTTATATCATTAAATAAAATAGATGTAGATTATTAATAATGGTAGAACAATTGTATCACTATAGGTCAAGTACATCCCAAATAGGTTGATACTTATTAACCTACCAATCATTTGCATTATACTCCACCTCAATCATCTAATATAAAAAAAGTAATGAAATGAAATAGTGAAAAATAAATTTTGATCAATCATCAGAAGAGACAGACAATTCACTCATGTTGCTCGAGGATATGCCATCCAAATTGGTTTGAATTATCTCATTTTCACTATAATTTTAACTTCTCGTAAGCACATGCATATGAGCTTTGGATATTATCAGTGCCTTAACCATTTGGGACGAAAGCCTATTGAGATAATCTCTCAACATCTATCCACCTGTACTAAAAGTTGTTTCAGAAGCAATTGTAGAAATATGAATGGTTAGTATATCACAAGTTATCTGTGAAAGTATAGGCTACATAGGTTCATTTTGTTTCCACCAATCTAAAATATCAAACTTTTCGGTATCATCCGTTGGTGGGCTATCCAAATAATATTGAAATTCAGAATTATTTACGTTTGTATGTTGAGATATTCTTTAACTTTTTATTGTTGAAAAAGCACTTAGGGGGTGTTTGGCATGTGCTAAAATAGCACATACTATTTTAGCACATTATCCTATTTGAGTCACAAACATCTTATTTGGATCACATCACCTCTTTAACATATCACTTCAAACTCAACAAATATTTCACATTTTTCCATAAAAAAAAGTCAAAAAGTATACTTATTTAGATCATCCCAAATACCCCCTTAATCTTCTACCTTGAGACGAGGCTAGTGTAGTGTGTATATGTGTATTTTCAGCTGCAACTATGATGTATTCTTCAAATATTTTTTTACATGGGTTCATAGTAGGAGGCAAATTGTTCTTGATCAGCAAAAATATGTTCTAAAAATTCTTGTAAACCGATTTCTTTACATCTAGGATCAATTCTTATGGTTAAACCTAAAAAAGGAGGCAATTGATCAAAATATTTATCTTTTTTTTTTTCATTACAGTAATAATGGTTACATAATATTTATTACTCATATATTTTGTAAAAGCTTTTATTATTTTGTCTAATATATGTAAAACAAATGGTGAAGAAGGAATATATATATATATAAGAAAATAATTTTGTTGCAAATTTTGTTGCACTATCAAAAACTTTGAAAAAAATCTTTATATAACGCTACTTGCCCCCAATTCAATTATGTGGGAGTTAGTACTCATCCTATTGATATTGTTGCAATAAGTAAATCTTTTTTTTTTTTTTTTTTTTTATAAGCTCTCTTTAACATATTATATGTGAAATTTAACTTACTATCTATATCTAAAACTATTTTTTTAAATAGCATACTTTCTCGTTGACAAATTTTTTTATACTTCGAAATTCAATTAGCAGAAGACATAATAGTAACAACTATATTTTTTAATTACCAGTACAGATGTCTCATATACATGCATAACTCTTTTAACAATCAAGTTTAAATATGAGCACACCAACAAACATGAAATAAATTACCATCAACAAGTAATTCTAAAGTTAATTTCAAACGGGGTTATAGTCTAATTATAATACGTTGCATTATCTAAACTAATCGTAAATATTTTATTTTGAAAAACCCACTCATATAATACATTTCTTATTTCTACACTAAACGAATGATCAATGTATGAAAGTTCAACTAATCTAAGTGAAATAATTTTTTTATTTAATTTCCAATCATTAATAAAATGTGCAATGATATATTGATATTCTAAACTATTATTTGACCACATATCAGATGTTTAACAAATTCTTCTATTTAATTTTTTGAAGATGTTAAATATGGGGACATATTTTTGGATAGTCCACGCAGCCGAGGTTGTTAGCTGAGGTGCCACGTGGGCGAACCATGATGTCGAGATATGGTGCGATGATACCGAAATTTGAGATATTTGGATAAAGGACTAGAGTCCTAGATGACATCAAACTATCTATTTAGATAGAGGACTAGAGTCCTAGATTGGGAGAAGACTTCAGTTTGGATAAAAATAAGACTCTTAGAGAGTTTATCCCAATCCTACTGGGAGTCCAAGATTAGCAGTAATCTAGAGTCCATTGAAGCAAGGCTTCTATTGGGACTAGGTTTGTGTTGGATATAAAAGGGAGGTACCCACATGGGTCTAAGGTATGTTTTTTATGCTCTGTCTAGTGAGTTAAGCACCATTGGTTATCTTTGAGAGATATTTTACTGACTTGATCGTCAGAGTGCCCCCCAGGTGGACGAACCACCGCGGGATTCTTATATTTCTGTAACTGGTTGTTCAGGCTTAATCTATTCTCGCGGTTTCCAATTGAAGTTTCCCATTTTAGTTGTGTGGTTGGAAATCAACACCCACAATTTGGCGCCGTCTATGGGAACTTAAGAAGAATAGATGGCCAACAACGAGTAGGGAGAAAAGATTAGGGACGACATCCCTAGTGGGGATGGTAAACTTGCCAATCTAAATGTGAAGAAAATCGTAATGAAGGAGTACAAGATCAAAATCCTGGGGAGAATAACATCGGCCAAAAGGGACATGCACCAAAAAAAGCAGGCCGAGATAAGTACTACTGTAAAAGCAACCTTCAAGTATGGAGGGATAGATGCAAAAGAAAAGACGAGAAAACTAAAAGACATGACAAATAAGTTGACAGATCTACAAACAGTGGTCAACCTCATGATGCAGAACAACGTAATGCAACCGACATCCCTATTACAAGACATGTCGGCACCAGCAACCAAAACTGGTGCCCAGAAAACAAGATCTCGGCCTAGATGAGTAGGTTCGAGAAGGCAAGAGCTCAGCCTAAGTGAGCAGATCACGGATTCCAGATCTCGAATCCCAGATCCTAGAAGACAAGATCTCAACCTAGAAGATTAAGTCCAAGAAGACAAGAGCTCAGTCTATGTGAGCAGATCGCAGATTCCAGATCTCGAATCCCAGATTCCAGTACTTGACGATGTTTCTAAGCGAAACATGACGAATAACTCAAACTTATTATATGGCAGAGTTGAATTGCACTTGCATATAATAGAGTTGAACTAAGTTGGCGATATTTCTAAGCTTAAACATGATTTAATAACTTAGACTTATTATATGACAGAGTTGAGTTATACTTGCATATAATAGAGTTGAACTAAGTTGGCGATATTTCTAAGTGAAACATGACGAATAACTTAGACTTATTATATGGCAGAGTTGAATTATACTTGCATATAATAGAGTTGAACTAAGTTGGCGATGTTTTAAGCTAAACATGACTTAATAACTTAGACTTATTATATGGCGGCGTAGTTGAATTATACTTGCATATAATAGAGTTGAACTAAGTTGGCGATGTTTCGATTGAAACATGACGAATAATTTAGACTTATTATATGGAAGAGTTGAATTATACTTGCATATAATAGAGTTGAACTAAGTTGGCGATGTTTCTAAGTGAAACATGACGAATAACTTAGACTTATTATATGGCAGAGTTGAATTACGCTTGCATATAATAGAGTTGAACTAAGTTGACAATATTTCTAAGCGAAACATGATGAATAACTTAGACTTATTATATGGCAGAGTTGAATTATACTTACACATAATAGAGTTGAACTAAGTTGGATTAACATAGACCTGTCATATTGGCAGAATCAGACACAGATTGGAACTAAGTGCATATTAATCAGATTAACAAAGAGACCAAGGTTGGTAACCTCGGCCATTCCTTTCTTTGAATCTGGCCTCGGTGACAAAGTCAAAGCCACATGCTTAGTGAGAACTCAAGTGGAACTTAAGATCACATTAGGGGGCAGAGGGCTGGAGAATGATGCATGGGAGTTGTAATCAACAAGCTGAAGTTAGTTTAACACTTGTTGAAATTTTGAGAAAAATTTACAAGTTGAAGTTAAGCCGAGGTTATGTCAAAGGAAGATTGGTTTAACACTTGTTGAAATTTTAAGAAAAATTTACAAGTTGAAGTTAAGCCAAGGTTATGTTAAAGGAAGTTGGTTTAACACTTGTTAAAATTTTAAGAAAAGTTTACAAGTTGAAGTTAACCCAAGGTTATGTTGAAATAATAGAAGACAGAGGTCCTGATAAGTAAAGAGTGAAGTGGCAAGTTGTAAATAACACTTGTGAAAATATTATAATAAATATTTTCAAGTGTTAGGTCAAAGCTGAGATAAAACTGCTAGTGGATATAGTCGAAGTATTCCGCACCGAGAAGATTACACAGTTAATGTGTACATTAAAGACATGCAGAATATTCTAAGTATGAAAACATGCAAAGCATAGAAGAAAAGCAGTAAGCATACATGATGAAAGTAATATTCAACACTTAGAAGAAAATAGAAGGGTTGCATTGAAAAGGGACAACTTGTTCAAGTACATAAATAGGCACATCGGCCTAACAAAACAGATACTGTTCAAAACAGAGAAGAAAATTACAAAGAAAATGTACAATGGAAAGAAAAATTCCTAAGTACTAGGATCTTGTGCATTGATCTCAGACTATTTAACCTCGGCTGTTGGCATTGTTTCGGTCTCGGTAGATAACTAGGTAGACTTCTCGACCGTGATTTCGGCATTGATTTCTAGAAGAGTCTGGTTCAGGCTTTTTGCAGCGGCAGTGATCTCGATTTCAGAAGTATCGGCCTTCTTTGGTGAGGTGCTCTTGGAGACCTCATCCTCGTCCTCCTCAATCGAGTCCAGGACTTGATCATTTAAAGTAGAGGACTTGGCCTCAGCAACAGAGTAGGGGACTTGGCCCCAGCAGCAGCTTTAGATTCTTTCTCGGCAACCTCAGCCTCGGCCTTTTCCTTGTCTCCGGCCTTCTCATCATCGGCCTCTTCTACTTCCTTGGCCTCATTCTTAGATTGATTGGGAAAGGAAGGGAAAGGGATATTGAGCTGACCCATATCATGGAGGGGAGAGTCTTCGGGGACAAACATCTTTTTGTGGGCTGTCATCCAGTCAAGATAGTAGCCTTTGTTGTAGGCCGTGTTGACTTGTTTTTTCAGCCTTGGCAATGGCCTCGCTTTAAGCAAAGAATTTGGTCCACTTGCTTCGTGTGTTTCTCTTTCGAGATATTGAGTTGCTGGAGGCATGAGCATGTCGGATTGACTATAAGGAGATGGAGTGGATTGCACAGTTATGACATCAGGGATGTCAACAAGAAGGTCTTCTACGACGTTGGTTACGACAATGGTTACTCACAGATAAGGCGATTGAAAAATTATCAAGGTCTAAGGTTGGAAGCTTAGGACCTCGGTGTTTCCTGTTCCTGGTTCTAGCTGCAAGATTGTCACTATGTCGGTGTTTGCACTGCCATTGAAATTGTGGATTGATACGTAGAGCAGTTGATGAAGTGCTTGGTTGCTAGCCTAGTTCAACTAATAGAGTTTGAACCTGGGGCACGAATGGATTATTCATGCAATGAATGCTTCAAGAACAACGATGATGGTTTGTAGAGGCAAAAAGAGAGAGTCTGGGGACACAGATAGAGGCAAAATAAAAAAGATAGCAAAAAGTTATGATTTCGAGTCCTTAGGCGACATGCTCGTGCTGATATTAGACGGCTGGGGGCAAAACTGATGCGACACGATGGAAATGATGATGATGTTGATTAAGAAGTGCGATCTCAGTTGAGATGATCTCGGTTGAGATGACAATCTCGGTTAACATAATGATTTTAGTTGAGATGTTGAATTTGGATAGGAGCAGAACTTGTTTATTCTTGGTTTCTTATGAGATGATACTAGGATCTTGATGTTCTTGAACTAGCAAGTCATGATCTCTGTTAAGATGTTGGACCTAGATGAGATAGAACATAATGGTTCTTGTTTCTTGATTCTTGACGAGTGGACATATGAGTCCTTATTTCTTGGCGTCGACAAGTTACAATCTCGATCGGAGGAGTACATGTATAGGTTCCATCACCTCAGTTTGCCGAGGTAATAGAACCTAGGGAGCAGTTGTGGGGACATATTTTTGGGTAGTCCACATGGCCAAGGTTGTTAGCCGAGGTGCTACGTGGGCGGACCATGTTGTCGAGATATGGTGCGATAATACCGGAATCTGAGATATTTGGATAGAGGACTAGAGTCCTAGATGACATCAAACTATCTATTTGGATAGAGGACTAGAGTCCTAGATTAGGAGAGGACTTCAGTTTGGATAAAGATAAGACTCTTAGAGAGTTTACCCCAATCTTACTAGGAGTCTAAGATTAGCAGTAATCCAGAGTCCATTGAAGCAAGACTTCTATTGGGACTAGGTTTGTGTTGGTTATAAAAAGGAGGTACCCTCATGGGTCTAAGGTATGTTTTTTATGCTCTGTCTAGTAAGTTAAGCACTATTGGTTATCTTCGAGAGATATTTTACTGATTTGATCATCGAAATACCCCCGGGTGAACGAACCACCCCGGGATTCTTATATTTCTGTGACAGGTTGTTCGGACTTAATCTATTCTGCCAGTGCTCTCCAGCTGAGTTCCCCCTTTTGGTTGTGTAGTCGGAAATCAACGCCCATATTAAATAATTCACTTTTAGTATCTTCAGATTTCTTTAAAATCCTATTTCTAGTAATATTTCTTGAAAAACTTTGATATTGCGATACAAAACTTTCATAAACTATTTCTGAAAAAAAAGAGGACATTCACTAGTAGTAAAATGTTGTTCTTTTTTAATAATATAATAAACTACAGAATTTTGTGCACGTATAGGATCATATGAAAATATTTGCTAATGATCAGTTCATGAAGTCTCTATTTGCATTTGACTTCTAATATTAAGTTGTTAACTTTGTAAATGTTTGTTAACATGTCTTTTGAGATGATTAGTGTCTTTTGTAGATGCAACACTAAGTAAATGTGAATAATATTTACATTTTGCTTTAAATATAATTGCATCATCAGGATTATTTACAGATATTTTTTCGAAATGATCCCCAACACTACTAGTCTTGCTCCTAAATGATGATCCAATTGTTGAAAGAGAGAGATTAGGAACATTAGAAGGAGAATCAATATATTCATTTTGTGTAGTATATGCATCAATATAGACATAAACATTAGGAATATTAGGATATATAGTAATATAAGTAAAATAATATATAACAACTAACAATTAATTTAAATAATGAGTAAACAATAATAACTAATGTATATTAAGAAATAATTAATGTAACAAAATGAGTAAACAATAAATTTAATTTAAATAACTAATGTTACTGACTGCTAAATGTGATATAAAAATTAGTTTCTTCTAATAAAAGATTCTTCTTACACAATTACAATTGCCACGTAGTTATGAGATTTCAAAATTAATTGAAAGAGTTGAGAGTTGAGGGAGATTGAGAGTTTGAGAGAAACAATTGTTTATAATAAATAAAATGGAAAAGAGGTGATATTTATAAGAATTTGTGTGAGGGAGGTTAATTTGTACAAAGAAAAAAAAAAAAAATTTGTCGTTGGGCGTGTTAGATGGTCAAATGACCATTTGAATTATTTATTTATTTGAATTTTTTGACCTTTGGGAGACAAAGAGCTGTTGGGGTGGGCTGCAAGTCGGGGTGGGCTGCAAGTCGGGGCGGGCCGGGCTGCCTACATGGGCATGGCGCAATTTTTTTGGGCCAGGCCAGGCTTCCAAAGAAAGGGTGTAGACCCAAGGTTTCGAGTCAGGCCGGGCTTGAACCCAGGCCTAGTCAGGCTTCGACGATCTAGGTGGGTAGATTTTGGACCCCTTGCGGGCTTATGGGCCATTTTTACACTACTAGAACTAACATATTTTCACTTCTTTTAAAAATAAAATATTTACTTCTTTTAAAAATAAAATATTTTTTCAGTCCATTCGGCCTGAGTGACTCGACATACTTAAATTTTTGTTAGGTTATGACTCAAAAATTTTCAGAAAGTTGTTCGAAGTCCAAACACACCCTTGGTTGATAATTATCAATTTATTGCACAAAGTTAAGATCTACTGGCCTGCGGTACATGTACACCCACGGTGGGAAAAATCCGAGCACGACACTCAATAGGTTAATTTTGATGAATTAGTGACTTGAACTGACCTATTAAACAATTTGAAAATTATAGTCAAGAATTTAAAAAAAAAAATGAAAGGAAAATTACAATAAAAAAATTTCAAAGTTTGACTTTTGTAAGAAAATAAATTCTAAATTTTTAATGAGCGAATTACACTAACAGTCCCTGACTTTTCAATTGTGACACATTCAATTATTAATTTTGAATCTTGCTTCAAATAAGAATAATTGAAGATACTATTGCTAATTTCAAGAAGAAAGTTGTCAATTTGATAAAATATAAATTAATTTGACAAAAATAAATATCAAAAAAATATTTTGAAATTTTTAAAATTTATTTCTACCCACCCACCAAAGATAAAATTATGTAAAATTAACAAATCTTTTACGCATTTATTTATTTATTTACCAAATTAATTTTTATTATGTGTTTGGATGATAATCAGTAATGTGTGGTTGTTAAGTTTTTAATGTGTAATCAATATATTTAGTATATGAAATGTTTTTAATTTTTAATTTTTTGATTTAATAATGATATCAAAGTTGTCACCATATTTGAGTTTTGAAAAAAAAAAAAAAAAAAAGAAACTAATTTAATGAAAATAAAAACAACCATCCATTATGTGATCATCACCCAAACACACAATAAAAATTAATTTGGTAAAAAAATAATAAATGTGTAAAAAATTTATAACTTTTACATAATTTTATCTTTGGTGGGTAGAAATAATTTTTAAAAATTCAAAAATATTTTTTTGTTATTTATTGTTATCAAATTAGTTTATATTTTATCAAATTGACGACTTTACCCTTGAAATTGAGTAATGATATGTTCAATTGTCCTTATTTGGAACAAGATTCAAAATTTAGGATCAAGTGTGTCACAATTAAAAAGTCAGGGATCAAAATGACACAAGCTCCAAACTATAAGGACCGTTAATGTAATTTGTCCATTCTTAATTTTATTAATTTAAATCTTAAATTTATAATTTGTTTTCAATCTAAACCATTTGTCTATTTTTGTTAAGTAAAATCGATAAAAATGAGTATTTTAGTCAATAAATTCAATAAAAAGAATATTTTTGACATTTTATATATATTTACATTGAGTTTAATAACTAAAATACTATTTTTCATCGGTTTTACTTAATAAAAATATGATAATGGTTTAGATTAAAAACAAATCAAAATATTAAGATTTAAATTGACAAAATTAAAAATTAAAGATTTATTTTACTAGAAGGTTCTAATTCTAAGATTTTATTTTATTTTCTATAATTGTCTCAAACATTAACAATTTGCATTATTTGTAGAACTTTTGGATGCGTTATAGCATTACATTAAACTAAAAATTTGAAAAATTCAATTACTTACTGTTGCCAAAAAAAATAAACTTTTTCAAACTAACATATCTAATTAAAAAAGAATTAAAGAAAGGGGAGAGGTTTCAGTGGAGGAACTGTAGGGTCATGTTGGGCTTACTACGATCTTCACTTTGTTAATATAAATTATTGTTTTAATTTGATTATACATGTAAATTATTTAATTAAAAAATTAAATTAATAATTATAATCATGTGTCTTGATGGTATTTTGCAACAAGGCAATGATAATTTTATAAATAAATCGTTAATTTATTTTCAGATAAATTTATAAAATCATATATTATAATTATTGAATTAATTTAATTTTTTATATAAATAATATATCCAATCAAATAAAATAAACAATTCAATTCGAGGAATTGGAGCCTCTAATAAGCCCCACATGGCCTAACAGCATATCCAATCCATTTATACACTAGAAAGATGCCACTCCCTAAAGAAAAATACAACCTCATCTCTTTGAGGCTAAATGACACTGACACTCTTAAAATTTATATTTACAAAAATGCTTTAGAGTTTTAATATAGAAGCTTTAATAGTTCTAATGAGAAGGTGAGACTGATGTGATGTTTGTGCCTTGCTTTGTTTTTTTTTTTTTTTTGCTTTGACACATCACTAGAGCTCAAATTAGAGCTCTAAATTTAGAGCTCTCTAACATTTCCCTTATATTTATTATAGTTTTTCTTTTCACTTTTTAAAAATTACATTCCCTTCTTGAAATTTAAAATCTCATTACAAATTGCTCCCTGAGGTTTAAAGTTTCATAACAGTTCCCTCTCACCGTAATAATCATCATACATAAAATTAAATTAATAAGGGAAATCAGTATAATTTTCCAAATATGAAGGGAAAAATTATAATAAACATAAATTTTGGGGGTGTCAATGTAATTTTTCCTATCTTTAATTTTACGTTTGGAGTTGTAGCTAGCAGTAGTAGTGAGTTTTGTATACTCGTATCAACCTCTTTTTCGTGCACTTCACCCCTTTGTATTTTTCATTTAATATTTTTAATGAATTTTTTTTATTGATAAAAAAAGGGGAAAAAAATACAAACTATGAGGTTGCATACGAATTGATTTTTTTAATAATTAATTTTTTTTTTTTATAAAAAATCGTGTATGAAAATAAAAAGAATAAATTGAAATTTATAATAATTTTTTTACTTTTTAACTAGAAATCAAAAATTTCAAAATAAAAAATATTTAAAACCCTCATAAATCTTTCACAATTTAATTTATAATGATGTGATTTCACAAGTGTCAAATTTTAATTGATTAGACATTCAATGATATATGACCCACTACTCTTGTCATATCATTGTAGATACATTTATAGATGTAAAATGTGAGTATCTAACATTGTTGTTTTAAAATAACCCATAATAGCAAGAAAAATGTTTGAAAACTCTAATCAATCTACCCCTAATGACATGAAATGAACCATGTGAATGAGAGATTTACACTCCTTATTCTTTCTTTCTCTATCACTCTCTATTCTCTCTTTCTATCTCATTAGTAATCAAAATGAAAGTAATATATTTACGTTGCATTTAGTTTGGGGATTTGAGAAGTGATTCTAAAAAAGAAAATGAAAAAGATATGTGAGAGGGTAATTTATATACAAGTGGGCCGAGCTGGGTGTTGGGCCTTAAGGCCGAAATAAAAAGGCTTGCGCAGTTAGGGCCGTGTAAGTTATTCCGGTTTGGAGAGGTAGCTTTGAAGATAGACCGGTCACGCAGCCGTGGTGAATAGCCCGGTCTTCGGAGGACTTGGTTCTACTCCGGTTGAGTGGAGTAACTCAAATGTTTCGGTCTTCGGTGATTACTTCGGTTGTAGCATGTGAGAGACCGAAGTAAGCTATGGTTTGCAGAAAGCTCGGTTTTAATTCCCTTATGGATAGCTCGGTCTAAGTATGGGAAAGCCGAGGTAAGGGAGAGTAAAATGAGGGCCGAAGTAATTGTTACTTCGGTCCTGAAAGTAGTTCGGCCATAAGAAGAACCATCTCACTTGGTTTAAGCAGTGAGGAGGGTGTTGGAGGGTAAGCATTATCTTTCAAGAGTATGAGTCCTACGGGGACTCTATGTAAGGAGGAGTAATCCTAGGAGGACTCTGCACATGGAGGAATAAGAGTCCTACCAGGATTGTGCCACGCGAAACCTATATAAGCTCACCAATATCACCTTTGGAGAGGTAATGCAACTTTGGCTCCCTGAATACATTGAGCTTTTGCCTGTTTATCTTGCTTATTGACTTAGGCATCGGAGAGGCTTCCGGCACACACCCGCCGGCTAGCTCACGTTGGTATTTTCAGGTAGTGGAACAACGTCGTACGGAGGAACGCAGACTTGATCAACAGGATTATACGATAAGGTATATTTCTTTCCCGTACAATTGGCGCCGTCTGTGGGAATTGCAGACAGGAACAACCTCTTGATCAAGTTTTTCTCGAACATCAATGGCGAACAACGAAGAACTGCCTCAGTCCGCCATTGACGGACAAACTCCAGAATGAGGTGCAAGGCGCGAAGGCCTACCTTTGGTCCCTCCCATGGCGAACCTGGAACCACAAAGGCAGAATTCCAGGAGGGATACGAGGGGACGAAGGAGGAATAGCAGCCCTCATCCCTCTCGTTCGCAAAGCCCAGAAAGACAAAGGCGCAGAGTTGATCCTCAAATTCTGGAGGATCGCGTCAGAGAGCAAGACGAACTGATCCGTAAGATGGCGGCGGACATGGAGTCTCTGAAGCGCCAGATAAAAGGAAAAGAAGTGGCGACAGGAGAGGGGCGCAACAAGAAGACGCCCCCACGCCACTCAGAGGGTCGTGGTAGGAATTCTACACCCTCTCAACTAGAGGACAGAAGCCTCAGGACAGGCGAAACGTGAACCATATCTTCCAGGACTCGCTACCTGTGTCCGAGAGGACGAGGCCCGAGAGGTCATACATCGAGGGAGTACCTCTCGCCGTCACATACGCATCATACGAGGTCCAGACAGACGGAATTACCTAGGTCGTCCGACCTAAGGTCCATGTTGGAAGAAAAGGCACGATGGAAGGAGGACGCCAGTATGCGTGATCCCCACAGGTTCCTGCCTTTGCCGATTAGCTCCTCGGACGCATGGAAGCGTCGAGGTTGGAATGCCAAGGCCGACTTGGCATACGAACCGGATAAGGCATTGGCAAGGTCGCAGACCTCGCCATTCGCCCCAGAGATTGAGAACGCGCCCCTTCCGTTAGGCTTCCTACAACCCAAATTCACGACATATGAAGGAAAGACGGACCCTTACACCCACTTTCGCCACTTTCGCCAGTTATGGTCAGATCCCGTGAATGAGGCGTTGATGTGTATCCTGTTTCCTTCAAGCCTCGGCGAACTAGGCTTGACTTGGTTTGAGAAGCTTCAGAGGGCAAGATAGCCTCGGGCGCAATTGGCGATTGTAACGCTGTTGGAAGCGAACACAAAGACCCGGTGGAGATCGACTACTACTCTCCATCGACATGGGAGATAAGGAGACTCGAGGTCATACAACAAGCATCTTGGGAGACATTCAACCAGATTGGGGATCGCCCAACCAACCTCGCCATTGTGCAAGACAAAGAGGCCTTCCAAATGAACAGATGAGGACTCTATCACCATGACACCACCCCTCACCATGGAAGCCCTAATGGAGAGAGTGCATCAGCACATCAGGGTATAAGAGGATGGCGCTCGTGCCAAAGCAAAGACTGGCGCAACCATGACACCAGAAAAGAAGACCTCAGCAAAGGTCAATACGGTAGG
Organism: Camellia lanceoleosa; assembly: GCA_025200525.1. Taxonomy (NCBI): domain Eukaryota; kingdom Viridiplantae; phylum Streptophyta; class Magnoliopsida; order Ericales; family Theaceae; genus Camellia; species Camellia lanceoleosa. Next base: position 92,736,069 of record CM045762.1, read on the forward strand.
TCGCCGAAACCAAAACGAACGGGGCAGGCGAGACGATGATGAAGACCAGGACAAGAGATGGTTGAGAGTCCGAACTGCTATAACCACGGTGTTCAAGAAACCGATCTACCGTATACTTAGTGAGATTCGAGACGAGCCTTTCGTCAAGTGGCCTGCCAAGTTAGGCGAGGCCCAGAAGGACTATGATGACAGATCCAGATGCACCTTTCACAAGGAAAAGGGGCACCGAACTGAGAACTGCACGCCGTTGAGGCAACATCTGGAAGAATTGGTGGCGGCAGGCCACCTGGATAAATACATAGAGGAGGCGCGGAAATTTCAAGATCACAACAAACCCAACGGGATGCCGATCGATGCCCCGCCACAAGGCATCATCAACGTGATCCATGGAGTCTTTGAACCAGAGCGAGTATGCGAGCTCAGAGGTTCAATCAAAAAGGCAGAGCACTTGAGAGAGGTGCTAAGTGCCCAACCAGTCGTCAAAAAGGGGAGGACAGAAGCCACAAACGTCATGTCCTTTTCGGATAAAGACTTGGACAGAATATATTGCCCACACAATGATGCCTTGGTCGTCACTCTCCGAGTCAAGGATTTTGACGTCAAGCGGATTCTGATTGACCAAGGTAGTTCGTGTGAAATCATGTACTATGAAACTTTCAAGCAACTCAAGCTGCAAGACAAGGACTTAGCCCCTGCCGTATCCCCTTTGATTGGATTCAATTCTATGCCGGAGTGGCCAGTCGGCAAAATCATCCTTCCAGTCAGGGCAGGAAGTGTGACGAAGCAAGTGGAGTTCTGGGTGCTGAAGGTCCCCTCCACCTACAATATCATCTTAGGCAGAACATGGCTGCACGCCATGCGCTCGGTGGCATCCTCTTACCACCAAGTGATGCGGTTTCCCAACGACACCGGAGTAATTGAAGAAGTATATGGCGACCAGATTATGTCCAAGCAGTGCTTCGTCGCAACGAATGGCAGCCGCGCTGCCAAAGGATATGTTCATTCGGTTGAAGAATCGGAGAGTAATGAACTATTCGCGGATGTTGGCAAAGCGGCTGATCAAAAAGCAGTGGAGGACTTGGTAGAAGTCAGAATAGATGAGAAGAACCCGGAAAAGTTCTTCTTACTTGGATCGTCGTTGTCCAGCACTGAGAGATTGGAAGTCTTGAAATTTTTGACCTCCAACATCGAAGTGTTTGCCTGGACCCCATACGACATGCCAGGCATTGATCCCAATTTCATCTGCCATCAACTCAATGTCTACCCTTCTGCTAGACCGGTCATTCAACGCACACGCAGATCGGCACTCCACCACGCCGAGATAGTGGCAGAAGAGGTGGGTAACTTGTTAGAAGCAGAGGCAATCAGAGAGGTCCATTACCCAAGATGGATCTCCAACACCGTTGTAGTGCCAAAGAAGAATGGCAAGTGGCGCGTCTGCGTCGACTACAAGACGGTCAACAAAGCGTGCCCAAAGGACAGTTTCCCCCTGCCAAGGATAGATCAATTGGTGGACCTAACAGCAGGGCACAGCAGACTTAGCTTCCTTGACGCATACAGAGGCTACCATCAGATAGCCATGCACGAACCAGATCAGGAAGTAACATCCTTCACCACTCCAAGAGGACTATATTGTTACAAGGTCATGCCCTTTGGCCTAAAGAACGCAGGGGCGACGTTTCAGAGAATGGTTACCAAGATGTTTGAGCCATTGTTAGACAGAACAATGGAGGCTTACATCGACGACATGGTGGTCAAAAGCAAGGATGCGGATGACCATCTAAAGGACCTAAATGAAATGTTCCAGATCCTCGGCAACACAACCGCGCTTTAACGCTTCTAAATGCGATTCGTAGGGTCCGCAAGTTTCGGTTTCTGGTGACCAATCGGGTATTGAGGCGACCCTCCCAAATCAAAGCAATTCAGGAGTTAGAGAGACCTAACTCAGTGAAAGAAGTGCAAAGACTCAAGATGGCGAAAGACTTAATCGATTCATCAGCCGGTCTTCAGACAGATTGCGTCCATTCTTTCAGTCATTAAAAGCTAAGTTTGAATGGGACGAAGAATGTGACTGAGCTCTGGAGAGTTTGAAGGAATACATGTCTTCTCCACCATTACTGGTCACTCCCATACCTGGAGAAGAACTCTTCCTCTACCTGGCAGTCTCTCAGCACGCAGTAAGTGCGGTGTTGGTTCGGGTAGAAGGAATCCAACATCTACCAATCTTCTATGTCAGCAAGACATTGCTGGGAGCCGAAACAAGGTATTTGCCTCTAGAGAAGCTAGCACTGGCCTTAATGATGGCCTCTAGGAAATTGGCGCACTACTTTCACGCCCACACTATTGTCGTCCTCACAGCTTTTCCACTAAAAGCTTTGTTTGAGAGGGCAAACTTTTCTGGGCGGATTTTGAAGTGGGCAGTGGAGTTGGGACAATATGATGTGAAGTTCCAACCCAGAACCGCAGTAAAGGCCCAATCTTTGGCAGACTTCAAGGCAGAGTTCACTCACGAAGCCACCAAGTTCCGCTTAATCGACCTGACTGACACAACCAAACTAGGGATGGAGATTGACGCCGGAATAGCGCAACCCCTAGTGCAGGTTACTCAGCCAGAACCCGAGGCAGACCAGAGTAGAGAAGGCGAAGAAGCAGACCCTGCTATACCAAGTCAAAATTCACCTACAACTCATGACTTGGTCCCATCAGAAGACAAGGGGCAGACTGTGACTATAGATCATGAAGAAAGCTCCACCGACATTCCAGACCCCACAACATCATCTGATCCCTCCACATGCTGGAAGTTATTTGTTGGGGAGATGTGGAAGCTCTTTGTGGATGGGGCATCCAACCGACATGGAGCAGGACTTGGCATAGTCCTCATCTCTCCAGACGGCCTGGTCATGGAACAAGCTATCAATCTCGGTTTCCCAACATCAAACAATGAAGCGGAGTACGAAGCGCTTCTTGCAGGACTTAAGTCAGCGGCCTACATGAAGGCCACCGAACTCATGGTCTATAGTGACTCACAGTTGGTGGTGAATCAAATTTCTGGCGACTACGAAGCAAAGGACGACAGAATGGCTAAGTACCAAGAGCTAGTCAGAACCGAGATCAAGAAGTTTGAAGTGGTGAGGATAGAACAGATTGGCAGGGAGGAGAATAGTAGAGCCGACGAACTAGCAGGCTTCGCCTCAATGGCAGATACCTCCATCCCACATCCTCTATTGATCGACTATCTGCCCAAACCAAGTATCGAAGACCCAGAAGCTAAAGAGGTATGTTGTGCGGAGTTAGGTCCTTCTTGGATGGATCCCATCATACTGTTCCTGAAAGACGGCACTCTACCAGAAGATAAGAAAGAAGCCAACAGAATAAGAGCCAAGTCGTAACGATTTTGGCTCTCTCCATCCTTGGCATTATACAAGAAGTCGTTCTCAGGACCTTACTTAAAATGTGTCCACCCCAGCAAGGTAGAAGCATTCTTGTTTGAAATACACGAAGGGGTTTGTGGCAGCCATCAAGGAGGAAGATCATTGGCATACCGAGCTATTTCACAAGGGTATTGGTGGCCATACATGCAAGCAGATTCGGAGAAGTATGTCAAAAAATGCGAAAAGTGTCAGAAGTTTGCACATCAAATACATCAACCTGCCAGAGAACTCCTACCTCTCACTAGTCCATGGCCTTTCGCAATGTGGGGCTTAGACATAGTGGGACCACTTCCAACAAAGACCAGTAACAGAAGTTCTTGCGGCAACAGACTACTTCACAAAGTGGGTGGAAGCAGAAGCCTTGGCGTCAATCAAGGAAAAAGATGTGAAGAAGTTTGTCTGGCAGAACATCATTACTCGCTTTGGCATACCAAAAGCACTGATTTCAGACAACGGCACCCAGTTTGATGGCAGAATTTTCAGAAGCTTTTGTGAAGAGTACAAGATAGAGTTCTACAACTCCACACCGGCATATCCCCAAGCAAATGGTCAGGCAGAGGCGTCAAACAAGGTAGTCTTGGACGGGTTGAAGAAAAGGTTGGAAAAAGCCAAAGGCAAGTGGACAGAAGAGCTCCCTCATGTTTTATGGGCTTACCGCACCACACCTCGACGATCAACAGGAGAAACACCATTCTCCTTAGCATATGGCATGGAAGCAGTCATCCCATTAGAAGTAGGCCTTCCTACAATTCGGAGCGAAAATTTTGATCCAGACTTGAATGGGGAAGCTATTGCGTTAGAACTTGACTTGGCAGAAGAAAGAAGAGAAAAGGCATTAGTCCACATCGCCTCCTACCAGCAAGAATTGTCCAGGAAATACAACAAAACAGTACATCCAAGGCAGTTCAAGATCGGCGATTGGGTACTACGCAAAGTTATGGGCAATACATTGGTCCCAGGGGATGGCAAGTTAGGGCCTAACTGGGAAGGTCCTTACAAAGTGGTCGGATTAGCAGGTAAAGGGGCATACCACTTGGAAGACGAGGACGGCAAAGCAATTCCTAGGCCATGGAACACGACCAATCTTAAGTTATTTTATTTTTAGCTTTTTCCTTTACAGTATGTGTAATTTTTTACTTTCAATAAAAACAAATCGATTCTTTTTTAGCATATTTGCTTCTAGTAGAAAGTAATTTTTTGTAAGCTAATAGCATTGTAACCATAGTCGGCCGGATTAAACCAACTATAACCCCTCCTAAGCCCAGGATAAGGATCCAGGCTGCAGGACGTTTGGTCGGAATAACCAAACACTGTATTCTAGGTTGGCTGGAAAAACCAACCTAAAGGTTGGCTGGATTAAACCAACTCTTTGTACTCTTCAGCCGAAGTAAGTGCATGGCTGAAGAGTGGTTGGCTGGATTAAACCAACTCCTGTTACTCTTCAGCCGAAGTAAGTGCATGGCTGAAGAGTGGTTGGCTGGATTAAACCAACTCCTGTTACTCTTCAGCCGAAGTAAGTGCATGGCTGAAGAGTGGTTGGCTGGATTAAACCAACTCCTGTTACTCTTCACCAAGTAAGTTATATCGGTGAAGAGTGGTTATCGATTAAACCAACTCTGTTACTCTTCAAATAAGTAAGTTATATCGGCTGAAGAGTGGTTGGCTGGATTAAACCAATGCTTTGAACTCTTCAGCCGAAGTAAGTTATATCGGCTGAAGAGTGGTTGGCTAGTGAGTTATAGTAAATAAATTCATTACAAGTACAGGCATACATACACAACCGAAGCAAGACTTGGTGGAAAGATTTTTTCATTCAAATTCCTGAGCAAAGTACAAGTGCAGTGGCTGTAGCCCGGTTACAGAATTCGAGGCAAAAAAAAAAAAAAAAAAAAGAAAAAAAAGTAGTTCAATCGAAGAGATCATCTATCTCGGCATCCAGATCGGCCCCAGAGTCAGCACGTACTTCGGTATTTGCAGCTAGAGCCGTCTCGGTTGGGAATTCCGACACTGCATTCTCAATCGTTGCTTCCAACCGAGCTGACGGGTCACCAGTTTGATCTTGGTTAGCCGGAGTCTCAGTTGCTTCTTCTTCATTGTCATCATCGTCATCTGATGAGCCGAGGAATTGCTTCTGGAGTTCATCAGCATAATCTTTCAGTGAAGCCGGAATAAAATGTTCTGGAGGATTGTAGACCTCGGTTTCAGGCCCACAACCGATCTTCTCCAAAGCACCCCTCCACCCGCACTTGAAGAACAAATTCTTCGCTGCTTCACATTGTAGAGAATAGCCAGCTTCGGCTTCTTTAAAGCCTTCCTTGGAGGCATTTTCAACCTTTTTCTCCAACTCCGATATTTCGGCGTTCTTCTTATTTTCAAGCTCCGCCATCTCCCATAAATATTTGTCTTTCACCTCGGTCACGGCGCGCTGTTTGTCACCCTCAGCCGAGGTGACCAGCCCAGTCAGGCGAGCTACTTCGGCCTCCAGTTCGGCCGACCTCTGCTTCGACAGTGCCAGCTCGGCCGTCCTGGCTTCGGCATCCCTTATTGCGTGCCTTGTGGTTTTGCGAAGTTCCATTATTTGCTTATGAGCAATGGTGTTCTTCTGAATGGCCTGCAAAAGAAGAGTTCCCTGTCAGCCGAGATAAGAGTTGGAAGAAATTAGACTGATCAAAGAAAAAACAGTACTGCTTACCAAAATCATTGACTTGGTGGACGACCGGATGGCCTTCAGCTCGGTATTTAGCTGCTTACTGTGGTGCTCCATGTCTTTGGGAAGACAAACACCCCTGGCCAGGTTGAAGGCCAGTAGGTGATCCTTGTCAGCCACAACGGAGTCATCTTCGTCGATATCTCGGTTGTTGAAGACGAAGGGTGGAGCCCATTTGTTGTTCGGCGCAGCTCGGTCAGATGATTCCGGTTGAAGGTTGAGTTCGGGGCTCGGTGGAAGGATGGGGTCAACCTCATCAACCAAACGCTGCTCGGTCTCAGCAGTCCGGGCGCGTTTAGCTCGGCGTGAGGAGGATGGCTGTTGTGAGGGAAGAGCTACCACGGCTGCTGTGGTTGGATGAGTTGGAGGCACTTCGGCCCTGGTGGTTGAGGTGAGCATGGCTTTCAATTTGTTGTTCTTCGCCATCTCTTGTTCGGCTGTGAGTGGCACTAAGTTTATCTCGGGTAAAGTTGGGTCTGGTTCTGGTGGGTCTTCAAGGAGGAATCATCACCCTTGCTTTTCTGACCTAATAGCGGTAGGTCGGTTCGAAATCAAGGAGTTTGGCCCAACTTCTCTCCTTACTCTTAGTGCGCGTGAAGATCGAGGTTTGGGTGGTTGTACTGGAGTGAAGATAAGCTAAATCTGCAAAAAGAAAACAACTGTTAGTTCGGTTCGTAGCGAATCACCGAAATAGAAAGAAAAGTGATAAAGGCAACCGAAGTGTGTATACCGGGTTGTCCCATTTTCCAGTTTATTCTTCGGCCAGGAATTTGAGCCTCAAGGTCTTCAAAGTTTCTAGAGACCCAAAAGAAATCGTCATCATTTAGGTCTTTGTCTGGTGTGTGTTTTACTATTTTTTCTCGACCTCGGCGGATTCTCAGGTAATAGCACCAGCCTTCATTTTTAGATCCTATTGAATACTGGTGCAATAGTTCGGCTAAACCGAGGTTCAGACCGTGTTTCCGGTTTAGGGCGTCTATGCCCATTATTATGCGATAGGTGTTGGTGGAGAGTTGGGTTGGGCAAAGTCTGGTTTGCCTAAGGTATTCACAAATTAAAGGCTGGACTGGGAATCGTAGTCCGGTCTCTACTATGGACTGAATGGTAAAGGGGACAAAGCCCTCGTTATTCCATGGGTCGACATCTCGGTCGGCCAGGGTTAGGTGTACGTCGTCTGGTATATGGTGGTCCTTTCGGAATTCGGCCAAACCACCTGGGGTTTCTACAAGGAATCTATATTTCCCCATTTTATTGTATAAGTTAAAATAAGTTATATCGGTTGGAAAAGTGTGCTCGGTAGCTCGGCTGGGCGCAGGGAAGTGCCTGGCAACCTAAGTCTGCAAAGTGAGAAAACAAGTTGTTAAGCACTGATCATGGACCGTGCTACAAAGACAAAGCAAGAAAAGACTAGTCTTATTTCGGCCCAACAGGGTACTTTGGTATCTACATCGGTTTCTGACAAGTGCTCGTTACCTCGGTTCATAGAGTGTTTTTGTTATCTCAGTTTCAAGTGAGAATTGTCTTACTTCGATTAGGCCTCAAGGGGCAGCTTATATGAGTTCGGTTTAGGACTCAGAAAGCTGGCTTAGCCCCTAGGGCTTAGCTCGGTCGAAGGTCGAAATTTCAGGATCGAGTGTGTTTTTGTTTCGGCTAAGGTATATCAGATGGAAACCTATTAAAACTACTGTGATGTGTACAAGTGTTGGTTCGGTTCCAATTTGCCTATATAACAACAACAGTATACTAGTCCGGTTGCGACGTGATTCCAGATCTAAACCTAGTTTTACAGGCTGCATCATGATATTCTAAGGGCTTTTGTGAAGTTTTTTCAGAAACTGAGCATGAGAGAAGTATTTTGCAAAAACAAGAAATGAACTACAGATAAATGAGTAAAATGCAGAAAGGGAAGCAAAAACAAGGGGAACGGATTGAAGTTACTTACCAAATGAAGAGAATGAAAAGAGGGTGGAAGCTTCAGACACAGCAAAGGCACGAGCTCAGGGGCAGGAAGAACAGGAAGAACACAGGGAGAAAGAGAAGAGATGAATAGAGAATAGTGTGATTCGAAAATGAAGGGTTCTTTTGGTGTAAATGCAAAAAGGGCGGGAACTGTTCAAAAGTTACGAAGTACGAGGGGCGGCGTTACAGCTGGAGCTAGCCAGTCGGGGTCTGCCACGTGTCGATGGAAGGACAATCGATTCAGTTTCTACAGACTGAAGGGACGTTTTGACCGGACATTTCTTAGCTCGGCTTAAACTTAGCTCGGCCGGAGTAGCTGACAGATTGTAGCTCGGTTGGATAAGCAAAAAATCTTAGCTCGGTTTGTAAGCGAGTAATCCCAATCATGCTTTGCAGATGGAATTAAGGGGCAATTGAGAGGGTAATTTATATACAAGTGGGGCGAGCTGGGTGTTGGGCCTTAGGGCCGAAATAAAAAGGCTTGCGCAGTTGGGGCCGTGTAAGTTATTCCGGTTTGGAGAGGTAGCTTTGAAGATAGACCGGTCATGCAGCCGTGGTGAATAGCCCGGTCTTCGGAGGACTTGGTTCTACTCCGGTTGAGTGGAGTAGCTCAAATGTTTCGGTCTTCGGTGATTACTTCGGTTGTAGCATGTGAGAGACCGAAGTAAGCTATGGTTTGCAGAAAGCTCGGTTTTAATTCCCTTATGGATAGCTCGGTCTAAGTATGGGAAAGCCGAGGTAAGGGAGAGTAAAATGAGGGCCGAAGTAATTGTTACTTCGGTCCTGAAAGTAGTTCGGCCATAAGAAGAACCATCTCACTTGGTTTAAGCAGTGAGGAGGGTGTTGGAGGATAATCATTATCTTTCAAGAGTATGAGTCCTAGGGGGACTCTACATAAGGAGGAGTAATCCTAGGAGGACTCTGCACATGGAGGAATAAGAGTCCTACCAGGATTGTGCCACGCGAAACCTATATAAGCTCACCAATATCACCTTTGGAGAGGTAATGCAACTTTGGCTCCCTGAATACATTGAGCTTTTGCCTGTTTATCTTGCTTACTGACTTAGGCATCGAAGAGGCTTTCGGCACACACCCGCCGGCTAGCTCACGTTGGTATTTTCAGGTAGTGGAACAACGTCGTCCGGAGGAACGCAGACTTAATCAACAGGATTATACGAGAAGGTATATTTCTTTCCCGTACAATATGTAAAGTTATATAAAATATAACTATATTTTATTCACATTTTACTTTCTTTTTTTTTTTTTCTAAATTCATTCCTAAATTTCTAAATCAAACAAAGTGGGGGTGTAGCACCACTTTAATAGCAATTATTTAACCGTTGACATTTTCTTTGGTGCCAGCCTGGGTTGACTTTTAGGCCACCCATACTATAGCAATGTATAGGGCGGTAGGCGTATACATTTCTTTCATGATCAAGTTAGGTATTTAGGTTCGGATCAAAAAAAAAAAAAGTTAGGTATTTAGGTATTTATGAAAACAATTCAGCCCTTCCTTAAATGTAGGGCAAGAATTGATAGGATTAAAATATATTTCATGATAGAGTATTGTTATTCAACTAAAAAAAAAAAAAATGAGGTTTAATTTTTAAGTTTAGTGATAGATCAATTAATTAGGATATTAGACAAAATAAAAGTAACTATTAATAGATCATAATAGTTGGATTTAATTCCCATCAAATTTTATTAAAAATAAGTTATAATAAAATAATTGCTAAAAATAATTTTTTGCATATGTTGTTAAAAATTGATAATTAATGACTTTTTTTGTCACGTTTTTTATAAATTATCGCTAAAACTTATAATTAGTAACTTTTTATGTAACAAAATTTTCAAACTGTTGTTGAAAGTTTAAAATTAGTTATATTTTTTTGTGATGATTTTTTTTAAAATTATCGTTAAAATTTATAATTAGTGATATTTTTTGCGATAAATTTTTTAAACTATCCCTGAAAATTAATAATTAGTGATATTTTCTAATAGTATTTAATAAAAAGTGACATTAATTTTTACAGGACCTATTGGATAATAAATTTATCTATTAAGATTTATACGTAAGTTTCTCTAAAAATAATAATTTTATTGTATTTTCTCCACTAATCAACTAATCATATTATTTATATACCATTAAATTTATAAAATAAATCTAAAAAATAAATTTGTATATCATTTTCGTTTATGATATATCTTCCTCACCAGGGGCTGGCTGGCATCCACAATAATGTGTAGACTCTCTAGTTGACTGTAAATCTCCTCTAGGGCATGAATAGGTGTGGTAGTGATCTGACAAATTGCGAGTTAAGTCATCTTTAACATATTGCATTATTTTAAGAATGTCAATGTTATAGTTAACTTGTTATAATGGGGCAGTTTGGTTTCATAAAAATAAATAAATAAATAAATTAAATAAAATAAAAAAATTGGACATTTTTGAGAAGTGATTTTAACTTAATTTAGGTTAAAATTTATAAAAAATAAAATAATTTAAAATAGTTAATAAGATAAAATGTCACATTAAATTTATAATCATTTTATTTTTTCTCTCATAAATATCACATCTAACTATGAAAAAATTTAATCATCTTTCTAAATATAAAAATTTTAATCTATTAAAATAGTCAAAAACTAAAAAAATCTACAAAAATAGCAATTTTCCGAACACTCACAATGTCAAAAAATATTATATATTTTAGCTTACTATGATGTGATTAAAAAAAAAGAAAAAGGTTATGTATTTATGAAAACAATTCAGCTCTCCCTTAAAAGTGGGGCAATAATTGATAGGATTAAAATCTATTTCACGCAAGACAAAAAAAAAAATTATATTTAATTTTTAAGCTTAGTGATGTGTCAATTAATTAAGATATTAAACAAAATAAGAGTAATTATCAATAAATCTCAATAGTTGGACTTAATTTCAATCAAATTCTATTGAAAATAAGTTAAAGTAAAATTGTAGTTAAAAATAATTTTTTGTGACTATTTTTTTCATATGTTGTTAAAAATTAACAAGTAATGACTTTTTTGTCACGATTTTTATAAATTGTCGCTAAAACTTATAATTAGGGACTTTTTGTGACAAAATTTTTAAATTGTTGTTGAAAATTTAAAATTAGTGATATTTTTTTTTTAAATTGTCCTTAAAACTTATAATTAGTGACATTTTTTGTAACAAAATTTTTAAATTATTGTTAAAAATTAATAATTAGTGATATTTTTTAATAGTGTTTAATGAAAAGTGTGATTAATTTTTACAGGACTTATTGGATAATAAGTTTATTTGTTAGGACCTATACGTAAGTCTCCCTAAAAATAATAATCTTTCTTATATTTTTTCTACTAATCAACTAATCATATCACTTATATATCATTAAATTTATAAAATAAATTCAAAAAATAGATTTCTGTGTGATGTTTTAAGAAGTTGATAAAAAGTTAAGTTTTGATTTTTTTAATCAAAAAAATTAGGTTTTTAGATAGTGACTTGGGTTAAAAAATTACTAATTTTTTTGACTAAAAAAATTAAAAATTAATTTTTTGTTAACTTGCCAAAATGGGCCTATGTCATTTTCGTGTACGAAATCTCTTCCTCACGAGGGGCTGGCGTCCGCAATAATGTGTGCGACTCTCTAGTTGTCTCTAGTTGACTGAAAATCTCCTCTAGGGCATGAATAGGTGTGGTATGGATCTGACAAATTGCGAGTTTAGTCTTCTTTACCATACTGCGGTAAAGCATTGGGGGTACTGTGATAAGGTGTTGGGGTTTAAGCCCTAACGTTATAAGTTTAATTATTTTTTTTGGTCAATTTTTTAGGTAAAGTACTGTTGGTTAGGAGGTTGGATTTTAAGGATGCCTAATCAGTTACTTAGTATAAGTTTAATGCTTTCCCGTTATGCGAGTCCTGACTTAATTGAAGCCTGCTTTGGGAGGTCGGGACAAGCTTTCAAGTTGTAGTCTTTTACTCAGAACGGACAACAGGACACCCTGGTGATCTCCTCATGGGGCGCTGCCTTGGACCTGCGGGAGGGTGGGAGGATTTCCCTGTAAAAAAAAAAAAAAAAAAAAAATTGCGTTATTTTAAGAATGTCAATGTTATAGATAACTTGTTATAATGTCAAATATATTTTATATTTTAGCTTACTATGATTTGATTATGTGTGTATATAATTATTAGACACACTTAAAAAAATATGTATTATATATTCAGTTATAACTTTTGTCATTTTAAATTATAATTTATTGTAATGTTAGTTATGAATTAGTAATAATCTCTTCTAATTTTTATTTTAATTATGGCTGAAATGTTTTGATTTTGTTTAAGTGATGTTTGGTTGTAACCTTTAACTACGACTTATTTTATGACTTTAATTATGACTTAGTGATTATTATTGGGAGCTCAAGTGATATATTCAATTTTCAAACTTACTTGACAATTCCAAAAAAAAAAAAAAAACCCTATTTGACAATCACTCCAAACGTTAAACTCTTACAGCCATAAGGACATGCATTTTTCAAACTTACTGTCATATTTATTTTGTACTAAAAAAATTTAAAATCTTATATCTTGAGTTTTACGAATCCGTTTTCAATAAAATTGATATTTGTAAATTTGTTTTTATAAAATTTTTCAAACCAAAATTTCAAAAAATAAAAAAATGAAAAAAATAAATTTTTGGTCTATTAAAATAGCAAAACAATATTTTTTGTGAAAGGAAATGCTCCAAATCGCCTTCAACAATTTTAGATGGATAGATGTCGAAAAAATACATGAAAGAAAAATTTTAAAAAAAAAAAATTGTCTAAACCAAACTATCGACCATAATTTTTTTTTCACACTGCAATACCTATCTGTCCAAATTGAGGTACCTATCTATCGAAATTATGAGAACAAATTTAAATAATATGAAGAGAAAAATTCAAATAATTTTAGACAGATAGGTTAAAACTATAGGGAGATATGTTAAAATAATTTGGATAGATAGGTTCAAATATCAGCACACTATTAGCTTTTTTAGCATTTGAAGGTTAGAAATGTAATTAGAGCATGCCAGTAAGGATCAATAAGTAATTAGAAAATAGTAAATGCTAACCAATTAATCAGACAAATTCTTTGAAATTCTCTTAGCCTCAATAAAGAAGACTTTTATTGGTGGCTTGTTTTAAGAAAAAATTCAAAAGAATTAATCAAAAGAGTAAAGGAATGATAGAGAGAACAATGTTAGAAATTGAAATTCATTAAGTAAACAAATGTTTACAATAGTACCTTCACACTTCCCCAACTTCGAAGGGAATTACAGCAACGAACAGAGTAACTTAGAACTACTCCTAAGAAATTGAAATGCAGTATGGGAAAGTAAATGACTAGAATGTAAAGAACTGGAAAGTAAACAATTGGGAAAACAAAGAACTGGAAAAATAAATTAAAACAAACTAGTTTCTGGATCTGGTTTTGGCATCTTCACTATCAGCTTTCTGCTCTATTTATAGGCCCTGATAGTAACCGTCGAAGTGGCTAATAACTGTCGAAGTGGATGATAACTGTCAAAACAACCTCCATGATCATGAGACATGGTTTTGAGCATTTTGTCTTCACTAAGCCATTTCTTGCAGTTGGGTTTCCTCCCTTAATTTGGATTTAAATCTTCAAGAACCGTTTAGCCACGTCACATTCCTTTCGATTGTTCCAGTACTTTGTAGATCCATTGTCATTGATATAATTTGCCACGTGTCCTTTGATGACTGGAGACCTTTATTAATTCATCAAGTTACCCCTGATGGACTATGTGTCAAGCTGTGATTAGTTGATACAAAATATATGACCAACATTACCCCCCGTACTAATGTAACCAAGACTTGGTAATATTAGTGGATCAATGCACTGCTGCCCACGTTTTAAGACATGCATTGTAATTAATTGTTCTGGAAGTATAACCGTTTTTAAGCAACGTTTAAAACATTGAACTTCTCCTTGTGCTTGAACCTTACTTTAACTATCATACAAACGAAGAGACTGATACATCCTTGATGGCTAATCAAACCATCTCCTTCATTGATCAAGTATATGAAGAGGTTTTGGACAATGACGGTCAACCTCGAAAGAACTCTCACGCATTTATTAGCCATACTTACTCTCCTCTATTTATACAAGTTATGGAGGCTTTTGCAGAATATAAACCTTTTCAACAAAAACTTGCTCGTATGGACCTCGAAGGCTCTTTATTTGCCCCAAAGGTCTTTGCTTAGGATGAGGCTGCCTCATTCTCTGCAAAAACTACTGGTTGGAATGACTGGCCACAACCAACCCAATCACAGACAAGAGAGTGAATTCACTATAGATTTGTTGAATTCGATGACCTTACTTTGGTTCTTCCTTCTTCTCCCAGCTTAGTGGTGTACCCCTATATACCATTTGATCGCCTCCGTTGCCTGGAAAACAATTTACTTTCGGTATGGTACACCTGCACCTTGCCAACCAAAATAATGCGGAAGACTCCCTATCCAAACGAAGCTCTGGAATTGAGTCCTTCACACTTGGCCAAAAAGGAAAAACTCTACTCTTCTGACTGGCTAGAGTGTGTGAATGAGCCTTGATTTCCACCCTTATCAAGCCCCAGATCTTCCTACTGTCACTACAAAAAATTAAGGTTTTACAAACCAAAATTTAGGGACAAAATTATTTTTTAGGGACCAAAAATTTTTGTTGCGAGAAGTGTCATTATTATATTTTTAGCAACAAAAATTAGATATTAGTGATGGATTATTATCTTTTTGGAACCAAATTTTTTGTCTCAAAAAATAAATCATTTTGAGACCAAATTATTTTTGTCCCTAAAAGTCTATTTATTAGTGACATTTTTAAAATTTTGTCGCTAAAAGCCTTGTTTTGGACTTTTTAGGACGATCTTTTAGCAACTATCCTCATAACAATAGAAATTTGTCCCTTAATGTCTTTTGTAACAAAATTTTCACTTTTAGAGACCAAAACATTTGGTCTCTAAAACTCTTATTTGTTGTAGTATGCCTACCAACAGTATAAAGCCTAAACTTTGCTTATTGCCTTCTCCTACTTATCCTTCGAAGTACTTTGAGATAACACCTCTCACATGAACCTTATATGGGCTTGTGATACTGTCTCTCGAAGCCATACTCTCAATCTAGTGGCCTAGACAAAACTCCATACCTTCCTGAACCAACTCCCTTTCTTGCTCAACTGGCATAAAAATGTCGTGGCCACTAGCGAATCAGTGGAAGAGATCTCTGCAACTCGTATTCAAACCCAATACGAAGTAGAGAATCTCCTTGAAGAATATGAAGACTTCAAAAACCAAGACTTAACATATGGAGAGAATGTTGATCTGGATGGGATGGATGAGGTAAAGAAGGCACTAAAGCAAACAGAATTTGAGATGAAGGCCCAGTAGCTTTTCTACCAAATAAGGACACACCAACTAAAGCGGCCTCAATTAGATAGGATAGAGAAAAGGTTAAAGAGAGAACATGTGTTCATTGAGTTCTGCTAGACTAAGTTCCATGACCTCGTAACCTTTTCCATTCATTATTTTTATGAAATTGAGAATGTAACCAAATAGACCCATCAACGTAATCATTTATTTATTCAATAAAATATGGGTTTTTTGCTTCCAATTAAATGGTTTGTATTTGTCAATTTGCATGTCTTTGACCTCAAACTTGTTCACATACTAGCAAATGCTAGTTTCGAAGTAACCCATTTATTTCAAAGCATAGTCAAGTGTTTTGAAGCACACTTTCCTTTCTTAAAAGCTAGTAATATATTCCTTCGAAGGAAATTTTCCTGGTAGAAAGTCCAAAAATGTGCTTTTCAAAATCTCTGAAATTAAAATATGAGTTTCTTTTTGCCAATTTCATGGTTTGTACTTGCTAATATGCAAGCCTTTAATCTCAAAAACTCATTAACATATTAGCAAATATTGGCTTCAAAGTAACCCATTCATTTCAAAGCCAAGTCAAGCACTCCGAAGCACACTTTCCTTTCTCAAAAGGTTATAAGATATTCTTTCGAAGGAAATTTTCTTGGTAGAAAGTCCAAAAATGTGCTTTCAAAATCTTTGAAATTAAAATATGGGTTTCTTTTTTTCTAATAACATGGTTTGTATTCGCTAATAAGCAAACCTTTAATCTCAAAACTCGTTAACATATTAGCAAATATTGGCTTCAAAGTAACCCATTCATTTCGAAGCCAAGTCAAGCACTTCGAAGCACACTTTCCTTCCTCAAAAGGTAGTAAAATATTCCTTCGAATGAAATTTTCTTGGTAAAAAGCCCAAAAATGTGCTTTCAGGACCTTTGAAATTAAAATATAGGCCTAACTCCACATGGGTCAAATGAAACCCAAATAGCTTGGAACTACTTAACCCGTTCGGTTAAATAGGCAACCTAGACAAGAAGGTATAAAGCCCTCATTCTCACGCTCTTACCTATTCACTTGTCCATTTCTAACTCTTACTCTCACTCTTACTTACCTCTATGCTTACTTTAGCTCTTGCTCCTGCTTCTTCAATCCTTCTTTCAACTCTTACCAATGGCTAGTTTCCCTTTACAAACCTACCAGTCGTTGAACGTCTTCGTCCCTCAATGGCCTTAAGGAGATGCATAAACGAAGAAAGAGCCAAATATAATGAACTAGAAGGCCATAGTGCAATTAATGGGAGGTACTTCATCCCTTGCTATCACGCAAAAGGGGAGTATATCCTTGGCCCTATCTTTACTGAGGCTCTCGCTACACTTCCCCCTCTGTACCCACGCTTGGAGGATCACTACTTTCTTTACAAAGGAAAATTCAACTAGGGGGTTGGAGGGCCACTAGACCTCATCACTGCTGGCCCACATTGAAGACGAAATGTGAGGAATTGTATGATAGAGTCGTTGGGGCTAGAGAACAAGATCTAGAGGACCTCTGTGTCCTTGATGCCCTTCAACTTTCTAGGTTTATAATTCTTGAGGATCCTTTCCTTATCCTATCTGCTATTTGCTTTTGGAATTCTGCTTTTAATTTCTTTCAATTTTGGTGTGGTATGATTACCTCTACCATTCTTGATATGTGCCATCTTCTAGGTCTCTCACCCATTGGTGACCTCTTTAGTCCTGATTACCCAGGCATTGCGGTTTCTTTCTCTAATCTTGCTTTGAATCATTCTTATAGTGCGTTCATAGAAGTTGAGAATAATAAGGAAGGTCTTGTGACATACCGAAAATTCTTTTCTTTTATTCTTTATTAGCTTTGCAAATTTCTTTTTTATACTTTATCCCAAAAAATAATGCCTGAATTCATTACTCTTGCCAAGGCTCTGGCTTCGAAGAAGAGGATAGTCTTGGCTCCTTATGTTCTAGGCCATGTATATAGGGTTTGTTTCCAGTTTTGTGAAAGACCTCTAGAACCTAATCAAGGAGGCTGTATTTGGGTTCTCCAACTCTGGCTTTTTGCTTACTTTATTGACTTCCATTCTCATTGCTTAAAATTTTTTGTGCAAGAGCCCACCACCTACGGAGAGAAGTATGCCAGAGTCTCTTTGTACCCTTTTAGTTTTACTTATTATTTTTCTTACTTCCATAACTTACCAGCCTCTATTCGTCCTTCATTCTTTTGCCCCTTCGATGCTAATGTGGGACCAGCATAGTTGAGGGCCTTTTTGGTTGATGTGACCTGTTCTAGGCCTATTCACAAGGAAATGTAGGCCTCCATCTTAATTCAAGGGAGCTCTTCATTAGCACTCTAAACCCCAAGGCCTACAAGTCCATCACCGAGGCTTACTGCCCTGCTCAATTTACAAGGCAATTTGGGCTTACTCAGGGGATCCTAGTCCCTCTTAGTAGCCTCTCAAATTCTAACCTTGATGGCAGAGATTTGAAGGTGCTAAAACCCAGGCTAAATAAAGCAATGATCAAGTTTGTAAAGGACTTTTCTAGCTTCAAATTTGTGCACTTCACTGACCATAATGGGGTCATGAGAAGATTTCAAGACTAGTGGACAGCTAACATGGAGGTGCGACTGCCACTCCTATCCTAGATTTGCTAAAAGAGCTGGATGTGCCATCCTAGGGTGGGCAAGCCAAAACTAAGGAGGTTAGCTTCACTATTGCGTTCACCCTTGCTATTTCAACCCCTTCACTCATAATTACTAGGGCTGCTACCAAGAAGGGTACATGCTTAACCTTTTTCTTTGACTTTCTTTCTCTCTTTTACACTTTTCTTAACCTCAGTGCTTCTTTTACTAGTACAGGGGCATCGTAGGAGGTCTCCCCTCAACGAGAACGTGCCTTTGTCATTCTGAAGGGAAAACAACAAGAATTAAAGAAAAGAAAGGCCCCACTCAAGTTTAAGCTTGTAGAAGAGGCACCTGGGGTCCCTTCAGAGAAAGAGGAAGAAGAGAAAGACAAGTCTCCCGTAAAAAGAAGAAAGAGGCCAATCTTACCTACTGCCAAACTTATTATGGATTTTGCTCATGAAGTAGTAGCCAAGGCAATAGAGAAGGAACATGCCAAAGAGGTCATTGTGTTCCAGAGGTCAGAGAAAAAAAGGTAACAGAGAATCTTAAGTAAGGAGGCTGCTATTGCTGAGGTAGCACAAACAGAGGCTGCAAGGAAAAACAGAGCTGTTGAACATCACACTCTTCGTAGTTCTCTAGCTACCACCACTACAATTGCTGGCAATCCTCTTCAGCCCTTTATGATGCCCTTTGTCTTTTACATCCTTTATGCTAGCATTGCCCTTACACTTCTTTCTTTTGAAATGTAGCAGCAACTAGCCTACCCATCCCCTATTCAATGCCAACTTCTTTTTATTTGGGGGGCACTGAAAGGCCACCTCCAAGCCCCACAAAATTGGAGACCTTGAAGGGAAAAGGAAAAATAAACACCAGCTTCCCAATGAGTGTAGAGCCCTTGCAAATAATACTTCTAATCCATGCCTCTACACTCCTTATAGCTTCTTCTTTAATTCCTTCAAAACTTGATATGCCCATCATTCTCTTCTCCCCCTCTCTTACTACTGTTGAGCCTCTTAGTCTTCCCTTGTTGTCTATTACCTCACCTCTGAATACTTCCTTATCTTCCAGAGTCCTGGTTACCCCCTTGCCTTCTGAGAGTACCCCTGCTGCCACTCCTGTTCCAGTGACAGCTAGTACTTTTAGGGGTGGCACTAGTAGCACACCGATACTTCCCCTATAGTTCCAGTCCTACTTCCTTAGACTTGCTGGTGGCCAGGACCATAAATGTTGTTGAGGCATCTTCTTCCGCTACTCTCGTACCAATAGTTCTAGCATTGCCTTCCACAAGTGACCCTTCTGCAATGTTTTTTTCATAACAAGAGATGGACCATTTCAAAGCCCAGCTGGCGAGCTTATTTGATACATCCACACCAGCTCTCTCAATTGGAAGTGACACTGAGCCATTGGATTTAGCTGACTCCTTGCTAGAGATAATAAATAGCTCATATGTTGATGAGTCCATTTCCCTTCCTCAAATGGACTTGGACACTTGTTTAGAGCTGATGAGGACCTTCTCAAGGATTCCATTCGAGGCTTTACAAAAACCAATCATCAAGAATGGATTCCTCAAATGCTACCAACTCCTTGAATAGTCCAATGTTTCCTTTAGAGGCCGTTTAACCCAAGTAGCAACAACTATTGACTTTTATGTCAATATCTGCCAAATGGCTAAGGTTGCAGAGAAGGAGCGGTTAAGAGATAAGAAGTTTGTATCCCACATTTACTTTGGAGTTTCAGTGCTAAATGGAAAACACTCTTCTGCCTTACAACTCTAGGCTCAACTTTTGCATAGAAAGGCAGAATTGGAGAAGGAATTAGCAGCAGTCAATCTGGCCTTGGAGCAGAATGCAAAGAAACTTCACACTACACACCAAGGGTTATCAAGCTGCAGTCAGGAGATGAACATTACCATTCAACTGTTCCCATCACTCAAGAGTAAAGAGCTTATCATAAGGGAACAGTTGAAACATTATAATGAATTTTGGGCCAATTTGTGGTACAATGTACTTTAATTTTTGTGAAATGAAACATCATTATTTTACACAAGTGTTTATTGTTTTTACTTAATATTTTCATACAGTACCTCTAACCTTCTTGTGCCTTCTATACAGTTGGGTTATAAAGTTTCAAATATTTGCTATTAATTTTCTTGGGATGTACACATCTATTTAAAATTTTCAAATTTTAGGCTCCCCCAAGAAAGACTCTATGGACTTGGTATGGTCCCTCACAATTAGGTGACCATTTGCCAAACTTGTGACTTTTAATTCCTACTTGAAGTATTGTTTTCCAAACCAAATCTCCCTCATCAAAGCTGATGTGTTAAATCCTTTTATTATAGCTTGTGGCTGCCTTTTTCTTTTCCAAAATGATATTATTTAATGCCAAAATTCTAGTTTCATCCACACCGTCTAATTCTAAGTGCATGCTTGAAGATATTGATCTGTACTTAGGTGGTCTTGACATCTTACCCTCAAGGACTTAATATTGATCTCCATAGACAACACTGCATCATGCCCATATACCAAGGCATAAGGAGTAACTCCTGTACTTGATCTCTGGAAAGTCCTATAAGCCCACAACATATCTAACAATAAGTTGTATCAATCCCTACAATTGTCTTCCACAACCTTTTGTATCCCCTTCTTCAAGAATTTATTAAATGACTCTACTTGATCATTTGCTTGTGCATAATAGGAGGTGGAATTGACAAGGCTAATTCCATATTCCGCTGCAAAAGCTTTTAGTAGCTTTTCATCAAACACAGTCTCATTGTCCGCAGTTATGGTCTATAGAATACCAAACCTGTAGATTAACTCCTTGAATAAGTCAATTACCTCTGTTTGATCTATAGTCTTATAAGGCTTATCTTCAACCCACTTAGTAAAGTAGTCTGTGGCCACTAGAATAAAATAATGTTGCTTCGAAGAAGGTGGGTAAATCTTCCTTATCATGTCCATTGCCCATCCTTTAAATGGCCAAGGCTTCACCACTACATGTAGATCAGTTATTGGGACATGCTTTATCATGCCATGCTTCTAACATGTCTGGTAACCCTTCGCATATTTTATGTAATCCTTGAGGATAATTTGCCAATAATAAGAATGCCTTTGAAGCAACCACCTCATCTTAACGCCAGACTGGTGAGCACCACAAATACCTTCATACACCTCAGCCATAATAGTCAATGCCTCTTTTGGTCATAGGCGCTCCAATAGAAGACCATCTGCTCTTCTTTTATAAAGAGCACTATCATACACTATGAATTGCATTGATTGTAGTTTAAGCTTTCTACTAGCCTTCAAAAAAGGACCAGTTAAATACTGAATGATTAGATGTCTCCAATCCTGTACTTCCAAGTCATTTTGATTAGCTTATACTAATATTCCTTGCTTTGCTAAAGGTGTTACTAGCTTCTGATATGTTGCCTGACCCATATCTACTTGGGTGTAATCTCTTCTTTTGAAATTCGAAGCCTTCTAGGCTACATCATTGGTCTTATGATTCATGAATCTTGGGATGTAAGTTACATTTGCCATAGTATGGTAAAAGACTTGCACTTTGACGTTTAAAGACTCCCTTTTTTTGATTAATTACCATTTGAGAATCTCCAAATATGTCAACTACATGAGCTTGTAAACCAATAAGTATCTCAAGTCCTATAACCAAGGGTTCATACTCAACTTGATTATTGGAACAAGTGGTCTCATCAATTCTGAAACCATGTGTGGTTTCTGCCCCTTGTGGTGACTTAGTTATGACACCAACTCCCACTAGACCATTAACTTTTGATCTATCAAACCACATCTGCCATGGTTTTAAATCATCTATGTCAAGTTCCATTATTTCTTGATTTTCTGTTTGACATGCATGATCAGCTAAGCAGTTGGCCAATACCTGACCTTTTACTGTCTTTTGTGGGACATATTCCAAATGAAACTCTGACAAAGCTAAAATCTATTTACCAACTTTTCCTCTTAAAATAGGTCTAAATAACATATATTTAACCAAATTTGTGGTTGCAATCACCAAGACAATAGTAGGCAAAAGATAATATCTTAATTTTATTGCTGCAAAGTACAAGGCTAAACACAGCTTCTCTTGTGACGCCCTAAAAATGGAGAACATCAAAGAACATATTAACAAATAAATACATGGTTTATCTAAAATTACAAAATAGGAAACGTCACTAATGAGTCCTTTGGTTAATAACCAAGTAAGATCCTAAGAAGGTCTGAGAAGTTAATATAGCATCCCTTCAAAGTCTAACCACTTTAGATAGCAAAGTTATACTTTTGACAAATCTTAACAAGATATTAACATAAGGTCTATATGAATCGACGATAAAAAAAGGAATAGGTAATATAAAAGATATGTATAAATATATAATAATTACAAAATTATGTCTTAAATACAACATGGGATCTATCACTTACAATCTCAAAACACGTTTACAAACTAGTTTCTAATCTTCCTAGGGTAGCCATACACCCTTAAATGCTTCAGCTTTGTCTTTGACTGGTCTAATAGTCTTCAATACCTGGCATAAAACGTCATGAGCTTTGAATGCCTAGTAAACGCACACACACCCTATTTCTTTTTCCCAATCCAATACACCATCACAATTGTAACAAGTAAGTAATGAAGCATGATAATCATTCAATAATACAGGATTACAAGGTTAGATGTTAGTAATCTATAAATCCCTCAAAGAGATTTCATTCTCCCAACTGCAAAAATTGGACACCAGACTATTCAGAACTCTCCATTTTGCTGCTTTGTTGCAGAACTTACCTCGCGTGCCTACTAATGATATACCATGTAGCGCTAACCGTAGGGCCTCAAAAGGGATGGCGAAAAGAAAAAGGTTTTATCACCCTGAATCTAACCTCATCATTCCAAAAAAAGTTTTATCCTCCTAAATGTCCCATCTGGATCCAGCCTTATCTCACCAAATCAAATCATTACAAAGAGTTCGAAAACGTCCGTTCCATTCTAGGGTTTACGTGATAACTCCTTGCGCAAGACTTAACCTTTAATTAGGGAGCACGTCCCATCAATTCATATATAACACATTATCATCTCTTCATTATTCAAGTGATCAAAAACCCGATACCATCCCAATTAAGGTTTTTGTTGAGTTAGATGTCTTAAATTAAAGTTAGAACAACTTAACAAGATAGTAATATCCACATAAGCATGAGCATCATCAAATAAGGAAGATAAGGAATATAACCATAGCACATGCAATATCATACCAAGACATGATCATATACTAATAAGCATATTTATGAAGCCAAGAGCTAAAAATACCAATGCAAAACTAAGTTTCCAAATGCAGTACCATTTAAACATTAAAGTCAATAGAACCATTTCAGATTTTTCCCAAACCTAGCCTTCTATGATTCATAGAGAATTTTATGTAGTTTTCAGAACATGTTTTAGAAATGGAATAGTTTTCTAGATTTTTAGTTATTGAGTGAAAAATTTAGAAATTCGCTAGATATTGATTTGTGATTATGTATTAATTTAAAGCAATAAAACAATCCCAATCAAACAATCAAGATCTTCTTACCCAACTTCTTCAAGAATGAGCGAGGAAACAAATTTACTATTGCCCCATTATCCACCAACACCCTGTTTATTTCTATCCCATCGAAATATGCCTTGATGTACAAGGGCTTAATATGTTGAGTCATAGATATTGTAGGATATTCGAAAGGATATGACAAGGTAAATATACTTACCTCTTCATTTTCTTCATCACTTTCCATGGGTTTAGCAACTTAAGACTCATCCTGGAGGATGCTAGTCTGTGAGCCATCACTAGAGACTTTTATGGGATCATTCTCTTGACCCTCATGATTCCCCTCTTCAGCTTGAAACTCCTGCGGTAGCACATAGACCATATTGATTGGCATTCGAGAAAATGAACCAAATTGGACCACTAGCTGCATTTGCTCCCCCTCTGTGTTGGTCTGTTCTAATGTCTGTGACGCATCCTCTATGCTGCACTCTAGGACCTCTAAGCTAGCAAGCTCCTTTGTATCAGTCTATTGTTGGTCTATTATGAATATAGACTATGTTTTTTCATCCATGAAGGCCTTGAACATTTCTTCCTTAGCTAATATTCTCTCCCAGCCAGGCTTATCTCTTTCATCTATCTCGGTCTCATCATCACTTTCCAGCAAGGCCTTTTCAAGGCATGCCAAACTTGATTTTTCCTTGGCTTTTAGTTTAGCATGAACCTCAGCCAATTTTTATCTGCTAGTTTGATTGCTGTTAGTCTTGGGAGTAGGCCTTGAACTTCCTTCTTCCCCTAATTTCCCTCTTAGTTGTACCCAAAAATTAGCTTCACCAGTTTCTTCTAGATCCTTCTAATGTCGTGTAAACCTTCATTAGATCTTTCTCCTTTGGGATCTAGAGATCACAAGAACAATGTTTGGTTTTTTTTTGTCTTTGGGTTTTTGAGCAAAGCCCAATTGTTTGGAGCCACCAAAAGAAGCTTGATCATTTTGTCCTTACCTGCATAGTCTTTTTACATGGATTGGTATTGTTTTAGGTTTGTTTTGCATAACAAACCAGTCTGGTATTCCTGGCATCCATGAACCCACCATGCCAGTATTTGTGCTTGCTGTTCTTATCTTCGAAGGCCAATTATTAGCCTTTGGGCCCCTGTTTTGAGCCAAACTCAGGCTTACTTACAGGGTTGTTAATCACCTTGAAGTAGTTTGGTGGCCTTGTTTCATACAAATGCCTCTTATCGCTTAACTGATTCCTGGCTTTTGGTGGCACAACCAAAGGTGGCTATTGCCTAGGACCACTTAGGCAAACTTTCTTGTAGGTACTGGCTGCCCTACGCTCTTTCTTCATGTCCTTATAATACTGCTTCCTATCAACTGGAAGCCTTTTTAGCCATTTGTAGCTCAACCTGCACCTTGGACACATCTACTGCATCACTGCTACTTTGAGAGAATCATCATCCAGGGTGTTGGTTTCTTCGTTGGAGCCATCCTCCTAGCCCATGAAGCTTTTTCCACTTACTAGTGAGCCTTGAGGAGCCTTTCTAAAGGTTGCTTGACTGGCAACATGCATCTGTACATCAACTTCATCAGTTCCTTCAAGGAATAACTCTTTTCCACAACATGGGCAAAGAAGTCTGGCACACCAACATTGGTTTCTACTTCTCTAATCTCAGGAATTGGATCTATATCAATCCCCATTGTCTTTTCTATTTTGGCCGGAAACTTTAACCTTCCTTTCCGAATTTTCTCTTGAATCCTATCTTTAAAAACAATACAATTTTTAGTTGAGTGAGACCAAGAGTTATGCCATTTATAGTACATTTTGCCGTTAATTTCTTCTGAAGTTGGGATTTTAACTCCTTTAGGCAATTTTAAATACTGTGCTGGTAGTAAATAGTCAAATATCTGCTTTTGATACATCAAAAGAATATTTCCTATTAGGTATTTTCTTTTAAATTGATGGTCAATGGTGGTATCATTTTCAATTAATGCTTCGCAAGTCACAAGCTCCTTTCCTATGATCTCTACTGCATCAATTTCAAATTTAGGGTCTCTATAATAGGTCCTATAAGATGCATTACCACGATCTTGTTCTTCTTCAAGGAGAGTCTCGTATCTTGTGACCTTATAAGTTAGTTCTACTAGGTCTCAAAACTCTGTTGAGTCAAACTTCTTTCAAAACTTAAACTCTAGCCCATTTTGGGCCAATCTCACAAATTCAAGTTCAGGTAATATGACCTTACATTTGTTTTGTGCTCTTTTGAATTTGGCAATGAATTGAGCAGCCTTCTCATCAGGCCTTTGGCTCAACCTTGCCAAGTCTACCATAGATACTTCAAGCTCCGTTTGGAAAAACTGGGCATGAAACACTTCTTCTATTTGTTGTCTGGTCTGGATAGAATCAGGTGTAAGGTTTGTATACCACACAATGGCTGCCCCAGTTGAAGAATTTAGAAAGAGCCTCAACTTCATATAGTCATTGTTGGTAAACTCACTACATAGCCTTGTAAATCTGGCAATATGTTCAGTAGTTGATTGGTTTCCATTCCCATAGAAGATGGCAAAGTCTAGTATCTTATACCCCTTCGGTATTCATGTAACCTATCTATCCATTCTGGGTAATGTTTTCTATAGAGAGGGGTTTGGACCCCTTGGGCCATAGGTCTACAAATTTCTCTAACAATGTCAGTAATCTGGTCCCTAGGTACAACATTTTGTACTGGTTGAGCCACTATTGGAGGAGCAAACACAGGGTTTGGAGGAACTCCTTGTGCTTAAGGCCCTCTTAGTCCATGTAAAGGCACATTTGGGACTGCTTGTACTTGGGAAATGGGTTGTCCCTGTTGTGGTAGTTGATGTTGAGGGTATGGTTGTCCCCTTAAGGCAGGGATTTGTCCCACAAAGGATGTTGCGAAGGGAACTACTAGAAGAGGAACATGCGTTGTTTCTTTTCCAATTACAGGAATTCCTTCCAACCCTTCTGGGTGGAAGTTCGAACATAGGATTAGTGAATACTCGAGTGCTAGGCACAGGTTCAAACACAAGATTTGAAAACACTTGAATGCCATTTCGTTGTGTCACCCCGGACCCACCAATGTATATGGTTTCCCTGGTTTACAAAGGTATGCTCCAACTCATCAGTGGTCTAGAAGGAGCTTCGTATCATGATTGAGGCACAGGTGATGATCTCTTAAGATTTTGATTATTAGTTTGACTACTAGTTTGCCCATTATTTTGTCCATCACTTTGCATAGGCTGTTTATCTCGTGCCAATCTTTGCTGAAGTAAGTTTGTATTTTCTTCAGTTTATCTTATGACAGGTAGTTGATAAGAGTTTATTCGATCTAAAAAGGATGTTACCCATCCTTTCATTGTATGCATTAATTGTTGTCCCGTAACATCAACCAGTCCTCCCCATGGATTCATTGATTGGATAGATGGAACAATTGAAGGTCCAGTTCATGTCCATGTCCAACATTTTAGACGTGCGTTGTATATCTTGAAGTGCTAGTCTCTCTGACCAATTGTGTAGGATCACTTGAAGCAGGCACATCCATGGGATGTGACACAACGTTATCCTTTGGGTTATGTGCTTTTAGAACTCCTTCTACACCTTTTTCTAGGCATTTATTTTCTCCTTGTCTCCTACGTCTAGCCATTATAATGGTAGTCCCATCGGGCATGCCAAAAATATATGTTGGCTTTTTTGGCTTTCGAAGGTTAGAAATATAATTAGAGTATGCCAGCAAGGATCAATAAGCCCCTTACAAAATAGTATATGCCAACCAATTAATCAAACAATTACTTCGAAATTCTCTTAGCCTTAATGAAGATGACTTTTTCTGGTGGCTTGTTTTAAGAGAAAATTCAGAAGAATTAATCAAAAAAGTAAAGGAATGAGGGAGAGAACAGTGTCAGAAATTGAATTTCATTAAGTAAACAAGTGTTTACAATAGTACATTCACATTTCCACAGCTTCGAAGGGAATTACAACAACGAACAGACTAACTTAGGACTACTTCTAAGAAATCGAAATGCAGTTGTAACACGGCCGCGGGGGACCTCGGCTATAGTTTGGACTCCCTTTTTGTTTGTTGCGGTTCTTAATCTGAACCAAAGAGTCCAACTCTGGCAAATCGTTTGAGAAAACAAATTTTTGAGAAAGAAGTGCCAAACATGGACTGCTTTGCTAGATACAGAGTCGCCACCTAAATATTTTTTAACATGGGGAATTTAGGAAACCCTGACTCGGTGCCGAAGGTCACGTGTCCGTCATCACCAAAGTTGTCTTGGCTCGGGAGCTTGGGTACGATCGGGGAAGGTCAGCTATGAGCACCCCCTTTCGCCCGGTCCGAAGACCGGCCTCTACTAACCATGATATCTCGTTTTGAAAACATTATATGTTCTTATTCCGGTTATTAGCCTAGAATTACTATGTTATGCGCACAGTAAACAAGTATAGACCAAATTGCCTAAATTGGAACGAAACATCTTATGTTTGTTTTGAAAATGGTTTGCTAAAATGCAGATTTTGCCACCCTCAAGTGGGCTTTTAGAAAAAAAAATGGTTTTGCCACTATCGAGTGGGCTTTAAAACTCACAGTTTTAATGCATTATCCCAATTTAAGCAATTCGACCTTCATCCACAGGCATTCAAGCAATTATACACATAAGCAGCTAGCCTCATGGTAATCATGCTATTATGGCAACATTCACACGCATGCGATATGCTAAAGCATAAAGGCTTACCTAGTACTCCAAGCCAAAACAGAAACTAGTTAGTAATCAATGCATGATCCTAGTTCATGTTAAATGGCTAATGCAACACAAGCAAGGGTGTAATCTAGAGCAGGCTCGGCTAACCCTAAAATGGCATGTGAAATGCTACAAGTAACAAGTATTCAATTTGGAAATTGAAATACAATGCAGTTAGCGTGATGTACCGAGCCCGGTGCATGTAAGACAAATGTATGGATGCACGCATGCTGTCATACTGTATGCTAATTTAGATATGCCCTAATCTACCATCGTAAGCAGGTAAATAAAAGGGAAGAAAGAAATAGGGATTGGAGGACATACACACACTCACGCACACTTATTACAAATACGCCCTCATTCGGAGGGACCAAAAGAATATACAAATTCAAAATAATACAAATTAAATACGTAATAAATTATTACAAAAATTCTAATTTAATTAATAATTGAAATGCATAATAGAAAAGGCCACGCCTGCCTCGATGCGCGAATGATACATGCTCGAATCGACTACCGAAAACCCGCACCATACCATCAAGGTTCTCTCTTACACTGCTTAGCTTCTCTGAAAATTGCACAAATCTCAGGACAGGTTCTTTGCACACTGTGGAACACCATCGGCTGGGAGGGATGGCCACCGGCCATGGGAAAAGGTTACCGGCCTTTGATGAAGTTATTGGCCAAAAATCCCTGGCCGGTCGGTACTCTATGTAGCCGACCGGCCAAAACTTCCTGCAGAACCTGCAATTGACAGCAGCAGAGGGCACGCAGTGTATGGCATGGAATTTCAAGCAAATGTGTGCATGAACACACTCCCTATCATGCAATGGACTCAAGGGAGGATGGCCCTCGACCCCCGGGCCATCAATCACGCATTTCAATGCATGATGGCCCAAAAGCCAAGTTAGCAACTTTGATATCAAATGAAATGCAAGCACAAAACACATCAAAGGCCCCAACCTCTATCATGCTTGATTAAGAGGCAAGGGATGCATGCCAAATGCAACCTAAACATGCGAGCTAAGTATGCAATATGAGTATGCAAACAAGCATGCAAGGCATGACACAATGCAACAACATAACATGCACAACGCATTGTAATATGGCATACACAATGCAAGATGGGCTTACACCAATATGAGATAGCCTCAGCCACACTCACATAAGAGGCCATTAGGTGAAATGAGGCAATCGAAATGCACACAAACATGTCCAATGCATGGATCAATCCTAAGATACAACATGCAACCCTAACAAGACATGGCGAATGATGAAACATGGCATATAAACATGCAGATTTCAGCGCTGGAACATGATGCCAAATGGTCCCAAAACATGGAAATATGTCACCCAATGCATGCTATAGGCCCCGAAACCCAAGATTAGGCGCATGAAATGGCTTACAGCTATACAAAGCATGCATAATTTGAACATGCAATGAAGAGACAGAAGAAAGGAAGCCCCGAGACAAGCATTTTTACAGTGCAAAGCATGGCAAGACAGTAAGCACAAGTGGGACTAAAATGGCATGCAAAAATGGCTCCGCAAGGGAGGCAATGAAGCAAGTAGTAGATGCAAAGCCCAAACAGAAAAAGACCCTTCTACAACACTGAAGAGGGACCAAAAATATGACTACTTACAGTAGATGACAAGCCCCAAATCAATATACAAACATGCTCAAAATGCAATGCAAGATTAGGGCCACAAGAGGGCTATAACATGAAGTATACTAAACATGCATCAAACAGCCAAAGACCCTTCATGGGACATGGAGAGGGGGTCAAAATAAGACCCTTTTCAGTTCTGATCAGGGTCGAAAAACAGAAGCTCAATGTGCTAACAAGTCATGCAAAAATGGGGATCAAAGAGGGGTTCAATGGCAAGTGACACATGGAGGTCCCCAACAGTGTTGAGCCCTTCTTCAATATTGAAGAAGGGCTCAAAATAAGCCTCTTTACAGTTTACATCGAAGCTCAAAAACACTTGTAAATAAGGCTAACCAATGAAGATAAAAAATGCAAGTTTAAGGGAAATGGATGCTTACCCTTGAAGAGCAGCAAACCAGCAGCTCTTGGTCTAAATTTCTGAGCTTCTAACCTCTGCAAATGGCCTCCCAAGTGCTGGAATGGAGGATGGAGGTGTTGTGCTTGGTGTTGTAGAGAAAATGGTGCAAGAACAAAGGTGTTTGGAGGCTTGGAGAAGATAGATATAGAGGGTGTATGTATGTATATCAGATATATATCTCTTCCCTCTGGTTTTTTTGCTCAAAATCTCTAACCCCTTTACAATGGAGGGGGAGAGCTCTTTAAATAGGCAATGGAAAAGGTTCTAGGCTTCTAAGACAAGCTAAATGAAAGGGGCAAAGGGTGCAAATGGCTCAAGGCTTCTTAGAGAAGCTAAAACAGCTGGCCAAGCTTCTCCAAGAAGCCTGGCCAAAGGGTTCAAGCTTCTAGAAGCAAAAGGGGGGTCAAAGGCTCAAAATGGTGCAAAATAGCCACATATATGCATGAGGGGTCGGGTCTGTGCATCCCAGCTGGCACAACTGGCATGCACCATGCCTGCAAGAGTCAAAAGGGTCAAATCGGCCAAGAAAAAGGGTCATCGGCCAAATAAATTGCCAGTCGACACAATATATTGCTGACCTGCAATTTGTACTGGCCGGTCGGCTAAATAGAGTGCCGATGGGTGGCTGATGAGGTCAAAAAGTGCCGGTGGCTGTCCAAATTGAAGCCCCGGAAGTTAGCTTTCCAATGGCGCAAACCTTGCATTAAAATTCCTCCTATGGAAAAAGTTATGCCCTTTTTGGTGAAGCCGCGCAGATTCGATCCAACCAGACTGATCCCCTATTTCAACCAACCATATCTCCCCCACCCGGACTTGGATTTGAGAGATTCTTGAGTGAAAAATGAAGCCCCGGAAGTCTTCTTTTTAACGATGGTGGCCTCATAGCTCAACTCCAAGTGTATAGACAGATGAGCTTGATTTAGCGATGACCGCTCGTCTTTCTCCTACACGGATTCGTGCTGAACTTCTCCCAAACTAGTTTTCTCCCCTCTTCTCCTCTTTTCTTCAACTTCAAACCCCTAAGTAAGGTGTTTTGAAAGATTTTTCAAAGATTTCATCTCTCTTTCATTCATCTCCATTTTGTCCTTGCTCGGTTTACCGAAAAGCGCAACATTTACCGAAATGCGAGCGTCGGAACATCGTGGGAATTTTATTTCAAAAATGTTTTGAAAGAGAGGGTTTTAAGGTCTAAAAACTATCCAAAATAATTTTGGTCCGCAATGGGGTGTGAAGTTGAGATTTGTCTCTCTCCTTGCCGAAGAAACCGGACCTTTGCCCTGCACATCTTTCTCCACCAAGAAAACCATCAGTAACGCCCAAGTCTTGAGGGCAGTCAAAAATGGGGTGTCTACAGCAGTATGGGAAAGTAAAGGACTAGGATGTAAAGAACTAAAAAGTAAACAACTGGGAAAATAAAGAGCTGGAAAAATAAAGTAAAATAAAATGGTTTCTGCATCTGGTTCTGGTGTCTCCACTATCAGCTTTCTCCTCTATTTATAGGCCCCGGTAGCAATCGTCGAAGTGCTTCATAACTGTCGAAGTGGATGATAACTGTCGAAGTAACCTCCATGATCACGAGACATGGCTCTGAGCATTTTGTCTCCACTAAGCCATTTCTTGCAGTTGGGCTTCCCTCATGAATTTGGATTTAAATCTTCAAGAATCATTTAGCCACGTCACCTTGCTCCTTTCGATTGTTCTAGTACTTCGCAGTTCCATTGTCATTAATATAATTTGCCACATATCCTCTGATAACTGGAAACCTTTACTAATTCCTCAAGTTACCCCTGATGGATCATGTATTAGGCTGTGATTGGCTGATACAAAATATATGGCCAACACACACATATTCAAAAAATTTGCACAGGTAGTCAAAATATTAGCATACACAGGGTAAAGTAATTTGGATAGATAAGTGAAAATAATTTGGACAAATAGGTAAAAATATTGGCTTACATATGTTAAAATAATTTGAACAGATAGATTAAAATAATTTGAGCAAATAGGTTCACATAGAAGTTCAAAAATTTTGCACAAATAGATAAAAAAAAATAGTGGCATACATAGGTAAAATAATTTTTACATTTAAGTTAGGTAAGAATATTGGTATACATAGTTAAAATAATTTATACAAATAGGTTAAACTAATTTAGACAGATAGATTCAAAAAATTTGTATAGATGGGTAAAATAAAAATATTGGCATACATAAGTTAAAATAATTTGGACATATAGGTTCAAAAAATTTGTATAGATAAGTAAAAATACTTTGGATAGATAGGTTCAAAAAATATTGGCATAGTTAAAATAATGTGGACAGATAGGTTCAAAAAATTTGTACAAATAGGTAAAAATATTGGCGTACATAGATTATAAGAATTTGAATTGATAAGTAAAATAATTTGGATAGATAGGTATTAACTTATTTGAAAATTTGAAAATTCAATAATTCTTTTAATTTAAATTTTGATTTTTTTTATTTTATAAAATTTGTATTCCTAGAATTGTCTCGTCAAGATCTTTAAATTAAGATGCATGATAAATATGAAATTCAAAAACAAAATATTGAAAGAGTTTCACTGTGTGAAATTTTACTGTGCAATAATAATGAAATTTCTTTGTCCTTGTTTTAAAATCAAGAGGTATGTTATTGAATTGGGAATCACATATATATGTATAGAACTTGTAAAGTGTTTGTTTGCAAGTTGCTGAGACAATGGCCCAAGCAAAGAAGCCCATCAAGTCGCCTCTAAAAAAAGAAAGCATCCCGTGGAAAAAAAGAGAGATGAGAATGGAAAGCATCTCATATAAAAAAAAAAAAAGATGTTTCATCTCAGCAACTTACACACAAACACTTTACAAGTTCTTCCTCTATTCTCTTTGTTTGAAGGATTCTAATTTTATCATCGGAATGTCCCCTACTGGCAACCTCAGTTGGGTGACGTTAACTATGTTTATCTTTGCAGATCTACATGTAAAACTTATCTCTTCATTAGATCTCTTCAATAATTCACGTGAGAAGATTTTATAAATCTCGCATATATATACATATATATAAACAAACAATGTATAAGTAAAACGAGAGTCCTAACAGAAGTGTTTTCAATAAAACAATGAATAGTAAATGAGATCTAAAGTATTCTCTTACGTGTGAATTTTTAAATGGATAAAGAGCATCAATAGTGTGTTATTCTTCACGTCAATAACAAAACTTAACATTTTGTGAAGAATCTATAACAAATGACATTTACACTATTAAAATAACTTTGCTAAATTATAACATTTTAAGAATATACCATATACTAAAATTTAACTTCAATATTAACATTTTGTTACCAATGATTGGAGATGCCCTACATGTAAATGGAGTGGATACCTGTAAACAACTGTGAAGGCAATCATTAAATAATAATAATTTTTTTTTTTTAAATGATTGAGCAGTTTATTATGAAAACATTTTGATATATATTATTTTTATAAAAACCAAAATTAGCGTATTATATCAAGTAACTAAAAAATAAGTACTAAATTTTTTTAGAGTTAATTACGTTGATCTATCTTGAGTAAAAAATAAATAAAAATAAAAAATACAATTAACTCTATACTTTTGACAAAATTATATTGGCTTTTCATACAGTACATGCCAGCCTTGGACTAAGGTCACTAAGACTTGTGCCTTAGGCCCTAAAATTTGACCCAAAATAAGGGCTCCCAAATTCATTAGTAGTATGTTTAAAATTTCAGTCGTGATAGAGGCCTCGAATTTGGCACGAATGAGTTTTTTTTTTTTTTTATTTGGGGCTGCTGTGTTAGTTAGTTTAGTTTAGTTTTTTTTTTTTTTAAAAGTCTAATATAAAATATTATACATTTCGCATCAACTCATCATATAAAATTATATGAAATTAACAAAATTTAACCAACAGTTTAACTGATCAGTCAATTTTATCATTTAATCAGTCCAACTTAATTGACTGATCAGTTTGACGGTTGGTTAAAATTTGTTAATTTCATATAATTTTGTACGATGAGTTAGTACAGAATGTTTAGTTTTTTGGCAAACCCCTACACACAACCATCTTTAAAAAAAAAAATTAAAAAAAAAAACCAACGCAGCCTAACAAATAAAATTAAATTAAATTAAAAAAAATTTGATTAGTCAATTTTATTATCCAATCAGTCCAACCCAACTCACTTACAAAATGTCTAATTTTTTAGCACACCCCTATCTATACATAATCACCCCTATAAAGAAAAGAGAGAAAAAAAAATTAAAAAAAAAAAAAACCAAAATAGCACAGCTTTGAGAAAAAAAAAAAGAAAAGAAAAAAAAAAAAGAAGAAAGATTTCGAGGCAAATTCGAGCCTCAAATTCGAGGCTTGAATCAGTAATCTTAAAATTTAAGAGGGCCAATTTGATTTTATTGACTTAGGGCCAGTTTAAAGGCTTCCAAAAAATTCTGTTGGGCCCAATTAAAAAAAAAACATTTAATCACAAATGTGGTTAGGCTTAATTTTAAAAAAAAAAAAAATGAATTAAAACATATACAAGTATAGTTGACCCAGATAACGGAATAAATAATTTTGTCCTAATTTTTCTCTCGTAAACTATCAAATTTTAATGGAATAAATAATTTTATCCTATTTTTTTGTCCTAATTTTGTTTCATTAAATTGTATTTCATAATTTTTTTGCTATGAGATATCAACTAGTGAAAATAGTGAGTCAACTGTGTGTTTTGTGTGAAAATTGATAATATAGTCATGTTTCCTTTCATTTATATTTGCATCACACTACTGGTGAAACAAAATTATTATCCAACTCTTTAATTTAACACAATGTAAAATCATTTATGTTTGCTTCACATTGCTAGAACATTTCATTAATTAGATTTGTTGATTAATTAGTTTGTTTTGTTGATTTGAACCATACATTTTGGTAACTTTTTTTTGGTACTCTAGAATGAATATATTTTGATATATATTTTGGTATCAATCGGCAGTAGTAGTACCAAATAGGGTGATTTTTATTTTATAAATATATGTCCTGTTTTCTTGATTTCGCCTTAGGTCCCGAAAAACTCAAGGTCACCCTGGTATAGTAATGATAACTTTAACAATATTAATGGAGGTAATTTTGATATCAAATAACACCATTACTTGGCTAGTTTTATTTGCATACCACCACTTGATAATATATATATATATATAATTACTATTGTATCTGTCAATTAAATTACCTTTCGTACACAAATTCTAAAATCTAATCTCTCGATACACTCCACTAGCCACCACTATCACGACCTTTTTGTATACAAATCCTAAAATCTAATCTCTCCGTACACTCTGCTAGCCACCACTATCACCACCGACCATTGTCACCTCCTCTACTTCTTTCATCCTCTGCCATCCCTTCTACATTTTTGTCGCACCTTCTCTAACCGTTTCCTTTCCACTTTCTCTTTTCCTCTTTTTCTTCCTTCCAGATCTAGGATTTCAAGTTGAAATGAGGGTGGCCGTATCGACGGTGCTACTAAGGGAAGGGTGGGGCCAAGGATATGGATGGCGATGAAGGAAATGGGTTAGAGAAGGTGATTGTACAGGCTAGAAGAGAAGACTAGAGAGGGGTGAAAAAAAATTAAATCATTCAAATTAAGTATGGTTTGAACTTAATAAATATATAGGTAATTCTATTTTCACACACTAATTCCTCTCGGTATACATGCTTAATGAACACCTTTTCAATACACACATTATAAAAATATAAATTTTTAGTACACATCTCCATATTTTAATATTACCCTCATTTTTAATTTTAAAACCTTAAGGCTGTGTTTGGTTTCAATGTTTGAATCAATTATAAATTATAAATTAATTAATTTGACAAAAACAAATATCAAAAAAGTATTTTAAAAGTTTTTTGCCCGTAGAAAGATAAAGCCATATTGAAATGAGAAGTTTTTATTTATTTAGTTTTGAAAACATATTCTAAAACTAAATTAAACATAGCCTTTTTCTTTTCTTTTTTTCTCATTCACCCACTCCTCTTTTATTGCCGTTGTTGCCACTTTCAACCCTCTAACACCGCCGCGACCACCACTACTTCTAGCTCATCCTCTTCCATTTTAGATCTCCACATTTAACCTTGAGTGATTTGCGATGGAAGACTTGTGGGAGTGTATAATTCATGGTGGAATTGCAGGCGATGAGGGAGAGAAGCGATGGGAGGGGATGGCAAATGAGAGAGGTGGTGCTGGCGATAGAAAATGGTTGTGATGTTTTAAAATTAGGGTTTGGATAGAAGAAAATGAGGGTATTATAGTATTTTTATCCTAGGACAAAATTATATTAATGAAAATTTTCATCAATTGTGTGAACTGAAGAGAATTAGTGTGTGAAAATATAATTATCCTAAATGTATACTAAGATAGATTATGATATATGCAAATAAAATTACCCTTATTACCCTTCTCTCTTATCTAATAAATTCACCTAATTATCCTTATCCTCCTAATAATGTATATTTTTCAAAATGGAATATGAGTGTTTGGCTGCAGGTGACGTTCAGACATAAGATAATGACGAGTAAAATAGGCATTTTGATCTAATAAATGATATTATTATTATTATTTTCCATCCATTTTACTGTATGCGCCAAACTGTTATAGAATTTATGTCAAAGGGGCAAGTAATTATACTGAAATTGTGAAGCTAATAACTATATTCTGTATAATTTGTCCATTTTTTATTAAAGAATTTTAAATATAAAAATATTTACAAACTAATTTTTTAAATGAAAAATTGGTGATCAGTCCACTTTTATGGGTGTATATAGCATTAAGTCCAATAATTATTTTGTTTTTTATTTTAAGGACATGGTTAATGACGTATATTGGTTAGAAGTAAAACTCACTGTTTTGAATGGCATAGATATATTTTCCCTTTTATTTGGAGGCAGCTTGCCTCTAGTCCTTAAATCAAATTGAATGGTGCTGTTCGGCTCTTCGGGGCTCATCATGAGTTTCGTTTTGATAATTTAAACCGTTCACTATGTAAAACTTATCGAGTACTATATATTTGTAAAAATCCATGTTGATCGAATATCGATAGCTATCTCATCTTATTAGTTTTTTTGTCAATTGTTAATTTGTTCATCGTTCATTTTTTTTTATACAAAATTGATTTGATCATATAGCTATCAATATCCGATCAACGTGATTTTTTGCAAGCATATAGTACTTGATAAATTCTACACATTAACGGCTCGGATTATCAAAACAGGACCCGTGATGAACCTCCAAAGGCGAATAACACCATCCAATTCGATTAACAACTGGAGGCAAGCTGCTCTCTTCCTATTTAACCACATGTATTGTCACACTATTACGACTGCAGTTGTGGATAACTCGCCAAAAACCCCTTGTCACTGAAAAATTTACCGAAAAACTTGATGTTGCTAGAAAATTTGCCTTTGAGCTGCCAAAAAAATTTGCTGGCATCAGATGCCAATGGCGACCAACAATGATAATATAAAAAGATAGATAGGTGGACAAATAGATAAATAGGTGAAAATATAGATGGACATATAGATAAATAGGTGAGAGCAATATGATATTTCAGATTGTTATTGTCCTTATGAATTAAAAAAAAAAGAATTTGGGCCAATAACCCCCAAAAGTTTGAAAATCGTACTTCTAAAACCAAGAGCCCTTTTCAAATCCTAAAATGGCATTTTTTTTTTTTTTTTTGTTTTTTTTATTTTTGCTTTCTACAGTACTAAAATCGTCAAAAAAATTAAAAATGAGTATAAGATAATTTACAAATCATTATTAATGTAATAAGAAGAAAAAGAAAGAGGAAAAACAAAAAAAACAAAAAAACAAAAAAGTCTCACAGGTTCTTACAATAACTAAGACCATCTCCAATGGTTCATCAAAACTGATATCAAATTTAAATTTTGATGAAAAGGCTACTATTCACAGCTCTAACGGTTCACCAAACGTGATATCAGATTGAGTTTTCAGCAAATGTTTCATCAGATTGAGGACGAAATAATGAATTCATCAAAACACTGTTCCGGACCGTTGGAGAGGAGGACCCGGTCGACCAATAGGTTACACGGTTGACCAACGATCAACGTAAAAGGTTCAAATAGTTCAGCAAAAAATTCGAAAAATTCAAAAAAAAAAAATTTTTTTGCCTAACCGGTCGACCATCTGGTCGTCCCGAAAAAAGTTTAAAAAGTTCAAAAAATTCAAAAAAAAAAAAAAATTTGGGCAAACCGGTCAACCGGCCGGTCGACCGGCCGGTCGACCACCCGGTTGTCCCGGGACAAGTTTGAGAATTTGGTGAATCGTTGGAGCATTTGTTATCAAATTTGATGAAATGGATACTTTTTGAATCAGATTTGATAAAAAATTTGAATAAGCGTTGGAGATGCTCTAACTAAATTAAAATATAAACTATAAACTATAATAAAAAGGCTAGGACTACTTTATAATTTATAAAAACCCAAGGACTTTGACTTTTTATTTTTTATTTTTTTTATTTTTTACGTTGTTACCTAGTGTGCAAGGTGCTGTTGAGAGTAAAGTTATAAATCAAATTGTGAATAGTAGATTGCCAAATAACTAAACCGTGGTT
Source organism: Camellia lanceoleosa (assembly GCA_025200525.1). Classification (NCBI taxonomy): domain Eukaryota; kingdom Viridiplantae; phylum Streptophyta; class Magnoliopsida; order Ericales; family Theaceae; genus Camellia; species Camellia lanceoleosa. Next base: position 92,775,193 of record CM045762.1, read on the forward strand.
TGGATAGTTTGGGGCGGTTTCGATTTGTTAGTTGATTGAAAAATATTCTTAAATGATTATCAAGCATTAATATATAATACTAATTTGCATAATATTTTTCATATATATAATACAAACTGATTATACATAATATTTTTTATAAATATAACTATTAATTTGTAACAAATTTCACACTCATTTTTACTTTAATGTTTCATTAGAGATTAAAAAAATATATTTATTAATTATAACGGAGCAGATTGATTTCACAGGCTGATTATAAATTTCAAAGTTTAATCCGTAATTATCGGATAGATCGGTGTGAATTGGTACAGATTGGTGCTGTTTTAACAGATCGAACAGTATTTTGCACAGCTCTAGTGTTTGAGCTACCAATGTTTTCAAAACTTGAACGCACCTGTTGAAGTTCAAATGATTAATCCGTCAATCGGTTCAGGTTCTAACCCGAGTAAGTCATTAAATCCGTTTCAAGGAATAAACCGGCTTGTTTTAAGTAGATTGATAAAACTGCGGTTAAATTAGATTACCCATTAAATCAGAGATGAGTGAAGCGAATTTCAAGAGAAAAATCGACTTATTTTAAGTAAACCGATGAAACCTGTGCTGAAACTGAATTACCCGCTGAACTGGAGGCGGATGGTAGTTTACCCACTGGAGGCCGATGGAGCAAACCCACCCAAATCGTTAAGCTTCAATGCATTTGATCTAAAGTGTTAAAAAACAGTTGCTACAAGGAATCAAACACAGCACCTCACGCATGAGGAGTAGCTGTGCATTTCCACTAAATCAACATAGCTTTTTGGAACATAGCTTATTTGATATACATAGAGTGAATGTATTTTATTTATTATATTTAACTGGTTTTCTCTCAAATACTATTATGATTAATATTTTTATAAATAATATTAATATTAAAATATTTTAACTTATTGTATCTTAATTCTTATTTTTTATTTAAAATTAATTATTAATATGTTTATTAAATAATTATAGCGTCACGATTCAATTCCGTTCCACTTAAACATTAAATCAGTCACTCTTGACCCGATCACTTTTTCTTTGACCAACCTTCTGAGTTTTAAAATTACATTAAATAATTTCTAAAAGTTTTGATGACATTTTGATTATGACATGAGATGGGAAGCAATTGAAATAAAGGGTAGCAATCAAAAATAGGTGTAGTCTTATCCACTTTGAAGAGCCAACTGGTGGAACAAACTGTGCCCCTGTGCAAATAATGTAGCATAGGTGATATTTCAATTTCCATGTCACGAGAGTGCTTTTATTCGGTGCATTATCTTTAATTATTATTATTATTATTATTTTTAAAGAAAAAGGTTGATAACATAAAATAAAAGTTCAAGTATCATTCTTAATTTCATAAAATCTAGTTCTTTTAACTGATTTAAATTAGTAAATTAAAAAAAAAAAAAAAAAAAAACGTGAGAGATCCTCTCCAATCTACCTCACTGTGGGCTCACCTTGGGCCTGCCCCAACAATTTAAAGCGTTTATTTTGTGGAGATCTGTTGAGCACATTATGACTGAAAAATCAAATTGATCAGATTACATTTGTTTAGGAAAAGAAATATAAATAACCCCATAAAATGGTAATATCAAGTGACTATCAATATTCGAGTAACTTATGTTTTTGTATGAATAACGTACTTAACAAATTTCATAAAATGAACAGTTCGGATCATTAATATGGACCTAAAGTGAGTTTACAATGGGCTGGACTAGACCTCTTTGGAAAGAGAAACCTTTTTTTTTTTTTTTTTCAATTGGTGAAAGTTAGTAGTTAATTGTTATATCAGAATTTATTTTGTTGAGAAAATTATAAATCAGTGAAGCGTTCTCAAAATAATTGTAAATTCATGAAAATTTTATGACTTCAATTATTAAAGTTGATAAAGTGTCCCACTAATTTACAATTATTTTGAGAAGATTCCACTAAATTGCAATTTTCCTTTTTTTCCTTTTTCTTTTTTCTGGGTGCATAAAGTCATGGATAAGTTACAGTCACCTCCCCTAAGATTTTTGACAATTACATTGGCCTCCCTTACTTTTTTTTGAAATTACACAAACCTCCCTTAAGGTTTACTTTTGATTTGCTGATAGCTCTTTTCTATTAGTTGATCATTAGTTTGACAAACAATCATCAATTATTTTTAAATAATCAATCAAATAAATTATTTTAAAAAAAAAATTGTAAAACTTTATTTTCAAACTGCTAATATTATAATGTAGTTTTTGGTTCACTAAAATAAAATTGAAGGGAATATGGAATGATCATTTCTTAATCTCTTTATAGAATAACTATTCTCTTACAATGGTGAATGATGCTTTCATTTATAATATGTTTTAGTAAAGCAAAAGTGAAAATGGACATTATGATGAAATGATTATTTAATTCAATTTCGTTTCAATAAACTAAACATAACTTAAAACTGAAATAATTAACCAAACATGACTTAAAATTAAAATTATTTTAGGGTCCTATATCTTAGACAGAATTTGAGAGCCCGAGGCGAGAGCTTTGCCCGCCTTGCCTTAGGCCCACCCCGTTAACAAGAATGCTACATTGATCACATTTGGTGTGTTATATAAGTTGTTATCATTACACTAGTTTAAAGGATCATATCACTTATGTATGTTTTCAATACAATGGTGACAACTTATATAGTAAACTAAATGTAATATAAAAATATAATTACCATAACACTATTGATTAATTAAAAGGGTTACTCGAGGTATGACATACATGAACAAGATGTATGTCATATTCTAGAGTAACCTTTTTAATTTTGATATTTTTATTTTTATTTTTTATTTTTTAGTATTATGATAATTATGTTTTTATATCACATTTAGTTTACTATGTGAATGTCACCACTGTATTGAAAACAAACCTAAGTAATAGGATCTTTTAAACTAATGCAATGATAGCAACTCATATAACACACCAAATGTGATCAATGTAGGATTTTTGTTAATTATGGATGATTTATGTGCCAAGGTTCCCCTTAGTAGGCTCCGAACCATACTATATATATATATATATTTTAAGTACATACAATATCACACTTGTTCCCAAACACTAGTAGTTTTAAATCAAAATTCTGAAATTTAAGCAGTTTTAAATTTAGTCCCCAAATCCAAGTGGTATTAAAATACAACTTAAGCTAATTTGTTGAAAAGAAATTGAACTAGTGTTAAAACAAGACTTCAATCTTAAAATCTTGTTTCAAAAATTCAAACTTATAAAACAATCCGAGTTTGAGCAATAGGTTTAAAATTACTTGAATTATTTCATACAATTCGAATTTTGTAACAAATCCAGGGGAAGGGGTGTTTGGATTTGAACACATGACCTATGAGGCCCCAAAAACGGCGGCAGCCTAAGTCCTCTAATAGGGTTCAGTACTAATTATCGCACAACTGGATCAAGTAGCATATCAATAGTGTCAATTATAGTGCACAATATCATAAATTGTTTTGAATAGATTAATTGCTCTATAATTCAATCAAGGAAAATTACCGGGAAATCTTATTTGAGATTCTTGTATACCAATCTGTCCATCTTTTTTTCTATTTTTTTTTATTTTAGGGATTTTTGGTGAAATTTTCCTTTTGAGCCTTTTTATTAGGATAAATGATAACTCAATCAATTTTCTTTCAAAAAATCCCTGAGTAAGAGATGTCTGCCTCAATAAGGACATTCTATAATTTTTATTTTTTTATGACAATATTGCCCTTCTATATATATGTATCATATATTTGAAATCTGAGCTGATATATAGTATACAGATCTTCGACAATTTGCGAAATCAAGAACGCAATCTACGAAATTAATGAAGACGATCTCCAAATCTGAAGATCTCGTAGTTGAAGATCTCTTTCTTAATCAACAATAGACAATCTCGCCGCAAACGATCAACACTCTCAATTAAATGAAAGTTTCATTGAGATTTGTGAGTATTGATCGAGTTTTAGAGGTTTTTCTTCTCAATCAAGTATGTTGATTTGTTAATTAATTTTTTGTTTGTTTGTTTGTTTTTTATTTTGATTTATTTTTGTTGTGTTTGATCTGATTTTGTTTGACAGAATCAGAGTGAAATTTTACTCTGGTTCTATTCCTCTGTTTTTTGTTTGAGAGAATGAAAATTTTACTCTGGTTCTATGTACTCTGTTTTTTGTTTGAGAGAATGAGAGTAAAATTTTACTCTGGTATGTGCTCTGTTTTTGCTTGATAGAATGAGAGTAAAATTTTACTCTAGTATGTGCTCTATTTTTGCTTGATAAAATAAAAGTAAAATTTTACTCTATTGTTAAAATGACAGTAAAATTTTACTTTGGTATTCTATACTTCTGTTATTTGTGTTTTGGACTTGTAGTGACAAAAAATTTTACTTTGATTGACAGTAAATTTTTACTGTTAATTGATTGCAGATTTGAAAAATGGTTCTACCTCTCATGTTGTTATGCAAGTATGGTGATCGTACCATTGTGTTCAAGGTTGTGTCAAACTGCACGTTGAAGGATTTAACTGATTTCTTAAGTTCTAAATTGAAAAAGTTTAACAGTAGTGGTTGCATACTATTATCATAATATTTACCTGGACATTCGCAGTGCATGATTGATGATGATTCTGATTTTCAGAATATGTTGTCATTTGTTTATCCCCTTGGTGTTGACCAGGTTGATGTGACTATTACTAAAATGGGCATCTCAAATGAAAAACACGGAGTTAGAAAATCGGGGGACACTAGTGGATCCAACATTACTAATGATGGAATGGATTTACTCTATATGTTTTGTTAACATGAAGAAAGGACTTTGTTGTCTTGTGGATGGGTGAATGGAATTACTCATGTAGGTCAAAGATTTATTGGAGGTGCAAAGGATTTCCGGACTACATTATGTAAATATGCCATTGAGATAGGATTTCGTTTGTGTATGTGAAGAATGAGAAGTGTCGGGTCACTGTTGTGTGTTCAATGCGGGAATCCAAAGATTGTTTGTGGCGAGTACATGCATCTCTAGAGAGTGCTAATAATTTTTTCTACATAAGGACTCTATATGATAAGCATAGTTGTGGAGCTACAGTTCGTACTTCTAAAGACTTAAGGATGAGTTCGAATTTGGTTGCAAGTTTGATTGTTAATGAAGTTCGTGGAAATCCCCAAACTCGTACAATTGATGTTGTGCATCAATTTATGGATCAATATGGGCTCACCATTACGTACAATCATGCCTGGTTAGGAGTTGAGAAAGCTAGGACTACTACTTTTGAAGATTTCTCTATGTCTTATGATGAGATTTGATAGTACATGAATATTGTGGTGAGCACAAATCTTGGTAGCTATTTGCTTCTTGACTATAACCATCACAGTGGACAGTTCAAGAGGTTTTTTGTTGCATTTAATGCTTCCATGCAAGGGTTTGGCATTGCCGTCCTCTATTGTTTATGGATGGAACTTTTCTGAAGGGAAAACGTAAGGGCACCTTGTTAACAGCTACAGCGAAGGATGGGGATCAAGATAGATATTATTATAGTTTATTGAAAAGTAACAAGTTACTTATTCTCAAAGTAACATATTACTTGTTTTTAGAGTAACATATTACTGTTATTCAGAGTAAAAATCTATTATACTTGTCCTTTTCGTTTAATATATTTACTAATCGTAAAATGTTATTTTTCAGGTTCTTTCCCTCTTGCAATGGCAATTGTCAATCTGAGACTACGAGCGATTGAGAATGGTTTTTTATGCATTTGTCGAATATATTATTGGATGAAAGACTAATTACCTTCATATCTAATCGGAACAGTGGACTTTTGGAGGCTTTACCCAAGGTTTTACCTACTGCTTACCACTATTTTTGTCTCCAACACTTGAAGGTCAATTTAAGGGATAGGTTCTCCAGTCCAAGTTTCAGCAATACTTTCAGGAGTAGAATAGTTTTTTTTTCTTTTCTTCATGTGCTTATGCTCCGACAGTGGAATGTTTTAATCAATGTTTGAAAGAATTACAAGATGAGGGAAAATGAATCGTTTGTAGGTTTCTATCTAATTTGCCCTATGGCAAGTGGACTAATGCATATTTTAAAGGACAAAAATACAGTGAAATGCACTTGAATGTGGCGGAGTCTTTCAATTCATGGATCTGTCAAGCTCGTCATTTGCCTACTACGAAGATGATTGATTCAATTAGGTTGAAGATCATGGATTTGATGTCAAGAAGGAGAGAACAAGCTAAGAAATGGAATACTTTTTTTTGTTCAGAGATGGATTCAACATTAGTAAATGCTCTTAAAAGTGAAAGAACTTGGTTGGTTAGTCGTTCAAGTGATCAATTTTTGTGGTTCAATCCTGGCCATCGGTTAGCGTTGACCTCTTGAATTGAACTTGCTCATATTACCAATGGCAATTGAATGGATTTCTTTGTGCTTACGCGGCGACCGCTATCTAAAAGAGCGGAGGTGATTTGTATGTACACGTGGAGCCATTTTATTACATTAGCAAGTTCAAAGCTTGCTATACTGAGTCCATTTATCTAATACCCACTGTCGAGAAACCTCTTGTAGCTATGGATGATCTTATTGTCCTTTCTCCAATTTGTAAGAAGCCACCTGGTAGGCTAAGGAAGAATAGGATTTCATCTGGGGATGAGAAGATAAGACGAGTATGGTGTGGTAGATGCGAGAAGTACAATCATAATATGAAGACATACAAAGAGCCATGAAAGACATTATTTCTTTTGTAATAAAAGTATGAAAATAATGCAGTTCTTCTGCAATAAATAGTCCATAGCAATAATAGTATAGTCATTTAGACTAGACTTGTAAGGAGATATTGTAATAAAAGATATTTTTACTATATTTTTGAATGGTTGTCTATCCAAGTTTATGATTTGCTTGGTGGTTGAGTTTGACATGTTTGAAGTATGAATCTTCTCAGTGTGAATGTTTGCATGCTACATTGATTATTTTGAGTCACATTGCCAAGATTCCATTACTAATATTCGTGTTTGAAGTATGAATCTTCTCATTGTGAATGTTTGCAGTTTGTTTTCCATGTTATATTGATTATGTTGAGTCATATTGTCAAGATTTTATTCTTGACATTCATGTTTGAAGTATCTACCTTTCCATTGTGAATGTTTGGAGTCTAATTTTCATCTTATATTGAAAATGTTCAGTCATATAGTTGATATTCTAATATTCACATTTTTCATTCAAATAATGTTCTGGTCTCTATTTTTGTTTGACATTTTGTTGGCAGATGTTGTATTAACACTAAAGACAAAAATAAAAAATAAAAAAAGAGCAAACAAATGAGGAAGAGGCAGCTCCTGCTAATGTGTGTAGCTCGACTTCTTCGCGCCCCCTTTCGGAAGTTTGAAAGAAGCCCTACAGTTCAGACTGCCGTGGTTCTGAATCTAATCTCAAAGTGCAATGTGAAATTGATAAACACCAAAGAGTCCAAATCGGGCAAATCTTTTAGAAAATTGATTTTAGAATCAAAAATGCCAAAATTAGATTACTTTGCCAGATACAGAGTCGCCATCTAAATATTTTATTTTTTGGAAAATTTAGAAAACTCATGACTCGTGCCAAAGGCCACGTCTCCCTCATCACCAAAGTTGCCTCGGCTCGAGAACTTAGGTACGAGAGGGGAAGGTCATGAATTGAGTACCCCCGCTCGCCTGATCAAAGATCGACCTCTACTAATCATAATATGATTTTTATCAACATTATGTGTTCTTATTCCGTTGTTAGGCTAGCTTTACTATGTGATGTGCACAAGCAAGTATAGACTAGTTTGCTCAAATTGAAACAACTCAGTTTCATGTTTGTTTTGCGAAAAGGAATTGATTTTTTCACCTCAAGTGAGCTTAAAGTTTGCGAATTTGCCACTTAACAAAGTGGGCTTAAAACGTACATTCATTGAATCGTTCTAATTCAAGCAACAAGCCTTCATCCACAGGCACTCAAGCAGTTTATCAAGTAAGCATTTTAGCCTCATGGCAAGTATGCTAGTCATGGTAATCACTCACACTCATGCAAGTATGCTAAAAAACTAAAAACTCACTTAGTACTCCAAGCCGAAGTAAACAAAAGAGTTAGAAAAAATGCATGATTCCTAACTATGCCAAATGTCTAATGTGACACATACAAAGAATGCAATTAATAGGCTCGGCTACTAATATAGCATGTGATTCAATTTGATAACATGCAGTTAAACACGTATTCAAGGAAATGTATTGAAATGACAATGTGGTTTGAATGATGTGCCGAGCCTCGGTACATGCAATACAAGATGAATGGATGCAAGCATAAGGTATGCTAATTGAAACATGTCCCTAATCTAACGATCATAAGCGAAAAATAAAAGGGAGAAAAACGTGGGGTTGGAAGACATACACATTATTACATTACACTCTCACGAAGGAGCATCCGAATGAATAACTAAGCTATGCTACTTAAGCTAATTAGGCTAAGCTAATTAAGCTAATTATTACAAACCAAAATAAATAACTAGCTAAACTAATTAACTAATTATTACAACAACAAATGAACAAATTAGTTAACTAACTAATTGAATAATTACAAAACAATTGCAACTAATAATTTAACTAAGTAACTAAACTAAGCTAATTTGATGTTCCACCTTGGGAAATGAAAGATGTGTATGCGCATGCTCGGTTTCCGCTCGAAAAGACCTCCGTTTGGCTCTCGAAAGCCTCTGTTTGCACAATTGAACACCTCCAAAACAATTCTGCTACTCTTTACCAACACCGTTGAGATTTGCATAAGTGGCTAGCCGGCCACTAGTGAATGTTGCCGGCCATCTGCCGGCTATGGATGGTGGTCTGCCGGCCACCTATCAGCCACTGATGCACTGGTTCATCTTGCTGCAACAGAGGACAAACAGAGTAAAAAGAGAATATTCTCACAGATTGTTTGCACAACTCACCCTTTATTTTCATGAACAAATCCAAGGAAAGGTGAACTTAAGCCACAAACCACCAACTCAAGCAATTTCATTGCATGATGGCTTATGATTCAAGATGTGCAAGTTCAATAAATGCAAAATGAGACACAAACCTCCTCCCTTTCATGAAAGATCAAGAGAAGAAGTGGACCTTGGAGACTTGGATCATTTCATCACTAGCAAGTATGAAATGGTCCAAGTTCCATGTGTTCAATTAACATTCGATTGAACACACCAAGTTATTATCTTGTTCATTTTTTAGTTCCAAGTTTTAGTTACTCATTTTACTTTACCAACCATTCTTTAATTTAATTAAGTCCAAAGGGAATTAAACTCCTCTAATGGAAAGAGAGCTCAAAACACAAGTTGCTTTGGGTATGAAAGAAGTATCATACCGTTGGTAATGAACCCCCTAAGGGATTAAACCATTAAGTATGAAACCTCAATTCCACACTTAGGCAAACAAGTGACTTAAAACCACTTTCAAAGAAAAATTAAAAGCCAAGAAATGAGAGAGGTTGCAGAGATAATTAGTGCTAAAATTAAGTATGAAAAACACCAAAAACATGCAATCAACTCAAACAAGTAGTGTCTAGATGCCTAAAACACCAAGCTTGTGAAGACTATTACACTACAACTATGCAATATAAGACTCAAATGCAATAACCAACCCAAAACAAAGTTAAAATAGTCCAAAATATAGCCTAAAACATGTTGGACTAAAGCTACAACATGCTAGAAAAATAAGCTAACATATAGAGCTAACTAGGCTAGCAAACAAGACACAAGGAGGGAAGGCTAACCCCTCCAAATTTGGACTTCAAAACTTGATTTTTACCGCTGAAAATACTCTAAAATCAGTGTTTAAAGGCCCAAGAAAAGATGGTTTGAAAATGGAAAACAAAAGGTAAAAAGGCCTTAACAACAGTAATGAAGAGGGATAAACCACCCCCTAACCTTAAATGACCAAGAACACCAATTTCAGCCCACAAAAACAGAGTTTTTTATAATTCAAAAACAGCCCGAAACGGTGGGAAAAATGTAGGAAAACAAGTATGTAAAGCAAGCTAATAAGGCAAGCGTTATACCTTTTGAAGAGAAGAGTAACTCTAAGCAACAATTCCAAGCAAATACACCTTCTAGAGCTCAAACCAAGCTCAAGAACACCTCAACTCAGAGATGAAAGGATTTGGTTAAGGGTGTATAGGCAAGAGTGTAGTGTAAGTAGGCAAAAGTATGGGGAATTTGAAGAGAGAGAGAGAGAGAGAGAGAGAGAGAGAGAATTGTAGAGAGAGAAAAAATTTTGAGTCTAAAATTTTTCTAACCTCAAAACATAATAGAGGGGGTCCTTATATATAGAAAACAAGAAATTTCTACAAGGAGATCCAGCTCTCCACGTGTGGACAGATGCAAGCATCTGCGCAAATAGTTGGCACAGCTAGCATAAAATATTTGCTGAAAACACTGGTGGTTGGCAGGCCATCATTGGTGGCTGGCACACCAAAAGTGATGGTCGACAACCTCAGGGGATGGACGATAGGCCACCAGAGGTTGCAGGCTGGAAAGACCAAGGCACGGTCCAAAAATGAGACAAAAAGGATGCAGTGTTTAAAGGCTAAAAGCTGTGGCGTTCTGTTGAGAACTTCGAGTGCTTGGTGAGCAAACAGACTCATCATCGGATGTACCTACAAGAACATCTAAGTCTTGAAGGGACGTAAAACATGGGGTATCTACAGTTGCCCTCCTTTGATAGAACTCGGAGTCATAAAATGACGTGAGTGAATGTCAAAGCCTAGAGACGACCCATTTTGACAAGGACGTAAGATTTGAACAAACAATCAAGACAAAAATAAATTGTTGCACCCACAGGCTGCTTATGTATCCCTTTGTAAAGAATCAAACCAGCATAGTTCTGGGGCAAAATGCAAATGATATGATGCAAGAACATAACTTATGATCATGTAATGAGACTGTGCAACAAAACATTTGAAGGCAAATGCAATGCAAAGAAAATGCCGCAGTTAAACAAACTGATACAAGGCATAACAATTCCAATCAAAGAAGTAAGTAAATAAACACACCACGCATGGGAATCACGAGCCAAACCACATTTCACGCAGAAATGATGTAAGAAAATTAAAGCTTAACTACGTGACTCGTAGGAAAAGCAAAGGGCGACGTAACCGTCAAGCACACCTGACGTCTCAACCGAGATCCTAACGCGTTACACGCATGAAGAGGAAGGATGCTGTAAACACCAGGCGCACCCGAATGTTTTTAACCGATGCAAACAATCCTAATGCGTCTCACGCGATAGAAGGAGAGGTGGTGTGAACACCAGGCCCACCCGAATGTTTTTAACTGATGGGCAATCCTAACACGTCTCACGCGATAGGAAGAGAGGTGGTGTGAACACCGGGTGCACCCAAATGTTTTTAACCGAAGGGTGGTGTGAACACCGGGCACACTCGGATGTTTTTAATTGAAGCAAACAATCCTAATGCGTCTCACGCGATAGGAAGAGAGGTGGTGTGAACATCGTGCGCACCCGAATGTTTTTATCCAAAGGGTAGTGTGAACACCCGACGCACCCAAATGTTTTTAACCGAAGGGTGGTATGAACACTAGGTGCACCCAAATGTTTTTAACTGAAAGGTGGTGTGAACACCGGGACGCACCCGAATGTTTTTAACCGAAAGGCAATCCTAACACGTCTCACGTGAGAGAAGAAAGAGGTGATGTGAACACCGGGATGCACCCGAATGTTTTTAACCGAAGGGCAATCCTAAAACATCTTACGTGAGAGGAAGAAGAGGTGGTGTGAACACCAGGACGCACCTGAATGTTTTTAACCGAAGGGTGGTGTGAACACCGGGACGCACCAGAATGTTTTTAACTGAAGGGTGGTGTGAACATGGGACGCACCCGAATATTTTTAATCGATTTGCAATCCTAAAGCATCTTACGTGAGAGGAGGAAGAGTGGAAGGATACGATTCGAAGGACACAAATGATTTTACCTGGAACTCCCCTAAATGAACAATACATACAATATCATGCATTTCCTCAAATGAACCATACATACAATATCATGCATGTGTAAGAAAGAAACTTAACAAGTGCGATACGGGAGAAATGCATGTTCTCTGCAAGACAAACAACCGAGATACAATGTTAATGGCATGTTCTATGTGAGAAACAAAAGCAAAAGCATATTCTATGTGTGATTCATAACAGGAGCATATTCTATACGTGATACAACAGGGAGAGCATATTCTATGCGTAACTCATAACATGATGCAAGATGCACATGCAATACCCATGAAATGCAAATCTTCCACAAGGAAGCGAAATGCAACACATATTGATGCAACACATATTGATGCAACAAGGTGAAATGCAACAACATGAAATGCATATTCATGCAACAACGTAAAATGCATGTACAAAAGCATGATTTGGCAAACAACTTCCAATCTACCCCTTGGAAGAGTTACAATATGTTTAAAGGATACACCTCGTTCATGTTGACAAGCGAGGAACATCATGCACCGAAAACACGATTTTGAGCTTTTGTAGAGACATTATGAACTCAACAGTGAACAATCCCTACACTTCTTGGAAACCAAGGACACAAAACAGCATCAGGACAACAAGGGAGGATGCCGGCTAGGTGCTGGCCATTGGTGAACCTTGTTTGCCACCAATGAGCCTTCCCAGCCACCTGTCAACCATCGATGGCAGTGCAAGGTAAATGAGACTTTTCGGCTTGGGTTTTTAAGTATGAACCTCTAGGGCTCATTTCCTCACTTCTTTAGGGCCGAAATCTTCCTCCTTCTCTCTTTACGCACCCTTCTCTCTATATTTGTGCTTTCTACGCATTTTCCAACGCCCCACGCAAAATTGATTCGCTAAACCCTCTTTGTTTCCTTCATTTTGAACCGATTGAATTTGATTTCAGTGCTTCTTTCCTCATTTCCACCATTCTAGGCTTGTTTTCCTTGAGTTTCTATCGAGTTCTGTGCACTTTTCTCGGCTTTGACTTTTTTCTCCATTTTCTCTCTCCTAGGGTTGACTTTTTCCAAGTTTACCCTCTTTTCGGCATTTTTCTTCACTTTTTCACCTACTTTGCACCCATTTTCAGATAGCGGACGAGATTCCTCATGATGAGGCTCATCTTGAGATTCCCCTAGTAGTTCCACCTGTTCGAGCCTGAGGCCGAGCCAAAGCTGCTGCCGCTGAGGGTACGACCTTTCGATCCAGAGAGATATCACCCTCAGACACATATATTGTCTATGGCCGGAGGCATCAGACGCTTTACTGAGTTTGCTCGCGGTGCACCGGAGGACCTCCTGCTGAGGGAGCCAGATCCTCACTTGTCAGCCATTGCCGTTGAGATATGAACTCTATTTCATGTATTTTGCCTTTCTTTATTTGCATTTCTTGCACTGCCTTTATCTGATTCATTTCATGCACTGCCTTATATAATTCATCTATTCTTTATCTGTTGCATCTGTTCTCTGCCACAGGGCGAGTCTCGTGTCTTCAAAGGCTACGGTGCTATGATCGCTCGAGACTAGTATGACGAGCTCCCAGCAGCAGTTCGTGACATCATTAACAAGGCTGACTTCGGCCTCTTCTGCTCTGGCTTGACTCGGGTCGTCGCGAGCCGTCCCCTTCTAGGAGCACTCATGGAGAAGTGGTAGGACATCGCCAACTTCTTCCACTTTTCTGCCATAGGGAAGATGACGATGACTCCTTACGACTTCACCATGATCACCGGCTTAGACATAGGGGGCGATCTGATCCCTCTTGATAGAGACATGGTGGAGTGAAAGGCAATCTGGTTCAAGCTGCTCAGGGCACATCCACCTATATACCGAATAGGCATGGTTAGATATACCTAGTTCTCTGAGTGATTCAAAGGGAGCGAGCCTGAGACGATAGAGAAGATCGAGCAGTACGCCAGGGGCTTCCTGATGTTCGTCTTCGGTACCACCTTGTTTTCGAACAGGTGAAACACCATAGGCTTGCACTTGCTGAGTGCCCTGGTGACCCTCCATCGAGTTCGTTTCTATGACTGGGGTGGAACCGGCCTTGCCACTTTATAAGGATACATGAGCTCTACCTCCCGTCTGTAGGGAGACTTGATCGGAGGCTACTGGCAAGCCTGGGAGGTACACATCTCAACTTCCTTTCAGTACTTTCCAGTTTCTGCTATACATCTGTTTCAACACATGTGCTTTCTTCTTTGCACTTTTTGTACCTACTTATACACTGTTCATACAATGTGCTTTCTGTTTTGCACTTTCTGCATCTACTCAATATTATATTGACCACATATCATTGTATTTTCCTTGCAGCTATGGGTATACTCATATTTTCCGACTCTCGTCCCAAAGCCTGTAGAGGAGCTTCCATTGGCAGTCTCCTATTCGCGGATATATGATAGCAGGCTCCACCGTAGGACCCGTGAGCCTTTCACATTTTTTTGCCAGTACTTCGACCCGATAGTAGCCCATGAAGTAACCCAAAGCACAGTCATTTTTGCTTTTACACTGTTTTGATTCACATTTAGCAACTGACAGCAACTAATAATCTGTACAACTTCTATTTGTAGCTCATGTGGCAGCCATGGGCCACGATGCTAGTGAGAATCTGAGACCAGTTCGTCGAAGCTTGGGCCACTTCTCGCTACCGCATTTTACTCAAGGGCCAGTATGCTGGGCCTGGTTCCTGGGCAAGCGCTTCGTGTACCAAATTGTGGGCCTGCCTGACCTGATTGTCCCGATGGCTCCGCCAAGGTCTATGCAATCCACAGATGGCCTATCCACTGAGGAGGTCATCCAGTTTGTTGTAGGCCTGGATGCCGACTACTTCCGAGTGACAGGTGACTACGCAGCTTTCATCCAGACACATCTGATGCCGCCTTTGACTGGCGTTCGTGGAAGTGAGAGCGCCTGCTGCGAGAGAGAGGCCTAGAGTGACTTGGGTGAGCAGGACCTATGGCAGAGGGGCTTCCCGGGCGAGGCAAAGGACTGATTGGCCAGAGCTCCCTACCACGCTGACTTGCTGGCGACACACCGGGGAGGCCTACCAGGTTCCGATTGAGCTTGCAGTGGCTGGCCACAAGCTTGTCGGGGTCCGAGGCCCGACTCAGGTATGAACCACACTATATATTTACACCCTATACTGTATTTCAGATGTATTCATTTGCAAATACTGATCATTCAAACTACATTTACAAGAGTCCATTGAGTATACAAGAGGCACTCTCGAGCTGATAGCCTCCCTGATAGGGATGGTACAGAGAAGAGAGGTGTTGTTTAGCCTCTACGGTATTCAGGTAATTTCTTCAGTTTTCCATTCCAGATATCAAACTTCCACTAACATTGACATTTCAACTGAAAACTTTGTAAACTGCACTAATACGCTGCATCTGACACACTGCACTTACGCACTGTATTCATACACTGTATCTGACTTCTGCATACACTTATTCTGCACATCATGCTTGCATCTAATACGCATACCGTGGCTGATATGTGACAACTGTCTTTTCAGGTCCCACCCATACCGATGGCACCAGTGGCAGCTGTAGCACCCGCACCAGCAGTATCTCATCCGGCAGCAGGGAGGAAAGAGAGAGACAGGTTCCAGCATAAGGCTGAGGCAGAGCTAGGGACATCCGAACCGAGAGTGGTCCTTCAGAGCCCATTTTGAGTGATGATGATGCTAAGACAAGCGACTTTGAGGAGGCAACGAGTCAAAATTCAAATTCATCGGAGAGTGGAGGTAATGATGCCGGCTCGGGTTCTGAGAGTGGAGACGATGCCGAGGCGAGCTCTAAGGCGGAGAGCGGTTATGACGCCAGCTCGAGCTCTGGTTCAGATTTAGACAACAGCGCTGATGGAGACGGTGCCCCAAAGTCCTCTCTTCAGAGGAAAAAGACGAAGAGAACCTCTCGAGCCTGAGACTACTAGTGCTAATTTTTTGTATTTTTGCTTACTTTCTTTTTGTTTATAGTTTTAGCACATTGTATAGCTTCAAACATGTTTTATTTGCATTTTTCTTTAAAAAACTTGTACTCCTCTTTTGTAAAATCAACCATGATCGGAATGAAAACCAGTTTTTATGAAAAAATGTTATATTTTGCATCATAAGCACCACATAGCATGGAATGGACGTGGAAACGAAACTGCCATGAGCACTCTTGATTGAAACAAAAATCTTAATCAGGTAATGAACTGACTGACAACTAACATAAAAAGCAATATTCAACTTAATAAGAAAAACAACTCGATAAACAAATCAATATATAACTTGATAAAAAAACAACATACAACTCAATAAACAAAACAACACAACAAAGTTACAAACTCAACAAACTTGCTAAAAACCAAAATGACTCAAAATAAGACCTCAAGACACACAAAGAGCAGAACAAAACACATACTTTCAGCATTGTTCAGCACAAAGGAGGACAACAAGTCAAAGTGAGAGACTGCCAGCCACAAGTAGGGATTGTCGGCCACATACCGGCCATGAGAGGTGGCTTGCTGGCTACCTGCCGGCCATCAATGTACAGGACCTCCAGATTGTTGACACCTAGCTTCCACTCACTGCCTTATCTTCTACAAAAGGTTGAGCTTCGTAATTTCTTCATTTTAGCTGCAAATTCTTCACAAATGGAGCCATTTTTTGCTAAAAAGCTCTCAGATTGGATTGCGACTTTAGATGGCTCGGAAAAGGTGAATTTTTGGGGTTTCGGTATAAATGCACTTTTCCCGCTAAGCCGTTCTCCACTTTCTTTTTTCCGTTTCTTCATACCATGGCTAAATGCTAGAACCCGATTACACATGTCTTTAGCTTCGGAGGATAAGAGATATGCCCGACAATTGAAGAATATCACGTGCTAATAGAATCTCGGCACGATAAGGAAATCATTCCTCAGCCCTGTTTCAGCCACATCCAAGCTTTGGAATGTGAATATGCGGGCTTACCCTACACGAGGCTCGATCTTTGGTTCACAACGGAGAGCTGGATATTTCCAGTCTGATTTATCGATTTTCTAAGGTCGATGACCGTGGCGATCTTCTTTGGCAAAGTTTCTGGCAGCATGCTCTTTACTTATGTATGCTGGTACATTTCCTTCTTGCCCCTAGTTTCGGCGGGTCTAGCATTCGGCTAGTCGAAGTGGCCCAAGGTTTAAAAGAGAGCAAGAGTTGCTTTGGCTTAGTGCTGGCCGAGACTTTGATAGGCATAGACGTCTTCCATCGGCGAGAGACCACCAAATTTGCAGGGAGTCCACTACTCCTTTAGGTAATGTTTCCCACCCTTTCTAATATGTGTTTTTCACATCACTCGGCATTCATGCTCTGTTTTTCTCTCAAAGCCCTTTTCTCACTTTTCTCTGAACGTACATCTCTCTATTCTTTAATCTCTCTTTTCTTTCATCCCTCCCCAAGTGTCGCTAATGGACAAGCTGAAGGTGGTGGACTCTTGCCCTGCATACTCAGCTCGAGCATACTTTTTCCACCAACAACTAGTGGACTTCCCGAATAAGGGATGTTGGTGCCACTGGATGTGCAATAGGTCTGCTGCTAACATTGCTTGGCTTTGCCCCTGGCTTAATTTGACCGAAATGAGCTACAGCATGACTCGACAGCCTGGCTTTCAGTTGATCGACCTGATACACTGTGTAATTTACTTTTTGTTCCGGTTCAAACGTCAGTTTGGACATGATCAGACTTGCCCAGAGATGGGGGTAAAGTACCCGGCTTCATTCCCCATTCGAGGTTCACATTTGGCTAGGTACCTCACTACTTGGAGGATGAGATGGCTTCTGGCTCCTGCCTCTAGTTTTAGCTGCGCCTTTTCTGGCGAGTGCCTAGCTTGGCTCGAAAATGAGGCACAAACCGGGCCCACTTTGGCATCAGAAGCTTCCACAGGCACAAGCGAGGGACGCAGGAACACTTGACTCATTTATGTCCCTAGTTTATTGCTTTGATCTTACTTTTCAAGTTTTATGAATGTAATAAAAGCAGTTTTAATTTGTATCGAGAGTTGGAGAACTTCATATTGAAATCAATGAAATTAAAGTTGTGAGCACTGAAAGTTTTCCTTTTGGTCCAAAAATGGTCTAAGTTGTAAAAGGTAAAATTTGAACAAAAATCAATTTTTATCAAAACTTTTCAAAACCATTTTCGATAAGGAACACCACTTGACACACACGGAATCTATCCTTGAGATATATAACCCCGAATCTGAAAATCACAAATTGCCCCTTGACTGAATAACATTGCTCAACACTGTAACCAATTCGCCTTTCAGAGTGAGGATCATAATCGAACTTTCAAATAAAGAACAGACAAAGATGACCTGATCAACACATGGACAGGACAGTTGAGTTGGAGGTGCTTACGGTCGGACTTCAAGATGAAGTTGCCTACGTATCCCGAAGATGGGAATGAGGCCTTACGCGGTTTGGTTCTAGTTCACTCGAGTATCAACTATCTGCTTTTGCGCTCTAACTTTTGCCAAAGTCGCTCTTTAGGGTTTGCAACCTCGTGAGCTTAGTTTTTCTTTATTTCCAATTTTTTTCACGCTCTAATTTTTGCCTAGGTCGCCTTTCTAGGTTTTCGGCCTAGCGAGCCTCTCAGGGATAGTATTTCTTCAACTTGTCCATGTTGATTGGTTAGGAAAATTGTAGGCCATCCAGGTCCATGAGAATAATAGCTCTACCCGACTAGATAGTTTTGATAATGTAAGGGCCAATCCAATTGGGTCTGAACTTGCCCCTAGGGTCATAGATGGGAGCTTGATTTTCTTTCAATACCAAATCCCCTTCCTTGAGATTCCGAGACTTAACCTTCTTGTTAAAAGCCTTAGCAATCCTGCGCTGATAACTCTGAACATGGTACAATGCTTTCAGTCTTCTCTCATCAAACAACATCAGTTCTTTGAACCTATTCTATTGGCAATCCACCTCTACTATTTGACACTTAGTCATAACTTGCAGCAACGATACTTCTATTTCGATTGGCAGGACAACTTCCATCCCATAGACAAGGGAATAACGAGTTGCCCCAATAGACGTTCGGATTGAAGTTCTATAGCCCCAGAGTGCAAATGGCAATTTGTCTGGCCAATCTTTGTAGGTCTCAACCATCTTCTGCAAAATATGCTTGATGTTCTTGTTGGAGGCCTCAACATCTCTGTTGGTTTACGGCTAGTATGTAGATGACTTATGAAAAGCCACGTTGTATTTCTCCAACAAGTCAATCACTTCCTTCTTGAAATGGGAGCCATTATCTGAGATAATCTTGTTTGGGACTCCATATCAGCAAATGATGTTGTTTCGGATGAACTTAGCCACATGCGTTGCTTTTAACACTGCGTAGAACTAAGCTTCTACCCACTTTGTGAAATAATCAATTGCCACCAGAATGTATTCATGCCCATTTGACCTTTTCGATGTGACTGCGCCAATGACGTCAATTCCTCAGACTAAAAAAGGCCATGGTGAAGTCATGTTGTACAGTTTCGACGACGGGATATTTACACAGTTGGCATGAATTTGGCATTTATGGCATCGCCGAACAAAACTGATACAATTCTCCTCCATAGTAGACCAATAGTGACCTTGCCTGAGAATCTTTCGGGCTAACATTACTTTGTTCATGTGCACTCCGCACTCTTCCCCATGTGTGGCCTCTATTAGGCGCTTTGATTCCTCTACTTCGACACACAACTTGTGCATTTCCAGATGACCCCTCTTGTACAGTTTACCTTTGCAAATGATAAATTGAACGGCCATCCACCGTATTGCCCTCTTATCTTTGGCATTTGTCCCTGGTGGATAAACCTCATTTTCCAAGAAGTTCCAGATATCATAGAACCAAAGGTTTTGATCTTGCACTTCATCTATTGCGGCGATAGTCTCGTAGGCCGGCGTATATCTCTGCTAAATGATGATCGGACGCATCCAAACTCCAAGCGGGATGTCTATCATAGATGATAAAGTTGATAAGGCGTCAGTAAACCTGTTGTTCTCTCTTAGTAGATGCGTGAAAGTCAGCTTCCCAAGCCTAGGAATCAGAACATCCAAGGTCTAGTGTTAAATCTTCATCTTTTCTTCTTTGACCTTCCAGTCTCCTTTTGTTTGAGACACAACTAGATTCAAGTCCCCAATCACGTCCAACCTTTTTGCCTCTAGTTCCAGGGCGGCTTCCAAACCAGCAATACAAGCCTCGTATTCTGCTTCATTATTGGATACCTTGAACCGGAGTTTGAAGGCTAAGGGTATATAGGAATTGTCGAGTGCTATCAACAACACCCCTATCCCATAACCATATTGGTTAGACGCTCCGTCAAAGTACATTGTCCAAATCTCTTCCTCGACTTGCAGAATAGTTTCATCTAGGAATAGGTATTCTACTGCTTCATCTCCTTCTACTGGGTGATCTGCCAGGAACTTCGCTACCACTCTCCCCTTGACAGACTTACAAGTAACATACTTCTGATGAAATTCAGAAAAAAGAAGCAACCAACGAGCTAGCCTACCCATAAGTGCTAGTTTGTCAAAGAGATATTTGATGGGATCTAATCTCGAAACCAGAATTATGGAGTGAGCTAACAAGTAGTGCCTCAACTTCCTGGTGGCCCATACCAAGGCCAAGCAAGCTTTTTCCAGTGGGGTGTAACGGGGCTCGTCATCTAACATTTTCTTGCTCAAATAGTAGATGGCTTTTTTCACCCTATCCTCAGATTCCTGAGCAAACATACATCCCATTGTTGTGTCTGTTGCTGATAGATATTGAATCAAGGGCTTCCCCAGCTCTAGCGGTGATAACACAGGCGGATTCTGAAGATACTGCTTGATCTGCTGAAAAGCAAATTGACATCGATGATCCCATTGGAACTTCCTTCCTTTCTTCAGGAGACCAAATAGTGGTTCACAAGTCAAAGTTAATTTAGAAATGAACCATCTTATGAATTGCACTTTACCCAAAAAGCGTCGCATCTCCTTTTCAGTCCTTGGTGGTGGCATTTCTAGGATAGCCTTGATTTTGGAAGGGTCTACCTCGATGCCCCTCTGTGTCATAAAGAAACCTAGCATTTTCCCTACTGTTATGCCGAAATTACACTTCTGTGAATTCAACCTCAATCTATATTCTCTGATCCTTTGAAAGAATTTCTTCAAGGCGGTGTAGTGGCCCTCTCTTTCTTTGTATTTGACAATCATGTCGTCCACATACACCTCGACCTCTTTATGGATCATATCATGCAGAATAGTGGTTGCAGCCCTTTGATAGGTAGCCTCGGCATTCTTCAGCCCAAACGGCATCACTCTGTAGCAGTAGGTTCCCCACGGTGTAGTGAAATTAGTTTTCACTTTGTCTTCAGGTGCCATCAAAATCTGGTTATACCCGGAAAATCCATCCATGAAGGAGAGTAATGCTTGACCTGCGGTGAAGTCCACAAAAAAAAAAAGTGCGGCAAGGGAAAGTCGTCCTTCAAACTGGCTCTGTTCAGATCTCTGAAGTCCACACACACCCAAATTCTACCATCTTTCTTCGGCACTAGGACGATGTTGGCCAACTAAGTTGGATACTCAGATACTAGCAGGAACCTTGCGTCTATCTGCTAGTGACCTTCTCCTTAATCTTCAAAGCCCAATTCGGGCGTATTCTCCGTAATTTCTGTTTGACAGGTCGGGCCTCGGGGTTAAGAGGGATCCGATGCTATACAATCTCATGATCGATTCTAGGCATGTCTTCGCAGGACCACGCGAAAACATCTTTGAAATCTTTTAATAAAGCGACTAAGTGCTCGCGCTCCTCTGAAGAGGAATAAAAAAGTTTTATCACTTCTCATCATATTTCATCAAATTTTTCAAAACCAGAGGAATTCGTTTCTCATCATTTTCATTAAAATTTTGAAAATCCTAATCAATGCAATAAACAAGCGGTACAAAGAAATACTCAGAATCTGCAGTGGCATTCTCATTCACAAGGTCAAGCTCATCTAGTTCTTCAGTTACAACAGACTCAAAAGCTAAAGAAAAGGAGGACCTAGACAAGACCTTGGCATCCCGGTTATCACTCCCAGGAATACCAAACCCAGACTCAGAAGCATCGGAATCTGATTCCGACTCTACAGACTCTGTGGAATCAGATTTTGGCTCACTACCCAACTCAAAAATACTAGACAAGTAGCCCTCCTCCCGCTGCCAAATGAGGGATGGTGTGTCAGATGCATCCAAAATGCTGCTAAAAGGGTTCACACCTGGTTGGTCCCCGATCATGGAAACGGTCAGGTTATCTCCCAAGCTCTCTAAGTTGATCGGAGGATCCGAAAGAAAACATGCCAGTGCTGCTCCCACTTTAATCTTGCTGCTGTCTGGGTCACTTTATGTGCCCCACTCTGCTTCAACAATCAGTTCACCCCTTTCTTTGGTATCACTCTCTTTGCAGCTGCAATTCAAAGAAAATTTCAAGGCCAGGAACCCACTGCTTCTCAGAGTTGAACCAAGGTTCGGGGAAACCGCAAAATGGGAAATCTTCACCCTCTGGAACAAAATGACCATTCAGGGTTCTCTGTATTGGTCTGTGCACAAGCTTATAGCACTTCCCAGTCTGTTTAGCTCTGGCTCTTTCGGCCGTCACTTTTGTTTTTCTAACCCAATCCTCTTTGGTGGGCGTATAGCCAAGACCAAAGGCATACGGGTTATGTGGCACATCAGCCAATGCTGTGATGCCCTTCTGGCCCCTTCTTCCCAACCCCATTCCTAGCACATATTAAAGCTTGTTCATGAAGTAGATTGATTGAGCACTGACATACAAGCCCTCATCTGATGCCAAGATGGTTTGCACTGCTTAGGCCTCAGCTAGAGTAAATCCAAAAAGGAAGACATCTTCCTTGCCATGAATAATTTCCAACATAGGTGTAGTTACCTTTGGCGAAGGATGGATAGATGAATTCTCGAACATAATAGCCACCCCATTTCCATGGGCATATTTTAGCATTTGATGGAGGGTAGAGGAGATAGCTTTTACTTGGTGTAACCATAGTCTTCCTAGCAATAGATTGAAAGTGGCCAGCACATCTAGGACATGGAACTCAATATCCTATTGAGCTAGGCCCACTTAAACTCTGATCTGTACTGTGCACGTCACCTCTCTGCTTGTATTGTCATATCCCTAAATCCCCTGGGCTGTAGGCACGAAATCTACTGGTTTTAAGCCAATGGCATAGGCTGTACGAGATGGACAGACGTTGATAGCTGACCCAGTATCGACCAATACCATTGGCACCTACTTTTCTCTACACTTCACTGATATGTACAGAGGTTTGTTGTGTGCTGAGCCTTTTGGTGGCAGTTTTTTGTCTGAGAAAGTCAGAGTTGGCGTAGCGCCTCCTGGGAAGACCAACCCCATAAGCTATTTAGGAGGCGTGTCAATGGACAATTTGGCTTTGTCTATTGCTAATAATACAGCCTGTCGATACACCCTAGAAGCCATGAGCAGACCCCAGATTGAAATATCAGCTTGGATCTTCTTCAGCTGTTTCAGCACTGCTTCTTCTTTCAACCACTTTTCCCTCTGCTTCTCTACCTCTTTATCCTTTTTGGAGGCTTCAGCTTGGTGTAAGTGTGGGGGCTTGCAATACCGCCCACTCCTCGTCATATGGTCCACCTCTTTGAAATACCAAGTGTTGTCTGGCAGGTCTTCACCCCTATCCTCGTCAGTGTGGGCCAGACGTAGATCATCGTCTTCCTACCACACACCTCCAGAAACTGACAAACAATTGTCTGATTCCGATCTGATTATTCTTTCATTAGAAATATCCCCCCGCAAGGTGTTGAGTTATTCCAGCTTTCTATTTGTCTTGATCCTTTTCTTACACAAACCCCTTCAACGCAGCTTCCTGTTCTGTATCCACAGTACTTACGACGTCCAGTTCTTGAGCTAAATTCTTGATACCAATGCTCTCCGGCAATTTCCCTTTGTCCTCGGCCATTCCGGCTACTGCAGTTACTGTTGCTCTCTTTTCTTTAGGTTTTGGTTAAGTTTCCTCCTCTTGGTCAGGTTCCTCACTAAGCCACCCGAAGTTGTTTGTTGACCCATTCAGATCAAACTAATCAATCTACACGTCTCCCTATTCTTGTTCGTCGTAGAGCTGCAGATTGTCTAAGTCTTCTTCTAGCTCCGCTAGATCATCCAGACCTTAGCTTGGACTATCCTCCCGAACCACACTGACCTCCACTGCCGTTGGCAATACCACTTCAGGTTTGGCTTGATCCACTGGCATAACGTAACGGCATGGGTCATACACCCCTTTAGTTAAGACCACAGAGCTCTCAAGCAACGGGCTAACACTCTCCTCCAAGGCTAACCTCTCTTCTTCTACCACTGTCACCACCACGGGTTCAGGTTGAAGTATGGACGTGTCCATCATGCACAAGTCTATGCTTTCAGGAATGAACACGGCTGGTTTGGGTAGGTAGGAAGGGGTAATATATATACTGGGGTCATATGGGATGGCCAGTGTATGTATTAGATTTAAATGCCAGGGTAGAGGAACCTGGTTGTGGGCTGGAAGAGGGTTGGTGGTTACATTTGGCTTTTAGGGTGGTGCTATCACCTTGTTGTCAATGAGATCTTGAATCTCGTGACGCAACTTGTAGCATTGGTCGGTGTCGTGACCCTGCTGGTGAAAAGTGCAGTATTTGGTTGGGTTGTGTTTAGGTGGAAGAGGGTCAGATAGTGGGCGTTGTTCCAACGGCTTAATATGCCTTTTTTTAATCAGCACCCCCAAGCCTTTGGATAAAAGCATATAGAGCAGGGTAAAGACCCTTTGAGATTGGGCTTGGCTGTTTGAGGTTTGTGGATTTGTACTGGCGAATGGGTTGGCAGTTTTGGGTGTCATAGTGACGACATTCACATCAAATGGCCGTGCAGTCGTTCTTCCACTCGTGGTTGCATTAAAATTGCATGTGAAAGGCCTCTTAGGCTACTCCTTCTCATCGGTTATCAACCCTTGTTTCATTGCATCTTCAATCTAAACTCCTATTTCGTGGAGCTCAGTGAATGTGAACAATGGAAAGACAATCATCTTCTGCAGTAATTTCCCTTGCAGATTACGGACCACCATTCTAATTTGGTCCTTCTCGGATGCCTTGGTAGTCATCATCGAAGCCTTGGCCCTCCATCTCGTTACAAAGTCTGAGAAGCCCTCATTTGGCTCCTGACGAGTTACCTTAAGATCATGAGTTGTGACCTCGATATGGGTATTGTAGAAGTACTGTGCGATGAAGGCCTCAGCCATTTCCTCTCAGCTTCGTTTCATAAAGTCCTCCAGCTTTGCATACCAGATAACCGCTATCTCTGACAAGGTTTGACCGAAAAACAATAGCTTTTGAAGTCTGGTAAGGCCCATTGGCCACAGAATATCGAAGAATAACCGCAAATAGACCATGGGATTCCCAGAGCCATCAAACCGATCTATGTGTGGCATCTTGCAACTATCTAGCAAAGTTACTGCGGAATCGGTATATCCATCCCCGATGTTAGGGATTGAGTTCACACCCTATGCCCGCTTGAGAAGTTTCTCTAGCTTGTTTACCTTCAGTGTAGTGGAGTCAACCTCAAATTCAAATGGCGCCTCAGTTTGGTACACTGGTGCCTTGGAGGCTTGCGGTGGGATGGGGTCTATTGGAATGCCTAGATTCTCTTGGACATTAGTGGTGATTCCGGGCGCTGGAATACCCACTGGAGGTGCGTGGGAAGCAGAAGTCGCTGCTTGCTATGGTTACTGTTACTGGAGCCTATTTATCACCTGAGCTTGATGGACCATAACTTCGACTTGGAGGGCAACATCTTGCTGCATGGTTTCAATGGTTTGCTGGAGATGACGAAGCAAGTCTTCCATGCTCACCCAGGGATATTGAGCCATCGGAACTGGCGAATAATCTCTTATTGTAGTGGAAGTAGAAAACTAAGCCTGACTAGGTGCAAGTGAAGTAAAAAGTGACTGCTGGACTGATGAATTATGCCTAACCCTCCTCCGTCTCGTAACCGGTGGGAGCGAAGAAAACATAGGCTATCCCCTAACAAGATCCCCGGATCTATAAAGTCTTCCTACATGTCCGAAGCAATTGTGATAAACTACCTTGCAAAAAAGAAATAAAGCAAAAATCAGAAACCGCACAGCACCTTAGCTCAGATATGAACAAGACACAGTTGTAATCATAAACTGTAGAACTACACTCAACACTGATTTCTACCTCAAATCTGATACCCAAACTTGCAACGGATATGTACATTCCTATAGAGTTTCACTCTAAAAGCACATACCAATTAAGTGAGAGCCAAAACACCCTTATGATGGGGTAGGGTTACCCTGTCCTAGTTTCGTCGGGAACTAGGGTTAGCTATTTAAGCAAAGTGGTTTCACACAATCCTACATTCAGGTGAGCAACCTGTCCTAGTTTGGAACAATCTCTATGGCTTTCTATATGCAACTAAGTCGATTGGTCAAAAAAGGTACCTCAGCAAGACTACTTAATATACCTCTCACACCTAACACTGAGAAGTGAAAGGAGGATCAAACGGTACAGCGATAGTCCAGATCCAAGGGTTGTGTTTCCATTGTGGCAGAGCCAGCAATTGATCAGCCTTTTGGCAAGCTTTTCCAAGCGAGCCTCCGATAAATCGTCCAGGAATAGCAGATGGCAAACACAATGACTTAGGCGCACCAATGCAAATGCAAATGCAAAGAAACACATAAGTGCAGATAAAATGTCATATCATGAGTTCGAGTCAAGTTCTCTAAATCCCCAGCAGAGTCGCCAGAAACTGTAGCTTGACTTTTTCATGCCACCTTTCGGAAGTTTGAAAAAAGCCCTACAATTCGGACTCCCGCGGTTCTGAATCTAATCTCACAAGCGCAATGTAAAAGTGATACACACCAAAGAGTCCAAATCTGACAAATCTTTTAAAAAATCGATTTTAGAATCAAAAATGCAAAAATTGGACTACTTTGCCAGATACAGAGTCGCCACCTAAATATTTTATTTTTGAGAAAATTTAGGAAACCCATGCCTCATGTCAAAGGCCACGTTTCCGTCATCACCAAAGTTGCCTCGGCTTGGGAACTTGGTACGAGATGGGAAGGTCATGAATTGAGCACCCTCGCTTGCCCGATCAAAGATCAGCCTATACTAATCATGATATGATTTTTATCGACATTATGCGTTCTTATTCCGGTTATTAGGCTAGCTTTACCATGTGATGCGTGCAAGCAAGTATAGACTAGTTTGCTCAAATTGGAACAACTCAATTTCATGTTTGTTTTGCGAAAAAGAGTTGATTTTGCCACCGAAAGTGGGCTTAAAGTTTATGAATTTGCCACTTAACAAAGTGGGCTTAAAACGTACATTCGTTGTATCGTTCCAATTCAAGCAACAAGCCTTCATCCACAAGCACTCAAGCAGTTTATCAAGTAAGCATTTTAGCCTCATGGCAAGCATGCTAGTCATGGTAATCACTCACACTCATGCAAGTATGCTAAAAAACAAAAAATTCACCTAGTACTCCAAGTCGAAGTAAACAAAAGAGTTAGAAAAAATGCATGATTCCTAACTATGCCAAATGTCTAATGCAACACATAAAAAGAATGCAATTAATAGGCTCAACTACTAATATGGCATGTGATTCAATCTTATAACACACGGTTAAACACGTATTCAAGGAAATGTATTAAAATGACAATGTGGTTTGAATGATGCGTCGAGCCTCGGTGCATGCAATACAAGATGAATGGATGCAAGCATAAAGTATGCTAATTGAAACATGTCCCTAATCTAACCATCATAAGTGGAAAATAAAAGGGAGAAAGACGAGGGGTTGGAAGACATGCACATTACATTACGCTCTCACGAAGGAACATCCGAATGAATAACTAAGCTAAGCTAATTAAGCTATGCTACTTAAGCTAATTAGGCTAGGCTAATTAAGCTAATTATTACAAACCAAAATAAATAAATAACTAGCTAAACTAATTAAACCGAAAAGACCTCCGCTTTGCTCTCGAAAGCCTCTATTTGCACAATTGACCACTTCCAGAACAATTTTGCTGCACCTTACCAATACTCTGCTGAGATTTGCATCAGTGGCCAGCCGACCACTAGTGAATGTTGCCAGCTACCTGTCGGCCATAGATGGTGGTCTGCCGGCCACTTACCGGCCACTGATGCACTGGTTCATCTTGCTGCAACAGAGAACAAACAGAGCAAAAAAAGGGTATTCTCACAGATTGTTTGCACAACTCACCCCTCATTTTCATGAACAAATCCAAGGAAATGCGAACTTAAGCCACAAATTACCAACTCAAGCAATTTCATTACATGATGGCTTGTGATTCAAGATGTACAAGTTCAATAAATACAAAATGAGATACAAACCTCCTCCCTTTCATGAAAGATCAAGGGAAGAAG
Organism: Camellia lanceoleosa; assembly: GCA_025200525.1. Lineage (NCBI taxonomy): Eukaryota > Viridiplantae > Streptophyta > Magnoliopsida > Ericales > Theaceae > Camellia > Camellia lanceoleosa. The sequence continues at coordinate 92,803,690 of CM045762.1, forward strand.
TAGACCCTGGAGACTTGGATCATTTCATCATTAGCAAGTATGAAATGGTCCAAGTTCCATGTGTTTAATTAACGTTTGATTGAACACACCAAGTTATTATCTTGTTCATCTTTTAGTTCCAAGCTTTAGTTACTCATTTTACTTTACCAACCATTCTTTAATCCAATTAAGTCCAAACGGGAATTAAAGTCCTCTAATGGAAAGAGAGCTCAAAACACAAGTTGCTTTGGGTATGAAAGAAGTATCATACCGTTGGTAATGAACCCTCTAAGGGATTAAACCATTAAGTATGAAACCTCTATTCCACACTTAGGCAAACAAGTGACTTAAAACCACTTTCAAAGTAAAATTAAAAGCCAAGAAAGGAGGGAGGTTACAGAGATGATTAGTGCTAAAATTAAGTGTGAAAAACACCAAAAACATGCAATCAACTCAAACAAGTGGTGTCTACAGGCCTAAAACACCAAGCTTGTGAGGACGATTACACCACAACTATGCAATATAAGACTCAAATGCAATAACCAACCCAAAATAGAGTTTAAAAAGTTCAAAATATAGCCTAAAGCATGCTGGAATAAAGCTACAACAAGCTAGAAAAATAAGCTAACATATAGAGCTAACTAGGCTTGCAAACAAGACATAAGAAGGGGAGGCTAACCCCTCCAAATTTGGACTTCAAAACCTGATTTTTACCACTAAAAATACTCTGAAAATCAATGTTTAAAGGCCCAAAAAAAGATGGTTTGAAAATGGAAAACAAAAGGTAAAAAGGCCTTAACAACAAAGAATGAAGTGGGATAAACCACCCCCTAACCTTAAATAGCCAAGAACACCAGTTTCAACCCGCAGAAATAGAGTTTTTTATAGTTCAAAAACAACCCAAAACAGTGGGAAAAAGATAGGAAAACAAGTATGTAAAGCAAGCTAATAAGGCAAGTGTTATACCTTTTGAAGAGAAGAGTAACTCCAAGCAACAATTCCAAGCAAATACACCTTCTAGAGCTCAAACCAAGCTCAAGAACACCTCAGCTCAGAGATAAGAGTATTTGGTTAAGGGTGTATAGGCAAGAGTGTAGTGCAAGTAAGCAAAAGTGTAGAGAATTTGTAGAGAGAGAAAAAAAAATTAAGTCTAAAATTTTTTCTAACCTCAAAACATGAGAGAGGGGGTCCCTATATATAGGAAATAAGAAATTTCTACAAGGAGATCCAGCCCTCCATGTGTGGGCAGATGCAAGCTTCTGTGCAAACAGCTGGCACAGCTAGCATAAAATATCTGCAGAAAACACTTGTGGTCGGTCGGCCATCAGTGGTGGCCGGCAAGCCACATCAGTGGCCAGCATACCAAAAGTGATGGCTAGTAGCCTCAAGGGATGGCTGGTAGGCCACCAGAGGTTGCAGGCTGGAAAGACCAAGGCATGGTCCAAAAATGAGACAAAAATGATGCAAGATTTGAAAGGCTCAAAGCTGTGGCATTCTACTGAGGACTTCGAGCGCTTGGTGAGCAAATAGACATCAGATGTACCTGCAAGGACATCCAAGTCTTGAAGGGCCGTAAAAAATGAGGTGTCTACAATGTGAAGCCCAATGTTGATATGAACAAAGTGAAGTACCGTTCAAACATGATTGGTCTGGTAAAGTTGATGTCAACAACGAAGTTCACTGACGGTCTCCTGAAATGTTTGAAGAGAACTCCATTTTGGATGATGTTTGATGCAATGATAAACACAAAAATTGAACTCTCATCATGCATAAAATACGATGATGTGATAGCAAAGATCATAGAGACATATAACCCTGCATCAAATTCTTTCAAAATTGGCCTCAAATCTCTCAAATTGTCTGCACATGACATCGAATTGATTTTTTGAGTAGACTACGGATCTATGCCAATGGAAACTTCATATGGTTCAAAGCCAACAATTGGACTTATCGGTAAGAGGTGCAAGGACACACAGAGACTTACATCAAAAAATATCGAATCTTTGATCAATGAGTGTGACAACCCTGTTTTGTGATATACTGTTAATCGTTAATTATACTTGTGATTATGTGCTTGATGTGAATTTGGATGCTAATCATGTGATTATATGTGAATTTGAAGTCATATCTATTCACCATAAGGAAATCTGTTCTATTTCCTATTATAAATTGAAATTGAGGGCCGTAGAGGCAACAAAAACCAAAATTGATTGTATCACTGTGATTAGCATGATTTTTAGAGCATACGGTGAAATTTAATTAAAAATTGATTCGGATCAAAATAATTAGATTAAATTAAGTAAAACAAGTGTTTTTGATTAAACTTAATCAAGTTTGATTAGTTTAGGCTAAGCACCAATATATATATATATGTTATGTAGTGCTTAGGCTCATGCATTTTGAGCTCTCCCTCAAGTCTTGGCTGGGATATACACTTTAAAGAGAAAGAGAAGCGAGAATTAGAGAGAGAGGGAGCTCAAGTTGGAGAATTTGCTTGGTGATTGAAGAGTTGGGAAGATTAACTCAAGAACTTGCTAAGATTTAGAAGATTCAACGGTTCTAAATAAGTAATTGAGCCCTCATTCATAAGTTTAAGCTCATAAGAACATGAATTCAAAGTGAATATGTAGCTAAGACTATAAATTGAGCTAAGATGATAGAAAACATGATCAAGATGTACATGCATGTAGTAATTTTCCATAATTCTTCATATTTGAACTTAAAGCATGTTAACCATGTTGAATTGAGGGGTGTTTAATACATGCATGCATGAATTGTTATGTTTTGAGGTCCAATCTTAAGGCTCAAAGCTTGTGAGTGCATGATATAGAACATGGATTATATATATATATGTTATGGTTGATTTTTGTCGTATCCATGGATTTGTGAACTATGAACTTCGAATATATGTATTTGGGAGTATTCTTACATATTTAGGTGAGTCAAGCATGAAATTGGACCTTTGGAAATGTGTTTTGAGCTTCAAACACAATTTTGGAAATTCCAGAATTCAACCTGTCCATCTAGCAAAGAACGTGTTGCTCGAGCGTAAAAATCAAGCTCCCAGAAGTTTTACAGAGAATTGCACTGTAGCTCGAGCGACAAACCTTGCACTGGAGCAAACCTTGTTTTACAAGACTCATCGCTCGAGCAGCAGAAAGCTCGCTCGAGTGTAAAAACCATACAACTAGTACTTTTACAGAGTTTTACAGGCTGCTCGAGCGACCAAAGCTACGCTCAATCGGAGTGCCCTGTTTCAAAAAATTTTGAAAAGCTGTTTTATGTTCCAATTTTCATTCTCTTCCATTTCTGAGTATTCTTAGGCACACGTTGAGCATCCTAAACGAATTAAAGGGCACGAAAGAAGCCTAAGAAAGTTAAGTAAACTAAGGAACGGATTGAATTGTATTATGACCCAATGTGTTATGAATTATGTAGGGTCAAGTGGAAGGACAAATCAAGCGCCAAAACACTGTCAGTAATATCTTAGTAAAGATATTTTGTGTATATATTATTTTCTAAATGTTATCTATGTGGTAAGTTTCTAAACTTCTAAATTGGTACTATGAATGAGTATTCCATCCGCTTGATTCACAATGAAAAATGTGAAGTGATTGATGTATAAATATGAAATGGGTCCAAGGCTGTTTGGTTTATTTCATGAGGATATAAATTGGGCCTAAAGCAGTTTTGTATGACTGTTAAATGGGCCAAAGGCTGTTTTGAATAAGGAATTGATTGGACCTAAGGTCGTTTTGAATGTGAAGGCGAATGTGAACATGATCATGGATCAAAAAGTGCACACAAATGTGAATATGAAATGTTAGACCCAAGGTCATTTTGCATACAATGGGCCCAAGGTCGTTTTGTATAAAATGGACCCAAAGTCGTTTTGTACATGAATTGAACCCAAGGTCGTTTTGTATATTAATTGGACCCGAGGTCGTTTTGTATATGGTTTTTGGATTTGACTTAATGAATCTCATTCATGAACCCCTTTACTTTGGTATTATTCACTGGGTATTAGTCCACTCTTTATTTATATGTATGTAGGTGAGCAACGGGATGTCCAGCCCCAGCCCCAGCCCCAGCCCCAGTCCCAGTGATGTGTGATAAAAGCGAGTTTTGAGAAGTCAACCAAGGTCGCCTCACGCAAGAGGCCTTACTTTTATTTTATATTTTTTCATTTTGTTCTTTCATGGTCGTATGTGACCAAGTTTGTGTATAACCTTTGTTTTTTTTTAAGAATGGATTTAAAATAATCCTGGATATATGTATTTACATACTCTGAATGTTTGTATGGTGTGAGTTATGGTATAAATGAGAAAAGTTTTTGTTATGCCATGTATGCACAGCTCATTGGACAATCTTTACAAGTTCTGCTTCCGCATTTTGGCCTCTATTATTAATAATGATTTGATTTCTGTCTGAGGTCGTAGGTAATCTCATGATTACTAGCTGCTTATTATCCTAATCCATAGGGGCGGGTTTGGGTCATGACAATGACGCATTGGTTGGGAGAAAGAAATCAGATAATGAGGAGGTTGCTAGGTTAATAAGTTTGTGTGCTTATTTAAGGCTCTTTTATTCCACAATTGGCGAGACAATTGGATAGGCATACTATCAACACATGGAGCCTTTGGACAAGATGAGGGAATATGATTGTGCAGAAACCATCAAGTCCACATTAATGAATTCAATTGAACTTCATCATCGACGTACAGAACGAGTGACTGGCTATGTTATGGCTTTGATGGTACGTAATACTACATCTGCTAACATAAATATTAATGTGTTCGTCTCAAACTATACATTCACATTACTTTATAATCATAAAAAAAAAATTTACATGTCTATTGATTGATAAAAACCATTTTGGTACATTACATGTAGTATTGACTGTGTGAACGTACCAAAATAGTGGAACCAATAGTGGCAAATAAAGCACCTCGATTTCTGAAATTAGATCTAACAAAACTTCACAAGAATGTGAAGAATTTGTCTTTGTCATCAATCAATGATAATGAGGTTAGATACCAACATTATCTAATGTGAATAATATTATTTATTATACTGAGACTAATAACAATCTCTATTACCAGGTTTATAAAGGGAAACTCACACTGATAGACCATAAGAGCACACTGTTCACGCATATAAGAATTCGAGATGAGGAGAACAAAAAAGATGCACCTCAGAGTACTGTTCATCATGAAGTCAAAATTGAGGAAGAAATGGATATGAGTGCTGACATACAAGAGGATGACATTGATGGGACATATAATGTAGAGTTGGGCAATCAACTACAATTTCAGACTAGTGTGGATCATGAAGTTAAAATTGAGAAAGAAATGGACATGAGTGCTAGCATACTAGAGGGTGACATTGATGTGACATATGATGGAGAGTTTAGCAATGAAGCACAATTTTAGTGTTACACCCCAAACTCGCCCCTAAAAGTTTGGGCATGACCCATACAGAAACAAACACTTAACCTGATATACATATCATATGGGGCCTGAACGGAAGCATTGCATATAATAAAATAACTCAGAAAAGCATCCATTGAGCTAAACCTAGCATGCCAGGATCACATACATACACTTTAACCTTAGGTAAATAATTAAAGTGCAAGCCAAAATCTAAACAAACCTGACATAAATGCATAGACTTGGTCTGGGAGCCTGGGTATGCTGAGGTTGACAACTGAAGGGTGAGCTTCAAGGGTTAAGATGGACTCCCAAAGTGATTACCTACAGAACAAACATAATATAGAATGAGCGAAGCTCAGTGAATAATAACAATACTGGAATGCACAATTTAAACATAATACGTAGCAATGAATAAGTAAGTGTGGAAATCATGTAATTAATCTATTTCTGTTTGCATTACATAATGGCCTTAGGCCCAATCTTGCAACATAACGGTTTTAGGCCCTTAAATGGAGTGGTGCCATCCCTTGAACATATTAGTGTTAAGCTTGTAAACATGTTGGCATATGGCCCTTGGACATATGGCATGAAGCCCTTAAACATGTTGGCATTGAGCCCTTGAACAGTTGGCATAAAGCCCTTGAACATACATGTATGAACCCAAGAGGTGTCTTACACGGATTCTAGAGGTAACTCGCATCGCAGCACTTAGTTCCGTGTAGCACTTTGTTTCACATCATAATAACTTATACAAAATGGCCATAGGCCTCATAACTTTTACAGAATGGCTTTCAGCCTCATAACTTTCACATATGTATGGACTCAAAGGGTGGCTCGTACGAATTCTAGAGGTAACTCGCAAAGACTTAGTTCGCAAAGACTTTGTTCCATACCAGAAATACAGAATGGCCTTAGGCCTAATAGATCATACAGAATGGCCATAGGCTCATATTGGCGTTAAGCCTAATTATGTATGTATGGACTCAAGAGGTGTCTCACATGGACTCTAGAGGTGGCTCACAATGTAGCACTTAGTTCCAAGTAGCACTTTGTTCCATATAGTAATTAATAGGTCTTCCAGACCAAACCGTACATATCATGTCATACTATAAGCGGAAACAAATCATACCTATTCTTTATGCTTGAATCATAAATAGAAATCAAGAGTCATACTTGTAACATATCTGAACTTGTGACATACATGAGCTTGTAAGATACATAAAGTTGTATCATACCTGAACTTATGACTTACTTGAACTTGTAACGTACTTGAACCACGGTATTATTACCCCCGGGTAAGGGCCTTGTGCTAAAGATGCCTTAAATACCTTTATATAGATGGACAATCATTTGGTAATTCAAAACGTAATACCTCAGAAAATGAGGCATTTCTTGTCATATCGTGTTATCATCACACGCTTAACAATGAGGGTCACACAATAACGTTAAACTTGGCACTTATGTCATAGATCCTGGTTAACTTCCAATTCATATGTACTATAACAAAATAACTTCAAATTCAAATGGATACTCATAGCTTTCCAATTATTCTGATGCTTTGAAGGTGTCCACACGTGATAACCTATAACTGATTGGCTTGTGGCCTATGAATAACAAAACTGTCTACCCTCATATTTACCAAGAATCCGTCCTTCAAGAATGAACATAAATTCTCTTTATTTGTTGAAAAATGGCGTAGTTCATTTCAGAAACTAATCAATAGCATACACTTTTGTTTAATCGTTCATATATATTAACATAGTCGACTTAGTTTAACAGGACATTCCCGATAATTACTAACGAGAGGTAAGCCCATTTTACAACTTGAATAATTTCAAAAATACATGAATACTACGGTTCCATAGTGCTTACACGTTTCCTTTGTTCGTCTCGACTCATTATAGCTATCTTGCAAAGAACAGAAGGATAGTATTCCTTGCCAATAGTAAATAGAATATACTACGCAATAATGCCTCCAAACTTTCCACTAGTTATATTGTTAACATAATTACTTGCAAGGAACATAATGTCAACAGTAAAAATCATTTAATGCTACTACTCACAGTGCTATATTGGAGGGTTTGGCCCTCCCAAGGTGTAACCTACACATGTACATAACTTATACATTAGTTCTTGTTCTTTCTTTCATTCTTTCCTGCATCATTTCACTTCAAATGAATTTACAAGCATCTTAGGAACATCAAACATGAATTTCAAAAATACCAGAGGGTTAAGCACGCAAAACAGAGCAAACAAATTTTTAGAAGTAGTAACGCGTCTTGGTCATGAGCCCAAGACGTCTTGGCAATTCAGCAGAACCAGGTTAAAAATTCTAAAAAAAATCCAATTGTTGATACACTTTCTCAAGGCTCAAAATAGGTTCTTTTAATGGTAGACTATGGGTCAAAATCATGTATATAAACATTATAACATATCCCAATTTCTATATAACTTAGATCTTAAACTTTAAACAAACCCAATTCTATAAACATGCAAGTCCAACTTGGATAACCAAAGAAGCACTTACCAAACCTCTTCATATTTCAATTTACTTTCAAAACAACTATATATACCAAGAATACCTCTCAAAAGAACAATATTCACACACTTGATCTCCTTAGCAACTCAAAGAAAATAGGAGGAATTTAAAAGATGGTGACGGAGAAGGTGATTCATGCATACCTTGGCTTACATCCTTACAAATTCTCTCAATTCTCCCTCAACACTTCTTCCCCCTTAGTTCTTCGTCTCCAACTCTTCTCTTTCTCTCTCTCAGGATATGTTTTTGTATGTAACTCCAAGACCAATAGTCAAAGGCACCTTTACATATATACATAATATAAATAAAAGGTGAATAAGCCGAAATTTAATCAATTTAATCAGCCCAAATCAAATTTTCACAAAATTGCTTATTATGACTTAAAAATTATACTGATCTCAAATATAAAATTAATTTCAAATAATTAAGCTTATACGGCCTTCAATTTTTGATTCAACATTAGAATTGCGACATATATGTTTTCCAAATAAACAGATAGAAATCTATAATCATAAAGTTCACTTACTTACTTTAACATAAAATTCCGCAATAAGCACTTAAATGCGCAGAATGAGGGATCGAAAATATATCAGAAAACATGTACGAGGGTCAGGTTATTACATTTAGAGTAGTGCACATAATGAAATCAATATTGAGGAAGGTGTGGAGACTATTGCATATCTACATGAGCATGGGGTGCATCAAGGCATTGTGTCAAAGGTTGCTCAAGACAACATTATAAAGATAATGTTGACCATCAAAAAGCATTGGACCTCCTCAAGAAACTACAAATTGAGAATCAGAATTTGCAGGCAGCAAAAGAAGTGAAAGACAAAATCATCTTAGAGCTGGAAGCATCAATATGTAACCACAAAGAAAATCCAACAAGTCAAAATGACTTGTCCTCCATCAAACTTACAATTGATAATAAGAATGCTGAGATAGAAAGGCAAAGCAACTTCATAACTGAGCTCCAAATTGAGAAGACTATAATCCAACCTAAGAAGACTATGCTAGAAGATAAAATTGATGATGAAGCGGTACATTTTCTCACGCAACAAATAGCCAAAAAATAGGAGTCTATGGATGTAGAAGTGAAGAAAAATTTGAAGAAAAATACCTAAAAAACTCCAACATCTTTGGTGAAGCGCATCAAAATCAAACAAAGGAAAGAGCTGAAGTTGCCAGATTTTGAATATCAAGACAAAAGGGATCACAAACAGAAAACAAAGTTGGAAACTTTGAAAAAAAAAAAAAAAAGAACAATGTGAAGTAATATGAAGTTGTAGATCCAGATTTTCAAGTCTATTTGCACAAGCTTCGAGACTTTAAGTGTCCTAAGCATAATAAGTTTACGTTGACCAACAAATATGTGGTTTGGAAGATCATATCTCAACAGGACAAGGAAAAGTTAAGGAATTTGCATAAAAATTAAGGTCGCGGGTAAGCATAGTTCAAATGACTTGTATATCTTCATTTACCTACCGTGTCTTATTATATCGAAATTCTAAATGTAGGTTAACTGTTTGGCGAGGAACCACCAAGGGAACTTATATTTTCTATGAAGATCTGGAGTTAATAATACAAGACAACTCCACAATAGATAATGTATGGTCCTTTGTACATTCTTCTTTAAATGTTACATATATTAACATTCACATCATAATCACATTAACATTCAATATATACAGGTCATAGATGCATATGGGGAAATTTTAAGAAGCAACCAGGACTCAATAATGACAGATTCACAACAATTTGACAAATCATTCTTTTTCAACAATATAAAAAAAAATGTTTCCAAAGGATTCTCTTAAAATAAAAAGGGTGGTTTTAATATGATATGCTCTCTTTCTCATTGAACTATAGTCAAAAGCAATGTTTTGAAAATCGGATCAGACTGGCTGGTTCAACTGGTTGAACCGTCAATCGGTCCATGGTCCGGTCCAGATATACCCTCTTATCCGGTCCCTCTTGAAAACCGGTTATTTTAAGCAAAACTAGTGGAAACCGTGGTTAAACCGCTAAACCGGTTTGGGTTGAAGCAAACCGGACCAGTTTGCTATATTTGATCCAATATTGAAAATGTCCATGCTAAAGGGATTTGAACCCAACACCTCGAGCTTCATAAAACGTGAATTTACATTCTGCCACCATGGTTCCTTATTAATATGTAGGAAATATATAATATTAATTGTATTCAAACTAATTTCTCTCAAACACATGTATAATTATTATTTTTACAAATAATATTAATATAAAAATATATATAAACATATATGTTTGATGAATATATATACTAAATTATAAAAAATATTTTTAATGAATGTATTTTATTTATTTTTAAATCATAAAAATATTTATAAAATAATTATGACATCACGGTTCGATTCCGGTTCAACTCGACGACTGAACCAGTGACCCGTCCACCCAATCTCTTTTCCGGTTCACTTACCGGTCCGGTTTTTAAAACATTGGTCAAAAGTTTACAAGTCTAAGTTTAGTGTAATTAAAGTTGCAATATCATAGTTCAAGGATTTAGAGAGTTTCAAGAACACAAAATGCCTTAATGGCTTACAAACAACAAGGCAAGGGCCTTGGTACACAAAAATAGACTCTTGGTCCCAAAAAAAGTAAGCTCGAAGCTTCCACAGAATCCACACCCACGAGCCTTTGTGCTCCATACACAAAATCCACCTCTTTTCATTGGGGTGGAGGCACATCACCTAGTGTTGAATGTTATATAGGAATGAGCTATACGCCTAGTAAAGATACATTTAACAGAGTATCTAATTGCTTGAAATTCATATGATCATGCCATAATAAAATAGTTGTTATTGTTGTGTTTGAGTGAAAGGGAAATAAATGCACCGTTGTTCAAAACTTAAAGATTTCATTAATATTGTGGTGGTAAATACACCATAAAATCCGTTGTAGAAGTCCCAATAATACATATACATAGGTTCATATAAGAAAATATCCTCACATTTGCCGGCTATTAATACGGCAGGGCGATAGGCACCCAAAATCATTTATTTTTTCACTTTTATCGGCTATTAATACGGCAAAGACCATTGGACACCCATAAACAATTTCCCACTTCCGTCCAACGATAAGCTCAAGACAAGATAATTTGGCACCTAGACTCCCTGCGTAGGTACCAATACCATACACAATATGTTTCTAAAATACAACTCAACTACCCGGACTCATACGCTATTTACCCCCTTTTTATCATTTCTAAACTTCCATGAGATCATCAGATCATGAGATAAAAATTGTAATGCATGTGATACATGATTTTGCAATTCCCAATTTAATTAGAGTTTATTAAATTCATAAGTAAGAGAGAGAACAACAACTATAAACAAAAGTATATTTGGAATTTTTCATTTCTACAAACTCCAACATGCCTTCAATTCAATACATATTTTCAAAACAATCCAAAAACTCATATCTTAACATATTAGTATCAATCATCCACCAAATTACAAGATTTAAAGACCAATTTAACAAAACTTCCTTCTTAAATCAAGTTTAAATAAAACTAGGGTTTGGAAAGATTTGTGGTTTTTCCCTCTTTATCAACATCAATATCCATAATCAATAAGAAATTATTTGTAACCTTCAAAAATTTAGGTAGAAGCCCCTTTTTAAGCTTAAAAATTCACTTTATGTACAAAATAATCTCATATAATACCATAGTTAAGAAAACACCACATAATCATTTCAAATCAAAGAGATATTAAGTTAAAAGTAACCCTATCTCAAGAATGAGAGCAAATAGGCAAGATTCAAGAAGAACTCTCCGCGAAGATATCCAAGTAGTGGGACTTTCTTCTTGGTGAGAAATGAGGTTTGTAGAGAGAAAAAGTTGGGGTTTTCAAGACTTAGGAGAGGGGAAAGAATAAGGAAAAGAAAACTTGAAGAAAAGATCCAAAAAGAAACTTTTAAGTTACTGATATCACGCAGACCACTCGAGTGGTGAACTCAAGTTCTTAGTATTCCAGGCTTGCAACTCATGATACTGGACACCGCACTTCTACGCTCGAGCAATAAATGAACCACTCAAGCAGTTCTTTTCTCTACCCAGCCAGCAAAACAAGATACTAAGAGTCCATCATCACCACTCGAGCGGTCCCCCTGGGAACAGATTGTCTCAATTTTTCTTCATGGTGCTTGTGTTATTCATCAGTGTTTTCTTCTTTTTCTTTTTCATCATTACGTTTTTCTTCATTAGCGTCTTCTTCTTCATCACTCTCTTATTCTTGATCACTCTCTTCTTCTTCAATTTATTGTTTTTGTTGTTATTATTTTCTTTTCTTTCTTTGTTCTAGTGTTCTTGATTCTGATTGGTATTCTTTTTCTACAGTATCTGATTTTTCATTAACAAATTCTTCCTCATCACTTTCCAGAAGTTTCTTTTTTCTTTTTTTTCTTTTTCTTTTTCTTTTTTTTTTTTTTCTCTCCTTCTCCTTGATGTGGTCATCTTTCTTTGTTGAAGAGTCTTTTGATTTTCTCTGATCGATATGCAATAATTGTATTTGCTGGTCAGTTGAGGGTAAAGCATTTTTGTTGACCTGTATTTCAACAATGTGGCATATATGAGTGACATATCAGTTAAACTGCAAAATTATTCATTTTCATAACATGATTTTTACTGTGATCAATATGAAAGAAATGTCGAATAGAATCGTGCTTTGAAACTACAAATTTTTGCAGTTTCATAACATGATTTTTACTCTAATCAATGTGAAAGTCGTATTGAATAGAATTGTGCTTTGAAATTGCAAAATTTCACAGTTTCATAACATGATTTTTATTATAATCAATGCGAAAGAAGTGTCGAATAAAATTGTGCTTTGAAACTAGAGAAGATGGTAGTTTGAATACCTTGTAACACTCAGTAAGGCTGATGTCTTTCCACTTGGAATACATTTTGCCAAGGTTCCACTTCATAAATCTTGGGAATGTTTCCTTGTTAGATGGTCAGAGGAGTTTGTTATGCTCACAGTACCAATATTGTAAGAAACATTAAAATATGTTAGATAGTTTGAGATAATTAGATGTTTGATATTTTGATAATTTGTTTGCACTTGCCATCAAATTCACCGGTGTGTCTTTTATTGCCTTAACCCAATTATACTTCTTGTTCTTGTCGAGATTTTCAACATAGTTGAGGAAACTACAACTGAGAGTATGTCATGTTATAGGCATGAGAAGTTTCAAGCACAAGTAGAGGGTAACGACCCTTGCAAGTCATTGGTTGTCTTTCCTTGTCTTGTTTCTTGAAACATTTTGGTCAATGATCTGGCATCTAGTCTCTTGACTGATTTGCATCTTCTTTTGTAAAATTCAAGCTCGAAATCCTTTAGCCTTGACTAGGATTTGGTGTTGATGATGTCTTCTCCACAGTCGATGCCAAATATGAGCATCACATCACTATTTCTGACTTTCATTTCCTTTTGTCAAGTATAAATGCTTTCTTCTTTTTGTTGTAGAGCATTGTCATTTCTGTGACAAATAAATTGTAGCATCTACACCAAAAGGCCTTTAGTTGTTTTGTTGATGAGAAAGCAATTATCATGGCCTAAAAAGGGGCTTTTTGCAGCTAGGTGTTTTGTGCTTTTGTGAATTTGACCCTTTTGAACAATTTCATTACCATTCCAATGTTGGAACAATAATTAAATTGTTCCACTCTCTTTGTAGGCACCATTTGTGTGATGACCACACCATGTATATCTTAATTGCTGTGAGGCCCCTGATCTTTGAAATATTTTCTTTAACCCTTACTTTTAAATTATTTCTTTGTAGTCCCTCAATTTCTTAATTAATTTCAATTTTAACCCTAGAATAAAAAACATACGCCAGCTGGAAACTCGCAAATCCTAAATTGAACTCGAGAACTCAAGAACCATTTCTAAAACCTTAATAATAATTAAAATAATTTTCTAAGTATGTTTTCCACACAAAAACCCTAGGTTTTCGGCTCTCAGTATAATTCATCGTGTAATTCGAAACAAAGAAACTTTAACTAAATTAAAATTCCAGACCTTAAATAAATTAAATACTACACTTAATTAAATGTTCAAATTCATAAATTAAAGCCAAAGCCCTCACATTTTAATCAAATTACAAATTGATCACAAGTTAGTACCATTACATACATATATATATATATATATATTTGTACCTTTCTTAAATAAACAGCTTTGTACACAAAATATCTTCAAGTTGTACACAAAAAAAAGTAAAAGAAATCCACTCAAATCCACTCCCCAAGGCCAGCTATGCTATGTATATATATAGGTGATGTCCTTTCGGGGACAAATTGCTTGATTTAGGGAAGAAAAATTGACTTAGGGTACAAATAAGATTAAACCTAATCCTAACTAGAACATGTTTAAAGGTATAATTAAGGCTCTAATCATCATACATTCCATTTCATCCTAACTAAATCCAAGACTATTCAATTGAATTGGAACTAAGGACATTTTGAACTTTTCTCCATTTTCTCTATAAATACACCAATTCTCTCCACCCTTTTGAGCACAAAATACACTCACACACTTACATATTTGGCTGAGAGAGAGAGGGGAAAAGAAAGAGCTTTGGTGGTAAATGAGAGAAAAAGAAAAGAACATTTGTGAAAACTCTTCAACTAGGCAACAAGTAAGCCACATCACCATCTCTCCTTCTATTTCCTTTTTCAAATACATGTTATTAGAGATTTAAAAACATATTTTCAGATGTGTTTTAATGGTGTTCACGTGTTCAAAGTTGATGAATTGGGTTTTGATCCTTCTTCTATTCATATTTCATCTTAATAGATGCAAAACTATCTTTTTCTTCCCATAGCTCACGTTATTTACAAAGGCATACCATCACTCTAAAAACATGAGTTATAGATACATTATTTATTAATTTTTCATCACAAAATAAGTGAAAATTTTCCTTTAGTTGGCCTCTTTTCTCACCAACCTTCTTATTTTGAGTATTGTACATGAAAAACCTGTTTTACAGCCAACTTTTGAAAATTCTAGAAAAATGTAGAACAATCTCTTGGGCATAAATTTTATGTCAAAAACTTCCTTAAAGAGTTATCTTTCAAGGAAAATTAGTTTCATTGAAAAATAGTGAGCGAGTTGTAAGAAAATCCAATTTTCGTAATGGTCAACAAATCTGGATCATGCTGGAGTGTTTCTTAAGTAACTAAAAATCTAGAAAAGTTATTCTATTTCTGAAACATGTTCTGAAAACTAGATAAAATTCTCTACGAACCATAGGAAGGCCAAGCTCGGGAAAAATTAAAAATGGTCCTTTTGATTTTAATCTTTAAATGATACTGAATTTGGAAATTTAGTTTTGCACTAGTGTTTTATGCTTTTGTCTTCATGAATATGCTTATTAGTATATGATCATGTCTTGGTATGACATTGCATGTGTTATGGTAATATACCTTTTATTTTTGTCCATCGACGATGCTCATGCTTATGCAAATTTATTCTCTTGTTATTTGCTTGTGCTAACTAACTTAAAACATTAATCTAAACGGAAAACTTAATGGGGTGGCTAATGGGGTTTCGATCATATGAGTATTGTTATGAAATAAAGTTATGTTCAAATTGAATTGGTTGGCAGGACATGTTCCCTTTTGAAAGTTAAAGTCTTGCGCAAGTGGTTGTTTGGAACCCTTAAACAAAGCGGTTGTATTCGAACCCTAGGTGGTTTGGTGTGAGGAATGAATGGGCAAGGCCCTATTTTACCATCTCTTTTGAGGCCCTACGGTTGGCGCTACGTGGTATATAACAGTTGGTAGGCATCCAAGGTAAGGTTTACAACAAAGCAGCAAAAAATAGGGCATACTGAATAATCCACATCCAATTCTTTTGGTTGGGAGGATGAAATCTCTTTGGAAAATTTCTAGACTATTAACAACTAACCTTGTAAACCTTGTTATTCTCTTGAGTATCATGTTTCCTTCCCTTTTGTTGTAATTGTTATTGTGTATTGGATCAGGAAAAAGGGACGGGTTGTATGTGCATGTACTGGACATTCAAAACTCATGGCGTTTCATGTCAAGTATCGAAGGAACATATGAGGCCGACGAAAAGCTAGAGACATTTGAAGACTTGTGTCTATTTTAGAGGAAGTTAATAGCCATTTTTGCTTATGAGTCTATTCATGCTTTTTTTTTTTTTTTTGGATTATAACAGTAATGGAACTCGTTCTGTAATTTAAGATTTGAAATAATGTAATTTTTAGTTGCTCTTATAATCCTATGCCTACCTCCATGTTACTTATTAGACCTTGTGTTAATACCTCTTCAAATCTGTCAAAAAGATAGCTTGCTATCTAAGGTGGTTGGACTTAGAAGGGAGGCTATATTGACTCTTCCAACCGTTTAGGGATCTTACTTGGCTATTGACCAAATGACTCTTTAGTGACATTACCCTAACCCTTAAAGTAGAATTTGGGACGTCACAACTTGGTATCAAAGCCTAGGTTCAACCCTTACTCATGCGTTTCAACCTGCAGTTAGCGACTATCTTACTCCGACTATATTATATTATTATAACACTACCTATTCTATCAACTAAAAGACATCAAAAATATAAATTTTCTTGACTTAATTTAGGACGGTTCTTCAAATTTTGAGTATAGCAACATTGACTCATGAGGACGTATTTCAGGATCAGGAAGTGGTTTTAACTCTGAGTAAGTCCTCACATCGCGCAGTAGTGGTACTATTAGTTCTACGCGTCTTTTATCAATCGTCGTACCCTCATCTTGTATTCGTAACCTTTATTCGATGTCATCCTTTTCGAAGAGTAAGTCATGACCATCTAGTTCTATTTTATATACTACCCTTGTAACATTGACCTCCTTTGAGCCTTAATTATTTGGTGCAAGGCTTCTTATAAATAGTTTCATTTTCTTTACTTGGTGACGAATTTTGGATATTCAATTTGAAACAAGGATGGCCAACGCAATTTCAAGTTAAATATCTAGCTTAGTCACTACCTCTATAACCTTGACCATATTGACGTCTGAAACCATAATTTCATCCATTCCATTAACCACTTTATACTCTTCGATCTCCACTTCGTAATCATTTCATTAACCAAACTCTGGTAGTGATTATTCTGCCTATATATATGAAGTTGTATTGTGTCTTTCCCTAAATTTGTTATCTATTGTTTGATCTTATTATTTCAAACACCCTCAGATAAATAAACCCTAAAGATTATTTAAATTACTCTTAAGGATTCACCTCCGTGATTAGAACACAACTTATGTCTTAGGATTGTGGATATACATGCCAACGACTACACGGAAACAAACAACAAAGCCTGAGCACGTTAGCAACAACATGCTACAAATGCCATACCAAGAAATCAACATCTTGAAAATGGACTTATACCTGTAGGAGCCGAGATCCCTAACCATTTGGGGCATCAGATTCTGGAAGAATTGGGACAAATAAGAGGAAATAGGCAAGATAATAAAACCCATCTTCTCCGTGAACTTAGAAAGCAAAGGCCGCCAAAATTCACCGAGGTACCAGACACAAGGATAGCAAAATTGAGAAGATGATTGGATACAATGGGAATTATTAAACATGCCGGCCATATTACCCCAACTATGTGTACAAGTTAGACGATGAAATAGATCATTGGTGGACATTAATGAAAAGTAATCACAACACTTCAACTTTGACCTGGAAGCAATCCAAGTAATTAATACTAAAAAGTACTTCCCAAATACCGTCAGGCAGGAACGAGTTTTGGAGTCCCCAAGACTAGAACAAGGCAACATGACCATGGCACAGTATGCCGCAAAGTTTAAGGAATTGGCTCGTTATGCCACTTGATACGAAGAGAAGACAAGGAAGTTTGAATAGGGTTTGGATCCCACAATCAACAGAACGTAACGGCTTATGCGCATAATGGGACACGTTTCCAGCTTAAGGGGGATAGATGAGATTCACTAGCCACAATGAAACGTAAGACACGTTGGCATGATCAACTTACAGGATAGATGGAAAGTTTGATTCTAAATGAGAAAGAACAGGTTAAAATGAAACTTCCTCTAGTAGTCTGTAAGTATGCAGACGTATTTCCTGAGATATTACCAAGACTACCAACAACCCAAGAAGTAGACTTTAATATTGAGCTACAAGCTGGGACTGCTCCAATATCAACGGCCCCCTTATCGTATGCCACATGTGGAACTATGGGAATTAAAGACAAACTACAAGAATTGCTCAAAAAATGATTAATTAGACCAAGTACCTTGCCGTAGGGAGCACCTATTCTATTTGCTAAGAAGAAGGATGGGACATTAAGGTTATGCATCGACTGTCGTCAACTCAATTCGAGTCACGATCAAGAACTGGTATCTGCTTCCAAGAATTGACGACCTTTTTGATCAACTTAGAGGTTCATAGTTTAGTCGAAAATTGATCTCAGGTCAAGTTATCATCAACTACAAGTCAAGGACATACCAAAGACTGCGTTTCAAACTAAATACTGTCACTACGAGTTTGTAGTAATGCTCTTCGAACTAACCAATGCACCAACTAATATTCATGAGCCTAATCTACCTCGATCAGTTTGTAGTAGTGTTCATTAAAGATGTTTTAATAAATTTAAGGTTCAAGGAGGAGCTTGAACAACATTTGAGGATTGTTCTTCAAGTCCTTAGAGGTAACCAACTAAATGTAAGTTCCAGTTAAAAGAAGTAAAATTTTTGGGACATGTAGTATCTGAGAAAGGGATTGCGGTAGATTCAACCAAGGTAGAAGCAGTCTTGGATAGGAAGTAACCAAAGATTGTAACAGAATTCATATTTTCTTAGGACTGACTGGATATTATTGAAGGTTCATTCAAGATTTCTGTAAACTAGCCAAGCCAATGACACAATTGATGCAGAAAGGAGTAAAGTACGAATGTGATGGAGCTCGCGAAAGGTCTTTCAGGAATTGAAAATGAGATTAACCAACACACCAATATTAATCATTCCGGAATAAGATGTAAGGTACACCGTGTATTGTGATGCATCTAATGAAGAGTTAGGCTACATTCTCATATAGAAAGGGAAGGTAGTAGCCTATGGTTCTAGGCAATTAAAGCAACGTGGGCGAAATTATCCAATGCAGGACTTGGATTGGCAGCCGTGGTTTTTGACTTAAAACAATGACGACATTACTAGTATGGACAACAGTTTGGTATTTCAAAGATCACAAGAGTTTAAAGTATTTGTTTACACAGAAGGACCTAAACTTGAGGCAAATACAATGGATGGAGTATCTCAAAGACTATCAGTTTACTCTCTTGTATCATCCTGGTAAGGCAAACATAGTTGTAGATGCGTTAAGTCGCAAGAGTAGAGGAATGATAGCTAGATTGGCAGTAAAAGAGTGGGATATGGTTAAAATTTTTAATGAATTTGGAGTTCAAGTAAAGGTTTAAGATAGGAAGGCATACCTTAGTGCACAAATATAATGCCTAAGTTAGTAAGTGAAGTCATGGGTGCTTGTGTAATGGCTTTTCAAAGAAATTGGGAACGACACCTTCTACTAATTAAATTCTTGTACAACAGTAGTTTCCAAGCCAGTATTATGCCACCTTTTGAAACATTGTATGGGCGACCTTGCCGATCACCAATCTGTTGGACTGAAGTGGGTGAAGCAGGTCTAGTAGAACCTGAACTTGTTCTAGAAGCCACTGATAAAAACTTATCCGACAACAGTAGAAGGTAGCTTAGGAGTGCCAAAGAGTTATACAAATTGGAGAAAAAGGCCTACACTAGTTGAAGTCGGTAGTCAGATGATTTTAGAAGTTCAACCTCGGCGTAGAATCATACATTTTGGAAAGAAAGGGAAGCTCTCGCCTCAATATATCAAACCCTTTAAAGTATTACAACGAATTGGAGAATTTGCATATAGATTGGCTTTACCTCCGCAGTTAGCCAGAATACACAATGTCTTTCACGTATCTATAAAGTACTTTGCGGATCCATCGCGCATCATTAATTGGGAGGAAATTAACCTTAGTAGAGATGCAACTTTGAGGAGGGGCTTGTAGCATTTCAAGACAGACAAGAGAAGAACCTTAGGGAAAAGATAGTCCATTTGATAAAGGTACTTTGGCATCACCGAGGCATTGAGGAATCCACTTAGGAGCGCGAGGACTCGAAGAGAGCAAACTATCTGGAGCTATTTGAAAACAATATATAGTTAAATTTTGAAGATGAAATTTCTTTACAGGGGATAGGTTGTGAAGCCCCTAATCTTTGAAATATTTTCTTTAACCCTTACTTTTAAATTATTTCTTTATAGTCCCTCAATTTCTTAATTAATTTCAATTTTAACCCCAGAATCAAAAACATGCGCTAGCTGGAAACTCGAAAATCCTAAATTAAACCCAGGAACTCAAGAACCATTTCTAAAACCCTAATAATAATTAAAATAATTTAAAAGTATATTTTCCACACAAAAACCCTAGGTTTTTGGTTCTCAGTACAATTCGTCGTTTAATTCAAAACAAATAAACTTTAACCGAATTAAAATTCCAAACCTTAAATAAATTAAATACTACACTTAATTAAATGTTCAAATTCATAAATTAAAGTCAAAGCCCTCACATTTTAATCAAATTACAAATTAACCCCAAGTTATTACCATTACATACATATACATATATATACTTGTACCTTTCTTAAATAAATAACTTTGTACACAAAATATCTTCAAATTGTACACAAAAAAAGCAAAAGAAATTCACTCAAATCCACTCCCCAAGGCCGGCTATGCTATGTATACATATATATAGGTGATGCCCTTTTGGGGACAAATTGCTTGATTTAGGAAAGAAAATTTGACCTAGGGTACAAATAAGATTATATATTGACATATATATATATAGTACTTGTAACCAAGTTAACTTTGATTAAACCTAAGCCTAACTAGAACATGTTTAAAGGTATAATTAAGGCTCTAATCATCATACATGCGATTTCATCCTAACTAAATCCAAGACTATTCAATTGAATTGGAACTAAGCACATTTTGAACTTTTCCGCATTTTCTCTATAAATGCACCAATTCTCTCCACCTTTTTGAGCACAAAACACACTCACACACTTACATATTTGGCTGAGAGAGAGAGAGAGAGAGAGAGAGAGAGAGGGAGGGAAAAAGAGAGAGCTTTGGTGGTAGAGGAGAGAAAAAGAGAACATTTGTGAAAACTCTTCAACTAGGCAACAAGTAAGCCACATTACCATCTCTCTTTCTATTTCCTTTTTCAAATACATGTTATTAGAGATTTAAAATCATATTTTCAAATGTTTTAATGGTGTTCATTTGTTCAATGTTGATGAATTGGGTTTTGATCCTTCTTCTATTCATATTTCTTCTTAATAGAAGCATAACTACCTTTTTCTTCCCATACGTCACCTTATTTCCAAAGGCATACTATCACTCTAAAAATCTGAGTTATTGATACATTATTTAGTATGTTTTCATCACAAAATAAGTGAAAATTTTCCCTTGGTTGGCCTTGTTTTTTCACCAACCTTCTTATTTTGAGTATTATGCGTGAAAAATCAGTTTTACATCCAGCTTTTGAAAATTCTAGAAAAATGTAGAAACATCTCCTGGACATCGATTTTATGTCAAAATCTTCCTTAAAGAGTTATCTTTCAAGGAAAATTATTTTTATTGAAAAATAGTGAGCGAGTTATAAGAAAATTCGATTTTCGTAATGGTCAACAAATCTGGACAATGCTAGAGTGTTTCTTAAATAACTAAAACCTTAGAAAATCTATTCCATTTCTGAAATATGTTCTAAAAACTAGATAAAATTCTCTACAAACCATAGGAAGGCCAAGCTCGGGAAAGATCTGAAATGGTCCTTTTGATTTTAATCTTTAAATGATACTGAATTCGGAAATTTAGTTTTGCACTAGTGTTTTATGCTCTTGTCTTCATGAATATGCTTATTAGTATATGATCATGTCTTGGTATGACATTGCATGTGTTATGGTAATATACCTTTTATTTTCATCCTTCGACGATGCTCATACTTATGCAAATTTATTCTCTTGTTATTTGCTTTTGCTAACTAACTTAAAACATTAATTTAAATGGGAAACTTAATGGGGTGGCTAATGGGGTTTCGATCACATGAGTATTGTTATGAAATAAAGTTATGTTCAAGTTGAATTGGTTGGCAAGACGTGTTCCCTTTTGAAAGTTCAAGTCTTGCGCAAGTGGTTGTTCGGAACCCTTAAACGAAGCAGTTGTATTCAGACCCTAAGTGGTTTGGTATGAGGAAGGAATGGGCAAGGCCCTACTTTACTATCTCTTTTGAGGCCCTGCGGTTAGCGCTACGCGGTATATAACAGTTGGTAGGCATCCAAGGTAAGGTTTACAACAAAGAAGCAAAAAATGGGGCATACCGAATAATCCGCATCCGATTCTTGTGGTTGGGAGGATGAAATCTCTTTGGAAAATTTCTAGACTATTAACAACTAACCTTGTAAACCTTGTTATTCTCTTGAGTATCATGCTTCCTTCCCTTTTGTTGTAATTGTTATTGTGTATTGGATCGAGAAAAAAGGGGCGGGGTGTATGTGCGTATACTAGACATTCAAAGCTCATGGCATTTCATGCTAGGTATCAAAGGAACATATGAGAGCCAAAGACATTTGAAGACTTGTGTCTGTTTTAGAGAAAGTTAGTAGCCATTTTTGCTTATGAGTCTATTCGTGCTTTTATTTTTGGATTGTAATAGTAATAGAACTCATCTTGTAATTTAAGATTTGAAACACTATAATTATTATGTGCTCTTGTAATCCTATGCCTACCTTCGCGTCACTTATGAGACCTTGTGTTAATACCTTTAAGATCTGTCAAAAAAATAGCTTGCTATCTAAGGTGGTTGGACTTAGAAGGAAAGCTATATTGACTATTCCGACCTTCTTCAGATCTTACTTGGCTATTGACCAAAGGACTCTTTTGTGACGTTACCCTAACCCTTAAAGTAGAATTTGGGGCGTCACAATTGCATTTATTTAATTTGTGTGAATTTTAAATTGTGATCATGTGCTTTGTGTTTAATTTGAATGTATTTCTTTGATTTGAGAATTATCTGTTAGGAATTCTGTGCTGAATTTGAAATTTAAAGTCTAGATGAGTTCAAAAATCGAAATTAGCGAACTTAATTAACTTGGTATAATATTTAGAGCCTTTTGGAGAGTTTAATTAAAATTTGATTCATTTTAGTAAAATTAAGTTTTGTTTAAATAGTCTTAATTAGTCTTAAGTCTTAATTCATAGCTTAATCTCTAATTAGTAACTAAGCTAATCAACACATGCACACATATATATGAGCCTTAAGAAGAAGAATGAATTCATTTAGTATCATATTTGTGCGGGCAAAGTGTGTGTGTGTGTGTGTGTGTGTGTGTGTGTGTGTGTGTGTGTGTCTGTGTGTCTTTGTGTGAGAGAGAGAGAGAGAGAGAGAGAGAGTTCAAATCTTAGAGAGAGAGAGAGATAAGCTAGATAATTGAAGAATTAAGAAGAGAATATCAAGATTTTGCAAGTAATCCACAAATTCAAGACTCTAGTTAAGTACTGACCTCTAATTCATGTAATTAAGTCACCTAGCTAATAAATTCATGTAGAATTTGAGATTAAACACAATAAAATATCTTCAAGAGGATGTATATTGAGTTAATCATACATGCATGCATCATTAGGTAGTGTTTCATCACTTTGGGCATGAATTTTGTTATGTTGAATTTGGAAGTTGAGTTACACATACATCTTTGATTCACAAAGTTTTGAAGTTTAATTTCATGTTTTTGGAGTTATAGAAAAGAGTTTGAAATTAATTTATACATGCATGAAGTTTTGAGTATCAATTTTTAAGAATTCATGAAGTTTTGAGCAAAGGGTTTACAAATAGTCAAGTATTTATGTTTATTAGAGTGTTTTCATGCTTTAGAGCAAGTCATACATGATCTTTGCCTTTGAATTTGCGTTTGGAGCATTTTTCATTTAGTTTTAAAAATCCAAAATTCGACCTCATCGCTCGAGCGATAAAGTTGTTGCTCGAGCACACATTTCTATTAACCAGTACTTCTATAGAGTTTTGCAGACCGCTTGAGCCACCTATAGTTAGCTTGAGCGAACACAGTTATTTTATGCATTCTGCCTGAGCGATAAAGTCTTCGCTCAAGCCTTGAGAGCATCTAGTACTTTTGCAGACCATGCAGACCACTTGAGCGACCAAAGATCCGCATAAGCAAACATCTCTGTTTCAGCATATTTTGAAAAGTTGCATTCTGTCCATATTTCCATTATCGTGTCTCTTTGAGCATTTTTAGGCATGGATTAAGCCTCATGAATGAATTAATAAGCAAGAAATGGATTTAAAGGAATACAATAGAAAAAAAACGAATCGATTTAGCTGTATGTTTCAATATATGTATGTTTATGTGTAGGTTGATCCACAGAGGAGTGTCAATCAATCTAATTGATGTGAGTAATATCTTAGTACAGATATTTTCATATAATCTATTTTCTAAATGTTCTATTGTAATAAGTTTTTCTGAACTTGTGATTTCTTGAATATGAATGAGCTTTCCATCCATCTTAACAATATGATATTTGTAAATGAAATTGATAAAGCATAAATGCATAAGATGGACCTAAGGTTGTTCTATATATCTGATAATACTGCAATATCTATTATGCGCTAGACCAAAAGGTCAGCCTAATGAATATCTGAAATGTGTTTGACCAAATGGTCATTATACTGATCTGATACAATTGTAATAAATTGATCCCAATGTCGTTCTATTAAGTTATGTTCTGTTTTGTTCTATACATCTTACATCTGTTATTGGGTGCAACCCAACATCTGATACCTCTAAAACATTCTATGAATTTTTATAAGATATGTTTTTGTTCTGAATCTGATACAAGAATGAATTTAATTCCGATCTGAATGTTTATGTTTAAGCGTTGAAACTCATTCAGTAAATCTTTTATTTTAATGTTATTCACTGGGCTTTAGCTTACCCTCTTCTCCTATATATGTAGCTGAGTAGTAGGTTGTTCCGCTTAGAGTTTGCTTAGAAGATCACCCATATTTGGTGAAGTCAATTGAGGAGTGCCTCTTTGTTGAGGCTTTTACTTTTGTTTTTGTTTGGTTTTGTATGACCACGTTATGTATATAAGTTTTGGGTTTTTGCAAGACTTGAATGGTACTTCATGTATATGTATTTGTATATGTAACTATGCATGTAAGTGTGTTTAAATGTGGGTTATTAACTTATAAGTTTTATGTTATGTCATTTATGTATAGCTCATTGGATAAATTTATTATCTGCTTTCGCTCTAGACCCTGTATAATTAATTATATTTTGAAATTCTATCTGAGGCCGTAGATAATTTTATAATTACTAGCCCATTATGATCAAAACCTTTAGGGGCCAGTTTGGGTCGTGATAGTTATTTGAACAATTCGTATTGAATTTTGTAGCTGGTGGTCTTCGGGTCTTCAAAACTTGGTGATGAACTTGTCTATGTAGAATAGAAATCTGATGCTTCAAGTCGCGTTATTTAGTCGCTTTCCTAAGGACAATATTTGCACTCACCAAAAGGTGTGCAGGGGGTTACAACAAATTTGCCTCCAAAATTTGCCTCCAAAATACAATGAAGCCTGATCTAAAAATCAAGTCTATCGATGTCTGCACTGACGACAATAGATCAGAATACTCTTGATATAATCAAAAAAACCAAGACACTGATAATCAAATCTGCAGAACTTGATTACCAATAAAAAAAGCAGAAATTGCTTAAAGAAACTCTTGATCGAAAACCCAAAATCAAGAGGGAGGGAGGGAGAGAGAGAGAGAGAGAGAGAGAGAATTGTAGGAATGCTTCTGAATTTTGTGGATGGAATGAAATGGCTAATTTTGCAGCCTATTTATAGGCCTTGATGCACTTGATCGAATAGTTATGTCCCTTGATCGCATCCGATCAGATCTGACCGTTGGATCGACGATCTATGGTGCAGATCATTCTCACACCAAATAGATGCCTTGACTAATCACACCTGATCACGATCGGGTGCCATCTCATCCGTACAATCCCACGCATCTCTAATCAACGGCTATGATCAAATCACTCCAGATCGGACATACAACTGTTTGATCAGTTGGTTACCAACGAACACCACGTCACTGCCACGTGGAGCTGACTGTATTCCACGTCACCCATGCCACGTTGGATCCACGTCTTCGCTCCAACTTGTCCGATGCAAATAGAAAAGTGCCCTCATGGCGCCGATACGTCCATGCTACGTGCAAAGTGTGCTATCAAATGCCACATAGCCCACTGCCACGCTACATACGCGCGTGTGTTTGTGTGTGTGTGTGTGTGCGCGCGCCCGCACGCGCGCGCAAATGGTGCAAAGCACCATCCTTGCGATATAAGTGCATGTACACTAGCATTCATCCCATAATACCATATTCAAAGGAATATTCCATGTAACACTTTATTAAGTGCTTCATGTTTTCCTCTCTTTCCGATGTGGGACAAAGCCCCAAACTTATTTCATTCTTTCCAAAGAAAAACATGGAAGGTTTTGAAAACACTCAAAAATAAACTATAAACCCATTTTGAAAATTCCCCAACATTCCCCTACCATTTTCAAAATATTAGATGATGATTCTTGGTTCACTTGGCAGCCTTATGCATAGGTGAAGATATCTTACAATTTGAATCATTCACTTAGTGAAGACATCTCAAAGTTAGTCAAGATGGCATAGTAGACTTGTCTTTGAACTAGCGATCTTATATGACTAACCGAACATGTCTCACGCACAGTACAGGTTACCTCAAGTATTCAAACAAACCAACATGTGGATTGGCCTTGTGTCTATATCCTATTTCATGAGGGCTCTAGAGTCAAGCCCTTGGACTCATAGGAAGCGACACCACCTCCTACACTCACATAGGTAAGCTTACTAAGAGTACCCCTGTAATTTACAGTACCCTAACAACTCAGTTGTAAGCTTATTAAGAGTTTGCTAACTCATCCTCTTCTTTTCACATTACAAGTACCAAGCACTTCAACCTTGGAATGAAAATGAAATAAAACTAAGTGCTTGCAATCACGACATATGGTATACTTGGACTCATTGAACTCAAGACTTGATGTTTCTTCAAGCGTTAAGTCAAATTTCCATCAGGAGTGATTATGTTAAGTGGGCTTAAGATCCATCCCTTTTGATGTTTTCCACACCAAATCCCTTGTAAGTCCCTTTGTTAAGGGGTCAGCCAAGTTTTCACTTGACTTTACATAACAAATGGTAATCACACCTTCTGTGATTAACTGCCTAACATAACTATGTCTCAATCCTATATGCTTGGACTTTCCATTATAGACATGGCTATAGGCCCAAGATAGAGTTGTTTCACTATCACAATGCAAAGATATTAGTGGCATAGGTTTTGGCCATATCTTAATCTCTAACGGGAGATTCCTTAGCCACTCTGCCTCTTTGCTACAAGAAGCCAATGCTACAAACTCTGACGCCGTGGTTAAGTCTGTTATGCATGTTTGCTTCTTAGAACCCTAGGAGGTAGCTCCTCCTCCAAGAGTAAAAATCCAACCACTCATGGACGAGTGATCTTCACGGTCAGTTATCCAACTAGCATCAGTGAATCCTTCCAACACTGCTGGATAGCCATTATAGACTATTCCATAGTCTATTGTTTTCCTCAATTACCTAAGAACTCGGTTAACAGCATGCCAATACACACTACTAGGATTACTAGTGTATCTACTAAGTTTTCTCACTGCAAATGCAATATCAGGTCTAGTGCAAGTCATGGCATACATCAGGCTACCTATTACTCTTAAGTATTCTTGTTGATCAATAGCTCTTCCAGTATTAGGATACAATTTCAAATTTGAATGAAAAGATGTAGACATGGGTGTACAATTATATTGATTAAACTTCTTAAATTTTCTCAATATAGTGCGACTGGGTTAGAATCAAATTATTGTCCACTCGTTTGATCTTAATACCCAGAATTACATCAACCAATCCCATGTCTTTCATACTAAAGCTAGATGACAAGAAACTTTTAGTACTTTCAATGACATCATTGTCAGTATCAAAAATAAACATGTCATCTACATATAGACATATGATTACAACTTTATTGCTAGTAAACTTACTGTATACACACTTATCAAATTCATGTATCCTAAAACCATTGACACTATTACTTTGTCAAATTTCTCATGCCATTGTTTTGGAGCTTGTTTCAGTCCATATAGTGACTTCACGAGTTTACACACTTTGTGCTCTTGACCCTATACAACAAATCCTTCCGATTGTTACATGTAGATTTCCTCATCTTACTCTCCATTTAGGAAAGCGGCCTTGACATCCATTTGATGGATTTCAAGCTTATAGATTGAGGCTAAGGCAATCAACACTCGAATGGTGGCAATTCTGGCCACCAGAGCATATGTATCAAAATAATCGATACCCTCTTTTTGAGTAAAACCCTTAGCAACTAATCTTGCTCTGAACTTGTCAATTGTGCCATCAACTTTCATTTTCCTTTTGAAAATCCATTTATAACCAATTGGTTTGGATGCAGGTGGCAAATCAACAAGTATCCAAGTATTGTTACCCATGATAGAATCCATCTCATTGTTTATTGCTTCTTTCTAGAAAGCAACATCTTGAGACTTCATAGCCTCCTTAAAGGTTAATGGATCTGAATCCATGTTCAAAGAAATCATAGTTTGCTTACAATAAGCTTTCCTAGTTCCATCTATAAGGTAAACAATGAAATCAAGGCCAAATGACTTCTCAGTCCTAGCCCTCTTACTCCTCCTTAGCTCAACAAGCTCATTTGGTTCATTAGGCTCAATGTGTTCATGCCGTTCACTTTCCTCTGTAGACATCAAAGGAGTTGATTCATTTTATTGATTAGAATCTAACCTTGGAATGGTTATGAAATGATTTCATAAAACACCGCATCACGTGATTCAATGATGGTATTTGTTACCACTGAACCATTGGGCTCTATTACCAGAAACTTATTTGCTTTGCTATGTATAGCATAGCCAAGGAATATGCATTCAATTCTTTTTTCAAATATTTTTTCCTTTTAGGTTCAGGCAATATGACTATTGCTCTACAGCCCTATTTTTTCAGGTAACCTAGATTAGGTTTCTTGTTTTTCCAAAGTTTATAAGGAGTAACATTTCTTCCCTTAAGAGAAACTCTATTGAGTATGTAATAGGCAGTGAGCAAGGCTTCACCGCAAAAACCAAAACTTAAACTGGAGTAAGAAAACATAGCATTAATCATTTTTGTTAATATCCTATTCTTTCTTTCAGCTACTCCATTTTGTTGTGATGTGTAGGGTGCAGACTTCTCATGAATAATACCAACATTTTCACAATATTCAGGCAAATGGTATTCATCGCCTCTATCAGACCTAAGTCTCTTTATTTTGACATTTCACTGATTTTCTACCTCTGTCATAAAAATCTTGAATTTATCAAGCACCTCATCTTTTGAATGCAAAAGATAGATATGACAGTACTTAGAAAAATCATCATTGAATGTTACAAAATATTTCTTACCTCCTCTAGTAGGGGTACTATGCATGTCACATACATCACTATGCACAAGTTCAAACAGAGATGTGGTTTTATCTACTTTAGTAAATGGAATGTGAGTAATTTTTTATTGCACACAAAATTTAATTTTTTAAACATATCAACGTCATATTTAGGAATTAAATCTAAATTAACCATATCATGCATTTTCCTAGTATTAACATGACCTAAACGAGCATGCCATAAAGAAAGAGAATCAACAATATAAGCAGGAACAAATGTATTATTGATAACGTTAAGTTTGAACATTCCTTCATACATGTAGCCCTTTCTAACAAAAATTCCATCCTTAGACAGGACAAATTTGTCCGACTCAGATACTAATTTGAAACCATGCTTATTAAGCAGGTTTCTAGATACAAGGTTTTTCCTGACATCAAGTACATGATAAACATCATTAAGACTTAAGACTTTTCCAGATGTAAACTCTAGATCCACCATCAGTTTGCCTTTGATAGCAGCAGTTAAAGAGTTGCCCATGTAGAGAACTGTTTCATCACTCACTTGTTCATAAGTAGTGAAACGCTTTTTGTCGTTGCAGACGTGTCTTGTTGCTCTTGAGTCAATCCACTAGTCACCAGCATCTTCAAACATGTTCACCTCAGATACAACAACCACAAACTTGTTCTGGGCATTTGATGCTTCTGGCTTCTTCTTGTATGATCGATATTCATTTCTGAAGTGCCCTGGCTTGCCACAATGCCAGCAAACGCCTTTCGGCTTCTTAGCACCTTTCTCAGGTTGGGGGTCGCGCTTACACTTCTTTTTGTTAAACCTCTTGCCATCATCCACCATGTGAATCTTGGAAGTCTAAGCCAATTGGTTTTCTTTACTTTCAAGAAGTCTTGACTTTTCCTTAACTTGGAGGTTTTGAGCCAATTCCTCTAAAGGTAGATCTTTCTTTTTGTGTTTCAAGGTTTTCTTAAAATCTTTCCAAGAAGATAGCAATTTCTCTATTATAGACGAAACTATAATAGATTCATCCATGTTCATATTCTTTTGTCGAAACTGACTTAGAATAGGTTGGATCTCATGGAATTGTTCCATAATGGGCTTTGAATCAACCATAGTAAAATGCATAAAATTACTAACAAGAAATTTCTTACTGGTGGCATCCTCGGTGAGGTACTTTGACTGTAATATATCGCATAGTTGCTTTGCCATTTCCAAATGTTGATACACATCAAACAAAGAGTTTGACAGCGCATTCAGAATGTGTCCTCGGCAAATGTAGTCGTCATTCTTCCATTTGGTTCTGATACGGGTTTGTTCCATAATCTCATCTTTTTGCTCTACCAGATAGGGGTAGTTAGCACATAGACCACTTTGAGAGTGGTGAGCAAAAAGTGCATCTTGTTTTTCCTACGTCGAAAATTTCCTCCATCAAAACGGTCAAGCTTCATGAAATCTTAAGTCATTTTCTGAATAGACATCGCCATATCTAAATATTGTCTTTAGATTATTGGAACAATTCGTCTTGAATTCTGTAGTTGGTGGTCGTCAAGTCTTCCAAACTTGGTGATGAACTTGTCTATATAGAACAGAAATATGATGCTTCAAGTCGCGTAACTTTGTTGCTTTCCTAAAGACAATATTTGCATCCACCAAAAGGTGTTTAGAGGGTTACATCAAATTCGCCTCCAGAATACAATGAAGCCTGATCTAAAGATCAAGTCTATCGACGTCTGCACTGACGACAATAGATCAGAATACTCTTAATATAATCAAGAAAACCAAGAAACTGATAATCAAATCTACAAAACTTGATTACTAGTAAGAAAAGTAGAAATTTCTTAAAGAAACTCTTGATCGAAAACTCAAAATCGAGAGAGAGAGAGAGAGAGAGAGAGAGAGATAATTACAGGAATGCTTCTGAATTTTTTGAATGGAATGAAATGGCTAATTTCACAACCTATTTATAGGCCTTGATGCACCTGGTCGAATGGTCATGTCCCTTGATCGCATCCAATCAAATCTGACCGTTGGATCGACGATCATGGTACAGATCATTCTCACACCGAATAGATGCCTTGACTAATCAAACCTGATCATGATCAGGTGCCATCTCATCCGTACGATCACGGGCATCTCTAATCAACGGCTATGATCAAATCACTCCAGATCGGACATACAACCGTTCAATCGGTTAGTTGACTCACTGCCAACGAACGCCACGTCACTGCCACGTGGAGCTGACTGTATTCCACGCCACCCATGTCACACCCCGGATTTAAGAGGTCCGACCCATGTAAGTAAACCACCTAACGATAGACAATAACTAACAACACTCATGCAGATGTATATAATATAGGCACACAGTACATATGTTATTCTAATTTTATACATTCTTAGATGCAACATCTAAGTCAAATGGATGCGTTGTGACAAAAACATACAAAGATGTTATAAATCAAATTAAAATGCCCAAAGGCTTACATCATATACAAAGGGTATAACCCTTACAAGAATGGCACACGGCCAACAAATACATATATAGCCCTTGGCCGACAATTAAAGGAACCACCCTATACGGTTCCAACCACAACTTCAATGTCTCAATCCACATCCGCATAAACATCCCTGAAAAACATTTTCAAACACGAAGGGTTAGCATAAAGCCCAGTAAAAAATATTTCAAAAACTAAATATGTTCCACCAGTGTAAATGATCGTGAATACAATACATACATACATAATATGCTTAATGCATTCTCAAATCCACTTGGTTTCTCAATAAAAACCCTTTCTTTCCAGTCTTCCAAACTTTTCATTTATTCAAAACATTTTCCGAATTCAATACATTAGTTTGATATAAAAATTTATTTCCACAAGTCGATCCAGGTATCTCAATACTAACTAACAATTTCATTGCTAATACCAATACGAATACATCATTAACCAACAACAATTACATTGCTAAAAACCATTTTAAAATCATTTATTTCCGAAACCAAAATGATAATAAATAAAATGGGTAAATCTCCAAAACCAATACAACTTTTCGCGGAAATTTCATCCGTGAGAAACCATCAAACAAGATCCATGTAAACGTAGGCTATACAAGCACCACCATTGCCATTTTACGAAAATTTCGTCTGCGGGAACCAACACCCATGTATACACGCATTTTTTGGGACTTTCACCCTAGACACATAAGCCAACTTAATTTAATGAAGTCCATCCCTTTTCTCCTCCCAAACATCATACATATATAATGCATTAAAACACAATCATATTCAATGACAACCGATAAGAGATTAGTTTCAATTCACCTAATCCGCATACAATGTTCTACAACAACCATTTCTCAAATTTACCATTTTATTTACTCTTTTCAAATAGCACAGTACATGTGATCCAAAATATAATTTTCAAAATGAAATAAATGTCCTTAAAACATAACACAAGAATTTCCAAAACATACAGTTTAAATCCTCAAAATCCATTGCATGCTCCATGATATGCATGATTTATAAACAGTCCAGTTTGCCTAGTCAACATGCAATTTCTACAACAATCATAGCCATCCTCCACCGATAACCCAAAACAAATATATCTAAACAAATAAATAAATTCCATTAAAGATACACTTTTCCAAAATATCAAATGGGAGTGATAATACATATCTAACTCCACCATCATCCATAATTATCATTTCAATTTCACATTTCTCAATATTTATTCCATTTCCTCTTTACAATCTCAAAAATTACATTTTAAAGCATAACTCCCTTCCTCTTTGAAAATTCATTTCAATGCAAGAAATAATTCATTTCATCAAATATCAACTCCAATTTCATAATTACAACCCTTTTCAAGAAAACATTGAGAAACCCCTCTTTTACATTTTGTTTTGATAATGCAACAATTTCCCAAAAAGACCAACATTTTAGGGTTTCTTCAAATTAGGGCTTTTCACTTTTAAAGACTCCTATACATTCTTTATAAGTGGAAAATAAAATTTTGTAGGTAAACCATAGCTCAACAATCCCATTTGGAACAAATCCTAACTTACAAACAAATTATCAAAAATCAATCCAAGAACAATAGAATCTATATATTTAAAATACACCACAAATACACTACTGAACTCATATTGAGTTAAAGAAATAGACTCTACCTCTTGAATCAAGAAGAAAACAAGTTGGAAAAATCATCAGCGATGAAACAATGATCCGTTAAGATTAAATGGAAGCCCTTGTTGTGCTTTACGTTTTGGTATATGGAATTAGGGGTCAAAGATGTATAGAAATAGATGAAATCAAGCCTAAGAAGGAGAGAGAAAGGGAAGTCAGAAATGAAAAGATTTGATCCAAAAAGTGGTTTTTAAAGATCTAATTCTGCGTTGTACGCTCGAGCGTCAAAAGTTGCGCTTAAGCGCACTATGCTTACAGCACAGATTTGCAAATTTCAAATAGGTACATCTCTCTTGTCCAAACTCCATTTAGGGTCAATCTTGTGTCCAAACTGAAGCCCCAGAAGTAAGCTTTCCAATGGTTCTAGTATCACATCAAGATTCAAAGTGTAAAGAGAGAAAATGATAAAAGAGTGAAGACTACTCAATAACAATTATTTGAATTTGGAGGTTTTGATTCAATCTCACCCAACCACTATGGCAACACCTCAAATAAGGCTTAAATATTGACTAAGAAGGTTCCAAATCAAGATAATCAAAGAGTCAAATATAATTCCATTATAACATGAAGTACAGAGTGCTACAACCCATGCCACATTGGATCCACGTCATCGCTCCAACCTGTCCGATGTTAAGTGCAAAGTGCGCCATGAAACGCCACACAGCCCACTGCCCACACCATGTGCGCGCGCGTGTGCGTGTGTAAATGGTACGAAGCACCATCATTGTGATGGAGTGAATGTACACTAGCATTCATCCCATAATACCATATTCAAAGGAATATTCCATGTAGCACTTTATTAAGTGCTCCATGTTTTCCTCTCTTTCTGATGTGAGACAAAGCCCCAAGCTTATTTCATGCTTTCCAAAGAAAAACATGGAAGGTTTTGAAAACACTCAAAAATTATAAATTTGAAAACCCATTTTGAAAATTCCCCAATAACAGTTTGTTGCTTTTGTTTTGCTGCCTTGGTTCATTGCACTTCTGAATTCTTTTCTTTGGCTGTCTTTGTTCTTATGAGTCTTTTTTTTTCGTTTGGTTGCGTTGTTTTGTGTTTTGAGAGTTGATGTGCTTTCTTGGACCTTTTTTCTTTTTGTTAGAGGAGCTTATTGTTTTTCTGTTGGCATTCTTTCTTTTGTTTGTCTTTTTATTTTTTTATTTTTAGGTGGAAGAGTGCTTGGTGTTTGTTGTGTGGGTGTGGTCTATGGTCCAGTTATTAGGCTTTTTCTTGTAGGTGGTGTAGTTGTTTTGTGGGTTCTTTTGAGGGTTGTTGTCTTTGGGATTCGTTGTTGGATTGGTTGTGGATGAGGAGATGTTGGTGGATTTTCCATAGATATGGGTGAAGGAGTCTGAGCAGGAAGGATACTTAAATACCTTATTGGATTTTGGGCCATAGAGATTTGCTAGTTCTTCTTCCAATATCTTTTGGTAACTATTTCTTACCCCAAAAAAAAAAGGGAAGAAAAAACAAGACTTGAGTAATCTAGTTACAAAACTATATAATTTTGTAGTTTTATTTGCAATTTCATACTAAGTTTACCCATTTGTTGTTAATAGTGACAAAATTGTATAATTTGGCAATTTCATTTGCACTTTCATAATAAGTTTTCTTATTTGATGTTAATATTAATGAAACTGTATAATTTTATAGTTTTATTTGCAGTTTGATAATTAGTTTAGATATTTAATTTTAATAGTGGTGAAACTGTATAATTTTATAGTTTTATGAACACTCTTTTACAATCAATGGACAACAAGAATAACTAAAACAACAATACTAGCAACAACAAAAAAGATGTAGAAGTTGGGAATAGCCTTTGTGTCATGAATCATAACTAAATTTTGATAAACATGTTAGGTTTTAGGTGTTCCTAGTGATGAAATTGTAGTTTGTTAAGAAGAAGAAGAACAACAACAACAACAACAATTCAATGAAACTATAGTTTATGAAAGATCAAGAACAGTAACAAAAAGAAATATACTTAGAACAACAATACTTACGACAACAATAAGAATAAAAAGTTGAATGTGTAAAAACAGGGAATTATGTAACTAGAACGTGTAAAAATTTGCAACATTCGTTGAAACCCTATAACGTAAACAAGAATAAAATGAAAGACAAATCTAGAATCGTAGGTAGAATATGTAAAAATAGGATTTATATATTGAAAGTACATAGAATATGTTTACATAAGAGTTTGTTTATAAAATTTGCTAAAAGTGTTATTGAAACACTATAATAGATGAAGAATACCAAACAATAAGTTACAAATTTGACTGGAAAATAAAATCTAGGGTTTCGAAACTGAGATCTTACTTTTTTTCCCTATTTTTGTGAATCGAAAATGAGGAACTGTGAAGATTCTTCAAAGTCGTGATGGTGCATCATATTCTTGAGAGTCGTCGATTAGAAAAGTTGATCGGCTTCTTGTTGGGCCTAGAGTTTCAAAGATAGAGGAGTTGAACGGTGCAAAGATGGAGGAGTGAGAATGCAAAGTCAAGCGATGGAGGAATAGAAGTGGAAGCGTTAGTGGTGTGACCGTCAGTAGTGGTTGTGCGCATGTAAATTGGGTGATATCTGAGGCGTTTTGGTCTCATTATTAATTTTAGGACTTAATGGAATATTGAATTTTTTTTGGGCCTGAATAGGACATGATATGTTGGGTTTGGACCTTTGGGTCAGTTCCCCTAAAATAATATTAAAATGGACCATGGTTCAAAACTTATTGATTACAATACCAATTTGGACTCATGCCGGTCAATTTGTTTGAATAATTTTCAACTTGTTTTTTACCGATCAAATAAAATATAGTCAATGGCAACCCAATTGGTAATAAATTCTTACAAACGAAACTCTTTCATAAAAATAATAGAAAACAGAAATGTTCTATTAAACCAATGTTGTTTTCGGCATTGCTAGCTCCAAACCTAGATAAAGAAACAGAATTTCTATTAATTAGTTTGACAATCATCCCACAAAAAATTGTCAAAACCCTTACTATCATGAATTCAAATATGTGAAAAATGATTTATGTAAAGGATCTTAATTATTAAAAAAAACATAAGGCTTGATTTTATCTAGTTTGGTGATAAACATTTTTGTAAATCAAAGTGTACATAGAATTTTTTACATAATAAAACACAGTGTGACATAAATAATGAAAGTGGTGGACTTTACTTGTAAGAGACCTACTTTTTGTCTCACATTAATTTTTCATTTTGTGAAAATCTCTTATACTTTTGCCGTACAATTTGGGGCATGTACGGGTGTAATGTAAATATAATAATTGTATGAGCAATGTTGGGTGCCCCGAAAAGGAGGTTGGCACAAATGGCCCGAATTTCACCTTGTCGGTCGTCCAGACGGACGTTCGGCCGGTCATCTGACGAAGACGCTGACAGTTGCGGTCGACAAAGGTGACAACCGCGGTAGACAAGCTTTCATCCAGTTGTCTGGGTGAACGTCCGGCCAGTCATCCTCAAGCCACTAAGCATTTTGCTAATTGTATAGTGTAGTAGCCTATTTTTATTGCTTGTATTTTTCATACATTTTTAAAAGTCCATTATGACTTTTCAAGATGGTCAAGAACTTGAATACTATTACAAAAGGTACGCGAATAATGAACCAGATGACCTGTATCCTAACTTTAGATTGTATTAGGTTTTCATTTGTAAAGCTTTCACACTACAAGAGAACATACTTTTTGAGTCAGCAGGTTGCTGTCGCAACAAA
The DNA here is from genome assembly GCA_025200525.1 of Camellia lanceoleosa. Classification (NCBI taxonomy): domain Eukaryota; kingdom Viridiplantae; phylum Streptophyta; class Magnoliopsida; order Ericales; family Theaceae; genus Camellia; species Camellia lanceoleosa. The sequence goes on from CM045762.1 coordinate 92,841,236, forward strand.
CATAATTGTCGTCGCAAAAAGTTTTTGCGATGGCCTTTCGACGGCATGGTGAGGGACGAGAGTACGGGGGTCGCTAAAACTTTTTGAGTCGGCAACTATGCCGTCACAGCATCTTTGCAACGGCAAAGAGTATTAATTGAAACGGTGTCCTGCCGTCGCAAAAAAAGACCAAAAATCACTGAGGTTAGTGTCTGCAACACATGATGTCTCTAATACTATTATTTATGTCGGTTCATTATCGTCCCTATAGATTTTTTTGCGTTTGTAATGTGCCGACTCTAACAAAATTCACCTGTACATTGCATAGGTTTTTTGAGACTGTTAGTTGCCGTCACAAAATATATATATATATATATATTTTTTCATAAAAAAGTTATTTCTTTTTTGTAATTAATACCTATATTATGTTCGTTGAAATCTAATAAAAAAAATGCATTCAATCAATAGACATTCATTCATTCATTCCAAAACCAAAAATGTTTATACAAATTCAGTCATCATCTTAGCTTCATTGACATCAAAATATTAACAAAAAAATTGTTACATCAATACAAATAGCATGGTGGCAATATGTTATAAATGTTAAGTACAAAAAGCTTGACATCTCAAACCATAATATAATATGTCCAAAAATAAAATTAGCTTCCATGCCACCATTAATTCATCAATTCATCAGTCATTAATTAGTTAGTCTTCATGCAAAACCTGAAAACAAAAACCAAAACAAAAACAAATTAAATCAAATATTAGGTTATATAATATATATATATATATAGCTTCACCAAGTCATAAACTCAATTTTAGTAGAACATTCCCTAGCTAGTACTATTAGGCCTCACTGAATATAATCAAATTGTCTAGATTATAATCAAATTGTCTAGCTCAATGCTGGACAGTGAAGGCAATTGGGACATTGAAGTGTTGGAAAACTAGGTGTGCTCTTGAACCATACTAGAAATTCTCAAAATAAAATAGGCCCAGATTTGTGACCTTTACAAATGCTCCTTTTTAGGTTGCTTAATGCATGTGGTAAGTTCACTACTGCTCCTACCTATACACTTATTGCTAATCAGGACATGAGCAGTGGGGATTGGAACTAGATCTAGAATTTCATCTGGCTTATTCTTAAGGGAAGGTTGCTCATATGAGACTCATAAGGAATATGGCCTCAATTGACTTGTGCTCCAGATGTGGATTAGCTAGTGAAGACATGAATCATCTCCGCAGAGAGTGCAACTCCTCCAAATACATTTGGGTTCAAATAAAGGACACTAAATGGTGGGAGGATGGATGTGGTCAGCCACTTTTTGAATGGGTTGCTGAGAATTTGAAAAATAAAATTGAGTTTTTTGGTAAAAAATGATATACTATTTTCATTGTTACCCTTTGGCAGTTATGGAAAGATTGAAACAAATTTGTTTTTGAAATCCAAATTGCCCCTATTCAAATCAGTCTTAAGAACATGAGAAATTATGTCCATGAGATTGATGAGGCCTTCCAATCTATCCTCCACCCGAATCCCTCTCATTCTAGACTAATCAAATGGTTTTGTCCACCTGTAGGAAAGCTAAAATTAAATGTTGATGGCTGCTCAAAAGGAATGCAAAATAGGTTCAACACTAATCAGTCTTACTTTAGGTTCAACATCAGGAAAATAGGTTCAACAGCAACAATAACACTAAATCGGGTTTTCAGTAGGCTAACCCTTAACCTCAACTGCATGTGATTGTGAATATTACATTATGTAATAGAGATACCTGCACAGAAGAACCTAACAACTCATCATCTTGACTATCATGATCTCCTACAGACTTCCTGACTAGTTGACGTCCACTAGAGGCATTTGGAAGCTATATAACCAACACCAATACCATTTTATTAAATATGATACATAGAAATAAAAGAAAAGAAAAACAAACAAATTGCCCAAGTTATTCAATTAGTCATTTTTACTCCACCTGTATGCCACTTGGGCCACCTTGGGACCTTATGAAGTCCATCCAAGCTCTAATTTGCTCGAACTCTATCTTCAATTTCTCAGTGACCCTTTGCTCAATCTCAACCGTCAGCCTTTGCTCGATCTCTTGAGTAACTCTTTGGCGTACTTGTTGAGTGATCTTCTCAACAGTCGATGATGAGGATGCTTGTGATGTACTGACATCTTTTTTGTACACTGCACTTCGAGGCACACCTATCCCATAAGTCTTTCAATATCCGTATCCATCCTTTCCTACTAGGTTATGGAAAATCTTATCTTGTACCTCTTCTGTCCTGAGGGGCTCATCTATCATTGAGAGTTGCTCATTATACTCATCCTAAAATTTAAAGATATTAGTATACAAATAGCACAGTTAAAAAAAATATTAACCCAATATGCAAAGGCCCATACCAAAAATAATTTCACATCTGGATCAGTTATCATGCGTGTCTTCATAAAGACACTCATTTTGTTAGTGCTCTCTCCATCAGTCATGATCGAAAATTGCCAAACAGATAAGAGTTAGCATTTAGTTAATTTTTATATAATTGTTAATACAAATCATTACCTTATGTCGTACATCGGCAAAGGGTGTTCTCCCGGTCCTATGCACTGGACCACGCAGCTCCCGATTTTTAGAATTACGATTAGCAATCTTCTGTAAAAGTAAAGCATTCACATTTTACAAAACTATTAATTAAATGTCATACAAGAGATACATGAATATATTTGTATACCATTGTATCTTTACTACTCCAAATACTCCACCATCATCCTCCATTGTTCTGGCAAAATGTCCAAAGGCACTTTTTCATTGATATTTGGATCATCTTTAAAAGGCTTGTAGTGATTGGTCTTAGTCTTATGTTTGTGATCCTTCCATAATTTGTTACATGAGTCTATGACCACTTGCTTCAACCCTTCTAGAGCATATAACAAGTTATTCTACACAACACAAGGTAATGGAAATAAGATTAGCAAACATTATAATTAATACAATGGAAATAAAGTAGCAAACATTATAAATGTACAAGACATTTCAAATAAAATTATTAAGCATTATAAACAAGACAAATGGAATGTACAAACAAATAAATTTATACCTGAACCTCCTTCCAAATGCCTTGCACAATATCTTCAGGTACTGAGCCCTAACTAAGATAAGTTAGAGGAACTCAGTGTGGATTGCGCACAATCTAACCCAACTGCCCCTTAAATGACCGTCCTAGTTTATTAAGTGGCTGAAACATGGCATTGAACTATACATTTAGCTTTGCTCCTGTACCCCATTCCTTGATTCCCTTAGCACGACCACGACCATGCCTCCGCGAAGAAGGACCTGAAATAAAAAATTTATTTAAAAAAAAAAATTAATACAGAACATATCATAAGACAAAAAAGATATACCGAAGTCACGTGACTCTAATACAACAGTGGGCACTAGTGATGGTTGACTTCTTTACGGTTGTAGCACCAATGATGGTGTCACATCTCTTGGTCGACACGTAGACATATGTGATGATTGAGAGGTTTCAATGCCATCTGAATCATATTCATGCATCTGTAATAATGCCTCACCTATAGTAGCAACAACATATTTTGTTTTTCCCATAATTACCTGAAATTATATATTTTTGTTCAGTAAGTAAGTTATAAAATGAGACAAGAAAATATATAGATGTACAAAAGGCATACCTCAGGAAACCTAACAAACTAGAAAACAAATAAAAGCAAAACAACACCTGTAATGGCAAAACAACACAGCAAAACCAGCAGAGCTATAGTAGTCCACCTAGCGAACCAGAACTCATATATTGATAATACAATATACAAATAGATATAAAGAAACATAAACTAATAGATTCTCAAGTTGTAATGCATTACTAATTGGATTGATAATAGAAATAATTAATACAAAAAAAGAGTACTTTCAGATCATCATACAACTACAAATATTCATTACACATCAAATGTCTCTCCTTCTGTTCCTTCCCTCACCCAGCCCACTTCTTCATCCCAGAGCATAACATTTTCTTCCAATTGTTGATCCATATAAGGCTCAGCTTGAGAATCATTAGATTGCATATCAAATAATCCTCTTTGAGACATCTCCGCAACAACATTCCAATCTGGTTCCAAGGGGTCTGGGACATACCAAACTTGCTCTGCTTGGGATGCCAAGATGAAAGGCTCATGATTTTGATGGTTATCTCGATATAACAAGTGCTTAAAGTTGACCAACTTGAATTTAAAGGCATATTCTTTCATCCCGCGAATATTGTCAATCCAATCACACTTAAACAACACATATTTTGTGTCATTACTGTATCGGACTTCAATAATGTCAATCAATCGTCCGTAATAATAAACAGCTCCCACACGAGGATTTTCGTCCTTCCGGCTAGCATAACTCATTGTATTTTTCTTCAAACAAACACCACTATTTTGAGTTGTTCGATTGTTATCAATGGTGTTGATACGAAATCGACAACCATTGATAATATAGCCATTAAATCTCCTTGCCAAGTTAGTAGGACCATTTGCCAATTTATTGATTTCTTCAGAAATTGTGGCATTTGTCACTCGTAAAGTTTGGACCTATTAAAAAAAAGGTCAAAATTCAATATAAATAAAAAAATGTTAATATAAATAAACACTATGTAAAATAGATGATATATTTAAATATACATACATGATCCACAAACCAAGTGTGGAATGTTTGAAAATGTTCACGTTGAATTTGATGATCATCTACACATGGCATTTTGCTTTTGAGGAATTCAAGGTGCTTGCTATGTAAATTGAAAGATATGTTAGATAATTTCCTTGTTTCATAGGGAAAGGAAGGGGAGGAGAAAGGAGAGAGGGAGGGAATAATAATAATGGATGATGCAACTTACATTATAAATGGAGCAACTGAACTTGTATTGAATAAGATATATCGATGAGCTTGTGTCTATGCATTATTATCAAGATAAAATATAGTGCTCTCCCCAATAGCACAACCCATGTTATCACCACCATCGTAGTTCCTCACCGGTTGGTTACTTCTAGTTTCAACATCATCCAAATACCGTGCACAAAATTCCATGCACTCTTCCATCAAGTAACCTTTAGCAATTGAACCTTCTGGATAAGCTCGATTACGCACATACTGCTTCAACGTAAGAAGAAACCTTTCAATTGGATACATCCACCTGAATTGCACTGCTCCACCAATCAAAGCTTCATCAGCTAAATGTATAGGCAAATGTACCATTATATCAAAGAATGCAAGTGGAAATATTTTCTCAAGATGACAAAGTGTTACACTAATGCGATTTTGAATGTATTCCAAATCTGCCGCACGATTCTCCTTGGAGCACAATTGTCGAAAAAAATTGCACAATTCAATCAAGGGTTGAACTACATTCTTGGGCAAGGATTTGCAAATAGCCAATGGTATAAGTTGTTGCATCAAAATATGACTATCGTGACTCTTAAGACCTCCAATGCTTCTATCTTCTAAATGCACACGTCTTGAAATATTTTATGCATACCCCTCTGGCACTTTCACTCCTTTTAGCACTTTGAGAAATATATCTTTTTCGTTTTTACTCATTGTAAATTGTGCAGGAGGTAAGTACACTTTGTTAGACCCTTTTGATTGCACATGTAGTGGTCTTCTAATATTCATCTCTTGTAAATCACGTTGAGCACTCACATTGTTTTTAGATTTTCCCACAACTCCAAGTAATGTCCACAAGACATTATCACATACATTTTTCTCTATATGCATCACATCAAGATTGTGCCGAATTAGGTTGTGCTTCCAGTACGGTAGTTCATAAAATATACTCTTCTTCTTCCAATTATGGCTTCGAGATTTGGAAGTTCCCCTCTCTCTTTATCTCTGTTGCCTTTTTTTAAGGTCATCAATCTTGTATTGGGTCAAGATATCTTCTGAATCCAACTAATGCAATAACTCAGATACAGACAACAATTTAGGTTTGCTTCCCCATTCTCGTTTGCCATCAAATGATACTTTATCCTTTCGAAATTTATGATTGCTAGGCAAGAACCGACGATGCCCAATGTTGGAATGTTTTTTACCATGTTTCAACCAACATGATACCTTTTTTGTGTTACAACAAGGACAAGCATATTCACCTTTGGTACTCCAACCTGATAAGTTGGCATAAGCTGGGAAATCATTAATTGTCCATAGCAAAGCTGCATGCATTTGAAACATTTGATTGGTTAATGCATCAAATTTGCAACTCCTTCATTCCACAATTCCTTCAACTCCTCAATTAATGGTTGTAAATATACATCAATCTTGTCCCCAGGTCCTTTTGAGCCATTGATAAGTACAGACAAAATGAAAAATGGTTGCTTCATGCACATCCACGGGGGTAAGTTGTAAGGAATTAACACGACCGGCCTAGTGCTATAAACTATGTGCATTGATCTGAATGGATTGAATCCATCAGATGCTAACCCAAGCTTTACACTTCGACTATCACTAGCAAAGACGCTATTTTGTCGATCAAAATCTTTCCATGCAGGGGAGTCAGCAGGATGCCTTAACACACTATCATCAATTCGTTCCTCTTGATGCCATCTCATGAGCTTTGCCGTTTTAGATGACATAAACAATCTTTGCAACCTTGGCTTCAAAGGAAAATATCTCATTTGTTTTGCAGCTTTACGTTTACCATGCCTTTTACCATCATTCGATTTCCATCTACAACTCTTGCAAACAACACATTCATCAAGACTTGCATGATCATTTCGGAAGAACATACAACTAATAGGGCATGCATCCCAAGTCTCATATGTGAAGCCCAAATCCTCAGTTACTTTTTGAACCTCATAGTATGAACTTGGAAGTTTCACACCTTCAAGAAAAGCCTCATTCAATAACTCAAGTAGCATGTCAACAAATTTGTCTGTCCATTTATTGAGCACCTTCACATGCAAAAGTCTAATAATGAACGACAATGATGTGAATTTCTTACAGCTTGGATACAGTTCACTTTGTGCATCTTGTAGAAATTTGAAATACTTTATAATTTCTTCATTTGGACCTATGCAAGCCTCATTTGTACTTAGATCATCATCCTCAACATTTACATGTACATGTGGATTTCTTAGAGTATCGTTTAGCATTCCAATCATATCATTCCTAACATTTGAATCCACCAAAGTTTCCATATCCTCATTACCATGCAAAGGAACATATGATTCACCATGATTAGTCCAATTTTTATACTTCTTAAAGAAGCCATTACTGTCAAGATGATCCTTCACAACTTCTCGTGAAAAATTATAGCGATTCTCACAATTCCTACAAGGACAACTAATATATGAACCTTTAGTCCTATTAGTGTATGCAAACTTTAGGAATGTATCAATCCCATCCAAGTACTCCTTTGACATCCTAGTTCCTAAATCAATCCAACTTTTATCCATCATCCCACTTTTCTTAACTTTGCCTGTGAAAATCACATCACAATAATTACTAAAGGTTTACAATTTAAAACAGTGAGCTACAAACTACAATATATATTTATGCATTCCTAAATTGTTTGAAATTGGACAATTCAAAAACGATATCATCATAGCCAAATACATTAACTCTGTTGAGTAATAACCATAGTGTCTTTTTTCTATTGCAAAACAATTTCTATAGCATTTAGAAAGCAAATATGTTTCTAAAAAAAACAATACTAATGAAATAGATTCTCTCTATATATATTAACAAAATATAATTTATGTTGTTTCTATTTAAAAAACAGTATGGTGTGTAAAAAACATATAAAACATAAACATATTTATTTTAAAAATTAAAAATGTTTTTTGAAAAAAAAATGAAACAGTTTATATTCAAATAAGACAATTTTTTACTTTATTATATATTAACAAAAAACACTTTATGTTGTCCTTATTAAATAAAAAAATAAAAAATAAATAAAATAAAATAAAAAACAAACAAACAAACTGTTTCATTGTTTTGTTTTTTCAAAAATAAACATCAAAACAGTTTATAACTTATGACACTATATAAAACAGATTTTTATTTGAATCTGTTTTGATGTTTATTAAGGACAACATAAAGTGATTTTTTTTTAATATATAATAAAGTACGAAATTGTTTTTGTTTATGTTTATGTTTATTTGAATCTGTTCTGTTTGGAAAGAAAAAAAAAAAAAAAAAAAGTGTCTTGACACTATACAAAAAAAACACTATAGGAATGTATGAATTCCATCCAAGTACTAATGTGGTTTGACACTATAATCTGTACTGTTTTAAAGTGTTTTGACACTATAATCTATTCTGTTTTAAAGTGTTTAACTTATGACACTATACAAAAAAACAAAAACAAAAACAGATTTTTATTTGAATCTGTTTTGATGTTTATTACTAATGTGGTTTAATTTTCTTAAGAAACACTATACAAACCCATTTACATGGTATTTCTTTAATATGAATAATGCCCCACCACATTAACCCACCACATAGGCAACAGTAACAACAAACTTGCATAAGCTTCACATGGTGCATTAAACAAAAACAAACAGAAGGAATATGTGCTTTCACCATAAAGGATTATAAGCCAAGGCATTTAAGCATTAAAGAAAGGAAACGGACAAAATTTTAAAAACAAAGAAAATATAGCAGAACCCCAACATTCCTAGAAGACTTACAGTCCAAGAGAAGCGAATGATAGGTACTGATAATAACCACTCCTCCAACGATTACAACTGTTGGATTGTATATGTCTCGGTATATACAATTGGTTGAGGTGAAGTTTTGCTGGGTACATAAATTTTGAATTCTACCTTCAAATTCTCTCAAATGGAAAAGGAACAACCCTTTCTTAGTGAGGATAACACAATATTACCCAATTAAAATTCTGCTAGTAGATTACAAAAGTATACACTATTAATCCCTCATATATAGAAAGCTCAAAACATAGAACATTTTTTGGGTACATATCAAGCCAAACCCATCGGTGAAAGAATAGGGCCAAAAGATTACAAATGCATACACCTTTTTTCCCCAGTTTGATTCCAGAGAAAGCTCAGAATTAACGAGGGGTGAAAGAACACAAATCGAACACTCAAATCATCTACTATTTCAATTCTTAGAGAGACTGATATAAATATATATATATATATATATATATAGAGCACTTACCCGCAAGAGGACAGTCGGCGGTGTTGGTAGAGACGGAGGAGAGTCGGCGGTGCCGGTGGAGATGGAGAATCAGCGGTGCCAGTAGAGATGGAGAATCAGTGGTGTCAATGAAGATTCGTTTTTAGTGATGAACCAAGATTGAATTTAGGGCAAAAAGAGAAAAGAAAAAAAATAAAGAGGAAGGGTATATATATCAGGTTCTAAAATCTATGTCGTCTTAATTTTTTTCAATTACTTTTTGTGACGGCACATAATACAGATGCAAAAGTAACCTGAAATGGCGCGAAAAAAGACGCACGATGCAATTTTTGGAGCCAAAAAAAGTGAAAAAAAAATATTAAATAATTTTTGTTTGAGACGGTAAAAATTTAGCCAACGCAAATAATATTTTTTTGAGACGGCATAGTCTGCCGACTCAAATAATAATAGTAAGTAAATTTTTTTTGAGACAATCCTACTTTGCCGACGCTAATAATACATTTTTGAGTTAGCAAATGTTTTTGTCACAAATAATGGGACTCAAATAGCTCATTTTCTTGTAGTGTCATTTGTAAACATTTGTGTATTGTAATGAGCTTTTCAAGATTATAAATAAAATGCTCCATTTTCACATCATTTATTCCACGTTCGATTTTACTTATTAATAAATAATTTTGCTTATTGTGTGTTACTTCGGGGCCTCAGATCACTATTGTTGAATTTGTTTCCAAAGATTAACGTCAAGCCAGGGGTGACGCTAGCTGCAAGTCGATGGAGTCCCATCCCCCATCAACTAATCATAAACCCTGTAAAACATACATATATACAGAGAAATGCATTCTACCCCCAGCTGGGGGTGACACCCAGTGAGGTGTTAGTTGGGAGTTGGTCCAGAAAAAATAGTTCTTCTTTTTTTTTTCTTTTTTTTGATTTTCGACCAGTGGGGCGCGCCACGTCACTGGGGGCGCCACCCCCACTGGGTGTATGAAGCAGTGCTCATATATACAGGGGCGGAGCTATTACGGGACCAGGGGGTCACGTGCCTCCCCTGGGTTTTGCAATTTTTTTTTTTTAAACAAACATAAAAAAAATATTTTAATTAAAAAAAATTATAAAAATATTATTTTAAATGTCAATGACATTTTTAAAATAATAATAATAATAATAATGGTTATTTTGATTGAAAATAAAGTGATTACGATATTATTATCTATAGAAATTTCAATATAATGGTGATGTCTATCACTATTGACATGCAAACATAATTAATCTTAATGAAAATATAAAATTTATTGAATTATTAGTTACATTTGGCATGTAGCGTTCATTCTCTATGTGTTTTTTTACTATTGATTGATGATATCACATGTTAATGATGACGTAGTATAACTATTATATTGAATTTTTATGCATATTTTGTATAAAAAAACTTACTTTATCATTATATTATTTATTTTAAAACTTTATATCCATGACTTTTTTTAATATTGTCCACGATACACTAATTACAAATAATATTTAGCTTATTTAGTTCTACTTTTCAGAAAATAGTTTTCAAAAAATTCTATATTTTTATTTTTCGTATTTTAATGTTTTCAATAATTTTTTTAATATTTTAAGCAATTTTTTAAAATTTTTAGACACACCTAACATAAATATACCTAAAAAGTATAATATTTGTGAAAAAAATCTTTAAAAAATACACTAAATACCAAAAAATTTAAAAATAATATAAAAATTCAGTACATTTTTCGTATTTTTGTGTATTTATTAATTTTTTTAAAAATATTTTTTCACAAATATTTTACTATTTGGATACATATCTAAGTAATGTGCATCTAAAAAAGTAAAAAAATTGTTTAAAATTTAAAAAATATTCACTAAAACCAAAAAAATACAAAAAATAAAAAAACTTAGTTTTCAAAAAATTAAAGGGAAATTTGGCTATAAACCCTCTTTGTCTTCCTTTCATTGTTAAAAGGACTATGAAAAAAATTATATTTTCTAAACCCCCTCATAATTATAAAGTCTTGCATAAAGGACAAATTTATTATTTAAATATTTTATATGACTATTATGTCCCTCCCATCAAGCACTACCTCTCAATTCTCTCTCTCTCTAGAATTTCAAATGGCGGTTTCACAGAACAGTGCTTCGCTGATTGTTCTAATGGCGGTGGTTCTAATTGTCTATCTCATCGAAGGCTCTTTCGCAGCCTCTTCTCTACATCTTCTCAACTCTCCTCCTTCAACTCTCCTTCAACCGTTCATCTTCTCTCTCGTCTCTCTCTTCTAACCCTAGCTTCCTCCATGGCCGAAGCTGTGGATAACTTGCAAATCGCACTGATACATATATATATATATATATATATCTATATATATGTGTGTGTTTGTGTGTTTTTTATATTTGAATTCGAATATATATGTGTTTTGGGATTTGAATTCGAATATATATATATATATATCTACATATTTCGATCTCTAATCAATATATATATATATATATGTATATCTATATATATGTGTGTGTTTGAGTCTTTAAGATCGGAGATTTGAATGATTTTTTAGTAGAAGAGAGACCTGTTAGATCAAACATAACCTAATGGATTTATGAAATCGGCTAATGTGATGGAACCAGAGTAAAATAACATCAAATTTCATTTGATAGAACCAGAGTAAAATTTTACTCTGGTTCTATTACTCTGTTTTTTTCATTTGACAAAACCGAGTAAAATTTTATTTTCATACAGAGTAAAATTTTACTTTTAGTTTCAGAGTGCAAAATTTTACTCTTATTCAGAGTAAAATTTTACTTTTATACAGAGTAAAATTTTACTTTAGTTTCAGAGTGTAAAATTTTACTTTCATACAGAGTAAAATTTTACTTTCATACAGAGTAAAATTTTACTTTAGTTTCAGAGTGTAAAATTTTACTTTCATACAGAATAAAATTTTACTTTTAGGTTCAGAGTGTAAAATTTTACTTTTATACAGAGTAAAATTTTACTTTCATACAGAGTAAAATTATGAAAGTAAAATTTTACTTTCATACACAGTAAAATTTTATGAGGGTAATATAGTAAAAGAAACAAGTTTTAAAATATTAGGGGGTTTTGAAAGTACTTATATAATTCTTGTCCTTTTGAAAGACAAATTAGATAGTGAGGGGGCTATCACCAAATCCCCCAAAATTAAATTCAGAAAATTAAAACCAAACACACTGATTTTTTTTTTTTAAACTTTCTTGAAGTTAATGATAAAAATTTATGTTAAATATTTTTATAAAAAAATTTAATATTGTAATTAATAAGTGCCCCCTCTGCTTTAATTTCCTGGCTCCGCCACTGTATATATATATATATATATATTTATATTACTATGTTTTGTTCATTATGATTTTCCTCATTAAAAAATTAAGGTACCCCACTATATAGTTTGATTTAAATAAGTGAATAATTTCTTGATTACATATATATATATAAGAAATTGTATTTGACATTATTGACATAGAGTTATTATGCAACAATTCTAAAAATAGAACCTCATCAAACCAAATTGTAAAAATTTATATTATTTTTTGTCAAGACAATAGTATAATATATTTGCTTTTTCTCCTATTTAAAGTTTGACAAGTTCAAAATCTAGTTTGGGTTTTGATTTTTTGATTATTTTATGAGGTGAAAAAAGTCAATAAAACTTGATAATGACTACTTTTAGTTGTATGCAAAAGCATATTGATTGGAATTTATAACTTAATTTTTTTAGCACTTTTAGTTTAATGTTTTTGTATTTTTTTTTTATTTACATTTTTTATAGCTTTTGGCTTTTTTTTAATATAAAAGTTGAGTTTACAAACAAAGCCTAAAAGTTGTTCAGTTTTAATTTTTTTTTTTCTTTAATTCTTGTAGAATTTGTGGAACTTGAATAGGGATGTAATAATGGCCTGACCTATATGTAATAATGGTCAAAAAGTTAGGCCCGGGCCCAGGCCCAAGCCCGCCCATAATAGGGCCAAGCCTAGGGCCTTGACCGTGGCTAGTCGAGCCTCTTTTTTTTTTGAAAAATAAATGATAGATACATTATCTGTATAGATTATTTACTAGGAATAAAAAATAAAAGAAAATTTATACTAGAGTATTTTAGCTAAGATAAATGAGATGTTTTGTTTGGTTATGTTTCATGGTGGTATTTAAATTTAATTATGTATGACTTATTTTTTTTTAATTATGAACTTATAACTAAAAAAGTATGTAATTATGTAATTTTTTTCTTTCGAAATGAATAGTTTTATATATATGAAAATGAAACTTTCAATATTACAATATTAAATTAATTATATAACATTTATTGAATGAATAATTTTTATTTCAAAATGAAATAAAATATTACAAAAATTTATATTATTAAATAAAATAGGTGTAGATTATTGATGATAGTAGAGCAATTGCATCACTATAAGTCAAGTACATCCTAACTAGGTTGGCACCTACTAGCCTACCAATCATTTGCATTATACTCTACCTTAATAATCTAATACAAAAGAAAAAAAAAAAGAAATGAAATGAAATGAAATGAAATGAAATAGTAAAAAAGAAATTGTTGATCAATCATCCGAGGAGACAGACATTTTAGTTGTGTTGCCCAAGGATATGTCATCCAAATCATTTTGAATTTGCTCATTTTCACTATAATTTTATCTTCTTGTAAGTGCATGCATATGATTCTGAATATCATCAGTGCTTCAACCATTTGGGGTGAAAGCCTGCTCCGGTAATCGCTCAGCACCAGTGCACCTGCACTAAAAACTGTTTCCAAAGCAACTGTAGAAATAGGAACGGTTAGTAGGGGTGAACAGCGGATATACTGCTCCGCCCAAACAGACCGAACCAAACCAATCCGCCGCATTTTGGACGGATGCGTGATGACGAGGGAACAGTTGTGAATTAGTTTTGGACGAATGACAGATTTGAGGTTCATTTGGCCGCAACCGAACCGCCAACCCACAGCACCCCTAGTGATTTGTAAGATTTTGTGTTTTCAATTGAAAAAGAGTTTAAATATTCTGTTGAATATATTTTATTGAAAAAGAGTTTTCAACTTGAATACATTTTTTGAATTAAAAAAATAAATGTATTATTTATCTATATTTTTTGGTTTTTAAATCTAACTCTAAAAATAATAAATAAAAAGAATGATATATGCTGGTTAGTTTTTATTTTCAAAAACAAATATGGATGTAACAATACAGATGCATACAATCTCTACTACTGCTCTGTTTATGGTTTTGGTAGTTTGAATTGTTTTTATATTTTAAGAACCATGTATTGTAATACTTTATGTCGATGAAGCATCCTGTGAATGTAATATGTAGATGAGGCACGCAGTGATTGTAATATTCTAAAATTTCAAACTTTCTTTATTTGGATGAGGCATGCAATGATTGGAATACTTTTTTAAGTCATTGACTATAATATTTTTTCTTTTTTTTTTTCTTTTTTTTGAGGAAGTACACAAGTTGAATTATGTTGAAAATTTATAAAATTTTAAACCGCCAAACCGATTCGCATCCATCCATCAATCCGTTCAATCCACATCCGCCAGATTGGCAGACAGATGCGGATTGATTTTCTCTAATCCGCCAATCTGACGAACGGATGACAAATTGGAAGTTCCGTGGCCACAATCGACCCTCGCCCACCCCTAACGGTTAGTATATCACAGATCATCTGTAAAACTACAGGCTACATAGTTTTATTTTGTTTCCACCATTCCAAAATGTCAAAATCATCGAAATCACTCACTGACAAGCTTTCCAAATAACATTGTAGTTCCAAACTACTTATGCTTGTATGTTAAGATATTCTTCTACTTTTTATTGCTGAAAAAATACTTAATCTCCCGCCTCAAGATGAGACTACTAGTGTAGTGTGTGTAGGTGTATTTACAGATGCAGCTACCATGTATTCTTCAAATAATTTGTTACATGTTTGTATAATAGGGGCAAAGTGTGTTTGATCAAGGAAAATACATTCTAAAAATTCTTGTAAACCAATTTCTTTACACTTAAGATCAATTAATATGGCTAAGCCTAAAAGATGAGGCAAATGATCAAAATATTTATCAAATTTTATTTTCATTGAAGTAATAATGGTTACATAATATTCTTTACTTATATATTTTACAAAAACTTTAATTATTTTTGCTAGCATATGTAAAACAAATGGTGAAATAGGAATATATATATATATATATATAAGAAAATAATTTTGTTGAAGTATCAAAAACTTTTAAAAAAATCTTTATACAATGGTATTTGGCACCAATTAAGTTTTGTAGGAGTCAGTACTCCTATTGCTGTTGTTGCAAAAAATAAATCTATTGCACTTCTTTATTTATAAGCTATTTTTAACATATTATACGTTGAATTTCACCTAGAGATGGCAATAGTGAACCCACCCGTATATCCAACCCAAATATATAAATTTCTCCATTTTTTCTTACCCATCGGGTCGGGTAAAGGATATTTTTTAAATATCCATTGGGGATGGTATAGACACCCCATTTTTGACCGCCCTTAAGACTTGGGCGCTTTATTCCGAACACCTGATGATGAAAATTACACTGTGCAATCTTTTGAATTCTCAGCGAAGAAATTTGGATTCAAGCTCTAATCCCAAACCTTGTATCCCATTTTGGCCAAACTATTTTAGATCCTAAAACCTTTCTTTCAATTTTTTTTTTTTTTAAATGTTCCTACAATGTTCTGAGACTCACATTTCGTTTAAAACATTGCACTTTTTAGTAAATCGAGTAAGGACAAAGTAGAAATAAATGGAAGGAAGATGAACTCTTTGAAAAACATCTTAGTTATAGGTTTGGAGTAGGAGAAAATAGGAGAGGGGAAGAAAACTAGTTGGGGAGAAGGTTGGGCATCAATCCATTAAGATAGAAATGAGCAATCTTTACTAAAATAGGAATATCTCTTTATACACTTAAAATTTAGATGTGAGGCCACCACCATGGGAAAGTAGACTTTGGGGCTTCAATTTAGACTCAAGAATCACTTAAAATCGAGTCCGGATGAGAGAGATATGCCCGTTTGAAGTCGGGCCTGAAATGTAGATTTTTAGACCTGGCCGGGTCCATTTATAACCGGTTGTACTTCATTGAGGCCTAGTCGAGTGTAGACATCTCATTTTTGACTTCCCTTAAGACTTGGACGCCACTGATTGATCTCTCATTGATGAAAGTTGTGCTATGCAAACGTTTGATTTCTTCAGCAAGAAGAGCTTCTAAATCCTAACCTTACACCCCATTTTGGACCAAAACTATTTTGAGCAAAATTATTTTAGACCTTAAAACCTTTTTTTCAAAATATTTTTGATAATGTTTCTACGATGTTCCGAGGATCGCATTTCGTTAAAAGTTACATTTTTCGATAAACCGAGCAAGGACAAAGTGGAAATAAATGGAAGAGAGGTTAACTCTTTGAAAATCCATTTAAACACCTTGTTTTGAGGTTTGGAGTTGAAGAAAATAAGAGCGGAGGGAAGAAAACTAGTTGGAGAAGTGGTTGAGCTTGAAACCGTTAAGAGAGAACTAGAAAGCCTCACTAAATCAGGCTTATCTTTTTGTACACTTTGACTTTAGTTGTGAGGCCACAACCATTGAAAACTAGACTTCTGGGGCTTCATTTTGCACTCAAGAATCTCCTAAAGGTGAGTCCGGATGAGGGAGATATGGCTGTTTGAAGTTAGGCATCAATCCGATTAAGCCAAAACTGAGCAATCTTCACTAAAATAGGTATATCTCTTTGCACACTTAGAATTTAGATGTGAGGCTTCCATCATTGGAAACTAGACTTCCGAGGCTTCAATTTAGACTCAAGAATGACCTAAAACCGAGTCCAGATGAAGGAGATATGTTCATTTGAAGTCAGGCATGGCCGACAGGTGGCCAGCAGCCACCATTTGTGGTCGGCAAACCACCATTTTTTGCCTGCCGACCATCAGTGATGGCCATCCGGCCACCACTGCAAGCTTGTCGGCCATCAGTGTAAAAACCAGATATTTTCCCTCCAACTGTTCCACACTGTTCCAACTGTCCATTTTTAGATATTTTCAAGCAAAGCTCATATATTTCTATATATAGAGGACTTCCCTCTCATCTTTCAAGGTTAGAAAACATTAGGAGTGAAGAAATATTTTGGAAAATATCCTCTCTCTCTCTACTATTCTCTCTCTCTTGTGCAACTTGCATAGCTTATGCCCAAACACACCAATTCAAACCTAGAGAGCTTCTTGCTGAGGTGATTTGAGCTTGGATTTGAGCTCTTAAAGCACTTGAGAGTGTGAAATTAGTTGGTTGTGACTTAAGGGTTCATTCCTCTCCAAGAGGTATACTTCTCTTGCTTTTGCATCATCTCTACAACACTTGTTTTCCATGTTTTCTTGCTATTTTGAAGCTCTTTAAAACTTGTTTTTATGGGTTGGAGCTTGTGGTTTAAGGCTATTAAAGGTAGAGGGGTTAATCACCCTTCTTTGAACCTTGTTCTCTAAGCCTTTCCACTTGTGTTTCTCATTCTTTTATCAACTTTTTTTGAGCTTTTTACCACTGTTTTTTAGAGGTTTTCAGAGGCTAAAAAAGTGATTTTGAAGTCCTAAAAATAAAGGGGTTAGCCACCCCTCCTTTGGCTTGTTTACTAGCTTAAATTGTTCCATGTTTTAGCTTTCATTCCAGCACATTTTTGTACTATTTTTGGCCTATTTTTAGGCTGTATAAACTCTGTATTTTTGGGCTGAAACTTGTGGTTTAAAGCCAATAAAGATTGAGGGGTGGTTCACCCTTCCTTGTACCTTGTTTTGAAGGCTTTTACCCTTGTGTTTCCCACCCTTTTACTATCTTTTTCTAAGCTTTTAAACATTATTTTTCAGAGTTATTTCAGTGGCTAAAAGCATGTTTTGAAGTCCAAAAATGGAGGGGGTAGCCTCCCCTTCTTGTGTTTTGTTTACTAGCCTAACATGCTCTATGTTTTAGCTTATTTTGCTAGCTTGTTATAGCTAAATTCCAGCATGTTTTAGCCTCTAATTTATGCTATTTTAACTTTGTCTTGGGTTGGTTGTTGCACTTGAGTCTTATATTTCATAGTTATAGTGTAATAGTCCTCGCAAGCTTGGTGTTTTAGGCCTTAGACACCATCTCCTTTGAGTGATAGCATTTATTTATGCTTTTCTCACTTATTTTCAGCACTAATAATTTCTGCAACCTCCCTTCTTTCTTGGCTTTTGTTTTGCTTTGAGAGTTGTTTCAAGCCTCTTGTTCTTTTAAGAATGAGATTGAGGTTGTCATGCTTAACGGTTTAATCCCTTTTAGGGGTTCATCAACGGCATGAAATCTCTTTCATATCTTAAGTTAACTCTTGGTTTAGTACTTCACTCCATTGGAGGACTTAAATTCATTATTGGACTTAATGAATTAAAGGATGGTTGATAATCTAAAATTGAGTAATTAAAACTTGGGACTAAAATGGTACAAGATAATAAATTGATTGTGTTCAATCAGATGTTAATTGAACACACGGAAACTTGAACCATTTCATACTTGTTAGTGATGAAATGATTCAAGTCTCCAAGGTCAACTTCTTCCCTTGATCATTCATGAAATGGAGGAGGTTTGTGTCTTATTTTGCATTTATTGAAATTGCACATCTTGAGTCACAAGCCATCATGCAATGAAATTGCTTGAGTTGGTGGTTTGTGACTTAAATTCACAACTCCTTGGATTTACTCATGAAAATAAGGGGTGAGTTGTGCAGGTAATCCTTCGAAATACCCTTTCTTTGCTCTGTTTGTCCTCTGTTGCAGTATGATGAACCAATGCATCAATGGCCGGCAGAGCACCACTGATGGCCAACAGGTCACTTTCATGGCCGGCAGGTGGCCAGTAGTCTTTACCAGTGGCCGGCTGGCCACTAATGCAAACCTCAGTAGAGTATTGGTAAGGTGAAGCAAAATTGTTCGGGAAGTGTTCAATTGTGCAAATAGAGGCTTTCGAGAGCAAAGCGGAGGTCTTTTCGGGTGGAAACCGAACATGCGCATACACATCTTTCATTTCCCGAGGCGGAACAGCAAATTAGCTTAATTTAATTACTTAGTTAAATTATTAGTTGCAATTGTTTTGTAATTATTTAATTAGTTAGTTGGCTAATTAGTTCAAGTGTTGTAATAATTAGTTAATTAGTTTAACTAGTTATTCATTTTGATATATAATAATAAGCTTAATTAGCCTATCCTTAATTAGTTGCTAGTTAACTTAGTTATTCATTCAGACTCTCCTTCGTGAGAGCGTAATGAAATAATGTGTATGACTTCCAACCCCACGTTTTTCTCCCTTTTATTTACCAGCTTTTGATGGCTAGGTTAGGGACATGTTTCAATTAGCATACCTCATGCTTGCATCCATTCATTCGTATTGCATGCACCAAGGCTCGGCGCATCATTCAAACTGCATTGTTGTTTCAATTACTTCGTTGAATACGTGTTTAACCACATGTTATCAAATTGCTTCATATGCCATATTAGTAGCCGAGCCTAGTAATTGCATATCGCATGTGTTGCATTAGTCATCTTGCCTAGTTAGGGATCATGCATATTTTTCTAACTCATATCTTTCTTAGCTTGGAGTACTAGGTGAGTTTTTAGTGCTTTAGCATACTTGCATTAATGTGAGTGATTGCCATGACTAGCATGCTTGCCATGAGGCTAAATGCTTACTTGCTAAACTGCTTGAATACCTGTGGATGAAAGCTTGTTGCTTGAATTGGAACGATTCAACGAATGTGCGATTAAGCCCACTATATCTAGTGGCAAATCAGTTTTAAGCCCACTATGTTTGGTGGCAAATTCACAAACTTTAAGCCCACTTGAGGTGAAAAATTCAAACCCTTTTCGTAAAAACAAACACGAACTTGAATCATTCCAATTTGAGCAAACTAGTCTATATTTGCTTGTGCGCATCACATAATAAAGCTAACCTAATAACCAGAACAAGAGCACATAATGTTTATAAAAAATCATATCATGATTAGTAGAGGTCAATCTTTGATCAGGCGAGCAGGGGTGCTCAACTCATGACCTTCCCCTCTCATACCCAAGTTCTCGTGCCGAGACAACTTTGGTGATGACGGACACGTGACCTTTGGCACGAGTCATAGGTTTTCTAAATTCTCCCAAAATAAAAAACATTTAGGTGGCAACTCTGTATCTAGCAAAGCAGTCCAATTTTGACATTTTTTATTCAAAAATCAATTTTTCAAACGATTTGCCGGATTTGGACTCTTTGGTGTTTATCAATTTCACATTGCACTTGTGAGATTAGATTCAAAACTGTGGGAGTCCGAACTGTAGGGCTTTCTTTCAAACCTCAGAGTGAAGGGCACGAAAAAGTCGAGCTACATCGGGCCTCAATGAAAACTTTTCTTTGGTTGCTTTTTAGGCCCGGTCATGCATTTTTGGGCCCGGCCGTGAGTCTTGGGGCTCGGCGGGTCTCAATGGCGCCAAACAGACAACTAGTGGGAATTGAACAAATATCTTTGTTTGAAGATATTTTTGACCATTTTGGCTCAAATTCTATGAATAGGACCTCCCACTCCAAATTTTAAGGTTAGAAAAACTTTCCAAAAGGCTTAGGCATTGATGAGAGCTCTTGAACCTTCAAGCTTCTTTTGTTCTTCAAATCAACTTTCACCCTCCATACACCATTAAAGCTTGGATTTAAAGCTTTCTTGTAGAGAATTAAAGACATATTCTTAGAACCTAAAGGTTAGAGAACTGTTCTAAGAGATATTTGTAGAAGCCTAGACATAACTTCCTTACAAAAGCTTTCTTCACCTTCAAACCTTCTTTAGATATACATATACAATACATACACCATTAGAGCTTGTTTTTGAAGCTTTTTACTAGACTTTCAAACCATATTTCATAAACTTGAGGGTGTTTGGAATCAAGTTTGATCAACAACCAAAGCTTGTTCTCTTCAATAGGTATAAGCTTGTCACTTTTTTCCTTGCTTTCATTTCAATCTTTTTCTATCTTTTATTGTGTTTCCCTACTGTTTTGGACCTATTTCAAGTGTTGGAACTTGGGGTTGAAGAGCTATCAAAGGTAGAGAGGCTTAACATCCTTTCTTGCACCTTATCCCATAGCTCATACCCTTTGTTTTTGCACTCTTTTCTTTGGTTTTCATATTGATTTTCAGACCTTAAAAAGGCTGAAAAACATGGTTTAAAAGTCTTAAAAGTGGAGGGGTCAGCCACCTCTCCTTGATTTTGCTTACTAACTTTATATCTCTTGCTTTTGTCTATCGTTTTTGTGCTCTTTAAACACACTTTTAGCCACTATTTTTTGGACTGTTTTAGGACTGTTCTTCGACTGTTTTGGGGCTGAAATATGTGATTTAAAATTGCAAAAAGTGGAGGGATTAGCCACCCCTCCTTAGGCTTTGTTCCATGGCTTTTTGTCTACTCTTTTTACTTACTTTCTCTTACTTTTAGCTATTATTTTTGTACATTTTGAGGCTGTTATGGGTTGTTTAATCCATCTAAATAGTTTATGCTTTGAATATCATACTTGTTGTGTTGTAAGTCCTCATGGTTTCGGTTGTTTAGGCCTTAGACACCGAGTCATTTGAGTTGATAGCTTTATTTACTTAGTTTTCATACAAAGAGTTTCATTTTAAATAATCAATCTCACATAACCATTTTTGCAACCTCCCTATTTTCTTCTTTTCTTTTATTTGAGAGTTGTTTCAACCAATTGATAGTTATTCAAAGCATGAGAAAGAGAACTATGCTCAATGGCTTAATTTCTACAAAGGTTCATCGTCAATGGCATGGTCTCTCTTTCATGCTTAGAAGCACTTCTTGTTTGACTTCTCCTCTCATTTAGTGGACTTAATCATCACTTTGGACAAATTGATTAAAGCACGGCAAGGACTAATAAAATGGGCCTAAATCAATGAAACCGACATAAAAAAAAAGAAGTATCTTGCTTGGGTTCGGCCGGACATTATGCCGAATCCATTGTGTCAAGGGTTATCTTACATCAATTCATGCTATTTTGATAAACATTGAAGTGTCTCTACCTCTTTCTTTGAGTTGATTCCATGACAGGAGGGAGAGGTGGTTGTTGTTCATTACATTTATTGAATTTTTTTGTCCAAAGTCGCGTTCGAAAGCATCAAGCAATCAACTTGCTCGTTGATGGTTTTGGAAACGACTTCATTCTTCTCTATGAGGCTACCATGAGAGAGAAGAGTAGAATGGACAAACACAGTTCAGAATAACTCGTCAAGACTGCTTTGTTTCAGAACACAAAAATAGGATTTTGCACAAAATTAAGGCACGGACGGCCTTATTTAGGCCTAGCCGAGCTTCATTGAGGGTCGTTCGACCATCAATGTTTGGTAAGGCAGTGTGTTTTGCAGAAGCAAAGGGCAATGGCTGAAAGTGAAATAGAATGGTCCGGGCAAATAGAGCAGTTTCTGGATGCTGCGCATGCGAGGATGCATGCGCATCCTTGTTTGATGGTTAATTATTAATTATTATTGTTGTAGTTAATTATTGATTGTCGTAATTACTATTGTTGTAGCAATGTTTTGTTAGATGGTTAGTTTATTTTGTTGTAATAAATTAGCTAGTTAGTTAATTATAGCTTAGCTAGTTAGTTACTTATTCATTCATTCGGTTTTGTAATAATTAGTTTAATTCGGACTTTTGGACTTTGATTCGCACCATCTTGTACGAGGGCAAAAATGTAATAAGTTGTATGTCTTCCAACCCCGTATCTTTCTCCTTTTTACTTACCTGCTTACGATGGCTAGTATAGAATATCATTTTTCAAAATTAGCATTCTTATGATTTGCATCCATTGTCTTGCATGCATCCAAAGTTCGGCTCATCAGACTAACCAAATATCAATGTTCAAATTCATTGCTTGCATATGTGCTTTATCGCATGTCTTGAATAGAACCATATGCCATGCTCATGGCTGAGCTTATAAAATACATAATGTATGCGTTGCATTTAGTCATATTGCATTAGTTAAGAGTATGCATATTTTCTAATTATTTTGCTTTGTTTGGCTTGCCCTGGAGTACTAGATGAGCGTTTATTGTTTTAGCATCTTGCATTAAATGTTTGTATTGCCATAATAAGCATGAATACCATAAGGCTAATTGCTTAAGTGATATAACTCTTTTAATGCCAGTGGATGAAGGGCCTTTTTACATAAGTTGGGATAAATTGATTAATGTACATGCAAACTCACCTTTTCAAGTGACGAGTATCAAAAACAATTTTCAAACAAAAATGAAATCAAATGTTTCAACTTTTACAAATTAGTCTATACTTGCATGTATCACCTAGTAAAGTTAGTTTAATATTCGGAACAAGAGCATCTAATGTAGATAAAAATCACATCATAATTAGTAGAGGTCGATCTATGATCGGGCGCGTGGGGAGCTCAATTCATGATCTTCCACTCTCGTACCTAAGTTCCTGAGCCGAGACACTTTAGTGATGATGGATAAGTAGCCTTTGGCATGAGTCTCGGGTTTCCTAAATTTTCCAAAAATATTTAGGTGGCAATTCTGAAATCTGGCAAAGCATTCCATTTTTGGTACTTGATTCAAACATCGATTTTCCAAAAAGAATTGTCAAATTTGGACTCTTTTGAGTTGTCACTGTTTCACATTGCACTTGAGACATCAGATTCAGAACCACGAGAGTCCGAACTGTGGGGCTAGTCGTCTTCCAAAAGGAGCACGAAAAGTCGAGCTACAAATGGGTCAGGTAAAGGTACCTGCCTATTTCCCTATATGTTTTCATTAAACAGAACTAGGGTTCTGATTTAGCACTAGGGTTCTCATTCTCAGTCACTCTCTCTTATCTTCTTACTCCAGCATCGGTAATTTGGGACGACAACGATCTTGCGGGGCAATCTTCATCGACGGTTACCACGGTGGTTCTCTGGCATGGTGCATTTCGCTCTGTCGTTCTCTCTCTCTCTCTCTCTCTCTCTCTCTCTCTCTCTCTCTCTCTTGTTCTCTTTCTCTCTTTCTCTCTTGTTTGAATTGAATCATGTGATCATGTTGATATTGTGTGTTTGTTTTCCAAGAATTTTGTATTTTCTCTCTTACTCTGTTTCTCTGTTTTTTATTTGTTGAAATTTTGGTCGATGAATTATTTTTTGTGTTTGTTGATATTTTGTGTTTGTTTTTTATTTTTTGAAATTTTTGAAATTGCCCCAATGTTGAATCATTTTGTGGGTGTTTGTTATCTTTTGTGAAAATTCAAGCTGAAAAATTGGTCTCTTCATGGAATCATTTTCCTATTGGGTGTTTGTTTTTCGGGAATTGCCATGTTCTTTCTCACTCTATTTTTCTACTTCTCACTTTTGTTTTCTTTATCTATATGAGGTTCATTGGTATGTTTTGTTTGTGATTTGTTGTACAATTTGAGCACATTGTGTGGCCATTTTACCTAAACCAGAGCCCTTTGTGAGGATAAATTTATCATAAAAAAACAAAGATTTTTACTGTAACTGGCCATTGTGGAGTTGATATTTGTCTTTAATTAAAATGGGATTTTCTTGGTAGCTTCAATAGATTTCACTTAGTTCCTCTCAGTTTTTGGGGTTTTAGCAAAATCAAAACTCTAACCCGTACTCTATCATCTACTAAATCGCTTAGCTTCTTGATTCATATATCACTACTATATAACTATCATACTTTTTTCCACGTGATTTTTTTCCATTCAAAATGTTAGATTTTGCTAAGATAAGAGGACTTCTTTCCATAATTTTAGCTTGCTAGATTTGTACAATGCAGATCATCAAGGTTTGAGATTTTCTGGAATAATGTAAGCAGTATAAAACATTTTTGGTTACTTGAAGTTTGAGATTATACTAAGTAGACAAGCTTGATAGAAGTATGGTAAATGTTGTGTAATAGCTATTATTTTGTTTCTGATATTTCTTACAAGCTATTAGGCCCTTTGTGTTATTAGCTATTGTTTGTTTCCATGGACTAGTATGGCAAATGTTGTAATCGTGCTAGCTTTGTGTTGCTTATGAATGAAGAACAGTGAATTAGTAACCATTATTGGTTACTTATTTTTCATTTCATTTAATCCTCTAATTGGAAATATTGCTATGAACTTTTATATTACCCTACTTGTTACTCAAGAGCTTGCTGACTTTTATATTACCCTATTTGTTTTCCTCTTGTTATTCATTTCTTCTGCTAGATCGCAAAAGTAGAATTTCAATCCCAGTAACTTGTAATTCTTCCAACCAATATGTTGTGGTTGTTTTTTTCAGTGCACAATGTTGCTACACATTTGAACTATCTATATTTCTTAATTGAAGTTCATATTTGTTGGTTGTATTCTTTTGACAGCGATATAATTGCTTTGGCAAAAGACAACTTATGCACAGTAGTCTTGATGAAATGTTGTTGTTGCTAGAGTATTACTACTACTGTTGGAGTGTTGCTGCTATAAGAAATTAGAGTTGAGATGTCAAAGAATGCGCATTGTTGAATTGGAGTTTTTGTTGCTTTTAACTTCTTTCTTCTTCTTTTTTTTCTTTTGCTTTTAGTTGAATTAGTGTGTTATAAATATAGATGCCAATGAAATTCGATTGAAAATTTTGTAAGAAATTTGGGTCGGATTACATTTGAGTTACTGATTTCATCTAATATTAAATCTCCCTTTTCCATGATTCTTGTAAAAAAAAAAAAAAAAAAAATCTTTTATTATCTTTAAAATGTTTTGATGTGGCGTCATCAGGTGAAAACACTCATAATTATACAATTTTTATTTTTATTATCAATCATTAAAAACTTATTTGATTGTCTTAAAATTATATATTCGATTATTTTAAAACGAACTTCATAGTTAATTAATTAATTAATGTGTATTTGATTTTGTTGTTAAGCTAAAAAAATTAAATCAAATGTATATTTAACTTTGGTTGCAAACCTTTAAAAAAAAAAAAAAAAAAGTAAAGTTGGGTTGGGAAAAATCCAAACCCATTAGGGGATGGGGAGGGTAATACCCATGGGGGATGGGGAATGAGGAAAAATAATTATAGGGGAATGAGGATGTGGAATTAATATCCGCCCCATTACCTTCCATCGCCATCCCTAATTCTACCTACTATCTACATCTAAAATCAATTTTTTAAATGACATATTTTCTTGTGGACAAATATTTATATATTCTGAAATTCGATTGGCAGAAGACATAATAGTAACAACTGTATTTTTTTACTACAAGTACAGAAGTCTTGTATATATGCACAGTTTCTTTAACAATCAAATTTAAAATATGGACACAACAACAAATATAAAACAAATCACCATCAACAAGTAATTGTAAAGTTGATTTTAAATGGGCTAGAGTTCGATTATAGTATGCTGCATTATCTAAACTAATCGTAAATATTTTATTTTGTAAAACTCACTCATATAATACATTTCTTATTTCTACACCAAGCGAATAACTAGTGTATAGAAGTTCAACTAATTTAAATAAAATAATTCTTTTATTTAATTTCCAATTATTATCAATAAAATGTGCAGTAATATATTAATATTCAAAACCATTATTTGACCACGAATTTTTTAATATGTCAAATAATTCACTTTTAATATCATCAAATTTCTTTAAAATCTTGTTCTAATAGTATTTTTTAAAAAACTTTGATATTGCGGTGCAAAACTTTCATGAATCATTTCGGTAAAATTAGGACATTAACTACTAGTAAAAGATTATTCTTTTTTAATAATATAATTAACTATAGAATTTTGTGCACGTATAGGATCATATGAAAATATTTGTAAATTACTAGTTAATGAAACCCCTAATTGCATTTGACTTTTAATATCAGGTTGTTGACTTTATAAATGTTTGTTAGTGTGCCTTTTTAGATGACTAGTACTTCCTGCAGATGCAACACTAAGTAAATGTGCACAATATTTACATTTTGTTTTAAATATAATTGTACCATCAGGATTATTTATAGATATTTTTTCAAAATGTTCCCAAACAGTACTAGTTGTGCCTCTAGATGATGATCTAACTGTTGGAAGAAGGATATTAGAAGGAGAATCAACAGATTCGTATTGTGTAGTATATGTATCACATCGACATAAACATTAGGCATATTAGGATCCATAATAATGTAAGTAAAACAATATATAAGAATTAACAATTAATTTAAATAATGTGTAAATACAATGAGTAAAAAAAAATAATTAATATATGTGCACAAATAATTAATGAAAAAAATGAGTAGCTAATAAATTTAATTAAATTAATTAATGTTACCAACTGGTAAATGCGATACAGAAATTAGCTTCTTCTGATGAAAGTTTCTTGTTGTACAATTACAATTGTCACTTAGGATGATACTTCAAAATTAATTCAGAGTTGAGAGAAATTGAGAAAGTTTGACTGTGAGAGAGAGAGAGAGAGAGAGAGAGAGAGAGAGAGAAAGAGAGAATTATTTGTGAGATTTATTTTGAAAAATGGAGGATATTTATAGTAATTTAAAAGAGTGAAGTAAATTTATAAATATATATATATATATATATTACTGTTGTAGTAAACGGTAATATGACCGTTTGAATATATATATTTTTTTCATTCATATTTATTATTGGTCGACCATACAAGTCTTTTGGTCGGAAAAAGAAATTGGCCTGGCTGTTGTCTGGCCAGACATCCGTAAGGACAACTGGCGCTCCAGTTCAGTTCTGCCGGCTGCAATGGCTAATTTTCAAAGTTGAACTTTGCAGCGGCCATTTCTTGAATAGGAAGAAGGAATGGGCCATGTTATACAGAACAGAGCACTAAGCTCTGCTATATATACAGAGCAGCAGAGCTCTTGCTTGCACTGCCATATTTATCTAATATTATTTGTGATAATTATCTGATTTTGCTATTGTTCTAATTGATATATTAGTTTGTAATTTTTATTGGGGATTATTTATTTTAGGGTAAATTATAAATACACCCCTTAAGATTTGATTAAAATACGAATCGCTCCATGTGGTTTTGGAAATTACATTCCATCTCCTGAGATTTCTAATTTCATAACAAATCGTCCATTTTATTAATAAATCATCAAGTCAACTAACAGTTTTTAATGATATTAGAAATATGTTTCAATTAATAATTTAGGTAATTTTATTATTGTATAGGAGAGCAATTATGAATTTTATTTTTTTTAGTTAATTTTGTTAAATAAAAAATACTAACAATGAGATATTTGTAATTTTTCAAACTACAGAGGACAATTTGTACTTTAAGCAAATCTCAACGAGTGTATTTGTAATTTAGCCTTTATTTTAATTTGTAGAAACAAAATTCACCTCCCTCTTAGGTTGCTTTTTGGGTAATATGTTAAAATATATATTCCCTTTTTTTTTTTTTTTTATCCATTCATTGTAAGGAAATGACATTGACTATTGTGTTATTTTATTTCGTTTTTATTTATTTATTTATTTTGCAAGATCAATCTTTTATTTATTTATTTATTTATTTATTTATTTATTTATTTATATTTTTTTAATTATTTAACCATTGCAAGTTGCTTTTTATTTTTTATTTTTTGAAATTTGACCATCGGGTGGCCTGGGCCGGGCCAAGCCAGGCCTCAAATGAAGGGTCCGGGCCCAGGCCTAACCTGGCCAAAAAGGGCCAGCCCCACCTCAGGCCTCAAGCTGGCTTCAAGCCGCCCACAGGTCTCTAGCCATCTTCACACCCCTAAACTTGAATATGTGGGTGGGTGACTCCTCTTCTGAATTTGGGGTGGCTGTTGTGCAAAGATGCACAGCAATCACTAATGTACAGTCAAATGAGCCCATTTTATGGCCCATTTTGATAATCGAACCGTTCACATTTTAGAATACATCAAGTAAAACATACCTGCAAAAAAATCAAGTTAATCGGATATCGTTTACCTTTTCATCCATTTACATTTGTAATTATTTAATACTTTAAATCACAATTGTTATTTATTTTTGTAGGTAAAAATGTATGTGGATGAATTGGTAAACGATATCCAATTAACTTGATTTTTTGCAAGTACGTTCTACGTGATGTATTCTAAAATGTGAACAGTTCAGATTATCGAAATGGTCCCATTTGGCTGCACAATAATGGCTGCTATGCCCCCTTACCCACATAGTAGCCACCCCAACTCCCCCACCATCTCTAAGGCCATGCTTAGTTTTCTTTTGAAATCATAATTCCAATAAAAATATTTCAATTTTTTTTTTTCAAAACTTAT
Organism: Camellia lanceoleosa; assembly: GCA_025200525.1. Lineage (NCBI taxonomy): Eukaryota > Viridiplantae > Streptophyta > Magnoliopsida > Ericales > Theaceae > Camellia > Camellia lanceoleosa. The sequence goes on from CM045762.1 coordinate 92,870,729, forward strand.
AATAAAACACGCAACTCAAAACTACTCAAAATTCAATTCAAAAATTATTTTCAAAACTTATAACAAAACACACAATTCAAAACTCTTTTCAAAACTAAACTGTTTTCAAAACTCTATTTTAAAAGAAAAAATTCAAATATATATATATATATTAAAAATTTATTTTTAGAATCATAATTTGAGTATTGAGTCGTATTTTGAGTTATAAGTTTTAAATTGAGTTTTGAAAAAAGAAATTTTATTTGGTTAGGAGTTTTGAAAAGAGTTTTGAGATTGTATTTTGAAAATTTTTTAAATTATTTTTTTAAATATTTAAAAAATTTCTTAATTTTATTTTTTTAGGGTAAATATTTTATATTTTAAATATTTATTTATTTATTTTAATATGCACTATATTTCATATATTTATGTGCTGCATTTTTAAAAATATTTTAAATATATTTTTTAAATATTAAAAAATTTAAAAAAAATTAAATATATAATTTTTATTTTAAATATTTTATTATTTTTTATTTTAAATATTTTATTTTATTTTATAAATATATTTTTAAATATTTTAATTTTTTTATTATGTGCTTGGTTACAATTTAAGTATACAGCTTTAAAAATAGTGTGAAATTTCGAGTTATATGTTTCGTTATGAATTTTGAAAATAATTTTTGAATTGAGTTTTGAGTTCGTATTTAGTTACGATTTGAGTGTAGAGTTCTGTTTTGAGTTTAAAATACTAAAATTAAAAAAATTAAAATATTTACAAAATAAAATAAAAATATTTAAAATAAAAACATTTAAATAAAAATTATATATTCACAATAAAATAATAAAATTTTCTTAAACATTTTTAATATTTAAAAAAAATAAATTTAAAAAATTCAAAATGCAACTCAAAATTCAAAATTATTTTCAATTTTTTTTTAAAACTTATATCAAAATAAATTTTTTATTTTTAAAATTAAACTCATAATTTTATATCCAAATTATAATTCTAAAATTAAACCCAACATAGCGTAAATATTTCTAAAGTTACCACTGTGTCAAGCCATGCGTTGACGAACTAATTGAAACGTCCAATTATAACCATACACGTGTAGGCTTATGATGCAATGTCGGCATGTGACGGTTAACATATTTTGATATTGACCACAATAGAAATATTTGGGGAGGGTAATTGAGTGCAGGAGCAGACAACCATTCATTATTTTATTTGACACAGAATAGAGAGTGAGAGACGCAACTAATTAGTGCCACAGACGCCTGCACGACAGTTTATGGAGCACCCAAGTTGACGATTGCCACCAATGTGTGACTGTTTTTGATTCGTCTTCGGATATGGTACAATTTGATTGATGGAAAATATAAAATTTATAATTTTTATATTAAATAATTAAAAAATTAAGAAAATATAATATATTATAATTGATGAGAAGTATCGTCACGTGATAATTAAAAATATCAAATCATTTTTCCCATTATATATATTAGAAGTAAGCAACAAATATATTGATTTGTCTAAATTGATCGAATTGAACTGATTCGTCATATTTTGGACAGATACGTAATAACGAGCCGATAATTGCAGATTAATTTTTTCAATCCACCTAATTTTAAACGGATAGTGCATTTAAAATTTCTTTGGCTATAACTGAACAGCCAAATTGTGAATACCTCTAGTAATTTGTAAAATTTTGTGTTCTAATTTGTTTAGATTTTCTATTTGTGTTTTCGATTAAAAAAGAGTTTAAATATTCTGCAAAATATGTTCTGTTAAAAAAAAATTTTCAACTTGAATATATTTTTTGAATTAAAAAAAATACATGTATTATTTATCTATATTTTTTTGTTTTTAAATCTAACTCTTGAAATAATAAATAAAAAAAGATGACATATGCTGGTTGATTTTTGTTTTCAAATATATATATATATAGATGTAATAATACAGAAGCATACAATCTCCACTATTACTCTGTTCATGGTTTTAGTGATTTGAATTGTTTTTATATTTTAAGAACCATAGATTTTATACTTTATGTAGAGGATGCATACTGTAATTATAATATTCTAATATTTCAAATTTTCTTTCTTTGCATGAGACATGCAGTGATTATAATATTTTTTTAAGTCATTAACTGTAATATTTTTAAAAAATATATATATATATATATAAATTAAATTATATTAAAAATTTATAAAATTTTAAATAGTTAAACTAATTCGTATTCGTCCATTAATTTACCAATCCACTCAATTTATATATGCAGAATTGACAAACAAAAAATCTATCAATTTAGCAAACAAATAATAAATTAAAAATTTCGTCGTCGCAATCGGTCCGCCGGCACCGTAAGACATATGCAAGTGCACTTAAAAATCTCGAATGTGCCAAAATCCTTAGAGATTGCTTCGGATTGTGACAATAGAATATCTCACAAAATAAAATTTACACCACACCTCTCAGGAATATTCCTCACCCACTCAAGACAACTACTAAAAACCCATACCCTCAAGGGATTTGACTTAGCGGGGAGGAAAAAGTAATTAGACAACTGACAACTTAAGAGATTGCACGTTTTTGAATTTACAGAAATTAAACATTTTAAAATTGGGTAAATTACATTTACCTCCCCTGAGGTTTCTGACAAATACAGGGACCTCCCCTGTAGTTTGAATAATTACAGTAACACCCCCTACTTTACCTGACATTGTCAAGATGCCCCCATTCCGTCTTTTTTGCACAAACGACGTTAGTATCGAATAGAAAATGACCATGTGACCCTTGCTTTTGCTTGCAAGAAGACCGAAAAGCCCTTTGTTCACAAAATCCCTAATCAATACATTCACATACAAATCGATTTCTTCAGAGAAAGAAGAGAGAGAGGGAGGCGATCGTCGTGAACCGATCGTCGATTGTGAAGAACACGAAAAAGCTTGAGGTTTTGAACCGATCGTCGTTGCCAGTACACAATGTGAAAGAGTTTAATCGGTGAGAAGTTGCTGTTACGGCTTCCAGGTAAGATTTCGAACTGTTTAAGCTTCGAATAGTGTTTTAAAAAGTGTGTTGATGATTTTCGATTTTTTTCCATCTTTTTTCTTACAAATTTGTTTCTATTCTGTGTTTGATTTGATGAAATGTATGTGAAAATGGTTTTATTCGTTTAGGGCTTTTTAGGGCTTTTAGGGCTTTTATGAGATTTGCAATGTTTATGGGTTTTTATTTGATTTGTAATGTAGGGATTTAATATGTTTAGGGCTTTTAATATAAATTTCTGATTTTATTTGAAATTTCTGATTTTTAGGGCTTTTATTTGAGATGTATGTTTGGGGTTTTTATTTGATTTGCAATGTTTAGGGCTTTTATTTGATTTGCAAAATTTCTGATTGGAAAAAAAGGAATTTGTTGAAAATTTACGAATTTCTCATTTTTTGGGTGTTATTCATGAGATGTATACTTAGGATGAATTTCTGCTTTGTTGGGTTTTACTTATGCTTGTTTAATATTAGTATAATTATAGTTTAATTTAGGGATTTCTTCATGTCTTCATATTTTCTTCAGTTAATTGTTGAGTACTAAGTTGATTTTTACATGATTTTTCTTCTTTTTCTTGCCAATTTGTCATTGTCATCATTATGATCACAGTATGGCTGCATTTCCTTATTTTGATTTAATCATGAACTACAAAGGGAAAGTGGGAAGAGTGTTTGATGTGGACCCAAATATGTATTGCTACATTGATGCCTTGAAGGATGTAACTGCAACAGTCCTGTCTCACATTTCTTGTAGTGAAGCAATAGCAATCACATTGCATTGTGATTTGCCCAATCTTGACACAAGAAGATTAGTAGAAAATGATCTTGATGTGCTAGACATGTTTTATGTGCAAGGTAGGAGTAAAACAATTAACTTGTATGTAGACATAGAATATTCTATTGGAATGAGTGGTGGTGGACATAAAAGTGATGTTGGAAATGAAAATCATGGAGTAGATCTTTGTAGATGTAGAGCAAGACTACCATCGTAGATGTAGATGAAGAGTACCATGAGGACAATGTTTATGGGTTTAGTGATGAGGATAGGGATCGCACGAATCGGTGAGGATGAAAACCAATCAGATGACAATGCCATTTTGAGTGATGATGATAATGAGTGGTCAAGTGAAGATGATGATGCTGAACTGAGTGATTACCAATCTGGTGATGATGAAGTGCCATATTCTACTACTGATGATGATTATGATGATGAAGCGCGGTATCTAGATGATGAAGAGATGAGGTTTCCAGGCATGAAGTATGATGGTACCTACAATGGGAAAGAGCCATATATGAATCAACATGGAGAAGTTGTATTGGAAGAAGGGATGATTTTTCCAGAAGTGAATAGTTTCAGGGCTACATTGAGGGACTATACAGTGCAAACTGGTTTCAAGATAGTAAGAGACAAAAATGAGAAGTCTAGAGTAATGTTTCATTGTGTCGATTGTCGCCTTGGAGAATTCATGCATCTCCACTTCCAGATGGGATCACCTACAAGATTAAAACCTTAGTACCTACTCACACATGTAGCAGGATGAACACAAACCGGCTACATCAGCTTGGATTGCTAAAAAAATGGTTGAAAGTTTTAAGGACAATCCACACATGGGCTTAGATACCATGCAAATGAAACTGAAAAAAATGTTTGGGATTGAGGCATCAAGAATGCAACTGTATAGAGCCAAAAGGAGGTGCAAGGAGGAGCTGGAGGGTGATCATGGGAGCCAATATGTGTTGTTGCCAACATATGCTAAGGAAATCAACAATACAAACCCTGGCAGCTTGGTGGTTATAAAGTATGACATACCCTCTACCCCAGTCTCAGAAGATGGAGAACAACCAGACCCTACCATTCCTAAATATCCAGTGTTCCAAAGAATTTTCATATCATTTGATGCAATGAAAGCAGGGTTCATTAATGGATGTAGGCCATTCATAGGGGTAGATGGTTGTCACTTGAAGGGTCCCTATGGTGGTGTTTTGATTTCAGCAGTTGCCTTAGATGGAAATAATGGCTTGTTTCCATTGGCATTGGCAGTAGTAGAGGGTGAATGCAAGGACAGTTGGTCTTTTTTCTTGCACAACTTGAGAACAATGATAGAAGATGCACTACCTTCTAGACCATGGACCATCATGTCTGATCAACAAAAGGTACTTTACTGACATATTCCACAACTACTTTATTTACATAATTACAAATGATTCTGTAATTTTAAACTTCTAATGGTTAGTAATCTTTCATTGTTTTTGTATGCAGGGCCTTGATAAGATTGTGAGTGACATTATACCAGAGGCAACTCATAGAAGATGTTGCATGCACCTATATAACAATTTCAGAGCCAAATTTCCTGGTTTAATTTTGAGGAAGCAATTTTGGAGAGCAGCAAGGGCTTACAATCAGATGGAGTATGATCAGGCTATGCAAGCCATTAAGAACCTGAACAATGATGCTTTCATTTGGTTGCGAAGGTTCGATTGAAGGAAGGTCTAGGCATGCATTTGATGGTAGGATTAGAAGTGATCACATCACAAATAACATGAGAGTCCTTCAACAATTGGTTAGGAAATTTGAGAAGTCACCAATTTTAACTATGTTAGAGGGCATAAGGTGCAAGTTGATGGGTAAGTTTAGGATGAGGTACCAAAAGGCAATGCAATGGAAATCTAATGTCACATTGAATGTGAAGAAACAGCTTGAGGTCACACTGAAATGGTCAAGGACTTGCACAGTGGAGTATGCAGGAGGCAATGAGTATGAGGTGAAGGATAATGAGGGGGTTAATCATATTGTCCATATTGGGGCAATGACTTGTGCATGTAGACAGTGGGAAGTATCTGGTCTTCCATGCAAGCATGCTGTGGCTGCAATTTCTCACAGTAGGTTAAACATAGAAGAATTTGTCCACCCTTACTATTCTAAGGCAACTTACTTGAGAGCCAATGGTGGAATGATACATCCCATCTTGCACCATAGCATGTGGACACTTATACTTGGGGACCCTTTACAACCCCCACCACTGAAAAGGTTGCCAGGAAGGCCAAGGACTTCAAGAAAGAGAGCTGCTCATGAGCCACCAGCTGGAACAAGTCAGACCAAAAGGTCTAGTACCTTGAGATGCAAATGGTGCATGCAATTTGGACACAACAAGAGAACTTGCCAAAGAGGTCCAGTCAGGGGTGAAGCATCTCTCTGTGGTAGAAGCGATGGCACATCCATGGTAGAGGCGATGCAAAACCGATGGCACATCCGATTAGGCAGAGGCCTAAACCGCCGTAGGGGCAGTGGCAGATCTGTGAGTAGGGGTAAAGGTAGAGGCAATTCAAGTGGGAGAGGTAGTTCAGCTAAGAGGGGCAATGCAAGTGGTAGAGGCAATTCAAGTGGGAGGGACAAATTCGGAGGGGAAATACAACTACAAAAGGAAGTTCAGCTGGGAAGGGAAGTTCAAGTGGGAGAGGCAAGGGCAAGGCCAACCATGCACAAGTAAGTTTTTTCTATTTGTTTTGCCTTTTCATTTGTGATTTTTATTTGTTTTCTATCAATTTATGATATTGATATACATATTTATTACCTTACTTTGGTTTTCAATTTAGGATATTCCAAGAGGGACCCCCCCAATGCCTGCTGAATGTGTGACACAGGTTACACAACATCATGTTAGCTAAGCTGTTGATATTTTGGGTACAAGGTATAACATAGGTTGAAGGTATAAAATATATGTTGCTTTACTGTATAGTTAGTGAGGATCATGTTCCACTTTTTTGTATTTTTGTAGTGGACATGCAATGCTAAGAATAGCAATATGATGATGTGGCCATTTTTGTTTTTTTGTAGTGGCCATGAAGCATTTTATAAATACTCATTTTGGGAATGTACATGATGTAATTGCATAGACTTGACAAATATGGTCCATGCAATGATGGAACTGAACATATCTGATAGGAATGATGTAAGTAAACTACTTTAACATATTTGACAACAACCATGATGTAATTAAACAGGTGCATATTTATGGAATGGTTTTACTTGATGTTTAGATGATGTAATGGAATGGTTTTTATGTTTACAGGTCATTACAGGGCCATTACATATTGTCCATTACAGGTCATTACAGGGTCATTACAGGGTTAATCATATTGTCCATATTGTCAAATGAGATGTGCATATTTACATAATGCTGAAATAACTTCATCATATTTACATATGGTCCATTACAAAACATGCTGCATTACAAACATAAGTCTATGACAAAATATTACAAAACCTTACATCAGGGCCATTACAAAAGGGCCATTACAGGGCCATTACAAAACATTAGGTAAATCATTACCATTACATTTTTAGAGCAACCATTAGGGAAATCAAACACATCACAAAATTCATGATCATTATCATCTTTATAAATCCCATGTTTGCTTCAAGTACTTGCATCCTTGTTTGCATAGCCCCCATTTGGTTCATTAAATTCATTGCAGGACTTTCTTCTTCATAGGATAAAGTGTGTCTCATAATGATTGTTTGAGTCTCCTCCATCATTATTCCTGCTCCAAATGATGAGTTTACTGGTTTGCACCACTCCCAGAATCCGCATTTCCCATTTGGGCATAAATAATACAATTTGCCTCTGTTTTTTTCAGATTCAGTGACTTTTATTGTTGCTTTGCTCCCACAATAACAGATCTTGCTTCTATATTTCATCACCCCTCCTCCATTACTTGATGATGATATATCCATCCAATGAACCTACATTCATGAAATGTGACAGTTATAATGCATTTTCAGGACATATATGGATGGGACATACCTGTGTTTGTGCTTCATTTCTCAATAATGGATCATAGTTGTAATGTATTTTCACATGCAATATTTTTTTATTTTTTTTTAAATAGGTAATGTGAGTGGGAACATATGTGTTGTGCTTGTGCTTCATTTCTCAATAATGCATCATACTTATAATGCATTTTCATATGCAAATATTTTTTTTTTAAATAGTTAATGTGACTGGGAACATACCTTTGTTGTGCTTGGCCCTTTCTTCTTTATTTTGTTCTTCAGTTTTGGTTGCCTTTGTAAAATTTTCTCTCTCACTTGGATTTACTGAAGCTGGAGACTAGCATTTGCTATATATAGATGGCTTGAGGGTATTATTGGCATTTAATTGTTTACATTTGATGACATAGGCAGGGTCTGTTAGGGGTTTAAACGGCTGTCAACTTTTGGGGGCATCTTGACAATGTCAGGTAAAGTAGGGGGTGTTACTGTAATTATTCAAACTACAGGGGAGGTCCCTGTATTTGTCAGAAACCTCAGGGGAGGTAAATGTAATTTACCCTTTAAAATTTAAAATTATTAGGTGTAGTTTAATAACACTTACATTTTTTATTTTTTATTTATATTTATAAAAGTTTTAAAAACTTAAATAAAAATTTATTTAGTAAAATTTTTTATTTATAAATCAGTGGTCTCAGTTTATAAATTTAGCCAAAAAATGTATTTCCGTTTTGAGTTTTTAATTTTTTTTTTTTTTTATCACCCAACATTAGCCACCTCCCGTCACCATTTTCCACCACTGTCTTCCGCCACCACCACCCACCCTCCACCACCACTCACCACCCACCACCCACCTGCCACCACCTGCCACCACCACCCACTCACCACCACCACCACCCACCACCACCACCTCCCACCACCACCATCGCCACCACCACCACCACCCACCACCCGCACCACTACCACCACCACACCCACCACCACTTGCCACCACCTGCACCACCACACCCACCACCACCACATCACCCACCACCACCACCACCATGCCCACCGCCCACCACCCACCACCACCCGCCATCACCACCACCACCACCACCCGCCACCACCACTACTACCACCCCACACCACCCACCCACCACCCGGCCACCATCACCACCACCCACCCACCACCATCCACCACCACCCGCCATCCGCTACCCACTTGCTACCACCACTTGCCACCGCCACAACCACCACCACTACCACCACCCACTCGCTACCACCCACCACCCGCCACCACACACCATCCATCACACCACCACCACATCCACCCACACCACCCACCACCACCACCACCCACCCACTACCCATTGCCACCACTTGCCATTTCTCACTCTTTTTTATATTTTTAAACATTTTGTCAATTACCAAACACGTTTGTAGTTTATGTTTTTCTAAAAATAAACAAAAACCAGTTTATAAAATTTTTGTAAATATAAACTGAAACCGTAAACGTTACCAAACACACCCTTAAAGATTTGTTAGATCAATAATTTTAAAATTGATCAAGATATACGTAAATTAATTTGAACTCCTAATTTAAAATAATAAAAATAAAAATAAAATAAAACTAGTAACAAGCCATTACCATCCCAAGGAAAACCAAACTCAGTTTCTTAACTAAATATTCACCCAAACAATGCAAACATGATATAAAATTGGGAACAAGAGTTGGTGCTAGCACAGTGCTGTAAGCTGGCAAGGGCATACCTCGAATTTATTTTAATGTTTCAAAATTGTTTATAGCGTAAAATTTATCGATTAGATTATTAATGAAAAAATTCAAATTAAGTAGATGTCTGTAATTTATAATAAGATCACATTTATGTTTTAAAAAAAAAATAAACGGTTAGTAAGATTTTAATAATTTTTTTAAAAAAATAATTAAGGGTTGATCATGGGGTTTTACATGTCAGATTAATCTCATTTTTTATATAAATAATATGCTCAATGAATTTTATAATACGAACGATGTAAATCACTAAAATATGATCGAAATAATTCTCCCAAGAGGTGACCGCACCCACCCAAATCCATAAAACTGTATTACGTTACATGCATTTGTTTTAGAAGTTTTTTATTTATTTATTTTTTCCAATCGTTGGAAGATTATTTATAATTATCATGAGAATTATATTATATCAAAATGGACAATTAAGTATATAAAAAAAGTTATACTTCATCCGTCTTAAAATATTAGTTTCTTATTTTATTTTTTATTATTACAAAATATTAGTCTCTTTTCAAAAATCAAGTACAAAAATAATATAAATTTTTTATTTTTCATTCTTTTAAATTCATTAACATAAAAAGTACAATTATGACATTGATATTTTTCAAAAAATGTACTATCAAAGGATAATTTTGAAAAATCAGTTATTTTAAAGTGCAATAATTGTATTCCCAAAAAAAGTTAGATTCTTCAAAAAAGACCATTATTTTGAGATGGAGGATGTAATAATCTTTTCTTTTTTCTCACTAGGTAATGGCTTCTTTTGAAAAAATAGTTAAAAGTTATCTTTCAACCTTTAACTTATTGGGTCTTGCTACATCCCCCTAATTTCCCTCCCCCTAATCCCTCTAATTTCCATATCAAGTAAGAAAAAAAAAAAAAAAAAAAAGAAACAGTTGCCAAAACAGGAAATTAGGGGATTAGAGGGAGGAAAATTAGGGCTCCAAATCATTTTCCTAACTTATTTTAGATCAAATCAACTGTTTATTTTTTTATATATTTTTTCATAAAAAAAACTATAAAAAAAACAAAACAAAACAAAATAAAAATACAACTTTTAACTAATTTTTCAAAACAATCCAAAATTTATTTTAACCTAAATCTAATCAGAAAAAAAAGGAGGGATCACCCCCAAACAACCCACATCGAACATACTACTATAATAAAGGGGGGTGTTTGTTTGGGTTTTTTTAGCTAGTTTATAACTTTTAGTTTTGAAAATTTTATTTTAGACTATTTAGTTAAATTTATTTTAAACATTTTTTTATTTTAACAATTTATTTTAACTCAAAAAAAAATGATTTTGAGAAATTGTTCACTCCTTAATTCTGATTATCAATTTCTGTTATGGATATGTTAATTTACAATTATACTCTTAGATTTCTTTATGTTATATTTTTTTTTTTAAATAGAAAAAGATTTAAATGAACTATAAATTATTATTATTTTTTTTATAAGAAATGTAGAAAAGTAGTAAATAATAAAAAATAAAAATTAATTAAAAAATCATTTTATAATTTATTTAACAAACACTACTCAATAATTTAAATCTATAATCTAATAATTATACGAATTAGATTAACAACTTTTTGACTAAAATTATAATTTTTAACAGTTATAAATTATATTCTGTTTAAACAACTATATCAAATGGGCCCAAGGTCGCCTATGACCTGTCAATGTCAGGATCAAAATAGTGTGGATGGAAAGTGTTCCGAGTTCTCTTTCTCATACTGTCACTACTGACGCAATTCTTTAATTGTCAGACTTTCATGTCTTCCATAATCTCGCCACTAGAAAAAAATCTATAATAAGGCCCCTGAGGTTTATATTTTCATAATAAATTGTCTTTTGAGGTTTTTATTTTCATACAGATTCCCCCCTAATTTCTCCTAATTTGTTATGAAAATTTGACCTTCAGGGGACAATTTGTAATTTCTCAAACCTCAGGAAGGAATCTGTATTTTTATCAAACCTCGAGGGGTGTTTGTAATTTGCCCTAAAAAATACAAGGCCTAGAGTAAACAACAATCACAATCTCGCCACTAGAAAAAAATCTATAATAAGGCCAGTGACTGTTTTAATTTAAAAGTTAAAAAATTATTAAAAAAATTAAAAAGTTAATAATTTATATTAAAAAATTAAAGTTTTTTTTTTAAATTTTTACATATCTTTTTATAAAAAGTCAAAAAATCATCCTAAACATATTAGTTTTTAAAACAAATTACACAAATAATCCCTATAGTTTAGGGCTTGTGTCACTTTGATCCCTGACTTTTCAATTGTGACACATTTAATCCTGAATTTTGAATATTATTCTAAATAAGGACAATTGAATATATAATTAGATTTTTCAAGAATAAAATTGTCAATTTGATCAAATATAAACAAATTTGACAAAAATAAATGTCAAACAAATATTTTTGAATTTTTAAAAATTATTTCTACCTACTAGAAATAAAATTATGTAAAATTAATAAATTTTTTAGACATTTATTTTTTTTTTACCGAATTAATTTTTATTATATGTTCGGATGATGATCATGTAAAATTAATTTTAAAAAATTAATCATGTAATTTTTATTAATTTTACATAATTTTATCATTGGTAGATAAAAATAATTTTTAAAAAATTAAAAATATTTTTTTGACATTTATTTTTGTCAAATTAATTTATATTTTATCAAATTGACTATTTTACCCTTAAAAAATCTAATAATATTTTTAATTGTTCTTATTTGGAACAAGATTCAAAATTCAAGGTCAAATGTGTCACAATTGAAAAGTCAGAGACCAAAGTGACACAAGTCCCAAAGTATAGGGACTATTAGTATAATTAACCCTTTTTTTATCTCATATTTTAACTAAAAAATTAAAAAATTACTAAAATAGCATGTTTCCAAACGAGGCTTAAAAATGAAATGATGAAAAACAAATAAATAATTCAATAATCTCATTATGGGGAAAAAAATGAAAAAATCGCCTTTGTGTTGTTTTGGAAAGTTAATAAAAAATTATTTTTTTTAATTTTTTATAATCTATTTTATCTTTTTATAAATAAAAAATATTAAAAATAATATGACCTAAAAAAAATTAAAAATTGACTTTTTTTTTTTTTTTTTTTCCTTCTCAAAAAACCCTTTGTCAAATTGTCCTTCTACCTCTCAGTTTAAAAAATGCACGAGTGGTCAGCTGGCAAAACTCTATTTGGTTGGTCGGTATTAGCTGTAGTACATTTCACTTGCTCCTTGGAAGTTTTAAAAAGTATCAGTTCTTCCACTTGTTTGAAAAATAAGCATTTTCTCCCACCTTTACATTTGCTTATTAATAGCCAATAATTCTATAAATACGGAATTAACCACAAAATCGACCATAAAAATATAATTGCAGCAATTTTAGTGAAGTAATCTCTTTATTCATTGGATTTACTATCTAATGTGTATGACTAAAATTATTTTTTTATAGTTGATTTTGTAATTGATCCTATGTCGATATAATTATTACATCAAATTGAGGGTGGGTTTGGAAAGTGGGTTGACTTTTTAGCTTTTTGACTCTTTTAGCTATTTTAGCCTGGGCTTAAAAACTTGGTTTAAAAAGGGCTTTTTGACTTTTTGACTTTTTTGAGTTTTTTTGTGAGAGAAGAGTGTAATGATTATGGGTTGGATGTGATGTTTTATTTTTTTGGGACTAAAATAGCCTGTTTTGTCTTTTGTGGCTATTTTAGCCCCAACCCACTACCCAAACGGGGCCTGAGTAGAGTGATACTTTTGAAAAATTTAAAATAATTGAAATTTAAGCCTATTTTGGTAATATATTAAAATAGTGAAAAAGTTATTAAAAAATAATAATTTTTTTATTTTTTTTACGTGTCTTTTCATAAAATAATAAAAAAATTTAATTAAAATAATTAATTCCTGAAACAACCATAATAATATATACGAAAAGGCAAGTTAGATATTTTTAGTATAATTATGTACACAATTAACTGCCGCTCCGCGCGGGGAGTGGTGGGGGGATTTCAGACATTTCATTTTATGATATAATAATTATCAAAATAATTTTAAATTATAAAAAAATATCACAATCAAATTACAATCAAATTGTCACAAAAGTAATTATGGAACGAGAGTTAAAAGCAAAATCCACGTGTAAAATGAAGAATGTTGTTTCATGAATCATAAAAGAAAAACGGAGTGGCTCCTAAAAAATATTTCTTTATTTAATCTTAATAGTATGGTATGATACATGTTAATTTTTTATTTGTTACAAAATCAATTCTACTTTATTTCCATGTCATTGTGAGTGAATTCTAAGTTCTAATTGTGAAATTTTGACATTCTCTTTTAAGAATTATTTTATCTACAATTTAGAGAAATAAATGTCTACTTATATAAATAAAATAGGGGAATTTACAGATCAGTGTTTTCTTCTCAAAATAAGAAAATTGCTTCGTAGCTCGAAATTTTGGAGGCCTAAGTGGCCTGAATATCAAAACGACGTTGTTTTGGCCTTTTTTTTCCCTCTCTTTTCTCTCTAAAACAGAGAGGCGAGAGAAGAAAAAGGGAGGAAAAGAGAAGAGGAAGGAAGAGACAATAAAGAGATAAGAGGGAAGGGGGAATAGAGAGAGAGGGAGAGAGCCGGAACTTTCTCCACCCACTGATGCCGCCATCACCATCGCCCATTGCGACCCTTCTCTGTGTGTTATTCCTCTCTTCTTTTCTTCTTCCTCCTCTCCTTCTTTTCTCCTTCCTCCTCTCATTCTTTCTGTTTTAGAGAGAAAACAGAGAGTCGCTGCTCCTCTCTCTACTCTCTGTTCTTTTCTTTTTTGTGAAATGAAATGTGTTGGTTCACAACACAAAAACTGAGCAGAGTAAAAGAGTTGAGTTCCTTTCTCTTCTTTCTTCTTCTTCTTTCTAAACTGTTGACTGGTCAGAAGAGGAAGAAAAAGAAGAAAGAGAAGAAAGAAGAGGAGAAGAGAAAGAAGGAAAAAGAAAAAAAAAAAATTATTTTGATTTGAGTTTGGATTCAAAAAGAACAAAGGAAGAGATGAAGAAAAAAAGGAGAAAAAAAAAAAAAAAAGGCCAACACGACGTCGTTTTGACACTTCGAACCATTCAAGTCATAATTATTCGAACTACCTAACGGGATTGTCAAAATAATTACTAACACATAAAAAAGTACATTATTTTAACTAATATAGTTTGTAAAATTTATTATTAATTTATTATTTTTTTTACAAATATACATTGAACTGTTAATTTTCCAATAAAATAACTCAAAAAATCTACCATTTTTATTTTTATGATGAAAATTCAAATTTGGTCATTTTCCTTAAAAAGTATATTTTATAAATTGGAACATAAACCGTACAGTTCAATGCTTATACAAATTTGCATAAACTCATTAATATATTCACGGAGCACCAACATAAAATAACTCAATTCTTAGATCTTGATTTAATTGTAATTCATAACAGAGCACCAACATAAAATCACTCAATTCCAACAATCAAACAAATTTGATTAAACTCATTTATATATTCACAGACCTTGAAATTCATAACACAATTCCAACAATCAAACAAACCTTTAATTTCTTAATAAATTTGGTGAAATTCCAAAATCAAAAAAAAGTACATCTATCCCAAAACAAAAAATAAGTTGGGGATGAAAAGTGCGCACAAAAAAAAAAAAAAAAAAAGATACAACTGAATACAGTACAATTCAACTCATCACTTTCTCTCTCTCTCTCTCTAATAATCTGCCAAAATCATTGTAAATCTTGATAATTCTAGTTATTTTAAGAGTCACAATTTATAGAGAGAGAGTACACTAATGGATCATCAAAATCAAACTTATCGGTGAGCTGTGACCAATGTTTCAATGAACCTCAATCCATCAAATCTGGGCGCAAATTTATCCGCAGAAGCCACATAATTATCACTATGTTTGCTCGAAACAGCTTCCTATCACAAATAAAAAAATAAGAATCAGTAAACGTATCCGATTCGAAGAGAGAGAGAGTGGAATTCTCAGAAAAAAAAAAAAAACACAATAAAAATGAGATTCATCAATAAATCAAGATCTGTAGGTATGTAAGAAAAGCGAATGAAGAAAAGTCTGGGAATTGATTTTCACAAGACGGATCTCTGTTCGGTGGTTGAGAAAGTGGTGGAAAAAAAGAGATCCATACTTTTTCTTTCCCTTTCCAGGCAGCCAAACAGGTATAATTCTTCCGAAAAATTTCAATCCACAAAAACTCAATTCTCACAACAAAAGATTAGAAAATAAAATTCACCTCCCGAGAGCTTTGCGACTTGGAGTAGGTTGAGGGAGTTGAAGAAGACGGCGAAGAAGAGATGGCAGTGGCTGAAGCTGCGGCCATGGACGCTGCAGCAAGGATCCCTGATTTCTTCATGGTGTTTGGTAACCGAGAATTATGATTCCAGAAATATAGGGAAGACCCAAGAAAATTTTCTCGGGAGAATACAAAAAGGAATTTGAGAGAGTTCATGCGTAAGTAGGAGGGTCTTCGGCGGCAATATATATTGGGGCCTGGACCTTTTCAGTGTTCGAATATTTACGCGGCAACCGTCACCCACCATTCCCAAATTAAATGACAATTTTACCCTTGCTTTACTTGGAATCTAAATTTTAATTTTTCTATAAAATTTTCACTTCACAATAATGCCCTCAAGCTTCTTTTACTTTGGCTTAAAAGCAAATTTTTGAACTTTTTAATTTTTTTTGTAGTTATATTCTCTCTTTATTTTTTTTATAAATTTTTTTTCAAAAAAGTCTACTTTTAATCAACTTTCTAAAATATTCAGTATGTTTGATTTGAGCTTTTTGAATGAAGTTTTTTAAAAATTAAATTTTTTGGTTTTCGTATTTTTTTGTTTTTAGTGAATACTTTTAAAATTTTAAACATTTTTTTTACTTTTTTAGATGCATCTTAGTTAGATGTATCTAAAAAGTAAAAAAATATTTTAAAAAATTAATAAATACATAAAAATACAAAAAATGTACTAAATTCTTGTATTTTTTATATTTCTGGTATTTAGTGAATTTTTAAAAGATTTTTTTTTACAATTTTTTTACTTTTTAGGTGTATTTATGTTAGGTGTGTCTAAAAAATAATAAAATTGTTTAAAATATTAAAAAAATTCAATAAAAACAAAAAAATACGAAAAATAAGAAAATAAAATTTTCTGAAAAGTGTTTTTCGAAAAATGAAAACAAGCAAGTTGAATACCACTGGCCTTGTTTGGCAAAGGATTTTCTTTTGCTTTTGGGATTAAAATTCACAAAAATATAAAATAGACTAAAATAATTAATAAGACAAAATGTCACATCAAATTTATAATCATTTCATTTTTTCATTCATAAATATCACATTCAACTATAAAAAAATCTAATTATCTTCTCAAACACAAATATTTTAACTTACCAAAATAACTAAAAATTAAAATAGTCAACTTTATAAAAAAGGCCAGTGTACTATTGAAATGGCAGTAAAAATAGGGGTATAACTCGGGCGAATTCGATTGGGTTGGAGATTTGCCCAGGCCCAGCCCGAATTATGTTTGGCAATACCTAAGCCCGCCCAAGTTCGACCATCAACCCGAGTCTGGCTACTTAAGCCTGAACCAAGCTTTATAATTTGAACTCGGGTTAACTCGAATTGTCTGAATTTCACAAGGCAACAAATAGTGTTTACCACAAAAATCCCAAAGTTAAAAAGCATATCTAACTTTATTGAAAGGAAAATGACCTCAAACAAACCCACTAACAAAAAATAATAATATCCCTATTTCTTTTTGCATTTTCTCAAGAAAATCTGAGATCAATGCATTACAAACAAATAAATAAATATAGCCATCAAATAAATCAGAAGCTAATAATCATCCTCTTTATCTAATCATATGCATAACATAACCAAAGAAACACAAAAATAAAAATTTACTGAATAATATATATATATATATATCAACTTGGAATCAAACACAAAAGCAGAACACAGGCATAGCCCATGGCTGATATTTCTTGTTGGTTCTCAGCATAAACACTCTTTGTCTCTGTCTCTGTCTCCATAATCAAACCCTTTTTTCTCTCTTTATCTAGACTCGAGAACATGGAACAGAGTGGAAGAAGAAAGTTAAAATCCAACTAGTCAGTTCCAAAGAAGAAAAACGAAACAACTACAGAGAAGAATGGGTGCGGCTCAGCTCGAGCGCCTCAGATTGCAAGACTAAGACCAAGACCACTGGAAGAAGATAACCCAACCAAATATATACACAAAATTTCACTAACATAAACATATTTTATAAATCTATTAAGAAAAAATTTTAAACTAATAGATCCACCGGTTTTGAGTGGTAATCGAACAACGAGTGACCAAAAATTTTTTAAAAAAAAATTGAAACACAAATACAAACACGGAGAGGGATCTACCAGTTTTGTGTGGCATTGTTAAGAGTTGAAAGGGTGCCATGATTGTTGGTGGCTGCACTTCGTGTTCATGGCCCTTATATCTCCGTTGCTCTTCAACTCTTATGAAGAAATGAAATGAGAATTTGAGACAGAGACAGAGAGGGAAAAAAGGGATAGATAGCATAGGGTTTTGTTTTTAGTTTTAATCTAATGGTCCAACTAAAAAATTCTAATTCAAGGGCCAAAGACCAGCCAAAAAAAAAAAACAATTAAGGGCCACCTATTTAATTTATATAATATATTAAATGCAATTCGGGTTCGGATTCGGGTTGCTCGGGTTATCCACATATTTTGCCTAGGCCCGGCCCGAATTACAATTCGGGCATAAAAAATCTGCGCAAGCCCATCCAAATTACAAGATATTGTTGTGCAAGCCCTGAAAAAACTCGGCTGAGTACGGGTTGCTCAGGTTGAACTTGCCCGAATTGCACCCCTAAGTAAAAGCCATTTTGAATCTAGATTTATGGCTTTAAGAAAAAGCACAAAAATTAATGTCCCCAATCTTATTTTCACTTCACAACAGTCTGTTTGGAAATAAACTATTTTAGTTAATTATTTGATTTTTTTAGTTATTTTAATATGATTTAAAAAGTTTTGTTTGAGATAATAATTTTTTTTCTTTTTTTTTTTGTAGTTAATTTGATAGCTATAAAAAAAAATGATTATGAGTTGGATGTGACATTTTGTCTTATTAATTATTTTAACTTATTTTGTCTTTATTAACTATTTTAACTAAATAGCCTCTACCCAAACAAGGCCAATGCCACTCAAGCTTTTGGAAAATTATTTGGTGATTCAAAGACAAGTCCATATAGCATCTCAACTTGATATGTAGCGGCAACATGAATTTTCTGTAGACAACTTAACAAGTTTCAAATAATAAATAGTGTGGAGTATTACTTTAGGACCGCTAAATAATATTGTGGGGAGGTATTTTAAGAATGACGTCGTGTGGCCAAGGTGCTTTCAAGATGTCGGCTGAGTTGCCACGTAGATAGGCCATGTTGCCGAGGTGGTTGCGGTATTGTTCAGGTTCGGTGCGATAATATCGGAATTCTGAGATGTTTAAATAAGGGACAAGAGTCCTAGATCAGAAGAGGGTCTTGGTCTGTATAAAGATAAGGCTCTTGAGGAGTTTTTCCCTATCCAGCCGAGATTCCGAAATGAGCACTGAGCTTGAGTCTTATGAAGTGAGATTTTTGAGAGACTAGGTCACTACTGGTTATAAAAGTGAGGCACCCTCGCGGGTCTAAGGTACGCATTATTCTGTGAGTTTAGCACTTGTTTGACGTCTTTGAGAGATAAGTTGACTGACATAATCATCGGAGTGTCCCAGGATGGACGAACTACCGCAGTATTCTCATCTTCTTGTTAGCAGGTAGTTGGTTTCATTTATTCTGCCTTGTGCTCTCTAACTGAGTTTCTCGTTTGGTTGTGTGGTTGGAAATCAACATCCACAAATATCTCCAAACTTTTTCACTCTATATAATTTCAAATGTCATTCTTAATAATAAGATGAAATAAAATGCAATTATAAAAGCTCCAAAAATAATTGTACATGCACGATGTGTGCCAAAAATCTAGTGCATATATAAATTTGGGAAATTCTATAATACACACCTCCTTCAGGGTGTGTATACTTAGTTACAATATTTGTATGAGAAATGCTATGTATCCTAAATATTCTACCAAATATTTTACCAAATCTCTCACATGGGGTGAGATTCACACAAATCTACATGTGTGTGAGTCCCACACTTATGTAAGAGGTTTAATAGAATATTTGGTAGAATATTTGGAGTCCCTAGCATAACTCTATTTGTATCTTTAATTATGATATATTATGTTATTAATTATGACTTATTGCAATATTAATTATCATATTATTTTGATTATGATCCAAGAATTCTTTGTTATACCTTATATGATGTTTGGATATGGCATAATTTATTTTTGTAGTTGTAAATCTCATAATATTATTTTATCCTATTTGTGTAATCAAACTCACAAATGATATAATTTGTATATAATACACACTAATAGCATTATACAAGTATATAGATACATCTTACGCATCAATTTTAGGAAGCATGAATTAAAATTACCTTTCAAATACAAATGATTAATTTATTAACACTAAGTTTAAATGATTTTTTTTTTTTTTCCCAGTGTGATGAAAATTAACTACACAAGTAAAATACAACCAGTAGCTCATGAAAATAAACTACGCAAGTAAAATACAACCAGTAGCTCTCTTGCATCTATGATATTGATATCATCAGCCTATACAATTATGAAATTCGATAAAATTTGACCACACACAACTCGACATATTGACAATATAAAATTTCTTTTTTAATTTTTTGTGCCACACCTAATATACATAAACTTTAATAACATTCCATTTATTTTAGCAAATAATTTGTTTTATGTAACAAGTAATAGTGTGGTGATGATAATAATAAAGGAAAATGTCTTGTAGCTCAAATTTTGTGACTTAAATGGCCAAAACGACGTCATTTTGGTCATTTTTATGTTGTTCTGTACTCAAAACGACATCGTTTTGGCCATTTGAACTACTTTTGAGTCACAAAATTTGAATTACGTAGCATTGTCGAATAATAAAATAGAAACGATAATAGTGATAATTATGAGACAATAAAAGTGGTGTATAGAAGTGATGGTTTGGATGATTGCAGCAGAGGTGATAAAACTTTGATGGTAACATAGGCTGGTTTTGGGAAGATGGTAAAAAGTAATTTTTTAACTTTTAATTAAGCTTTTGGTTTTTTTAAACAAATGATTTGAGAAGTTGGTAAAAAGTTACTTTTGACTTTTTTGATTAATATTTGTTTATGATGTCAAATCACAATAAAATGATCAAACTACCCCATTAATTTAAAATATTTACAACTTCACTCATGTAGCACATTTTGACCTATAAAGGATAAAATTATAATTTCACCAATAGCTAAAAACTAACTTTCCAAATGAAAAAAAATACAAAAAAATTAATTTTTAATTTTTATTACAAATAAAAAAAAAGTGATTAAAAGCCAACTTTTTAAAATAGCCCAGAGTGAAACTCTCAAGTTTAATTTGTGATTTTAGATTTTTTTTTTTTTTTTTTTTTTTTTTTTGGTCTTAAATTTTGGTGGGAAGGGGCAAATTAAAAGCGGGCAAATCGAGTGAAATAGGTAATCTTTCTTCTAGAAGCTGACCATAAAAAGGGGGTAGTTTTGTAATAAAAGTTTGCGTTGATGGCTTTGCGCGGCACCTCGGGGAGTTGATATTTCGAGAGAGGAATTGGTATTGAGAAGTTTAGTGCTGATAGGCTGATCTTTTCAAGTTGTGACCAAACCATAGGTCGACGCGTGTTTGGTTGTCATGAGGTCACGTCGCTCCACCAATTTGACGAGTTTTTGAAGGGCCATATATACGAATAATTATCCTTTTTTTAAAAAATTTCAAGTTAGTTGTGTACTTAATCAACGGTAAAGATTTAAATGAATATATTGAGACATTTGAAATGATATAAATAAATATATTTTTTAATTTTTATAAAAAAAATAAAAAAATTATGTGATTTAAATAAATATTAAGCACTCTTATAATTTTAAAAATAATATTACATATATTAATTAATGTGTTAATTAATATATTAATTGATGATGTGATATAATTTAAATTTTTTTTAATATTTATAATTTATATAATAAGTAAAATTAATAATAATATTATAATTAGTATTGATATACTAATTTATATATTAATTAATGTATATAACGCTATCCTAATTTTAATAAAAAGATAATAAATAAGATAATATTCATTGATTAAACCCACAGTATTCCTAATAAATAAGATAATATTCTGGATAGTTCTTGGGAATAAGTGGGTGGTGGTCCAGTGACGGAGTGGGAGAGAAAAATTGACAAGTTGGCTGTTATAATATGTGAATTACCAGTTTTACCCCTCTTCATTAACTATGCCATGTGCATGTCCATGACATCCATGATAAACTGCTAATACAAACCGATGATTGGCCGTGAAATTAATGTGAATATTGTTTAGGAAACTTATCAATCAGTGTTATGATCAAAAAATTACAAATAAATCACAAATACATTCTTTAAAATTTATTTAAAATATAAATTATTTACTATAATTTTAAAAATTATATTTCATCCTTTTAAATTTTTAATTGCATCATAAATTACTTATTTTATTAATAAATGATTAAATAAATTAATAATTTTTAATGATGTCAAAAATATATTTCAAATAATAATTTTGATAATTTTATTGTTGTATTGAAATATAGTTAATAACTTTATTTTTTATGTTAATTCTGTTAAATAAAAAATTTCTAATAAAGAAATATTTGTAATTTCCAAAACCACAAGTCGGGCTGCAAATGAATTAAACTGTTTGCAATTTTGATTTGGCTCGGCTCGACTCGTTAAGTAAATGAACGAGCTAGAGTTAGATTTTTAAACTCGTTTAGTAAACGAGTTGAACTCGAATTCAAATAAGATCGATTTGTCAAGTTCAGCTTGATTATTTTTATCTAAATTATAAAATAAATATATTATTTATATGTTAAATAATATAAAATATGTATAACTAATAGCATAAGTATATTATTAATATGTTAAAATAATATAATTAATAATAATAATAATTCATCATTGAGCTTGAGCTTAGGCAAAGCTTAACTCAATTCGGATCGTTTGCAGCCCTA
Source organism: Camellia lanceoleosa (assembly GCA_025200525.1). NCBI lineage: Eukaryota > Viridiplantae > Streptophyta > Magnoliopsida > Ericales > Theaceae > Camellia > Camellia lanceoleosa. The sequence goes on from CM045762.1 coordinate 92,893,534, forward strand.
ATCACATGGGACAATTCACATTTTAAGCAAATTTCAAGGGTGCATTTATAATTTATCCAAAAATTATTATAGATTGATAAAAAAAAAAGGGCATATTACCAAAAAAAAAACCAGGGTTTCGCATGTCTTTCAAATTAAACCCCAACATTTCAATTGTATCAATTTAAACCCTAAATTTCTTATTTCGTATCAATGTTAACCATCCGTCTATCACAGTTAACTTGTTTGATAGGGAAAAAAAACCTAATGCACACAAGACATATTATCATTCGCTCATTTCTCTTTCTCTTCTACCTACCTACACCATCATCTCTTTTCTCTTTCCTCCATCATCCACCATCTCTTTTCACCTTTTTAATAAATAAATAAAAATGTGAATCCCACCATCTCCTCCTCTCACTGCTATCCATCGCCATCAACAAATTGTCGGTGCCCACACCATCGACAGTCCTCTTTTGTAACCACTAGCCCTCAAGTCTACTACTCACCACCTGTAACGCTCCAATTTTCATGCCCAAATGATAATACATTTACTTCAAATCAAAATAACATAAAACAAATAAATACCATCATGGGTTTACAAGTTTCCAAGGTTTGAGCCTGGTTACATAAAATGGTTATTCAAACCCATACACACAAAGCCCTTGTCTTACAATACAGAGTCACGCAAAATAAGAGCATTGTACTCCCAATACACATACTTCCACGCCTCTAGTTGGGTGGAATCATCACATCCTTTCCTGCACAAAAATCCCGTAGGGTGAGTATAAAGCCCAGTAGAAAATTCTTAACAAAGTATATACATTTTATACAAGTCTCAAGAGATGAAATGCACATGCCATGCTATGCCCTTTTTGAAGATAATTTACATATTTATCCTTTGAAAACCCTCATGCTCAATGATGTCATGCAATTTCAATTGTTCAAAACATAACAATTTATTTCAAGGGCGGTAAATACGTCTCTGGTAATCCCTAGGCCAGTGTCTGCAAGTAGATTATACAAGTACTACCAAATTGTCATTTTTACCAATCGCAATTGGAAAAAAATCAACAATCACCTATCCGCGCGGATTTTTCGGTCTTTCACCTCGGACCCGCAAGCCAACTTATTCTACACCACCTGTCAAGACTTACCATCATTATTTATCCCAAAACCATTTCATGAAACTTATTTCTCAACATTCTTTTCTCAATGCAAGTTTTCAAATCAAACATCAAAGTGTAATGTAATGAAATGAAATGATATGCCAATACCATGTTAAAAATGCAATGCAATATTTCTTTCACTTTCAATACTCCCACACAATATTCCCATTGTGATCAAAATTCTCATCTCAATGCAATTTCACAAGATGAATAAATACTTTTATTTCAATTCATCAGAGGAATAACATAATTTCCACATTTCAAATAATCTTAATAATTTAGTCATCTCAAGACTATATTAATACTTTTAAACAACAATGCCCAAAATTTCAACAATTCTCATATTTCATGAAAATATCATTTATATGTAAATAAATAAACAATTTTCAAATATCATTTATTTTGGCACACAAAATAAATATAACAACATATTCTAAAAATTTTCAACATCTTTGTTAAAAATTCCCAACTTCTAGATTTTCTCATCAAAAGCCATTCATTTTCAAATATTTGAGAAGATCTCACCAAAAACATCTTTCTTTCATCAACATAGTTCAAAAACCCTAAATTTCTATTTTTAGAAATAAAAAAGTAAACCCACTTTCGAAAATCAATCATCTTCTTGAATCAAAAATTCATTTTTTATCAAAACAAATCAAAAGATGATTTCTAAATTCATTTAAATCTTGCAAAAACATATATATAACTCAAAGAAAATCCCTACCTCAAGTTTGACGAGGAAACAAGCAAAAATCTCAATTTTCGGTTGTGTCGGATTTTGATCTCCACCGGTCAAAATGTTGCTCTCACCAAGCTCTTCACTCTGGTCTCAAGAACAATGGTCTAAAACTTTGGGTTCAAAATTGAGTTGAGTTTGATGCCACCTTCTTACGAGTATTTTCCTCCTCTAAAGCGTATTCTATCCAATTATTCACTTTGCATAACTCCATTACTACACAAACATTGTCGTCATCCTCATAAGCATCATAAAACTTCTCACACTAATACTTACTACTAAATGGAGTTGAACACATTAATCAATAAGTTATTACTAACTCTCAAGCATTTCAGGCTCAGTCCTTAAAGTTAGGATTTAAAGTAAACAATCTAACATAAATAACAAGAAACAATGTATTTACCTCACACAACCATTATTGTATAAAAGCCTCCAAATCATCAATCACCCATGGTCGAGGGACAAGATTTTGACAACTAGCCAAAAAAGACATTCCATCCTTTGAGAACAACTCTGCAAGCTGTGCAGAACCAAGATCAAGTATGTTCCCTGCAAATATTCCTCTAACCAAATTCTCTACACGCTTGGCCCCATCCTCAATAGCATCGTTCATACGAACTACATCCTCAAATAAGGATATTGCCTTTGTATTTTCTTCATCCTTAACTTTCTCCATGTTGAAGGCTTGGCTTGTAATCCTCCTATGAACAACCCAGGTGTCACCGGTCAAGCCAACAAGTCCTTGTCCAAAGAGCAGTTTGGACAAAGGGTTGTACTCAAGCCTCTCAAAGGACCCACTCTTATTCAGCAACACCTCCTTAATCATCTCTGGTTCGGCTATAGCCAACCGAGGCTTGATCCAAACCAAGATGTAAATGTCTTCCCATAAACCCTTGAACAGTTGTAGTAGTGCGGAATCACCCTCCGAGCGATGTCGACGGAGGTGATGTGTTCAGGTTCTTTGTGAATGCATGCACGCAAACCACCGAGATGCAGTAATCCTACAATGTTACTCCTCCAAATCATCACAAATTCTTACCATGATTTCCTGGCGGATCAACGATCTCTTTCTTGCATAGCGATGCTTGATGTTCAATCACACGAGTCGGCCTAACTGCCAAATAAGGCAAGTGTAACAACCGCATCGATTCAGGTATAACCATTGAATTATATACTGATTAATGCTAAACTGAACCGCTAATGACTGATAATTGAACTGATTAAAGTACTGGACAGGCTGATTGAAATCGAGATTGAAACTGAATGAGACTGCCTATTGAATTGCATATTGTATCTGTTTGCTTGAATGACTACCTGTTTGAATTCGTATGTTTAAACTGCTAATTGAAGGCCTTATCGGCGGCCGATTTAGGAACCGTTTAGTGTTTCATGATCAGAAAAATATTTGTGATTTTATGGTATTTTTATCTGAAAATTTATTAGGAATGATTAAACTAGATTAAATTGAGTTAATTACGAACTTAGGCTTATTTACCAAATTGCCACCAATAGTGGACACTTGTTTATTATTATTGGAGCCTTGTATACACTTGAGCATATCAATTTATCAGCCATTCCTTGCTTCCCAACCGACCAAACTAGTAGAGAGAGAGGGAGATTGAGCTCAAATTGTTGAATGGTTAGAAGAACTTGGAGATTCATAACATAGGTTGCTAGTTTGAACTTCTAGGCAAGAAATTGAAGACTTAGGTAAGAAAATTACCATCTTCTTGTTATGTTTTAAGTTCCATCTTGCGTACATCTTGGTTATAGAGAAGTTAAGTCATGATTTTGCTCATAGGTGTTGAATTGAAGATCAATTGTTGCATGCATGGTTGAATTAGTGAAATTGGAGTTGAATTCATGCTTGAATCATACATGCATGTCCATGTTTATATTCTAGTTCATGTTTTCAGAATGTTTTCCCACTAATGAGTCCCTTTGGACAAGAATTGAAGCTTAAATTTGATTTGAAGCTCATGCATTGCATGTTTTAAACTTATTCTTGAAAATGGGTTTGAAAATGGATTTAATTGACTCACCTTTGGGGCTTGAATGCATAAATTGGCTTTTGAAACTTGTTATACATTGTTTTGGGATGTATTCTCCAGAATTTGAGCCCAAGAGGTCGAGAATTGAGTTGTGAATGCTTGGTTTGAGCTAGGAAGGCAACTGAAATTCAGATTGGCTTCTTCGCCGAGCGAAGGATTCCTCGCCGGCGACCAACGTTTTCCTCTCGAGCCCCGCCGAGTGAAGGATTGGTGGCTCGGCGTAAAATCGAACATCCGAGACTTTTCTTTGTTTCATCGCTCGGCGAGGAAGGCTCGCTCGGCGAACCCTTTGATTTTGGAAGCTCGCTCGAGCGAGAATCGAGCGAGCATCGCGCGTAAAATTGAGCATCCGATTTTTTCTTTGTTTCATCGACGCTCGGCGAAGGATTGTTCGCTCGGCGAAGCCTTTGATTTTGCAACCTCGCTCGGCGAAGGAAGGCTCGCTCGGCGAGGCCCTGTTTTCAGAACTTTTGAAAAGTGCCTTCCAATCGTATTTTTGCATCCTCATCCCATTCTAGGCATTCTTAGGCCTAGTTTAAAGCATCTTAATGAGGATTTAGACATAGAACCACCGAGGAATTTAGGGATGTAATTATCATCTTTTCATTTGTGAACTTAGTGTGTGTTCTATTTGTTAACCTTTAGGGTTGGCTCACGGGACGCCGCTCTAGCTCTTGATAGCCCAATCTGTGAGTAACAGTTGTGTAAAGATATGTTCAAATAGTTTTATTTTGAATACCGAATCGCATTTCTTGAACCGATATTGTTTATTGAATGAATGTATGTCCTGTATTTGATCGTATTGTGGCATCCTTAGCACCTTGTTATTGGTATTCTGAGCTCTGTCGGTTTCCTTGTGGAACCATCTTGATTGATGGCCATCATTATTGTTGGAGTGCATTAAGGCTGGTCCTTTTGGACCCTCTTGTTTATAGGCTAATGGATGTACCACATATGGTGATTGATTGAAATCTTGATTGGTGAAATCTTGAAAGATTGAAATCTTGTATAATGAATTGATTTCATTCTTTGTAAGGACATTCATTCATAACCTCTTTACACGTTATGTTATTCAGGGCTTTAGCTCCTTTGTTTATATATATATGTAGGTGCTCGGCCACCGAAGCTAGGGCGTGGGATTGGTCCCCGATTTTGTCAAGCGACCTATGTGCCTCACTGCGAGGTTCCGAGACGCCATGCCATGGCTTGGGGTGTTTTGTTTCCCCACATGTCTCCTCTCAGTATTGTACCTTTTGTATAGACTTTGTTTAGATCTTGTTATCGAGGATTAAGTCCCGTCTTGTTGTTTGTAAATGATTGTATAGAGTGTACTGTTTTGGACTGTATGAATGCATAAAATGTTTTTGACATACAGATTTTCACAGCTCAGTGGACACTAGTTACTTCTTATTTTTGGCTTCCGCCAGTACGTACTACGATTGGTGTATTCTTTGTTATCGGTAATCTCGGATTCTTGGCGATTCTGATGCTAAACCCATAAGGCCGGGTTTGGGTCGTGACAGAGTGGTATCAGAGCGATACTTAACCACGAGTTATACCGCACACACGTGTCCAAACGAGCTATAGGGTGTCCTAGAAAAGCAATTAGGGCATCTCATGAACTTGAAAAGTGTGTGCTTATGACTGACTGAGTATATGTTAAAGTGTTAAACTATTTAAGTGTACAACTATTTAAAATGATAACTGTTATAACTGCTATAGTGAAATGGATAATGCAAATGAAACTGAAGCATCATCCTCTGAGGCCAGAATGGCCAGACTTGAACAAATGATAGAACTGATAATGGAAAGACTAGATCAACAACCGAACCAACAGCCCCCACCTCCTCCTCCTCCGGTACAACCGGAACAGAATGTACAGAATGTGAATGCTAATGAGGTGGACATTATTGCACTGACCCATAAGTTTAGCAAGATGAAACCGCCGTCCTTTCAGGGAGGCTTAGAACCGTTAAAGGCTGAAGCTTGGGTTCTTGAGACTGAAAAGTTGTTTGAAATGTTTCCGTGCTCCGAAGCCAACAAAGTACTGTTAGCAACCTTCACCCTTCAGGAAGAAGCAAGAAGGTGGTGGATGTTGACCGTGGCGAATACTATTGTGACTTGGACTCGGTTCAAGGAGTCCTTCTTTGAAAAGTATTTTCCCGATTGCATCGAGAGACGAAAAAGTGGTGAGTTTGAACAATGAGACAGGGCAATATATGCATTTGCGAATATGAGAAGAAATTCACTGAATTTGCTAGGTATGCACCTCATATGGTGGATACCGAATATAAGAAGGCCAGAAGGTTTGAAGGAGGCCTTATTGCTAATATCTGAGATGTAATTAGTGTTTTGAAAATGCCAACTTTTGTGGGTGTTCTCGTACCGAGCATTGATGGCGAGATAAATATTGCGGCGATGAAACAATCAAACACCGACAAGTGAGTGGCAAGGAAAAGACAGGTTTTAAATTTAAGAAAGGCAAGCATAACCCGGCAAACAAGAAAGCGAGAATCACGGTCGACTACTAGCCCGACCAAGGGAGTGGATTTACTCCACCTCGCCTCCGTATGTGCAATAAGCACAAAGGGTTTGCTATCGATTGAGCTTGTTTGGTGTGGCAAAGTGGGCCACCGAATTAAAGAAGCGCCTTCCTGCTCCACCGGTTAGTAGTAAAAGCTGCAAGCCTTGAAGACCAAATGTAGCACCAAAACCGAACCCCAAAGCTCTTTGGAAAGAGCACATGGCGGGGCAGTGTTTGCCCTAATCTGGAAGACGTGCAAAACACTGAGACTGTTGTGTCAGGTATCCTCTCTATCTGTGCTCAAAATGCTTATGTATTGATTGATTCGGGGTCTACACATTCTTATGTGTCGCATGCTTTTTCGCGTAAATTGAATAGACCCTTAGAACCCATGAACTATCTGCTAGCTGTATCATCACCTGTTGGGGGATCCATGACATGTGCATATATGTATCCTGCTTGTGAGATTATTGTTGGGGATATGCACCTATTTATTGATTTACTGCCATTGAACATAGATCATTTTGATGTAATATTGGGGATGGATTGGCTATAAAAATATCATGCCACTATAGACTGTGTGACAAAACAAGTAGTTTTCCGTCCACCGGGTTTGCCTGAATTTGTGTTTAACGGGAGTGGAGTAGTACCTCCTCCATATCTGATTTCTTCTGTAAAGGCTGTCAAATTGATTAGAAAGGGGTGTAAAGGATATCTGTGTTCCGTATTGACTGTATCTGCTAATGATAATGTTAAAACTGATGTGAATTGTATTTCTATAGTCAGAGAATTCCCAGATGTATTTCCAGATGATTTGCCAGGGGATTTGATTGACAAGGAAATTGAATTTATTGTAGATGTGGTTCCAGGTACACAGCCGATATCTAAAGCTCCTTACAGAATGGCTCCAACTGAACTGAAAGAATTGAAGGTACAATTGCAGGAACTGTTAGACAAGAAGTTTATCAGACCCAGTACGTCACCGTGGGGTGCACCTGTTTTGTTTGTAAAGAAGAAAGATGGTTCACTGAGACTGTGCATTGATTACCGCGAACTGAACAAGGTAACTGTAAAGAATAAATATCCATTACCGCGTATTGATGATTTATTTGACCCGATTCTGAGGTGCACAAGTGTTTTCCAAGATTGATCTTAGATCGGGGTATCACCAACTGAAAGTTAAACCGGAAGACATTGATAAAACTGCTTTTAGAACGAGGTATGGCCACTTTGAATTTTTAGTTATGCCGTTCGAGTTCTGAATGCCCTCGCATTTATGGACCTCATGAACAGAATTTTTAAACCATACCTTGATGATTTTATTGTGGTATTCATTGATGACATACTAATCTATTCTAAGACTGTAGAAGAACATGAACACCATCTGAGACTTGCCCTGCAAACCTTAAGAGAACAGAAACTGTATGCTAAATTGTCTAAATGTGAATTTTGGCTTGATCATGTGATGTTTTTGGGGCATGTTGTTAGCAAAGATGGAATTTCTGTTGATCCACAGAAAATTGAAGCTGTAGTGAGCTGGCCTAGACCAACCAATGTGACTGAAGTCCGAAGCTTTTTGGGATTGGCTGGATATTACAGAAGGTTTGTCAAAGATTTCTCTAAGATTGCCTTACCACTAACTCAGTTGACACAGAAAGGGATATCATTTGACTGGACTGACCAAAGGGAATCAGCATTTCAAGAACTGAAAACCCGACTTGTGACTGCACCAATTTTGACTTTACCTTCAGGTACGGATGGTTATACTGTCTTTAGTGATGCTTCTCATAAGGGTTTGGGATGTGTTTTAATGCAGAATGGGAGAGTTATTGCTTATGCTTCCCGACAGTTGAGACCACATGAAAAGAACTACCCGACCTAGAACTTCTTTAGAGTGTTTGCTTTGAAAATTTGGCGTCACTATTTGTATGGAGCAACATGTGAAGTGTATATCGACCACAAGAGCTGAAGTACTTTTTCACTCAGAAAGAATGAATATGAGGCAATGGAGATGGCTTGAACGATAAAAGATTATGACCTCTGATTTTGTACCATCCGAAAAGCCAACACCGTTTAGATGCTTTGAGCGAAATCGATTAGAACTTAGCCTGCTTGTGGTCGACGAAAGGGTTGCTTCTTGATCTGGAAAAGTCCGAAATTGAAATTGTTTTGAGAGAACAGTATGAACAATAGTCGCCATTCTTGCTCAACCAAAGATTGATTGAGGAAATTAAAGAAAAACAACAACTACATGATTTCTTGAAAAAGGTTATTGAAGAAAGAGATTCGAAACCGAGACCGAGGTTCAAATTTGACAACAATATACTGAAATTTCAAGACAGACTGTGTGTACCGAATGACACTGAATTGAAAAGAAGAGTTCTGCAAGAAGGCCACAGTTCGAAGTTTTCGATTCATCCAGGGAATACGAAAATGTACCAAGATCTGAAACAGAATTTCTGGTGGCCAGGAATGAAGAAGGAAATTGCCGACTTTGTGTCCAAATGTCTTCATTGCCAGCAAGTCAAAGCTGAACATCAATGACCTGCTGGATTACTACAACCCTTGCCCATACCAGAGTGGAAATGGGAGCATATCACGATGGATTTTATCGTTGGATTACCTCGCTCCAGGAAAGGTATGGACTCTATTTGGGTTATTGTTGATAGATTGACTAAATCTGCACACTTCCTACCTGTCAAGACAATTTATAATGCGGACAAATTAGCTGTTATCTATATTGACGAAATTGTTAGACTACACGGAGTGCCTGTGTCTATTGTTTCTGACAGGGATTCGAAGTTTACATCGAGGTTCTGGCAGAGCCTCTGATGCATTAGTCTTGAATTGAAATTTGAGTAGTGCCTATCATCCTCGAGACAGATGGCGGTCGAAGGACCATCCGCACTCTAGAGGATCTCGAGAATGTGTGTCCTTGATTTTCAGGGAAATTGGGAAAGTCATTTGCCGTTGGCTGAATTCGCCTACAACAACAACTACCATTCGAGTATCGGTATGGCGCCTTTCGAGGCATTGTATGGCAGAAAATGTAGATCTCCAATCTGCTGGGCAGAAGTTGGAGATGGGCCGTTGTTTGGGCCCGAAATTGTATATAAACGGCGAAAAGATAAAAGCGTCTGACATAAAGAAAGTTATCAAGACCGCATGATAGAGAGTATGAAGTGGGTGATCACGTTTTGTGAAAGTGACACCAATGAAAGGCCGGACTCGTTTGAGTCAAAGGCAAGTTAAGCGCCGAGATATGTCGGACCGTGTCAGTTATTGAGAAAATCAATCCGGTGGCGTATCAAGTTGCGCTCCTCCCGAAATGGAACATATGCATAACGCGTCTTCCACATTTCGATGTTGAGAGACTATCTTGAGATCCGTTTCATGTGATTGAGCCTACCCGTATCGTGTTGAGTGATGACTACACTTACGAGGAAATGCCTGAGCAGTTATGGCAAGCGGATCAAGAAACTGAGAAACAAAGAGATTCCGCTAGTGAAAGTTGACTGGCAGAACCATGGTGGTGTGTATGCCACTTGGGAAAGGGAAGATGACATGGCTAGGCGATATCCGGATTTGTTCCCGCTGAATCCTGTTTTCTTCCAAACTGAAGGTAACTCGAGTTTAGAGGACTAAACTCCTTATAAGGAGGGGAGACTGTAACAACCCTCGTACTGATTACCGTATAACCACTGAATTATATACTGATTAATGCTAAACTGAACCGCTAATGACTGATAATTGAACTGATTAAAGTACTGGACAGACTGATTGGAATCGAAACTGAAACTGAATGAGACTGCCTATTGAATTGCATATTGTATCTGTTTGCTTGAATGACTACCTGTTTGAATTCGTATGTTTAAACTGCTAATTGAAGGCCTTATCGGCGGCCGATTTAGGAACCGTATAAAGATTGAAATACTGTATAATGAATTGATTTCATTACTGTAAGGACATTCATTCATAACCTCTTTACACGTTATGTTATTCACTGGGCTTTAGCTCACTGTTTATATATATATGTAGGTGCTCACCACCGACGAAGCTAGAGCGTGAGATTGGTCCCCAGTTTTGTCAAGCCGACCTATGTGCCTCATCATGCGAGGTTCGAGACGCCATGCCATGGCTTGGGGTGTTTTGTTTCCCCATGTCTCCCTCTTGTATTGTACCTTTTGTATAGATTTGCTTGATCAGTTATCGAGGATTAAGTCCCCGTCTTGTTGCTTGTAAATGATTGTATAGAGTGTCTTGTTTTGGACCGTATGAATGCATAAAATGTTTTTGACATACGATTTTCACACTCGATGGACACTAGTTACTTCTTGTTTTGGCTTCCGCCAGCCTCAGACTCGATTGGTATATTCTTGTTAATCAGCCTTGATTCTTGGCGATTCTGATGCTAAACCCATAGGGCCAGGTTTGGGTCGTGACAGCAAGCTCTTGGCCGATATGGAAGAACAACCGGACAGAGAAAGAATCGTCAAGTCTACAGTCAATGGTGTGCCACCCCTTTCAATCTGTAATTCAATCTTTCGGTCCACACTGTCATCAAGTAATGTTTCCATTTTTAGGAACTGAGTAATTACATCCCCATTTATCCGAACAAGCACATCACCAGGCTCCAAAAGGCTGTGAGCTGGGCCACTATAAAGAGATTCTCTCTATCTCTCTACCATAATAAAAATGCACAACACTTGAGCACCCACCCCACATCTTTTTCTTTCTCTTCTTTTATTTAATATCCCACCGAAAGAATGATAAAAGACAACCATGCTATTGTTCCCTTTTATTATATATATATAATTCATCATTGAGCTTGAGCTTAGGCAAAGCTTAACTCAATTTGGATCGTTTGCAGCCCTAATCACATGGGACAATTCACATTTTAAGCAAATTTCAATGGTGCATTTATAATTTATCCAAAAATTATTACAGATTGATAAAAAAAAAAGGGGCATATTACCCAAAAAAAAAAAAAACCCAGGGTTTCGCATGTCTTTCAAATTAAACCCCAACATTTCAATTGTATCAATTTAAACCCTAAATTTCTTATTTCGTATCAATGTTAACCGTCCGTCTATCATAGTTAACTTGTTTGATGGGGAAAAAAAACCTACTGCACACAAGACATATTATCATTCGCTCATTTCTCTTTCTCTTCTACCTACCTTCACCATCATCTCTTTTCTTTTTCCTCCATCATCCACCATCTCTTTTCACCTTTTTAATAAGTAAATAAAAATGTGAATCCCACCATCTCCTCTTCTCACTGCTATCCATCGCCATCAACAAATTGCCGGTGCCCACACCATCGACAGTCCTCTTTTGCAACCACTAGCCCTCAAGTCTACTACTCGCCACCTCTCCTACCATCACTTCTCTTAGATCCACGATGGTTCACCCTCACACGTCACTACTTCACTCAAATCCATTGGCCTCTGCTCTCAAATCTGTCGGTGCCTTTACTACTTTCTTTGGAATCGTCACCCATCCATCTCTATTTTTCTCAGATTTGCCATCCCCTTTTGTACTTCTCTCAAATTCATTACCCACCTCCATTGTCTCAGAAGATAGGGAGAGAACGACGATAGTCGGAAGGGTTAGAAGATCCATGAGAGTGAGTGGCGGAGCAAAAGAGAATGGCTTGGGAGAGAGTGAGAAATAAAAGTGAGGCCATGGTTGGCTCACTTGTAGAGAGAGAAAGTGTAGGTGGTTAAATCTATTGCCAGAGACTGGTGTGGTGTTTGGTTTGGTGTTGTACCTAGTTGCGTATATGTGTATGTGCGTGTCTGAGACAAGAAGTCTTGATGTCTGGTGTGGTTGACCATTAAATCAGGAGAAGATGAGATTAGGGCCATTCACTGAGGGTAGGAAATGAATGCTTTTGGTGATCATGAATTGCTAGAATTCAAAGTGTGAGAGAGAGAGAGAGAGAGATAGAGAGAGAGAGTTGATCTCATGTGTTTAATGTATTGTAGCTTTCATGATGGGTGGTCTTGATTTATTTGAGGGTTGATAAATCTCGATACTAATTTGGTGTCGGCAAAATCAAAGTTGAGATCAAAATAAAATTAAAAGAACCATTAAAGTAGTGCCACTTGTTCTATTAAATTTTGTTTTGTTAAAAAAGTTAGTAAAACTGGACGAAAGATAGGAATTGAAATCTTATTAAAATTTTAAGGTTTAAATTGATACAATTAAAATCTTAGGATTTAATTTGAAAGACACGCGAAACCCTAGTTTTTTTTTTTTGTGATTTGCCCATAAAAAATTATAAATTTAATTATTAATGTGTATAAAATTTATCACTTATTTATAATTTTTTTTTTTTTTTTGTAAAAACCTACACTCTGAAAGTTTTCCTATTATTTAATGCCATTTAGCCACGTCAATGGCTTCGATTAGTCTCGAAATTAATTTTTTAATTTTTTTAAAAATATAAATTAGTTGAAAAAAATATAAATTTTATTTTAAATTTGATTCTTATAACAAAATAAATTCTAAATTTTTTATTTTGTCAATTTAAACTCAAATAATTTTAAATTCAAGTATTTTGATTTATTTTTAATCTAAACAATTCACTTATTTTTGTTAAATAAAAAGATGAAAAAAGTATTTTAACCATTAAACACGTGTAAATAAAATGTCTAAAATCCCTTTTTCATTGACTTTAATGACTAAAATACTTTTTTTTTATCTGTTTTAGTTAACAAAAACAGACAGATGAACTAGACTGAAAATAAATCAAAATAAGACGGTTTAAATTGATAAAATTAAAAATTCATAGTTTAGTTTTTGTTACAAGGGTTAAATCCACCTCTCTTTTTTTTTCTCACCAAATTAGTTTGATAAAAATAAATATCAAACAAATAATTGTAAATTTTTAAAAATTATTTTCGCTCTCAAAAAAATGTAAAATTATGTGAAAATTATATCAATGGGACAACAAGCTCAAGCAATTGCAAAAATCAATTAACTAAGAGAGAATGATGCGAGAGAATTCGACAATTTTAATAATAATCATGCTATTGTAATTATACCATCTTATTATGCTTTATTATAGGAGTAGTATTAATAATAAATATAATGACCTATCAAATCAATGCCTTAATGACATATGAAATATTAAAGTGGCACCTTAATTGATAGTGCTAAATAATTGGATAGAATTCGGTAGTGTTACATGTACCAATTAATATATTAATTAGTGTATTAATATTAATTATGACATTATTATTGACCTCATTTATTAATTACATTATAAATATTAAAAGCTTTTTAAATTATACTACATCATTAATTAATATACTAATTAATGTATATAACATTATTCAGTTGAAATTTATGGAGGAGGAATCACTAGTCAGTGGGGATTGAGAAAATTCACTACAAGAAGATAGTGAGAATCTTTTAATCATTCCAATAGGCATGACAAGTAGATTTCTATTTTCAATATCAATGTTCTATGAATTAATTAATGTATTAATTAATATATTAATTGATAATTTTATATGATTTAAATATTTTTTTTGATATTTATAATATGTATAATAAGTATAATTAATAATAATATCATAATTACTATTAACACACTAATCAATATACTATTTAATACATATAGCACTTCCGGTTTTTTCTCCCTCATCACTGCTTTGGTCTCATTCATCACTACTTAGAGCATCTCCAACCCATCCTTCAAAACTCCAAATATGAAGGATCCTTCCTAATTTTGAGCTCCAACCCATCCTTCATTTCTTCCTCCCAAATGAAAGAAGATGGATTGATCCTTCAAATATGAAGGGAGGATGAAAAAATGAAGGAGACCTCCAAAACACTATTCACTTTATATTTCTTATTATATTTGAAATAACTTTTACTGTGTTTATTTAATTTTTATAAAATTGACATCAATAAAAAAGTATAAATCATACCTTTAAAATGAGTATAAATATATTTTACAAAAAATTTAAAATTAAATATTTATTAATAAACAAAAATTACTTTTTGATTGGAGTTTGAATGAAAGAAATGAAGGTTTGTGGTTGGAGTTTGAATGAATAGTGACCTCATCTATATTTACTTTTTGAATAAAAAATATTATTTGGTTGGAGATGCTCTTAATGCATGCACTCTCTCTTCTTTTCTTTTCTTTTTTTCTTTTTGGATTTATTTTAATAAAATCAGTGTATAAATTTTAAAATATAATTCTAATTTTTATAAAATTAATATTATTGAGTAGATATCGACAATATCTTAAATACAATACTAATATTAAATATATTTAATTAAAAATTTAAAATACCTAAAAATATATTAATATAATTTTTTAATTAAAATGAGATGTATTGTTAACTAAAAATTATAAAATGACGAATAAAATTGCTTAAAATTCAACCAAATATTTTATATTTCAAACTTAAAAATAGTTACAAAAATTAGTTTAAAAAATTAATTGCATAGCATAAAAATTTAAATTAGTAATTCAAACTTTATAAAAATTTACATAATTAAAATGATTTGTTGATTTACGTTAATATAAATAATATATTTTCTCAAGATACTTTTTAAATAATTTTTTTTTTTTCATTTGCTAAGAGAAAACGGAAAGACTAATAACAATAATAATAATGTTAGGAATACCAAAACAACTATCATAAAATCTATCAAACACTCACATAAGTGTGAAAGCCACACCTAAATGAGTGTTTAGTAATTTTTTTAGTAAAATATTTAGTATCTCTAGCATTTTTGTAAAATTATACAATTAAAAAAAATAATATTCAAACGTACAAAAATTAAATCAAATCTAATATAATAAAATAATATTTAACCCGTACAAATATTAATTCAAATCATACAAATAATATATGTGTATATATATATTTAAACCATACAAACATAAACTCACAGATTAAATTTGCACCCTACACATATTAAACTTGCATTCGGGCATAGATTAAACTTGCACCCCACCTAAACTAGATTTTCACAACACACAGATTGGACTTGCACACCATCCAGACTAGAATTGCATTGTACATACATTCAATTTGCATCTCACACAAATTGGAATTGCACCTAATACAGACTAGAATTCCACCCTACATACATTCAACTTGCACCCCACACACCACAGAGATTAGACTTGCACCCCACACAGACTAGATTTGCTCTCCCATAGAGATTAGACTTGCACCACACACAAATTCGACTTGCACCATACATATACTAGACTTGCACCCCCACACATATTGGACTTGTATTCGAGCACAAATTGTAATTGCACTCTTTCATATATTTAACACTACGCCAAAACAGGGCATTAACGGTGGTTTTTTTAACAGCGATTTTCGTTACCGCCGTTAAAGATACTATTAAAGACGGTAACGAAACTGCCGTTAATACCGCCGTTATTAACGGCGGTTTCGTTACCACTGTTAAAAAAACCGCCGCTAAAGTATATTTAATGGCGGTAATGAAACCGCTGTTAAAAAAACTGCCATTAAAGCCCACTTTTAACGGTGGTAATGAAACCGTCGCTAAAGCCCTCTCCTTACCACCGTTAATGACGGCGGTCTTTGCCGGCAGAGCTCCGACGGAACTCCGGCGAGTGGTGACCACGCGCGGCCAGAGGTTGAACATGACCATCTACAATAAAGCAAAAATAATATTTAAATATTTATTTAGGGAATATATTTCATATAGAGTGGCTGTGGTGGAGTGGTTGGCGTGCGTGGATTAGAGGTCAAGGGTTTGAGACCTGGGGGGTGCAAGAAGAGAGAATTACTTTTTTAAAAATTTGAACCTATTTACGGCGGTAAAGAACCGCCGTTTTTCGTCCTATATTACTGCCATTTTTGGTCGACTTTTAACAACGGTAATTTACCTTTTACGACGGTTGTACCTTTTCTGACACGAGTATAAACGACGGTCCTAAATTACTGCCGTTAAAGGCTTTAACAGCAGTTTTACATCCTTTAACGGCAATTAAAAACCGCCGCTAAAGCCCAATGTTGGCGTAGTGTGACTTGCCTTGCACATAGACTGAACTTACACGCCATACAGACTAGAATTGCACCCTACATACATTCAACTTGCATCTCACACATACTAGACTTTCACTATCACACAAGTTAGACTTGCACCCTATACAAAGTGGACTTGCAACCCCACAATATGTGCCAAATTACAAGTCAAATATACATGGGGTGCAAGTCCATATCGGATGCAAGTCTAATCTATGTAGGGGAGCAAGTCTCATTTGTATGGGGTGCAAGTTAAATGTATGTAGGGTGAAATTCTAGTCTGTATATATGGGGTGCAAGTCTAGTCTATGTACGGTGCAAGTCAAGTATATGTGGGGGCAAATCTAGTCTGTGTGTGGTGCAAGTTCAATATGTGCTTGAATGCAAGTCCAAAATCAATTTTTTGTGAAAATAACCAATTTACCCCTAGATCCATTTTGTCAGGACCCAAACCCATCCTAGAGGTTTAGGCCATGACTGGCCAATAATCCCAAATTACCCGACCTTAAAGACAGAGCAAATAATTAACATTAGTAAACGGAGCTTTGAGGAAGCAATCATAGAATGTAACTATGTCCTTTGAGCTGTGCATATATGCAAATTTCACAAGTATTTCAAACTTAAAATTCATACATCCATTCTTATATATATATATATACACATACATAGGTACAACACATCCAGTTAAACTTCTTACACATATCACTCATTCAAAACAAGTCCTCAAAGAACAAAAACAAAATAACATAAAATAAAATGGTTGACACAGCTTGGCTCCGCTTGAGTCCAAGTACGCCTCATCATGGAGGCACTTCAAACCGGCTTAAAAGTGGACTCCTGAGGTTGCTCTAGACTTGACATTCCATCTGCTTACCTACATATAATCGTTCATTCATTCATTCCATTAAACAAAGGCCCTTGGTATTGTTTCTCCTAGGTGAAGACTTCACTAAAGGATGCCACAAATACATTTCAAATGAGATACTTATTCGTTCTATCAAAATATCATTTCAAAATGACATTCTCGAAGTAATTCAAAATACATTGGAACATATCTTTACAAAGATACTATTCACAGTGGGTTGGCACAAGTGTTGGACCTCGGATGACCACCTACACAAAACACATAACAAGGATATACATTGAAGCACACGTACAAAACAAATATCGCATCTTAATTCAATTCTCTTACGTGTGTTTCTAGCTTATTTTATGACTAAGAATGTCTCAACAATGCCTAAGAATGCCTAAAAGGGCATAAGGACTCAAATATGCACATATGAGTGTTTTCCAAAATTCAAACAAGGTCTTTGCTTGAGCTCACATTTGGTAGCTCGAGCGGTGTAGCTTGACTACAAAAGTACTAGATGGTGTCAAAGTAGGCTCAAGCCATCACTTGGTCGCTTGAGCCAACTACAAATGTCTACAAAAATGTTGGGAGCATGCAAAGTGCGCTCGAGCGACGGGTCCATCGCTCGAGCGAACTGGATGAATTTTGGAAAGATAAAAAATGTGTCATTCATGTTCAAAGCTTGCATGACTTGATAGAAATATGTAGAAACTCTCTATAAAGCATAAATATATATAAAACCATACTCTCACACTTCTTTCAATTTCCTAAAACAAGACTGAAAACTCAATGTTCTTTTCATGTATATAATGAAATAAACTTCTTTTCTTTCAAAACATGGTATTATTTCCCCTAGGCAAGGGCCTTATTCCATTAAACAAAGGGTCTTGGTTTTATTTCCCCCAGGCGAGGGCTTCACT
Organism: Camellia lanceoleosa; assembly: GCA_025200525.1. NCBI lineage: Eukaryota > Viridiplantae > Streptophyta > Magnoliopsida > Ericales > Theaceae > Camellia > Camellia lanceoleosa. The sequence goes on from CM045762.1 coordinate 92,911,800, forward strand.
AAAGGATGCGACAAATACATTTCAAGTGAGAAAATCATTCATTATGTCAAAATAGCATTTCAAAATGACATTCTTGAAGTAATTCAAAATACATGAGAACATATCTTTACAAATATACTACTCATATTGGGTTGGCACAGGTGTTGAACCTCGGATGACCACCTACACAAAACACATAACAAGAATACACATTGAAGCACATGTACAAAACGAATATTGCATCATAATTCAATTCTGTTGTGTGTTTCTAGCTTATTTTATGATTAAGGATGTCTCAACGATGCCTAAGAATGCCTAAAAGGGCATAAAGATGCAAATATGCACATATGATTGTTTGCCAAAAATTACTACAAACAGGGTCTTCGCTAGAGCTCACATTTGGTCACTCGAGCGGTGTGATCTGATTGCAAAAGTACTAGATGGTGTTAAAGTAGGCTCAAGCCAAGTGCTATGCAAAGTCGAGTTCGCTCGAGCGCACACTTGGTCGCTTGAGCTAACTACAAATGTTTGCAAAAATATTAGGAGCATGCAAAGTGCGCTCGAGCGATAGGTTCATCGCTCGAGCGAACTAAACGAATTCTGGGTTTTTCATATTGTAATTTGAAGTTAAAAAATGTGTCATTCATGTTCAAAGCTTGCATGACTTGATATAAATATGTAGAAACTCTCTATAAAGCATAAATATATGGAATTTATGAAACCATACTCTCACACTACTTTCAACTTCCCAAAACAAGACTCAAAACTCAATGTTCTTGCTATGCATGTAATGAATTGGACTTCTTTTCTTTCAAAACATGATTAAAAGAGATGAGAAGTGTCAAGTCATGGAAAATTCTTCAAGTTGATGTGTCTAAGCTCCATGCATGTATGAACTTGTAGAAAATCAACCTTAAAGATTAAGAATTATGCATGCATGTCCAATTTCAAGTCAATTCTACAAGAATTCAAGTGATTCTAACATTTTCCTCTCAATTACATGCAATTGATTCTACAACTTCATGAACTTAATTTCTACATGGATTATTTACAAGAATCTTGGGTGATAATCTTACCTAAAGCTTGAATTGAATGTATGTTAGCTAAATCTTCCTAATTCTTCTTCAATCTCTACAATTTCTCTTCTTCTTCTTCTTCTTCTTCTTCTTCTCTCTCTCTCTCTCTCTCTCTCTCTCTCTCTCTCCAATCTTAGCTACACTCTTGATGAAATGAGCTCAAAACATGATTATGTCATATATATATATATATATATATAAGTAGATTAAGTTAAGTTAATTAAGTGAGGTTAAGGTTAATTAATCTATTTTAAGCTTAGTTAATTCTAATAAAGTCTAATTAATTTATTCTAATTGTTTTAATTTGAATCAAATTTTAATTAAATTTGCCATATGATCCTAAATATTCCAATTAGTCTATTGAACTAATCAATTTAGGTTTCTGAATCTGTTTGGGCTTTCAATTTTGAATTCTAAGTCGATACTCTAATAGATATTCCATATGCAAACAGATAAACACAAATTAAACACATATTCATGCAATTATACTTAATAAAATAAGACATAAATATAACATGCATGTCGGGGTCGTCACACATTTTTAGCCAAAAAACCAACTTCTTAATCCTAGAACGCCCGATTGTGTTTTGATTGATCGTATTGTTCAAAATTAGTGACCATTTTTTATCAAAAACATTGATTTGAATGCAATTCAGGCTTACCTATGCCACAAGCAAGCCAAGAGCATAGGGTCATGTAGTTGTGCATGCATGCATGGCACATGTACCTAGGCAAAATGCACATTCACATGTTAGATGTGAGTGTACACATTGTTTGTACATGTGCACGATCGTTGCGCATACGCACTTGGTTTGTACATGCGTACATTGAAACATCGCAGAGTTATTTTTGGTAAGTCAATTTTGGTGGAATTTTGGTGGGAACGGCAGATGGGCAGCAATGAAACCCTAAAAGGGTTCCAGAGGCTTCCCCCAACTCTATAAATAGAGACCCTCTCCCTCTCTTTGAAGGGGTTAAGAACTTGGACCATTTTTTAACCTTTTAAGACCAAAACACCACACCTCTCCCCTAGCTTCAAAAATAACACACCTCAAGGAAACTCTGAACTTCTTAAAACATAAGGCTTGAAGAACTCGAACTCTAATTGAAACCCAAGCTTGAGGGAGGTTTGAAAGCAAAAAAAAACAAGGTTTTCTCGCCTTTTCTTGAGTTTGCTTCAAAATAGTAGGTAATTTTCTTATCTTTTATATTCTAGTACCTCTTTTATTTATGTTTTCAATAGTAAGCCATGTTTAGGGTTTTCAGTAGTGCACTCATATGCCATGTAGCTTGCATATTTAGACTTTTTTTTTTTTTGGTTTATGCCTGGTAGGTCAACAATGGAAACATTTTATCTTTTGAGGAGAGTAATAGAAAAGTGTAGAGAAAAGAAAAGAAAAGAAATATTGATATGGTGTTTATTGACTTTGAGAAAGCATATGATAGAGTGCGCCGGGATATAATATGGTGGGTATTAGAGAAGAAAGGGGTGACAAAAGGTTATATTGATGTGATTAAGGACATGTATGAAGGGGTGATGACCACTATTAGATCGCCTATTGGAGAGACAAATGAATTTCCTATTACTATAGGGTTACACCAAGGATCTACCTTAAATTGTTATCCTTTTTGCTTTAGTCATGGATGAGTTGACAAAAAATATTCAGGATGGCGTGCCATGGTGTATGCTTTTTGCAGACGATATTGTGCTAGTGGATGAGACTAGAGAAGGAGTTAACACAAAGTTAGAGACTTGGAGAAAAGCTCTTGAATCTAAAGGATTCCGGATAAGTAGAACTAAGACAGAGTACATAAAGTGTAAATTTAGCAACAGTAACTATGAAAGCAGAAGAAAAGTGAAGATTGAGAATCATGAACTACCTAAGAGTGAATATTTTTGTTATTTAGGGTTAATTATCACAACAGCGGGGGAGATTGATGCGGATGTGTCCCATAGGATTAAGGCAGAATGGTGTAAGTGGAGAAGTGCGTCTGGGATACTGTACGATAAACGAATACCCACTAGACTAAAAGGTAAGTTCTATAGAACGGCTATTAGACCAGCGATGTTGTATGAGACGGAATGTTAGGCAACCAAGAAATAATATGTAGATAAGATGAGTGTGGCTGAGATGAGGATGCTCAGGTGGATGTGTGGCAAGACTAGACAAGATAGAATTAGGAATGAGTATATTCGGGAATGGGTAGGAGTAGCACCGATAGGAGATAAGTTGAGAGAGAATCGATTAAGATGGTTAGTCACATTCAACGGAGACCAATAAAGGCTGTAGTGAAGAGATGCGATATTGTAACGGTAGATGAGAGTGTTAGGAGATGGGGTAGGCCTAGATTGACGTTGGCTAGCGTTGTAAATAGAGATATGGATCTACTTAATTTGACTAACGAAATGGCCTTTGATAGGGCCGCGCGGAGAAGAAGGATTCATGTAGCCGACCCCATTTGATGGGACTTAAGGCTTGGTTTGGTTTGGTTTGGTTTGGTTTTAACATGTTTAGGTTCGTTTAATCATGTAGAATCCATGTGTTAGGCTCGGTTTGAATCATCATGTAGATAATTTGTATCATTGATTCTCTTTTTCTTTGTTTGCTATTTGCTTTTTGTGCATAAATATCATTAGTAGCCTTAAACCGAGCCTAGGTTCATGTTTTGTATGATTAGTTGCATATTTAGGTCATATTTATTTTATGTATTGCATTTAAGACGCATAAACCGACCCCATTTGATAGGATTTAAGGGTTGATTTGGTTTGGTTTGGTTTGATTTGGTTTATGTAAGACGCGTAAAGTGGGCATCTAGGTAAGTCCTCTAAATCTTCATAGCATGTGCTTGTGCCTTTTGCATTTTCTTTCAATAATTCATATTTATGTGCTCTTTATAAGCAAAATTGTTTGTTTTGAGTGTTTTTGTGGATATTGTATATTTTAATTTATGTTTAAAGGCATGGGTTATCAAAATCCATTTTTTTAAATGTGAATATGGCTTTATTCATTTAATCTAAAATAAATGATGTTCACTTTTCTTCAAATCAAGTAGTTTTAGGTTAGTTAAGGGATTTAGGTCTAAAATAATTTTTTTTATGAATAATTAACCATTAAATAATTTTTTTTATGAATAATTAACCATTAAAATCATAAAACAGAGAGTGGGTAGAGGCCAATCTTAGGATTGGGCAAAAGGGGGTGCTTCTATGCAAATGGCCTTCCCTCTTCGTACCTAAGCTCCCGAATCTGAAATTTTCTTGGTTATGACGAACTGGCCTTAACTTAGTTTTCATTGTTAAAGGTTTCTTAATTTCCCTTTAAAACTTAAGTGGCAACTCTGCATCAAGGAAACAAGTCGGTATGAGAAGTAATGCCTTAGATTTGAAAAAGGCACGGTACCCATAGTTGGCAACTCTATTGGAAAATTAAGTTAGTTTGAGTAGAAAATTTCTATTTTATGAGACTAGTGGTTAATTGTTAATTGCTAATTGCATTGCATCATTTTAGAACTAATGAAACTTACCTTATTGCATAATATCTTGGACACTATTTGCGGGCTATGTTACGTTAATAAGGCAAGCATCGGATTATGCGATTAGTATTGTTTGATAATTTCCTTGTGGAAATAGATGTATATTAATAGTAATAATTGATGTACCATTTTGTGACCAAACCTACATTTTGCATATTGTAGACGCGCCCTTGGGCCTCACTACAGTTCGAACTCAAATTGTCACGGTCCTGTATCTAATCTTACAGAGTGCAATGCAAGACCGATGAATCATCAAAGAGTCCAAATCCGGCAAATTGTTTTTGAAAACAGATTTTTTAAAAGAAATGCCAAACATGGACTACTTTGCCAGATACAGAGTCACCACCTAAATATTTTATTTTTGGGGAAATTTAGGAAACCCTGACTCGTTGCCTAAGGCCACGTGTCCGTCATCACCAAAGTTGTCTCGGCTCGGGAACTTGGCTACGATTGGGGAAGGTCACTTCGTGAGCACCCCCGCTCGCCCGATCAAAGATCGGCCTCTACTAACCATGATATCCAGTTTTGAAAATATTATGCGTTCTTATCCCGGTTATTAGCCTAGATTTACTATGTGATACGCACAGTATATAAGTATAGACTAGGTCGTCTGAATTGGAACAAAACATCTCATGTTTGTTTTGAAAATAGTTTGCTACTCGCAAGTAGGCTAAAATGCGGATTTGCCACCATCAGGTGGGCTTAGAAAACAAGATGATTTGCCACTATCTAGTGGGCTTAAAATTCACAGTCAATGCATTATTCCAATTCAGATAATCCAACCTTCACCCACAGGCATTCAGGCAGTTATATCACATAAGCAGTTAGCCTCATGGTAAGTATGCTATCATGGCAGTCACTCACACCCATGCAAGGATGCTAAAGCATAAATACTTACCAATTACTCCAAGCCAAAACAGAAGCTATGTTAGAAATCAATGCATGATCCTAACTATACAGAAATGCCTAATGCAACACATGCAAAAATGCAACTATAATAGGCTCGGCTATCCTAAAGAATGGCATATGAGATGCTATAACTAACATGTATTCAACTCATAATTGAAATATAATGCAGTTAGTATGATGCGCCGAGCTCGGTGCATGCGAAACAAATGAATGAATGCAAACATGCTATCATACTGTATGCTAATTGAAACATGCCCTAAACTAACTATCATACGCTGGTAAATAAAAGGGAGAAGGACGTAGGGTTGGAAGACATACATCACACGCATGCACACTTATTACAGTTGTGCCCTCTCTCGGAGGGTCCGAATAAATAATACAGTCCGAATAATTACAAAACCCTAATTAATTTAACAAATTAATCTAGGAAAGCAAGTAAATTAGTATGCAAGCCATGGACTGCCTTAGCTCTGTTCCGAATGATGAAAGATGCATGCTTAAGTTGCTTGGCGCGAAAATTCATCGCGATTCCCCGATTTACCTCTGTTTGCAATTAATACCGGAATGCTGTACAAGGCTTTGGAAAGCTGCTGATTTTTGATTTACTGCAACAGAGAGCAAGAAAGGGGCATGGCAAAGTATTTTCACATATATATGCACACCTTGATCCTCGTGCCACCAATCACGCATCTCGATGCATGATGGTCGAGAAGTCGAATTGCACGACTCGATGTGAAATGAATGTACATGAAAACACAACAAGACCTAAACTCCATCATGGGTGATCTGGAGTGTCGGCGACCGAGAATTGAGACACGTTCCGTCACTCGGAGTACGAAACGTCCCTCGTTTCTCGTGCTTGGGCTAACTCCTATCCCAAACACAATGCAAATGAGATGACATACACAATGCTACTAACATACAACCTAGCATACGCAATGCTATGAAATGGCATACGCAATGCTCGATGTAACATGGCATACACAATGCTCTAACATACAACCTAGCATACACAATGCTATGAACCGAAATGGCATACACAATGCACGATGGACTTACACCAACATGAGTGAACATCAGCCACACTCATGTCAGTGGCCATGAGATGAAAATGTGACAACTGAAATGCGTGTACACATGCACGCAAACCGAGGATCGAACCTAAGGCACAACATGTAACTCTAACAAAGTATGGCAATGATGAAGCATGGCATTCAAATATGTAAATTTCAGCACTGAAACATGATGCTAAATGGTCCCGAATCATGCAAATATGTCATACAATGCATGCTATAGGCCCCAAAACTCAAAACTAGGCACATATATCGAACCATAACCATGCAAAGCAAGCATTATTTGACTATGAAGCACAAAGACAGAGCCAAGGCAGTTCCAAAACATGCACATTACTAGTTTAAATCATGGCCAAAAAATGCTAACATGATGAGCTAAAACAACATGCAATATTGGCTAGCAAGCATGGTTTGTATTACAACTATATGATGTGCATGAGATCTCATCAAACCAGCCAAAAACAGTGAACAAAACATGTCAAAATATGCCCAAATAACCCTTTGAAATGCAGCCAATGCATACAAAAATGATGAGCTCCTTTGAAGGGCCATGCAAGAGGTTACTCAACACATACAAGATAGACACTTAGCATGGCAAAACTAACTCTGGAAATAGATTATGAAAGCCCTAAAACTCACCAAATAGGCCCTAGAATTGGTCTCAGAAACATGCAAATGGAAGACCCTTTGAAAGGCCTTGAATAGGATTGCTCTTTACATGCATCATAGACATAAAATATGACCAAAGGGGCACTGGACAGAGTCAAGGCAGACCTTAGAACTCACAAAATAGAGCTTGGAATGTGACTTCACAACATACAAAATAGAGCCCCTTTGGAAGGCCAATCATGCTAGTAAAGAGAATGAGGGGTGAGAGGGTCACCCCTCTATGATTTCAAAGCTCAATTTACAAGGCTAAGAGGCCAAAAAGTGACCTTAAACAAAACAAGGCCAATGCAAATGCTCAAATGCATGGCTCAAAGCATGTGGAAATGAAGCATGCAAGGAAGGAGAAGAATCCAAACAGAAAAGTGACCTCAAACAAACTTAAAGAGGAGGTCAAAACAAGACTTTTCCAGTTTATAATAAATCTCGAAAATGTTCACAAGTAAGGCTAAAATAGGATGCAAAAATAGCCCTAAAAGAGAGATTGAGAAAACAAGGAAGTAGATGGCCTCAAACAGTAAAGTGTCCTTAAACAAAGTTGAAGAGGGGCTCAAAATAAGACACTTCACAGTTTAGGTCGAAGCCCAAAAATGCTAGCAAAAGGGGCTAAAGTATGAAGCAAAAGAATGTAAGAAAAAGGGAAACGAGGACTTACCCTTGTAGCACAACAATGCAGCAACTTCTGGACCAAGAAGGTGAGCTCTCAACCTCTGCAAATGACCTCCAAGGTGCTAGAATGGGTGGTGGAGGTGGTAGGCTATGAGGTGTAGTGTAAAATGGTCAAGAATATTAGGGTTTGGAGGCTTGAAGTATAGAGATAGGGAGAGTTGTATGTATGTTCCAGCCAAAACTTTCTAACCCTTGCAAATGGAGGTGGAAGGTTTGTTATATAGAGGGAGAAGGCCATGGCTTCTTGGAGAAGCCTCAAAGGGGGGTCAAAGCTTCTAAAAGAAGCTTGACTAAAAGGGTCAAGCTTCTTGAGGAAGCTAAACCAAAATGGTCAAACTTCCTTTGGAAGCTAAGCAAAAGGTGCAAAACCACCTTAAAAGGACCACAAACAAGGACAAATCCTCGGACAGAGGGTCAGGTGCAAAACAGCTGGCACAGTTAGAATGCACTCAAGGAGACAAGACTGGCCGACTAGGGTCAAAAGGCCAAGGTGGTTGGCCGGCCACCTCTCCTGGTCGGCCGACCAGGGGTCAAAAGGTTCAAGATGAAAAGCTGGCTGGCTACCCTAGAAAAGTGGCCTCCCAGATGAGTGCAACACAGCTGTGTAGTGAAAAACTAAAAAATGTGGCCTAGGGGAGATAAAAACCAGCTTTTTAGAGGGGTTCAAAAAGGTCAAGAAGAATTACTGGTCGGCCTACCCATATTGGTGGCCTCCCAGATGAGCACAACACAATGGTGGTGTGAAAAACTAGAAATTGTAGCTCAAAAGTAAGAAAAACCAACTTTCTGTCAGAAAAACCGGCTTTAGGAGAGAGAAAATGAGAAAACTAGTTTTTTAGGAAAAAAATGTGGCCTCCCACCATCCTACCATCTCCCTAGCAATGAAACAAAGGTCCATACCAAAAATGAACCCAAACCGATGCAAAACGAAGGTTCGGCGGCCAAAACGCGCAGTCCGGGGCCCCAAAAACAGGCTGTTAAGCACCGGAGGTGGCGTACGACCATGAAGGTGGTCTCCCAGGCCACAGTGTCCCTCTAAGGAGAGGAAACAAGGTGTGTGCCAAAAACCAGAACAAACAGAGGTAATTAGGCGGTCCCGGACCGAGGCGTACGGCCGACGGCTCCAAAAACCAGAAACTGGCCTCCAAACGGGAAAAATGGCCTACGACCACGAAACGTAGCCTACGGCCACTGAGAGATAGTCTACGAGACCTCTCCCTCCCTTCGGGAAGAGAAAACAAAGAAAACGGAAACCCGGTTCACAAACCGAGGTAGAGCACAAAAGAGCCCGGAAGTCCAGAGGCAAGGCTCGCAGCCGAGACTCTAAAACTCCAGAACGAGCAAAATATACAACATCACCGAGTGCTCAATTGGTGACGTCTGAATCTTAAGGTCGGTCAAAAATGGGATGTCTACACATATAGAGAACATTAGCACCTTCCAAACTAAAACATGATACCCAGCCTTCTAGGATTTCAATGTTGCCTTTTTGTATGATTTAGTGAATTTTAGATCATACTTCCAAAATTAGGATAGGGTAACCCTACCTCCAAATAGGCATGAACACAAATTATGTGATTATGTGGTATCTTGTCTTGAATGGAAATGGTTTGATTTGAGTCCTAGATCAATAATCAGAAAGACAATAATTTTATTTCAAAAATCTAGAGAGTTAGAAATGACAGTGATTTGATTATGAGGCAATCTGAGTTATTTGGGGCAGTGATTCAATTACAAAAATTTGGGAGAGTGATTGAGATTATGATTAGGATTCTGTGGAAAACTAAGGGATGGTTTTCTAAATTAAAGTATTTGAGTTGGAATTAGAATTCCTATCTTAGTGATCAATTAAGAATGACTGTCTTTTCAAAATTTAAATCTCCAAGAAAATATGTCTTTAAAAGACGACAACTAAAAAAAAAAAAACTTTCCAACCTAAGTAAAACTATAGAGATTATGGAAGATATTTGATTGAATAAGAATTTTAAGGTCATAATAAGTGGTGACTTTTTGTTGGTCAAAGTAAGTTGGTGTGGGAAGCAATGTCTTAGACTCGAAAAAGGCACGATACCCACAAGTTTGTGTGGGGTATAAGGTATGTGAGGAGCAAGTCTAATATGTGATGGGTGCAAGTCTAATTTGTGAGTTAATATTTATATGGTTTAAATATATATATATATATATATTATTTGTATAATTTGAATTAATATTTGTGCGGGTTAAACGTTATTTTTATTATATTGGATTTGATTTAATTTTTGTATGTTTGAATATTATTTATTTTGTTTTTAATTATATAATTTTACAAAAATGCTAGAGATACTAATGTTTTACTAAAAAAAATTACTAAACACTCATATAGGTGTGAAATTCACACCTATGCGAGTGTTTGATAGATTTTTTTGATAGTTGTTTTCATATTCCTAACATGATTATTATTTTTATTAGTCGCTACGTTTTCTCTTAGCTAATAAAACTATTTTTTTTTTTTTGTTAATCTAAAAAGCACTTGGAGAAAATATATTATTTATATTAAATTAATCATACAAGTCATTTTAATTATATAAATTTTTATAAAGATTGGATTACTAATTTAAATTTTTATACTATGCGATTAAATTTTTAAACTATTTTTTGTAACTATTTTTAAAGTTGAAATATAAAATATTTGGTTGAATTTTAGTTAATTTTATTAGTCATTCTAAATTTTTAGTTAACAATACATCTCATTTTAATTTAAAAAATTCTAAAATAATAAATTTTTAGTTACTTTAAATTATTATTTTAAAATTTAATTAAATATATTTAATATTAGTATTGTTTTACCGATATTGTCGATATCTACTCAATAATATTAATTTTATAAAAATCATAATTATATTTTAAAATATATACACTGATTTTATTAAAAAAAAAAAAACAAAAGTAAGTAAAAAAATGAAAGAAAAAGAAATGAAAAAAAAAGAAAATAAAGGGTGAGTGCATGTATGTATGTTTATATGATGTGAGAGAGAGAGAGAGAGAGAGAGAGCGAGCCGGTCTCAGAGAGGAGAGAGGAAATTTTTTTGGTTGGTCTTAGAGCATTATGTGATTATGTTTCAGGCCAATAACAAATATTTATATTTTTTTATGTTTTTTAATTATTTAATATCAAATTATAAATATCACCTCTCTACTAATTATAATGCATGTGGAATGTCATGTGATGTTATCTTTAGACCAACCAATAACTCTAGGAGGGAGAGAGTATGAGATTAAGGGTTAGTTTGGTATGTACTAAATAAGTTAAAAAGTCAAAAAGTCACTATCTTATTTAAGTCACATCATCTTATTTAAATCACATCACCTCTCTAACACATCACATCAAACTCAACTTAAACCCACTAATAAGTCAAAAAGTACATTTTTTTAAGACATCCCAAACCAACTCTAAAGTAGTGATGAGGGAAAAAAAACAAAAAGAAGGTGCAAAAGAAATCGTAAGGTTTTGTTTAATTTTTAAATTAATTTTTGAATTAAAAATTTAAAAAATATATTTGAGTTACCATTTTTTAAAATTGTCTTTTCTCTCGCATCCTCTATTTTATTTATTTTACTTTTTATGTATCAATCAATCATTTTTTTACTTTTTTCTCTCATTCTCTCGTATTTTACATATCAATTAATCAATTTTTCTCTCATACCTTTTCATTCAACTCCCAAAAAAAAAGGAGACGGATCCCCACCGGTCTAGATTTTGGACTGGAGGGCACTGTTTAAGCCCTTGGGGTTCATCACAGGCTCCGTTTCGATGATCCAAATCTTTTATTTTGTCTGGTATTTCATGTATTTCATTCACAAAAAAATTAGGTCGATCCGATAATTATAACTTGTTCAATTTTTTACTAAAAAAAGACGCAATTGTATTTTTAAAAATAAACCATACATTTTTTAATAATGCTTAAGAACTCTAATTTGAGAGTTCTAATGCAGCTCTAATGATGTGGAGAGTGCCTATGTGAAGATGAGGCCTACACTCCTCTCTATCCCTCTTTCTTTTCTACCTCACTAGAGTTTCATTTAGAGCTCTAGTATTAGAACTATGTACCATTACTGTACATATTTTTAGTTACAAACATAATAAATTGAATAAGTTATAGTTATCAAATCAATCTAATTTTTTTTTGTGGACAAAATATTCAAAGTGCTTAATAAATGAATGATTCAGTTCATCGAAACCGGATCCGTTATGGGCACAACTAATGCCAACTGGAGGGGATCCTCCTCAAAAAACCAAAAAAAAAAAAAAAAAAAACCTACAAATCATTTGAAAATTATTTTTAAAACTTATAACCAAACAAGTTTTCAATTTTTCTAATTCTTTTTAAACACTTATCTTTCAAAATACAACTCAAAACTTTTTTTTTTTTTTTGAAAACTAAATCAAACACAGCATTTCTTGCCATGCCTATTGAAATTATTAAAAGATTCTCACTATCTTTGTAATGAATTTTCCAATCGCCACTGACTAGTGATTCACCCGTTTATGAACTTGTCATAATCACCATGAAGAAAAATCAAGAAACTAAAAATACCACTAAAAACGATTGGGATCGTCTCCTCTTCCTAAAATACATGAATCGGTCCAGTTTGCCCATATTGTAAGTCTTTAAATGTAAATTATTATAACAAAAAAATATATTGATTTGATAATTATATTTATATAATTTTATAATAATTGTTTCAAAAAATATATATATACACTATCTATATTTAAAATAATACATGCTTTATTTTTTGTACACAAATAATTTGGATACAATTATTAGATTAATTTGAGTTTTTCATAAATAATCTACATATTATAAAATGAACAGAATAATCATCCAAATAGACCCGTGATGAGTTTAAATTGTGTAAAAGGGAAACAACTAGAGGTGTTAAACGAATCAAACTACTTAAACTTGACTCGTGTTCGGTTCATAACAAATTTGTTCAAGATTGACTCGTTATGTAAACAAGCTAAATTTAAATACAATTTTAAACTTATTAAATTATCAAGTCAAGTTCAAACAACCTACTATTCGGCTCAATAAACTTATGTACATTATAAAAAACTAAACTATTCGAGTTTTATTTGTGTTAAGCTCATTAAAAGCTCGTTTGAAGTCGACTTATTATGTAAACAAGTCAAATTTAAATATAATTTTAAACTTAGGCCTCGTTTAGGAATATGCTATTTTAGTAATTTTTTGACTTTTTATGAAAAGATGTACAGAAAAGTAAAAAAAAAGTGATATGATAATTTATAGTGATTTTTTAACTTTTTAATTAAAATATATAATTGACAAACGAAACCTTATTAAGTTATTAGATCGAATTTCGTATTAGTCAACTTTCACTTGTTTTCAACCTAAACAATCCAATAACTACTCAAAAAATAGGATAAATTACAAATACATTTGCTTCCTATGATTTGAAAAATTACAAGTACCTCATTATTAAAATTTTTTATTTAACATAATTAACTAAAAAAAATTAAAATTCATAATTACTCTCATATAATAATAAAATTACTTAAATTATTAATTGAAACATATTTCTAACATCGTTAAAATTTATTAATTGCCTTAATGATTTATTAATAAAAGTGACATTTTATTATGAAATTAAAAACCTCAGAGGAGTAAATATAATTTTTAAAATCATAAGAACGATTTGTATTTTAATTAAATTTAATTTATCCTAAAAAATAAGACATGGCCATGCTCACACATGCATGCATTCAAATCAAAAGAGTTTAAAGTGTCTATTATAGACATTTCAATTAAAAACACTTTTGGCATGAATCTTGGCTCAACTGATTTTTTTATTTGTGTGGTTATAGTTTAGTCCACATTGTCCACCACCACTTGCCGCGTGGCATGCCAACTGTTCTTCTTAACCACTCCTTTTAACGCCTATTAGTTTAGTTGATTTATATTCAATTATCTCTTTTTAATTGGTCTGGTTGGTGTTGGGTGTTTTTGAAGTGTTGTCAACCATGGCATATATGCTGTCAACTTTCTTGTCAGCAAAGTTAATCATTTGTGTAAATGTTAGATTATTATTTAATGTCTCTCATTGTAGGGAAAATTTCAATTCGGCTATATTTTAAAAAATAATTATAAATTAGTAATAAAATTTTAAAATATTAATGATTTAAATTTAATTTTTTTTTATCAATTTGTAAAAATTTTGTAAAAATACAACTAAGGTGGTAATTTTTTCAAAATTATATGACGTTTTCAGGTAAATTTATGTGGTATTTTAATATAATTTCATTAGTCAAAACAATAAACCTTAAAACTTTTGTATTAATTTTAGAAAGGTAACATAGCACCTGCCATGTGATAAATAGGACTAAAGTAACCATACCAAGCCTTAAGTCTCAGTAAATGTGATCAATTATATGAATCTTTTTTCTCCAGTCAATTCTATCAACAACCATTTAGTTAGTCAAATTAAAAATATTCATATCTCTATTTACTATACTAACCCATGTCAATCTAAGTCTGTCTCTTCCCCTAACATTTCGAACTACCATCACTGTATTGTATCTTTTCACTACTGTTTCTATTGGTCTCCGTTATATAAATAGTACTAAAGTATTATTCTACAATCACCAAACAACTTATATAATCTAGAGATCAGCCACATTAATTCCTTATATATATATATATATATATATAACAATTTTGGCAACCTGATTTATATAAAATGAAAAATGATTTCATGATTTGAGGACTTACATAAAATTTGATAAAATAAATGGTTAAATTTCTCCATACTTTTTTTAATTATTATATTTAGGCAAACCTTATATGATTATGGGTCCTAATTTTCAAATATAATTAAAATATAACAATATATATATATATATATATATATGATTGTACATTTAAGCTTACCCATGAAACAACCAGACAAAGACAGCTAAAAGTGGAGTTATTGAAAGAACAAAAAGCCAGGAAGGGACCAAATTTTCCGAGGTGAAAGGCCATAGAACTTGTCATTGTCCTCTCTAACTTTACTTTCACTTCTTAATTCACAGTGGTTGTGAGAGGCTCACAAATATGGCCTGGCCCCCCATGGAATCTCCGTGTAACCAAACATTAGGTGACCATATATATTTATTCCAAGAGGGATAAAATATGAGGATCCAAATGGGAAATTCTAAAGCTTTTCTCCGGTTCAATTTTAGATTGGAGGATTCAATTTCATGGTTGTAGATTCATCCTTAAGCGTATCTTATTGATTTAAATTGTTCAATTTATATGAATTGTGTAGTAAATCATTTGTAAATAAAATAAAATAAAATAAAAATTTAAATTGATCGAACATAAAAAAATTTACTTAGAATCTTATTTATTTTGAAAAAATTAGTTAGCAAAAACAATTTCAAAAATGGATAGTCTATTTCTTCAATACAAATATAAATTAATCATGTGGCTGCTAATATTCAATCAACTTAATTCACTAAATAAATAATTTGTTCAACAATTCCTACAATATTAACCAATTCATATTAACAAGATAGGCCCAATGGTGAGCCCGCAAACATGAAACTTGTCTCTTGGACTAGAGATTAGGAGTAGGCGCGGATCGGTTGCGGTCACGAAACCTCCAATCCGTCATCCGTCCGCTAGATTGGCGGATTGGAGAAAATTAATCCACATCCGTTCGCCAATCCGGCGGATGAGGATTAAGTGGATTGGTGAATTGGCGGATGGATACAAATCGGTTTGGTGGTTGAAAATTTTACAAAACATGGGCAATACAATTGTACACTTCCTTAAAAACACAACATGGGCAATGCAATATTCACATAGTGGGCATGATTCAAAACAACTTGGGCAGTGGGCATAATTCAAAACATTATGCATAATTCAATGAGCATAAAACATAAGGAAAACATAATTCAAAACAACCTGGGCATAATTCAAAACATTGTGCATAATTCAATGAGCATAATTTAGTGGGCATGATTCAATATTGGTTCTGGTTCTGGTTCCGATTCCAGTTACAGTCATCCAAGTTAAACATAACACATAAGGAAAACATTGTGCATTCAAGTTATAGTCATCCAAGAGTTCCAAAAAAAAAAAAAATTTAAAGTCATCCCCAACAAGAGTTCGAAAAAATAAAATAAAAAAGGTTACAGTTATCCAAAACATTATGCATTCAACAAACATTGTGCATCTAAACAATGGTAATACAATCATCCAAAAAGAAATAAAAAAACAATTCATTTCCTTGAGCAAAACCATGAATGAGTCATCTAAACCTACATAACAAAAAAATAAAATTATTTAATAAGAAAAATACTCAAAAGTCTTAAATTAAAACAAGTAAACATATGCTAACAGCATTTAACAAAGGAAAAGTATTTTACCAATGATATTAAACTTCAGTAAAATTACTTTCCTGGGGCTTGAACATGAACTTGATTCCGAAACAGCTACACATAAAACATAACATAACAAAAACATGTGAAATGAAGATAATGAATCTTGAATAATATAAAATAAATGAAACTTAAAACAAAATAAATCATTGTATATTACCCAAATCATATTGTTGTTCAAATTCTTCAACATCATCCATTACTTGTCGAAGGCATATTGGAATGTTACTTCGGAGCCAATTTTGTATACAAACAAGAACTGCCACTATCTTGGGAGTAAGTGAACTACGAAATGTATCAAGTATACGACCTCCTGTACTAAAAGCAAACTCATATGCAACAGTGAAAACAGGCATTGCCAACACATCTTGTGCTATAAGTGATAATACTTTGTACTTTGTTGCATTAACCTTCCATCACTCCAAGATGTCAAATTGAGCATTCTTTCCACCTTTCTCAATATCACCCAAGTACTTATCCAATTCCGACGTACTCCCACTACTTGAAAATTGCCTCTCAAAAAATGAGTTAAATTGAGAGTTCACAATAGAGTGTGGGTCATTTTCATCTCACCATATCTACTGTTTCATTTATATTGAAGGCATGCACATTTGTTGAATCAAGCATGGCATAATGATCATACAATTGACTCAAATAATTTTTCACATTGTCTAAAATTTCTTTCACTTTCATCACATCTCCACCAAAAATTGTTGAAAAATAAAATTGTAAGCATGTCATTTTTCTTCAAGGGTCAAGAATAACCGCAATGTACAAAAGGAGATTGATTTTATCTCCATTTTCCCAATACTTGTCAAACTTCTCTTTTATTTTCTTTGCCATTGAAGACAAAATAGGATCATTGTCTTTGATTAATTGTCCAATCATATTTTCAATGACAAAAATTTCAATGTAGAATGTATTTGAAGTAACAAATAAAGACCCAGAAAATCTCTTTGTTACATTATAGAACAGTCTAAGAAATTTCAAAAACACTCTACAATTATCCCAATCCTCGGCGGTAGGCATCTCTCTCCTCTCACCCCCATCATTATCTAAAAAGTAGCATTTATAATTGTAGTCCTCCTCACCTATTCTTTGAAGAGCACTCTCAAATTTTTCCGCCACCTCCAACATAAGATATGTGGAATTCCACTGTGTTAGCACATCTAAGCACAAGAGACTCTTACTCTCAATTTTCAAGCTTTCCACATACTTTTTAAAAAAGTCAAGGCGGTTTGGAGAAGGCCTCACATACCTCACTATATGCCTCATATTCGCTATACAAGACTCAAGATCCTTCAATCCATCATTTACAATGAGATTTAGAATATGCGCACAACAACACATATGTAAAAATTTATGGCCCAAGATAGTTCCCTTTCACAGTTTTGTGGTTCGTTTCAAGAATCTAATGGTTAGATTATTGGAACTCGCATTATCAATAATTAAGGTAAAATGACCATTAATGTCCTATTCTTTTAAGAGTGCCTCAATTTTTTTACCAAGTGTTTTTCCTTTATGGTCTTCAACTTGACAAAAATTTATGATCCACTTTTGTAACTTTTAATCATCATCAATGAAATGTGCAGTTAGACATATACAACACAAATTTTGTATGGAAGTCATGTGTCTGTAGTAAAGCAAATTCTACGCCCCTTTACAATTTTCTTTAACCTCATCTTTTCATTAGTATATATGCCTACAATGTCCCTAGCAACAGTATATCGAGATGGCATCTTGAACTTGGGTTGCATGACATTACAAAATCTCTTAAAACCAACCCCATCCACAAATCTAAAGGGCAATTCATCAATTACTATCATATTAGTAAGATACCTCTTAGCAACTTCTATAGAAAATGGCGTAGCCATAACATTAACAACACCCTCCCCACCAACTTCTCTAGGTTGAAATCCCAATGTTCATTGCCCATAAGTATCCCTATATGGATACTTTGTACAAATTTTCAAATGACTTAACAAATTACTTGTTCTTTGACTCTTAGAGCCTGTCATATATTCTTTCTTGCAATAATTGCACATAGCCCTATCTTTCCCATCAATACCCTCAGTCTTTTCAAAATGATTCCAAGCCTTTGATGTTGTTTTCCCACTACTACTAGTTTTGGCCAGGGGTGGTCTAGGAGGGGAAGCATTAGATTGGGTAGAGGGATTAACAGAAGATGATTCGGGCTCAACATTATGACTCACAAAAAATGTTTCTTCACTTGGAGGATCTATGACCAAAAAATTATCAAATAGACTGCCAAAAACCAATAAAAAATCATTCAAATATGCTTTTCAAATCCATGCTCTTTTTAAACAAACTACCATCAAACTCTAGAAAGTCATCAATGTAGAAAATTAAGTACAATGATCACGGAAAATTCCATCCAAGTCAAACACCAAAATTTCAGTTGAATATCCCCAATCCATTACTTGAATAAATAAATAAATAAAAATTCCAAGTTTGAGCAAGACAAGGGCAGGAAAGAGTTGAAATGCCACCACCGCTGTTCCTTTAATTTTCTGTGAAAGCTTATTCCAAATTTCAAATTTAAACAAACTACCATCAGAAAACAGATTAATCTAATATTTTTTTTCCATTCTAGCCACACATTATCAGAGAATAGATTAATAACAAGTCTAATATACAGTGTAATAACAAGTCCAATATACTTTGTAATAACAGAACATATTAATTTTCTCAAAAATGAAAGTGTATTCCAAATTTCATTTTTAAACAATCATCAGAGATCTCAAAACAGATTAATAGAAAGTCGGAGAACAGATTAATCTAATATTTTTTTCAATTCTAACTACACTTTATCAGAGAACAGATTAATAACAAGTCCAATATACAGTATAATAGCAGAACAGATTAATTTCCTCAAAAATGAAAGTGTATTCCAAATTTCATTTTTAAACAAACTACCATCAGAGATCTCAAAACAGATTAATAACAAGTCAGAGAACAGATTAATCTAATATTTTTTTCAATTCCAGCCACACTTTATCAGAGAACAGATTAATAAGAAGTCCAATATACAGTGTAATAACAAGTCCAATATACAATGTAATAAGAAAACATATTAATTTAATATTTTTTTCACTCTTGGATGCAAATTAATCTAATTTTTTTTCTATGAAGTCCCTTACAAAATCCATTGCAGATAAAAAGAAAAAGAAACCAAACCTCTGTGGTTTTCTCTCCGTAAGCTTCCTTTCTCTGTGTGTGTAGAATTCTCACACTATGAATCTTACCACCTCTCTAGTTTTAGAACTGGAACAAAGCCAAAAAAATAAAAAAAACAAAAAAAAAAAACAGATTAGACTCTAAAAAAGAGGTTTTCGAACTGGAACAAAAAAAAAAGATTATAGATTGAGAAGAAGAAGACAAGAAGAGAAAATAGAGGTTTTCATCTTCGAACTGGATCAAAACAAAAAACAAATAAAAAATAAAAAAAACAAAAGAACAGAATAGATTAGATCGCTGATCGCCTTTGTTTTCGAACTGGAACAAAACAGTATAGATTGAGGAGAAGAAGAAGACACCAGAGGGGAAAAAGAGAAAAGAAGAAGAGAAGAATAGAAAAGAAGAAGAGAAGAGAATATCTCATCTCGATCGCCGATCGCCTTTTAGTGTTGATTGTTGGTCGCCGTTGTTGATCAGACAATGGAGAAGGTCGCTGTCGGTAGATGGGTAGGGTTTTTTGGGAGGAGAGAGAGAGAGAGTCTGTCGAAGAAAAGGGCTGGGAGAGAGAGTGTGGTGTGGTGTCTTTGTCTGTTTGTCTCTGATGATGGGTATACAAAATGTAATAAAAAAAAAATTGAGAGTGACGGACGTTGCAACTCGACACACACCCATGAAAAGACAAAATCTAGACCCACAACCGCTCGCAGGTGTCACGCATCCACCCATATGGTGTTGGGTTGAGTCGGGTCGGGTTAGACGAATTTGGCGGGCCGGTGGATCCGCTGCACAACCCTAATAGAGACGATTTGGGTAATAATATTACATAATATATGTTTAGGAAATTGGGATACTATTTTGGACTAAAATAGTCATATAGGACAAAATTAGCTATTTTAGTTAAATAGAACAAAATGTCACATCCAACGCATAATTATTTCATTTTTTCTTCCACAAAAGTCAAAAAAGTCAAAAAATCTATCCCTAACGAGCCTTTTTAACCCCAGGTTAAAATAGCTAAAAAGCCAACTCACATCCCAAAAGATGTAGAAATATGCATATAAAATTAATTTGTGGCATTATTATTAGGGTTATTTATATAAAGACTTCCTAAACTATTGAGAAGTATCACTTTGACTTCTAAACTATAAAAACGTACAGATTGACTTCTAAACTATTAAGAAGTATCACTTTACTCCTTAAATTAAAAAGAAGGGGTACACATTAATAGTTTAGCAGTCTATTTATATGATTTTATAGTTTAGAGGGTAAAGTAATACTTCTTAATAGTTTACGGGATCAATTTGTACGCTTTTATAATTTATGAGGTTAAAATGATACTTTTCAATAGTTTAAAGTGTCTTCATTTAAATAATAATAATAATAATAATATTTTTTTTATTATTATTATTTTTTTTTATAAAAAGGGGTTTGCCTGTTGGGTAAAATCATGTTTGCCGGGCCAAATTGGAGGACAGAAAGTTGGTCTCCTCAAAAAAGCTCGTTTTGTTTGTGCTATATGTAAAGAGCGCTTATTTTAGTGACTTTTTAATTTTTTACAAAAAGAAAAAAATAGTGGGGCAAATTATATTAACAGTTTTTATAATTTGGGGTTTGTGTCATTTTGATTTATGACTTTTCAATTGTGACACATTTGACCCTATATTTTGAATCTTGTTTTAAATAAGGACAATTGAAGATAGTATTGCTTAATTTCAAAGACAAAATCGTCAATTTGATAAAATATAAACTAATTTGACAAAAATAAATGTCAAAAAAATATTTTAAAATTTAAAAAAATTATTTCTACACACCAAAGATAAAATTATGTAAAAATTGATAAATTTTTTGGACATTTATTTATTTATTTATTTTCATCAAATTAATTTTTATTATGTGTTTGGATGATGATTATGTAATGAGTGGTTGTTAAGATTTAATGTGTAATCGATATATTTAATGTATAAAATGTTTTTAGTTTTGAATTTTTTAATTTAATGGATTGGTTTAATAATGATATCAAAATTGCCGCCATATTTGAATTTTTGAAAAATAGAAACTAATTTAATGAAAATAAAAATAACCACCCATTACATGATTATCATCCAAACACATAATAAAAATTAATTTGGTAAAAAAAATTAAATGTCTAAAAGATTTATCAATTTTATATAATTTTAGCTTTAGTGAGTAAAAATAATTTTTAAATATTCAAAAATATTTTTTTAACATTTATTTTTGTCAAATTAGTGTATATTTTATCAAATTGATTATTTTGCCCTTGAAATTAAGCAATGATATCTTCAATTGTCCTTATTTGAAACAAAATTTAAAATTCAGGGTCAAATATGTCACAATTAAAAAATCAGGGACCAAAGTGACATAAGTCCCAAACTGTAGGACTGTTAGTGTAATTCACCCAAAATAGTGAAAATGATACGATAACTTATAGTGACTTTTTAATTAAAATAGAAGATTGTCAAACGAGAACTTAATTGCAATATGGAAAATTTTGGGCACATCTATTACTCAAACTGGGAAGATTGTGTTTTCAAGTTTGGTAATTATAGCAATTGACATTTTCAAAACACATGTTCTGATTGTCAAAATCATCTAATTGTACAAATTTGAGGTTTATATAAATATGATCCCTTTGATGATTTTTACTAATATGATTTTAAAAAAATTGACCTTTAGGCAATAAAGGTGCCATTTGTGGCATCTGATGTTAGTAGGGTGGAAAATGTGATCCATCCATTTGTTGGTCATGCAAATAGATATGCACCATTTTAGTCAAATGGCAATAAAAAAAAATTATCAAAACACATATGCGAATTGAATAAAGGTTTTTTTGTTTATTTTTAAAGCTCCCAATGAAGCCACCAGCGTAAGAAAATATTGGGTGAAAAATAATATTTCATTAAAAAATAACCAGATCAAGTTGAGAGATTCAAATGTACTATAGTTGGGGAGAACTTAGAGAACCTATAATGTCCCGTACCTTCTTCACTTGTTTGTTTTTCGCACCGATTTGATCAATTTCTCATAAGTTATATCAAAACTATAATGGCATAGAATATATGTATACATCTTCAATTTCTTTTCTAATCCCAATCTTAAAAAAAAAAAAAAAAATTCTTTTCTAATCAATGTGGACTCAAATACTGGCCTTGTTTGGGAACCCAAGTTTGAAGCTAAAATAGCCTTAAATACTAAAAAGCTAAATAACCTCAAATAGTACTTTAAATCAATGATTTATATTATAAAAAAAAAAAAGCAGCTCGGTAGTAGGGCAGACTACACTGTCACGTTGACAGTATAGTGACAGCCTACCACTGTCACATTGGTAGGCT
This sequence comes from Camellia lanceoleosa, assembly GCA_025200525.1. Taxonomy (NCBI): domain Eukaryota; kingdom Viridiplantae; phylum Streptophyta; class Magnoliopsida; order Ericales; family Theaceae; genus Camellia; species Camellia lanceoleosa. The sequence continues at coordinate 92,934,679 of CM045762.1, forward strand.
GTCCCATTAGTAAATGACAATTTTGTCCTTTTAGACCAATTTTGAAAAAAGCGAGGTTAGGGACAAGTTTGTCATTTCAGACTCAAATATCATTTTAAACATATTTTTTAATATAATAATCAATCAAAAAATTCAACCAAACTTCCAAACATAGAACTAAAATACCTTACTAAGATAGCCAAATAACTAATAAGCCAAAAAAGTAGCCATATCCCAAACAAGGCTACTAACTGCTCACTGATACTCATTATTCTCACTAACTTCTCATTCATGATCATACAAAATGTAGCTAATATATAAATAAATAAATAATATTTTAAAATGCACCAATAGAAAAGTTATAGTTTTAATTCATTTGGTATCTCATTTACACTAATAAAGTTTTTTTCATCGTAAGATGTAAAAGGTCGAGCTCGAAAACAAGGGAAATTTTGAATAGTGACAACAATGACATGATTTTTTTTATAAAAATTTTAGGTTAAATTAAAATGAGATCATATCTTGTTTGTCTTTTGAAATATTGGGGCTTCAATAATAATATTTTTTTTAATAAACTTTAAGCGATGAACTAAAGTAGTCTATCCGAAAAGAGGATGCATCATTACTTTCCTTCTTTTTTCTCTGTTCCTTCTTGTTGGTCTCTTGACAACTGTTTTCATGTGACAACCTAATTGATATATATTTTTGTAATCATGATGTGTTATGCATTTTAATTGTTTTTTTGATGTATTTAGTGATGTTTTGAGAAGTTGATAAAAAGTTATTTATTTTTTTATTTTTTGACTTTTTTTGGTGGCTTTTTTGACAAAAAGCTGGGTTGTTTTGAATAAAAAAACTGATTTTTTTGATTAAAAAAATTAAAAAGTCAAAAAATTGACGTTTTACCATTGTTCGCAAAAGTATTTATTTGATTACATAAATAAACTTCTCTTTTTTTTTTGATAAATAAAAAAATGGGAGGTTTGCCTAGGGTGGGTGGAATTCATGGGAGATGTTGGCATTTGATTAAAGAGTGTTTGTGATAATTTAAATATTTTTTAACTTTTTACGAAAAGATATGTAAAAAATTAGCGAGATGATGTGATAAAAAAAAGATAAAAAAAAGTATACTTTTATAATAGATGTCAAATAGTGCCTTAGCAAACACCCATGCCCACACAAATATATATATATATATATATATGGTAATCAATTCAAGATACTCCATAATTTCATTTTCTAACGATTTCGATTTCGATTTTGATTTTGATTTTTTTTTTTTTTGATTAATGGTGTTAGGTTTTTATTCTTGGCAACCCCGTTTGACAAAACTCCTTTCAGATGTATTTATTTTCGCACTTTTATTTCAGTGAGGCTATGAGTTTATTAGATGCGAATCCAAATTCGAATCGAGCCATGCAGAGAAGTTTGTGATGTTAATGCTTTCAAGATTGCCACTTCGCTGATTATTACGAAATCGAGTGCCGGTCACCGCGACCGAAGCAATATTCAAATTTGCATTCAAAATTGCATGTCAGCCGTTGCTCGCTCGAGCCAAGGAGTGCTCGCTCGATCTAAGGCTTGCTCGCTCGAGCCAAGGAATGCTCGCTCGAGCGAAGGATTGCGTCCATACAAAAACCTGAAAGAAGTGATTGGTCGCTCGAGCCAAGGATCCGTCGCTCGAGCCAAGGCACTAGTAGAAATCATGAAAATTACTCTCCTTGCTCGAGCCAGGAAAGATTCGCTCGAGCGAGCCTCAGAATCCGGATTTCTCAAGGAGTTTGTTTTCTTCCCAATCTTGGATTACTTTTGGTTCTCTATAAATACTTGGTTTTCTCCCAAAACTAAGTAAATTCATTGAAGTCCTCCAGATCTTCTTTTTGGTTCTTAAGGGTTTATATCTGGGGATATTTTGTTATTTTCTTTGATGTTTTATTGAGTATTTAACTCATGGTTTAAAGAGAGTACATCAAATGTTTGTTTGTTATACACAAAAGAGAGAGTTGTTCTTCGCCAGAATTTCAAGAATTGAGCTTCAAGTTTTGGAGGGAATCCGGAGTGACTCATCAGAAAGACAATTCCGTGCTGAAGATGGGGTTGGAAGAGGCACATAGAGGTTGGTTCAATTAGGCGTTGTGAATTCGCTAGATAATTGAGAGTGATACCTGTGTAATTCCTTTATATCTTCTTAGTGGATTGTTCTTGTGGCTGTTGCCCGTGGTTTTTTGATCACAATTGGAAGGTGTCCAATTGTGATTTTTTCACGTAAAATTTTTGTGTCTCTTTCTCTTGATTATTTGATTGGGATTGTTATATTTTGCTTAAAATTGATACATAATCACAAATCAACATCTAGAGTTTCTAGATTTTTCAAATGGGATCTAGAAGGAAGAATCAAACTTAAATTAACATTTATGTTACTTTTGACTTTATAAATAATGTATTGAGTTATAGTCTTGTGTGTTGTATTGTCTTTCATGTTTGTTCACTTGTAGTTTTTTCTCATCAAATCACATAATAGGGGCCGGAGATCTCAGTGATGACCTCACACAACCGACCTCCCAAAAAAATATTGTATTTTTTTAGTTCAGTGTATTTTATATATGCAATCATCTACATATCAATCGTACAACATGAAGTTGTTTTCATTTTATATTTATATTTGTTTCTCATTCATTACAACTACCGATCACTTTGAATCATGCGAGATCTATTTGGATTTTTCTAATATTTTCGTCTCAAATCCTCTCACATCACACAATTAGATATGTTCTATAATAAGCTCTCGTTTAGCAAGTGACTTTTTTAATTAAAAAGTTAAAAAGTTATTAAAAAAATTAAAAAGTCAATAACTTATATCAAAATGTCAAAGATTTACTTTTTTCTCTACTTTTTGCACATCTTTTCGTAAAAAGTTAAAAAGTCATTCTAAACATACTAGTTTTTTTTACATCATATTTTAGCCAAAAAATTACTAAAAAAGGCTATTGCCAAACGAGGCCTAAGTTATGATATATATTTCAAAAGAAGTATTTGTCCTTTTGTTTCTATTATTTACAGGTATACCCTTTGATTTTTTTTAAAAAAATTAAAATTAGATCATGTAACTCATTAGCAAATTTTGATCCTGTAAAGTTTGGTTATACAATATTTTATAAAGTAATTTACCCCTCCCACAATAATAGGGTGCGAGTCTGCACATTCATGTTCTCTCCCTGCCTCTAGCAAATTTTAGGGAAAACTCTCTCTCTCTCTCCATTGAGTTCTTATCAAAATAAAAAATAAAAACCTCAAATATGTGTACAATGTATATATATAAAGTATATAATTTGGGAAATTCTATGATACTATATACACACTTCTAGTTATGATATTTATGTTTTGGTTATAACTTATTACATTGGTAGGTATGACTTATTACGCTATTGATTATGATATTATTTTGATTATGATCCAAAAATTTTTTACTATACTTTATACAATATTTGGTTATAATCTATTTCTATATTTTTAGTTATGACTCCCATAATATTGAGTTATGTTATTTATGATAATTAAATTTACAAATGACATAATTTGCGTATAGTACACTCATATAATTTATATACTAGCGGTAACCCGTGTATATAGTTTAAAATGAATAATTTAAAAACCGGATTGCAAAATGTATGATGCAATATGGTTTTAGGTTTAATATCGTCCACATTGATTGTCGTTTATTATTTATTTTTGATGAGATTTTGATAATTAAAAACATAAAAGGTAATTCAATTAAACAAACAAATAAATCAAAAACAATTGCAGTTAAACATCAATTGAGAATTATATTTTGTTATGATAAAAATAATATTCTATTGTCAACCTACAAACAAAACAAAATAAAAGATTCAATTATTCAAGTTTCTCATAAATAAATAAATAATAATAATAATATCAAATGTGTTTAGTTTTTAGGGTGATGCACCAGTAAATCCCAAATTTGTATCTTACACTCCATTTGGTCCTACTTTTTATCTAATGATCCATTTAGTCCCAAGTCAATGTAAATGACAAATTAACCGTTGTAACTATTTTGGTAAAGCGATGTATTAGGGGTAAAATAGGAAAGCATCAACGTTGAAATGACCGTAATGTCCAACCCGTGTACAGTGTAGAAATTTCATTCCCTCCAAACAAACCTGAAATCGAAGAGTCGTGTATGGAAGGTGGAACAGTAGTCCGATGTTGATGGCGTATTGGTAGGCATTGCAGTTGTAGATTGTTGTTGGAATATTTGAATTTCGTTTGTGGTGGAACAGTATAGTATGAATTAGTGTGTATCCCTAATCCGTCCGGAATACACAACCCGTTACCTCGCGATACATCTACATCGCTGGTGTGGGTGGCTGTGACGCGGTTGGGCTTTGAACCTGTGGACGGAAATTACGCCGGAAATGGCTCTGGTATGTTGCGTTTTGATTTTCGAGAAAGTTCGATGTTACAACACCATTCGTGTTGTTAATTTTGGGGTTTACACAAGTACGAGTTCGCTCTTAAGGTCTCTTAACAATGTGGTTCCCCCATTAAGGGGTGTGTTTTTGTGTGTTCTACTGCAATGTTACTACGACGAATGTAAATGGGAAAGGAATGCACTTTCTTTGATGTTGTGTGTCCAATCTATACTTTTCCAGTTGGGAGAGGGGGGCCATATGAAGAATGGTTAAAAAATTACTTGGTGACATAGAGAACCATGTTTATGTAGGGGTGAGTGTGCATTGATTTTATGATTTTCACATTGAAGGGTGCAGTAATGGTTCGTGGCATTTGTAAAAAAGTTGTACAAAACTTTGAAGTTAGCTAGTTGCCTAGTTTTTAGTAGTGAGCCTATTATTTTGGTGTTGAATATTGCCATGTAATTGTGATTAGTGTGTGTACGGTGCTTTTATGCTTTTCACTTTGTAGCAGTAGTGAGTATGTGTGCTTGAGTTTGATGTTAATAAAGTGAATGTACATGTCAAAGTGAAGCAATGTGGTGAGCAAGTGACTATTTTTTCAATTTTATTGGGAGGGAGGTGCGGGGAATGGGAAAATGGTATGGATTTTTTTTCGGTGTACATTACCATGTGCATGTGAGGGTGTGTCTTCAGTCATTTTATGCCTGTTACATTAAAAGCAACAGTCATGGTTATGAATAATTTTCTGTGGCCAGTTATTGCGTATATGAGATGGGGAGACATTGTTTTTGCTTTGAGTTTTGTTTTTCTGTGTACCTGTGAGGGTGTGTGTCACTTATTTAATGATTTGCACATGGAAACAGTTTTAACTGTGAACAACAGTTGCGTGGTTGGTGTTCATGAATGTTTGAGTTAGGGCAATTTGTTTTTTATTAAATATATGTTGTTGCGTGATTGGACGTAATTATGGTAGGCAGTGTGTTACACAATATGAAAGTCATAATTAAGTGGTCAAACTGTATTTGTTGTGTGTTTTTTATGGAATGCATATTACGGTTCGTCACATCTGTACATAGTCCAGTACAAAATGTAGAAGTTAGTCAGTGGGGGAGGCCTAGTGGTTACAAATTCATAGTGTAGCAAGATTATGAAATGTACTCTTTGTCCATTGTGGATTGGAATTTGAAACATATTACACAGTGTGACGTAACTGGATGTGATATTTTGTATAATTTGTGGAGTAACATAACACATTACAGCATTGGTTTTTGGGGTGATTCGTATAATGGTGGAACATGTTGTCTTGTTGAGTGGACAACTGTTTCTTGGTTAATTTAGACATTATGTCTTCTATGTTGGGATTTCTAATTTGGTTACGCTGATATCAATGTAAAACATGTCCAGGTAGCAGTGGCAGTACGAATGTGAAAGCAGCGTTGCATGAGATCACCGCAAACGTCAACGAAGGTGGCTAGTAAAAGACAAGCAAAACTCCCCTTCAAGAAGCAACGAGGGCCGGGTGACACTGTTCAAAGAGCTGCTTTTGACCCTTCAAAGTTAATGTACCGTTCAAACATCTCCGAAGTGATTAGCACAGTTCTGGAAATGGAATTACACGATGGGCACATAAGGCAGTTGCAGAAAACACCATTTTGGTTGATGATTCATGCTATTCGCTTCCACGAGCTAGATCCTAAACAGTACAAGAAGTGTGACGCTACAGTATGTCGGATAATTCAAACTTACAATCCTGGCGATGAGAAGTTCCACATTGGTGGAGCTAAGCTACCATTGCGTAACAACGACATCAGGTTGATATTCGGGGTAAAGTGTGGAAAAGAAAAGTTGGATTTGACGCAAGGGGGTAAAGGACCGTCCGATTTCATGCAAAGACGTCGCACAAATGTGACCAGAATATCTTCAAAAATTATAAAGGATTTGATGGCAGAAGCACTCGCAGGTGAAACAGAGCGTGATGAAGAAGATGTAGCAAAACTGATGTGTCTTTACATTTGTGCAAAGTTGTTCTTCTCAACAACCGCGAGCATATAAATTTGGGCATTTGTTCGTGTGATCGACAAGTTGGACACATTAATACAATATGACTGGACAGCAGCAATAAGAAACACGTTGATCGTGTCCCTAAATGAGATGCACAACAGGCCGGAGAAGGTGACAGGATGCGTTGTGGCGTTGCTGGTACGCACAAAGAAAAACATAAGTCACTGTAAATTTCAGTTTTAATTTCAGTTCCAATTCCAAACTAGTTGTTTGACGGTTTACTTTTATTTTTAAAACATTACAACTGACACGTACTTCAAATTCTCATTGGCGTAACAACTGTGTGCTGATGCACTTTCAGTTCCTCATATGTGAGCATTCGAACATCATTACTCCAGATCGAGCTAACGTGATGCCGTTTTTTGTCGGTGGAACATCAGCTCTGCAGTGGGGAAACTAAGAGTAACTAATTTGTCGGACAAAGCTTGCATTCAGGTTTGGAATTAGAACCCATCCAATTTTTTTTTAACTGGCTGCGCACACATATTTGATATATTCGGATGTGTTTTGTTTCTATTTGTCTTAGGTGCAATGTGCCAAACTTGTTGAGACATTAACTGAGTGTCATAATCTCAAACTAGCTCTACGCTGCGTCGAACCGAACGAATGTGATAGAAGTATAATGGATGTGGATTCACCAAGCGCAATGAACATAGGAATTATATTGAGACAGCTTGATGGGGCAAAGATAGAGCCAAGCTTCAATTGTTGGCAAAGCGGCACAAAAACGCTGGCACCACGAATATCGAACACCTACCAAAGAAAGAAAAGGTGCTCGAAGATACCGCCTGCGGGTGAAGTTTTGCCCATTTTGTTCCCAGATCTTCTAGAACCGCCCAAAGACTCAGATGGCGAGGTGTTTGGCCAGACCAAGGGAGGCAACCGATGAGTTGGTAGGTTGTAAAGTCGAATGCGGAGTTAGAGAGCGAAATCAAGATGAAAGACGAAGGATATGCGAGCCGAAATGGCGTGTGTCGACGCTGAGAAACCGCCGGGCAAAGATATCGAATTTGTTTGCAGACTTGAACACGTGATTGTCGAAGGATTCTCAAATTGCTCGACTAAGCAAGCGAGTTGACCGAATGGAGGCAAAAATAGGCAATTTGGAAGATCTTGACGATCTTGAGGTGCACGAGGTCACACAATTTGTTGTGAACGAGGGTTCCAATAAGCGAACACCAAGCAACAAATTGTCGGGTAAAATGAGCGCTGCTCGCAACATTACAAGTGGAGAAAGTGCACAGCAGTCAGCTTGTCCTGCAGTACAACTCGACGACGTCGGCATCGCCGAATTACGAATTGCTAACAGTGAACCTGGAATTGAGGATTTGACCGACGACTTTCCACAATGGAATGCGCATACAACTGCACATGTTGGAGGGTAGTCAGCCCCTAAACACACAACCATTATCTGCTGAAAATGTAAAACAAGGCACCGCAGCTGCTACAAGTTCTGGGCCAAAAATTACATCACTTGTAAAGCGGGTGAAGAACAAGACAAGACGGGAATTGAGGTTATCAGATTACGAATACCCCGGGATATTTGGACGTCCACAAGTAAACACGAATGTGAGACTTGGTAAATCATCTGAGCCTGGGGTCATTTACAGTGTTGAGGATGTCGAGGTGGAGCGCAAAACCTGGAACGGTTTTGGAATGAATGCGAGGCACACTGTGTGGAACATGCTGAAGGATGAAGATAAGCAACTACTACAGAGGATGTACACTTTAGAGGGGGACGGGTAGGTGGTTCGGCTACAATCTTCTACGCTTTCACATGTTCAACTTGTACAACTGTGTTTCAGGCTTGTTCTTAAATTTTGTTTTATGGGTTGCAGGTTAATAATATGGGATGGTGGACACAATGGAATACAAGTTCATTTCACGGACATCAAAGATTTGGTGCAGCAAAACTCAATCCACGGCAATGTAAGCTGGTTTCGTGTACTTAACTAGACTATTTTTTGTTTTGTTAATAAATTATAAGAAAACAGTGCCATATATGAAAATGCTTGCCTTCTGTGAAATGCATGACGTCAATGTGACAATATGGCCAATTAATTTAACGAAACGCAATCACGAATTTGGGAAAGAAGTGGGAGTAAGGTAGTAAAACATAGTGGACATAAATTATGCAATTCTTATTACTAGTTTGCTGGAATTTGTAGGTCATCGATGCATACGCTGCGATGTTGACTGAAATGCATAAGACGGTTTCTGGAAGGTCAGAATATGTTGGGACATCTTACGTTTACACTAGTGTTTGTTCGGTACGTATCTTGGCTTGTGTTTCACTGCGCAAACTATACGAAATAGTGTTCCTCATAACATAATCTTAATGCGCGAATTACACAGGATATGATGCGAAACAGCCCGCGGTCACGCGCGAAATATTTGAACGTTCACATGAAGGCTGCACGAGGTTGCAGATACGCACTTTTCCCAATCTACAATGCCAACCATTGGACAGTCATGGCACATGATTCAGAAAGCGGGGATTGGAAGCATTACAACTCGATGAGGCCTAGACGTGGAGTGCGCGATGAGCATTACAATGAGGCTCTAAAAGTTGTAAGTATACCATTAAATTTTGGTTTCAAATGTGCATAGGTGACAGATTATAATTTCTGAACATGTTCTTGTGAGTGTGGACACATCTAGCCTGACATGTGGCAAAATGTACAGAAACAATGGGTGTCAGAGCACCACAACCAATATGTGAAGCCTAGAGTTACAGCTGCAGGTGTGAGGGCAGATCTGTTTGATGGCAGTTTCGTATCCGTTGTGGATTGTCCACAACAAGTTCCCGAATCGTAAGTAATGTTCACTTTATTTCGAGTGTATAGTTATGATGGTTTATCGCATGTGTAACGTTGGCAACAACATTTTTTGATTGCAGCTGATTATGGATTTTCGCTCGCTTCATAATAAGACAGTACATCCGTGGTGCAGAAGTGAATACTATGATGGACGGTCTCACCCCGACTGGCCTACGAGCTGCGATGGTGGAAATGTTCTTAAGTGACCCGGGCAGAGGACTCCGTGAGAGGATATTGTAATGTGGGCACAAGACATTTGACAACGCATGAAAAGTATTAGGATCTTTTATTTTGCTGATGTTTTATGGATGTACATACTATTTTGTTCGCCTCGTAACACATACGCTGCGAAGGGGGGAAAAAAGTTCATATACATTATTTTTGGGCAATGCGCACTTGTGGGAAAACAGTTTAATCGTTGGATAGGGACAAGTTATTTGTGTATATGAATGTTTATAATATTTAATAAGTAATTTAAAAAGTTTGTCGTACTGCAGTTTAACTGGTTTAGCGTGTGCTACATGTTTTTGTGGCACGGGCAGTGTATTTATTTTAAAAGCCAGGATGACCTGGACATGTAAGCATGATGTGATCTATACAGGATTTAAGATGGCAACAAGTTTTGTTAGTATAGGAAACATGTTTTGCCACGGTGGGATTAACACGGGTTGATGTCTGTGGAATTTCCAATGCAGTTCACATTGGCTTGTTAATTTTATTTTGTGAAGCCACCATCCTGACAAAAACATGAAATCACGTTTGTGATCTACAACATCAAGTGGAGGACTGTTATTCAAATCTGTTTTACTGTGCACAGATTTGAAACAAAATATTACTTCAGACTACAATGGTTGGGTGTTGAACATACTTGAGACTACAATGCTTAGGCGTTGAAGATGCAGTGTCCTTGTTCAACAGTAGCACACATGGTATTCAATTGTGTTTGATTTGCACAGATTTGGAACAAAATATTGGCACAAACTTGCTATTTTACGGGATTGACATGTCAGAACAGATTAAAAAATAAAACACATTGATATTTCCATCTTTTGACAATGTTAAAGAAAGCAGTTTCCAGGAAACTAACCATTGCTCGTTTCACGACTTCACATTGTTAATCAAACATAGCTAACACTACAATCGTTGGATGTTCAAGGTGCACAGTCATATTTGAAAATAAAGCACATTGCTATTTCCATGTTCTGACAATGTGAAAGGAATATTTTTTTTTTAAAAAACACTTCGCTCTTTTCATGACCTGACATTGTTACTAAAAACAGTGTTGATGCTGAAATGGTTGGGTTTTAAAGGTGCAGTGTCATTGCTCAACAATATAACCCGAAATGGTTGATGTTTTAGTTGAAAAAAATTTATCCAATCAGATTGGAAAAAAATCTGTGTTACAACCCGAGAAGATTAGAACCAAAAAATGTGTGTTAGAACCAAATTTAGGATTCAATGGTTGAAACAGGTTGCTGTGTTAAAACACGAAATGGTTGCTGTGTTAGGTGAATGACAAATAGAAAATAAAACCGTGAATATTTACAAAACAAAAGTAACAGAATCCCAGTTTGTAAATGACAAAATGAAATCATAGCGCAAACCATCTACAATGGCTCTTTGCATGTCTTCCTATTGTGATTGCCAACTTTTCCAAGAACGACCACAACGTATACGTTGCACTACCTCCCCCCCTGAGGGAATCCTCTTACGTTTGGGCCGACCGGGGGGACGCTTCGACGATGGTGGAGCTATCAAACATTCAGCTGGGTTAAACTTCGGCCTCTCCACTGTTGGGATGGGGTATATGGTTCCGCTATAAGTAGCTCGAAATGTATCAACAAAAATGCAGAGTCTATAGCGCCATAAATGTTTCTCCCACTATTACGGAATGCGACGACAAAGATGGGAACACGGAACCCATTGATTCGCCATCAAAACAAGAACATGACTGGCTATAACATCAACCAACACCGATGGGTGGGAGTGGACCTCGTATACATCCTCATTACCCTGGCTCACACACCAAGCCCTACTGTCGTTATACGCTGCCTCCAATTTTTTCTCCATTTTAGGGGATAATATACCAGCCCATCGGGTGCATTTAACTCTACGCTTCGACATCATCTCCATTATTTGACCCCTTATCATATCGACCAACCTTGTAACAGGGAGATGACGGGCCTCGCCAACCCATTTGTTAAATGATTCAGCAGCGTTTGAGCACATCTCCCCATAACGTTTGCCCCTTAAAAAATGAAAGTAACAATCACGGCACATAAATAAATAAAATTTCTAAAAAATTATTCTGAAATGCACATGTGGGAAAGTAAAAGTAAGCGAAAAAAAAATGCGCAACTCGTAACATACCGGAAATACGCATTCGACCAATGTTGTGGGTGCAGGTCTTTCATGAAATCTTCAATCACAGCCGGGTTGACCTTCTTCAACACCTCCAACTTCTCATTGAAACAAGTAACGGGCGATAAGCACATTCCGCAACTTCCGTGATCAACCCAATTTTGTGCGATGCATTAACATATTTCATTCGATCCCTCAAGTTCATCTGGAGATGTAACAAACAATATGCGTGATGCACTGATGGAAAAATAATGGGCATGGAGTGTAATAATCCGACGTGACGATCTGATATGAAAGTTAACGTCCGCCCGTCACCAACAACTTCTTTCAAATTACGAAGGAACCATTCCCAATTGGTCAATTCTGAATCAACAATAGCAAAGGCTACCGAAACAATCCTAATAAAAAACATTGAACATACAAAGTTTGGCATGAGAAAAGTTATACAAACATCCACGACAAATGAGGCGCGACACATTTTTAAAAACCAGTATTAATAGTCCTGTCATTGTATCTTACATTACTATTCAGTTTAATTTGACTGACAGCAAAAATACAATAACAAATAAAATAACACACCATTACCTTGATTGGCATCTTTAGCAGTGGCTGCGAGCAAATTACCTTTAAATCTACCTTTCAAAAACGTTCCATCCAGAAAAAGGAGAGGACGACAATGATTGAACCCATCGATACAAGCACGAAATGATATGAAATACCTAACAAAGCTCCCAGTTTTCTGATCGAACTCCAAGTTAATGTAACTGTTTGGATTTCTTTGCATAACAGAATTGCTATACCACCTGAGCTGATCAAATGACGTAGCGTGATCCCCGTACACTTCGGCCCTTGCTTTCTCAACACCCAACCATGCCACCCGGTAGCTAATGTCCAAACCATACTCATTCTTCAAATCAAACACAACATCAGTAGGGCGCGTCAATGGCTTATCACGTACGCGATCAGCAACAACAAGATACCCACCGTCGGACCCGTCAGGGTTCCTAGAAATGCGTCTGGACCCACAAGTATGCACACTGTCGAACCGCTTGACACATAACACCCCACTTGACGGTAACATCCTCGCATGAACAGACCACGAACAATTTGTTGAAGCCGCAAACTTACACACAACTGTAATTCGAACGGAATCATTTTTAATGTACTTAAATTGGAATCCACGTTCAACAGCATACTTACACAGGACTTCACGGAATTCAGTTGCTCCACCATCAAAACATTGTCCCACATGGGTAATACCATACGCCCATTGCGCCGACAAAAACGTTTTGGATTTGTTCGGACAGTACGTTGGTAACAAATCCATCTGCTCATCCACGTACCCATCCCGATTAACCTCCTGGACACTTGCCCTATCGTCCATGGAATCCAACATCAAGGGATTACCCCCCACAACAACACTACTACCCTGAATCAAGACCTCAATGTGATTTATCCCAAACAACTTAGCAAGGCTCAACATGTTCTGAATGTCGTCGTCACTATCTACCTTAAACTTCTTATACCCCGGAAAATCAAATAACAAACAAACCCCACCGGGTACCAAACCATCGAACTTCCCACAAATTTCATCAACAAGCTTCACGAACGACAATTCATGATGCAACCGAATGAGAACATTGACTACACCATATGAACACACCAGTATTATTCCCCCTTCCATACCTGCACATATTTGAATAACCCATTACTGTTGCAACATATCCATGAAACACAATAACAGAACAAACTATATGATGTGTTCAAATAAAACACAGCAGTGCTGGAAATTTTTTAAAAACACCAACTAACCCATCAAAGCCATTGACACCCCAGCAAAGCTCTCCCAACACATATCACAGGAATTTCATATAAAATGTAACAAAACAACACACCTTGCTTCGGTGGCTTAAACACAGCAGACCCAGAAAAAAGAATCAAAGAACCTCAAGTGTCCAATTACAGCTCGAAGAATAGCACTGTTCGGTGGCAAAGATGACAACGACGCCCGAACTTTGTTTTCACCGTTTCCTGGGCCCATGATAAAATATTAGAAACCATATTAACACAGAAAGACAACTTAAATGAGAATAAATGGTGGACAGCAACATTACCAAATCACAGAACAATGCTACATAAATACATAACAATATATGAGTATGACAACCATTTAAACATCAGTACCCCTTTTCTGGGGAGATGACAAAAATGTTAAAAAAACATTTTCAATCATTAAAAAACATCCCTCCAAAACCAATTTTATTACCAGACTGAATTGAATACTAAACACCTCTTTACGGAACGAATTGATAACAAAAAACCACCATAAATGATTACGAAAACAATGACAATCAAACACACAACAAATAACGAAATGTCAAACACGAATAACATCAAAACCATCTTACAGGGAGATCGAAAAAATGGCGAAATAACTGTCATTCCAAAAAAAGCATCCATCCGAACCCATTTACATTACCAACATGAACAATTAATGAACGAAATTTGAATGCACGAATATGAAACAAAAAAATTAAGATCGCAAACATCACAATTTGTTTAACGAAAAATATGCACACCGTTTTGTTCGTGATAAATGTTGATGACGGTTATGTGTTTCCCAAAACCAATCCACACAGTGTAAACCAATAGACCACCTTACAAAGAAATTAAACATTACCAACCCCATTTGAATTCATCATCAAAACATTCACGCAAAGGGTAATGAAGTAAAATACAAAAGGATCAATTCAAAACCCACAAAATCTGGGATTTAAACAAGACTAAATGGTATACAAAAAAACATTTAGGACTAAATGGTTAAACTTATCTCCATGCAGGATTTATTAGTAATTTTTCCTAGTTTTTATTCTTGGCAATTCCGTTTGACAAAACTCTTTTAAGTTGTAATTATATTCAATTTTTTAATTTCATTGAGGTTATGAGTTTTAGATGCGAATCTAACATGAATTGCGAATTGCAAAGATGTTTCGGAAGTTTATTCTTTCATGTTTGCCACTTCGCTTACTATGTTAGGAATCGAGCTGTGCGCTCGAACGAAGAATCTTTAGTTCTAGAAGTTTGATCACCTACAAAAGTACTGGGAGTTGTATTTTTTCGCTCGAGCAGTCTTTCTTGCGCTTGGGCATCAGTCTGCTCGAGCGGCCATTCTTGCGCTCGAGCGGAGATCGCGGATCAGTTTTCTATAAATATGTGGTTTCATTTGTTTTTAGGATTACAGCTTTCAGATCTTCTTCTTAGATATTAGGGTTTATATCTGGAGCTTCTTTGCTAGTTTTTTTTTATTTTATATTTGTTTGAGTTTAACTCATGGTTTGAAAAGTATACATCAAAGGATTGTTTGTTTGTTCAATACAAACGAGAGTGTTGTTCTTCGGTGGATTCCGGAGAATTTGAGCCAGAAGCTTTGGTGAATTCTGGAGTGGCTCATTGTCGTGGATTCGACATCGACATTGTGGATTCAACGTTGGGCAAAACAATTCTAAGGTGAAAACGGGGTTAGAAGAGGCACATTGGGGTCTATTCGATTTAGGCGTGAATTCGCTAGGTAATTGAAAGTACACTTATGCAATTCCTTTATATCTTCTTAGAGAATTTTTTTGTGGCTGTTGCTCGTGGTTTTTTTTATCACAATTGGATGCACTCCAATTATGATTTTTCCACCTTAAAATCGTTATGTTGATTTGTCTTGATTGTTTGATTGAGATTGTTATTTATTGCTTAAAATTGATACATAATCACAAATAAATATCTAGAGGATTTCTAGATTTTTCAATTGGTATTAGAGCAGGTGGCTCTATTTTTTTTAAAAAAAAAAAAAAAAAAACTATTAGAGCGAGATCTTGTTTGATTTCTGATAATGGATTCAATTCGTGAAGGAAATTCTATGATTCGACCACCACTACTTGACGGATCCAATTATTCTTTTTGGAAATTTCGGATGAGATCGTTTTTAAAATCTATTGATGAAAAAGTTTGGTAGTCTGTCATCTATGGTTGAACCGAGCCAACGATTACCGTTGATGGAGTAACCTTCTCCAAACCAATTGATAAGTAGAGGACACAATTGATTACCAAAATAGTAGCTGGAATAGTAAAGCTATCAATTCATTCTTTTGCGCCGTCACACCTGAAGAGTTTAGTCGTATTTGCAATTGTGAAGTTGCAAAAGAGGCTTGGAATATCTTACAAACTATTTATGAGGGCACTCCTTCAGTTAAATGCTCAAAACTTCAAAGGCTTACATCTAGTTTCAAAAACCTTTCAATGAAAAATAGTTAGACCTTTGATGAATTTTATGTAAAGTTGAGTGACATTGTAAATTTTAACTTCAATTTAGGTGAAAAAATACCTAAATCCAAGGTCGTGGGAAATATTTTGAGGTCCTTGCCCGATCGATTCCAACCAAAAGTTACGGCTGTTGAGGAGATTGAAGATGTTGACAACCTCAAGTTGGATTATTGGTTAGAAATCTCCAAACTTATGAGGCACATAGAAATTTCAAAAAGAAACAAAAAGATGATATTACTTTGAGTAGTGCTCATACAGTTGGAAAGGATTCTGATGAGGATTGTAAGATTGACTCCAAGATTACGGATGCTTTTGTAAAACAATTTAAAAAGTCTTATTTGAAAAAAAATCATAATCTTTTGGAGTCAACTCATAAATCTAAAGGCAAAGATAAATTCAAAATTAATTCTATAACCCAGAAAAAGAAAGGAAAGATATAAGGGAACTCTGAAAGAGTCCAATGCTATGAATGCCAAGGATTTGGCCACTTTGCTCAAGAATGCCCTACTCGTTTGAGAAAGAAGAAAGCGTTCGCCATCACTTGGGATGATGAATCCGAGTCTGATAAAGATGAAAGTGACATCGAAGCACAAGGTGACGAGGGGCGTGAACAATTCCTTACTTTCGTGGCGGCTTCCGAAACTGAAAGACAAATAGAGTATCCGAAGAGGCCAGTCGAGAATATCACTAATGATGAATCCTCGTGGAGTGATGATGAAGAGCTTTAACAAGCTTTATGAAAAGTTGTATAAGGAATCTCTTAACTTATCCAAATTGAATGACAAACTCACTACAAAACTCAAAGCATATGAAAGTGAGAATGTCAAATTAAAGAAGGAGATTTTCGAGGCTAGAAATGATGCCATAAAGATTTCTAGTGATCAACAAGTTCTTTGTGCAAAATTCTTGACTTATGAGACAGAGAGGAATGCGTTGCAGCAAATCTATGCAACGTATGAAGAAATGATTGAAACTCTCGAAATGTCTCAGGTTGCCTTGGAAGAACTAATGATCAAGAAAGATGAAGAGCTTAAGTGTGCTATGGCTACCATTGGTCTTTAAAACAAAGGATCAAAGACTTTGGACAATATTATTGGGTCTCAACAAATTTGTTTTGACAAGAGTGACATTGGCTTTGGTGGTAAGAAAAAGCAAAAACAAAGTGCATCCACATCTCATGATACAAGAACTCAAGGGCAGGGGGAGCACAAGATTCAACAAGAGGAAAGATTCTTCAATCTTCCTAGAGTTGGTAAGGTCAAAGAAAAGAAGGTACACCCTATTTTTATTTGTCATCATTGTGGTATGTATGGTCATATTTACCCTTATTGTTATGAGTTGCATAGGAGATTGTCTCATAAAGATGGAAGAAATTCTAACATCTCGTGGGATAGGAGACGCTTCATTGGTTGTAATGAGGTTAAGGGTCGTAATAGACCTTGTTATTTTGATGTGCTTGAGACCAAACATCGAGCGAGTTTGCATTTGCCTAGACTGAGGAATAGGAAGTTGGAAACCATGTCGAGACAGGTTCCCATTGAAAGGGAAGGGAACCATAATGTCAAGACACCACCCAAGAACCGCAATTCTCACAACTTTGTTTATACTAAGGCAGTTTGGGTGAGAAAACTTGACTTGTGTTAAGTTGTCTATTTGTTTTAGTTTTTAGGTTTTTATGCGTTTTTTTTAAGGGGGGGCGGAGGGGTCTTTTAATGTGTGGTATCATTTAATGTGGGCTTGTTCATTTTTCTATCTTTCTTTGTTAAAAAAAAAAAAAAAATCCAAAAAGATTTTCTTAGTATGGTTTTGCAAGCTTAAAATTTTTGAAAAGTTCTTGGTGCATATTGGAATTGATGAGAATATCCATTGCATGTTAATATGTGTGTGCTTTCTGTGGTTATTACTCATTTCAGAGTGTGTGTGTTTGATTAGTATGTTTCATTCTGTACACACTCTTGGATTAGCAAATATTGGAGTTTTCCGCCTTAGTGATCTTTTTTCTCTATAGACTTCTGGTATTGTGTCTTTTGCTTTTCTAGAGGAATTGACCTATACTAGCACATCATAGGTGATGTTGAGTCTCTTAACCACCTTCCATCTTTTTGCATTTCCACGGCTTTCCCCTCAATTCTTTGTAGTTAAGGCATGAGGAAAAGGCTACCTCAGAGTCACCAACTAGGCTATCCTTATTGTCTTCATACTTCTCTAGTTTGGTTTTCATACTCTTGAGCATGTCAGCTGCCAATGAGTGTGCAAAAGAAAGAGAAAAAAAAAATGCACAAAAGAAAGAAAAGAAAAAAAATGTGAAAAAAAAAGATTCATTGATTGAGGGGGAGCCTCCGCTTTTACTCAACAAATTCCCCTTGATTCCTAGTGGTTTGACTTTCCTTAATTGTGCTTAGATTCTCTTGCCTGAGGTCTAGCTATCTGATCACTACTAGGATTTGAATCTAGTGTTTGGCGAATTCCAAGAGTCACACACATACTTTTATCATGGGATCTATGCTTTTCACATAATGCATCACTTTCTTTCATGAGGAATCTTCTACAGGCTATGCACATTGTGTTTTTAAGTAATTGTGTTTCTTGGATAATCTTGTGTGTTTTTAAGATACAAATATGAAATTCCTTGCTTGCTTCACCATATCTTGTTTTTGTCTTTTTCTTCTTGTTCATTGTTTTCAGTGTTTGTGGTTGCTTTTAGTGAGGGGGAGTTTGGTTCATCTTGGATTGGTTTGGTAAGGAAGTTTGGCATTAATTGGTTTGTGTGTTGCTATCCACTACTTGTTTATTGCTTACTTCTCGCAGGTTAGTAATTTTTCTATCATCTTGTTCCTGCTATTGTGGTTTTTGATCTTGCTTTTGTTGTTTGAGCTTCATTTGTCAATTCATGACAAAAAGGGATAGAAATGTTGTCGGGTGCATGTGTCTTAGGATTTTATATATTCATGCCATGTGTTGGGTGCATGTGTCTTAATTTTTATGTTTTCATACTACATGTTCTTAAAATTTTCAATTTATATCTAATCCATATTTCCATCTCATGCTTCAAGATGATCTTGCTATATGTCTATTGGCTTTTCATATACTCTTGTAGCACTAATAGTTGTTTTGGAGATTTTGGCACTAATAGCTGTTTTGCAGATTATGATCTTGAGAAAGAAGTTTGTTTTTATTGGTTGTAACGGATTGGGGTGATTAGAATTTTATTTGTTAGATGTGTTTTGTCATGGTATTGCCAAATGGGGAGATTGTTAGGTTTTTATTCTTGGCAATCCCGTTTGACAAAACTCTTTTCAGTTATAATTGTATTCGATCTTTTATTTAATTGAGGCTATGAGTTTTAGATGTGAATCCAACCCAAATTGTGCCTTGCAGAGATGTTTCAGAAGTTTATTCTTTCATGTTTGCTATTTCGCTGACTATGTCGAGGATCGACCTGTGTGCTCGAGCGGAGAATCTTTGGTTCCCAAAATTAGATCGCCTGCAAAAGTACTGGGAGTTGTATTTTTCTACTCGAACGGCCTTTTTTGCGCTCGAGCAGAGATCGCGGATCAATTTTTTATAAATATGTGGTTTCATCCGTTTTTAGGGTTACAGCTTCTAGATCTTCTTGGATATTACGGTTTATATCTGGAGCTTCTTTGCCAGTTTCTTTGATGTTTGTTTGAGTTTAATTCATGGTTTGAAAAGTATACATCAAAGGATTGTTTGTTTTGTTCAATACAAAAGAGAGTGTTGTTCTTCAGGGGATTCCGAAGAATTTGGGTCATAAGTTTTGGTGGATTCTGGAGTGGCTCATCGTCATGGATTCGACATCGATGTTGTGGATTCAACGTTGGACAAAACAATTCCGAGTTGAAGGCGAGGTTGTAAGAGGTACATTGGGGTCGGTTCGATTTGGACATGGATTCGTTAGGTAATTGAGAGTACACTTGTGTAATTCCTTTATATCTTTTTAGTGGATTGTTTTGTGGCTGTTGCCCGTGATTTTTTTCTTTATCACAATTGGAGGCGCTCCAATTTTGGTTTTTCCACGTTAAAATCGTTGTGTTGATTGGCTTTGATTGTTTGATTGGGATTGTTATTTACTGCTTAAAATTGATATATAATCACAAATCAATATCTAGGAAATTTCTAGACTTTTCAAAATGCAAAAGAGAAAAATGGATTAGATTTGCATAAAGATACACAAAATTCAATATCACATAAAAATATATAAATCAAAAAATTATGTAAATCCATCACCAAAATATCTTCAAAAGATAAATTTTATGCAAAAATATCCAAGTTAAATTACTCTAAAATTCTCTAATAGGAAAGAGTTTTTTAGTTTGGTTGGAAATTCTTTAGAATGATACATACAAATAATTTTCTTACACATTTTTTTTGGGTGTAATTTTGGTACATAATATCCAACATTGATGCAATAAAAAGAAATTTAAAAACTCTCTAGCCATCAAGCTTGGTATTATATTTATGATGTCACCTGGAAAAAAAAAATTTAAAATTTAGACAATTACTGCAAATGTGTGAAGCATTTCAACCATATGTATAACAATATAAAAATTGTATATATAGAGAAAGAGATAGGAGGAAAGAGAAAGAGCAACATGGAACACCAAGACCATTGGGTTTGAGTTCAAAAAGTAATAAACAATTAATAATTTAGTATTCATGTTGGTGGCCAAACCTTTAGATTTGAATACAAATGGCTTGTTTGATTTCATTAATAATTTTATATGTGTTTATAATCAATTGAAATATAAGTGTTTGTTTATATAGGAGGAGAGAGATGTGAAATTGGATAGATAAATATTGATTTTCTTTATTATATATTAGAATTTAAATTTAAGTTATCTTTATTTTGAATTTTATTGATAGATTAGATTATCTTTATATAAATTTTCAATTCAGTTATTTTTAAATTTTCTGATAACTTTGTGTGTGTGTGTGTGTTTTTTTTTTTTTTTTGGTTGATAAGTTTGTATTCGGATAACTATTGTTCTAAGAGCATATTATTGTTAGCTTCCCCTATCTAAAAAAAAGAGAGCATATTATTGTTATTAAATTATTAAAGAAATAATATATATATATATATATTTTAAATGGAAGTGATGGGAGAGGAGTGAGTTTGAAATTAAGTACCATATAATTTTTCAAAATTTTAGATTTTATATGAACCCAAATATTCACAAATTTTGCATCTTGAATCTTGCATTTCACCATGTATTTTCTAGATTTTAGTTTTATTTTTATTTTTTTTAATCTTACTTTAATCTTACAAAACTTATTTAAAAACCATTATAATGAATAAGAATTTTGCAACATGGAAGCATTGACCCTGGGGATCAAGCGATATAGACACTACAGGAAATACAAGATTTGGTGGTGTTTTTTTAACAGCACTTTTTTTAAATGCCACTTTTCTTAACATTTAGCGGTGTTTTAAAAACATCGCATATTTCTTTAATTAAAACATCACAGTTCTGTAATAGAAGGCGTTTAGAAACACCTCCAAATGCGTTAGGCCTTACGCACCTATTTTGAATTTGTGAATAATTGTTAAAGCCTTTTAAACCCTTTTCATTCTCATGCCTTCAAATCTGGCCTCTCTCTCAACCCTCCCTAAACCTTTATCATTCTCACAGATTCATCTTTGAGATTCAAAACGATTTTGATTTCGAAGCTCCACAGCCACCACTTGCGAGGTAGCGAGCACCATCATCTACTAAGGTGAGCTCCACCGTCTCTCTCTCTCTCGATATCTTTCTCTCTCTGTCAACCTTCTCTAAACCCTTATCATTCTCAAAAATTTATCTTTGAGATTCAGAGATTTAGATCGGTCTTAGTGATTTCATCTTAGAGTGATTTCGATTATGAAGTTCTCTCTCTCGATTTCGAAGCTCCACCGTCACCCCCATCTGCACTGCCACCTCTACTACCATCTATATGATTTCTCTCTCTCTCTCTCTCTCTCTCTCTCTCTCTCTCAAGCTCTTCCTTCCTGCCTCTCTCGGTTTGGTTATTGAAATTGAAATTATAAGCAAGAAACCACGAGTTTAATCAGGATTTGAACTTGTTATGATTTTTTATTTTATTTTATGACTATTTTTGGGTGAGTTCTCTGTAAAGATGAGCTTTAGGCTTTTCTTGATTCCATTTAGTTAATTTGTTGTGCCTGTTTTTTGTTACTTGGGGCTTTACAGAGCATAATATTTACATATTTATATTTGACATGTTTTAAGTTTTTCTTCTTGTGCTTGTTTTCTTTGATTATTGTTGTCGACCGCCTAAACTTCCTCCGTGTGTCCCCCTTTCGGAGAGGGTGCGAATTGGGTTTTAGCTACTACAGTTCGGACTCCTGTCACGGTTCTGAATCTAATCTCACAAAGTACAATATAAGACTGATAAATCACCAAAGAGTCCAAATCCGGCAAATCGTTTTGGAAAACTGATTTTAATCAAAAGCATCAAACATGGACTGCTTTGCTAGATTACAGAGTCGCCACCTAAATATTTTGTTTTGGGAAATTTAGAAAACCCTGACTCGTGCCAAAGGCCACGTGTCCGTCATCACCAAAGTTGTCTCAGCTCGAGAACTTGGGTACGAGAGGGGAAGGTCATGAAATGAGCACCCTCGCTTGCCCGTTCAAAGATCGGCCTCTACTAAACATGATATGTTGTTTTGAAAACAAATGTGTTTTTGTTCTGGTTATTAGCCAACTTACTATGTGATGCGCACAACATACAAGTATACACTAGATCGCCTAAATTGGAACAAAACAATTCAATGTTTGTTTTCGAAAATTGTTTGAATTTGCCACCCTCAAGTCGGCTTAGAAATGCGGATTTGCCACCCTCAAGTGGGCTTTAAACATGATGATTTGCCATTTCAAGTGGGCTTAAAACTCACACTTGATGAATTGTTCCAATTCAAGCAATAAAGCCTTCATCCACAGGAATTCATGCAGTTATAGCAATTAAGCAGATAGCCTCATGGCAAGCATGCTATCATGGATCATGGCAGTCACTTACATACATACAAGGATGCTAAAGCAAAAACACTTACAATATACTCCGAGCCAAAACTGAAAACTAGTTAGAAATCAATGCATGATCCTAACTATGTTAAGATGCCTAATGCAATACATGCAAAATGCAACTAAGTAGGCTTGGCTACCTAATCATGACATATGAATGCGACGTTTGATACATGTATTCAAATAGGTATTGAAATACAATGCAGTGTGAATGATGCGCCGAGCCCGGTGCATGCAATACAAATGAATGATGCACGCATGCAAGCATAAGGTATGCTAATCGAAAATGTGCCCTAATCTAACCACTGAAAGCGGATAAATAAAAGGGAGAAATACGTGAGGTTGGAAGACATTCATACACACACGCACACTTATTATAACATTTGCCCTCTCGACAGAGGGTCCGAATGAAAGCTAAGCTAACCTAAGCTAAGCTACTTATTACAAACCAACTAATTAGCTATTCTAACTATAAATTGAAATAGCTAGAAACAACTAACTAATAAAGCAATAAAGAGAAGATGGCCTCACAGGCGAGGCAAGCATGCATGCTCGATTGCCGTCCACTCGGAAATCCGTTGCTATGCCATCAATTGCCTCTGTTTTCTCTTGCCTTGATCTCTGAAAATTGTGCCAACCTCCAGAATGCCTCTACTTCAACACAGGGATCTGTTAGTGAGCTGCCAGCCAGAAAAAGTGGCTGCCAGCCACTAAAACTGGCTGGTCGGCTAGTTGCTTCTACAGGTTGCTGGTTTTGCTGCAACAGAGAACAATAGAGGCACAACAATGTATTTCTAAGACAATGTATGTACTACCACACTCCATATTATGTCTCAAGCTCAAAAGAGCGTGGCGCTCTATTCTCAAGCCACCAACTAAGCACCTTAATGCATGATGGCCGAGAACCAAGCTTACACCATGTTGATAAATGCACAGACAACACACAAGAGAGCCTCCACCCTATCATGCTTGATCAAGAGTGTTAGCGACCAAGAAACGCAACACGTTTCATCACTTTGAGTATGAAACGTGCCACATTCCTTGTGTTTGGATTAATGTCCGATCCAAACACATGTAATGCAACACACATATACTTAACTTTCAATGCTAAAGTGACATGCACAAGACTCTATCATGTAATGCATGCAAGACATGTTAAGGGGTCAAGAGCACTAAAGAAAGTGAAGAACATTACACGTGAGGCATGCACTATCGATCTCAAATGGTCAAACCAGCTATGTACAGACCTAAGATGCTCCAAAACAGTGGCCAAAGCACACTAAAACTTAAGCACAAAAAGTAAGAAATGCATGCTCCTGTATTGGTCCATAAACAAGGCATAAAGGCACAACTCTCAAAGCCGTAAAGGAGTGGAATATGTGAGAGTGTGACTACACTATATGCTCTGAAATCATGTATAAAATGATGCCAAAACATGCAAACATCGCATGCACAACATGTTAAAGGCCCCAAAACTCAAAACTAGTCAAAGGCTTACACAAGAGGCATGCAATGCAATGCACAAACAACCAAACCAGCCTAAAACAAAGCTATATCATGCCAAAAAAATAGCCTAAATATGCTGAAATTAAGGCATAGAACACAAGAAAAGCATGCTCATTTGATGGCTCGCAAACAAGGCATGAAGAATCAACTCTCAAACACAATGAAAGAGTTATATATGTGAGAGTGAGACAATGATATATGCTCTGAATTTACATGCCAAATGATGCCATATCATGTAAACATCACAAATAAGGCATGTTAGGGGCTTCAAAACACAAGACTAGCAAAGCCAACTATACTATA
This sequence comes from Camellia lanceoleosa, assembly GCA_025200525.1. Taxonomy (NCBI): domain Eukaryota; kingdom Viridiplantae; phylum Streptophyta; class Magnoliopsida; order Ericales; family Theaceae; genus Camellia; species Camellia lanceoleosa. The sequence continues at coordinate 92,959,495 of CM045762.1, forward strand.
GCTATACAAAGCATGAACCATGTGGCCAAAACCATTCAAAAAAGTCCTAAAGCATGCTAAATCAAAGCCAAAAACGTGTTGGAGTGGAGCATACACATGCTAGAATGAGAGGCATGAAGCATGTTAGGCCGACAAGTAGGATTGCAGTACAAGTGTAAGATGCAAGAAACCAATGACCAAACCAACCAAAACAGAGTTATGGCAGGTTGAAAAAGTCACAAAAACATGCTTGGACTAAGCTTCAAAAAGGGAGAAACACATGCTCATGTATTAGACCACCAATACTAGCAAACAAGAATACAAGGAGAGGGGATCACCCTCTCCTATTTTGGACCACAAGAACAACTTTTCACCATTGAAATTTCTCTAAGTTTCAGTGGTTAAAAGGCCAAGCAAAGAGTGATTCGAAAGCTTAGAGGGGTGGCTCAAAAGGCTTAACAAGCCAAAGAGCAAAAGAGGGAAACCACCCCCCTAACCACACAAGGCTCAAACCGATATTTTAAAGCCTTAAAAATAGAGTTATTAAGAGGCTAAAACCAACCTTAAAGTAGCATGCAAAGGTCACAAAGCTTTTAATCAAAACAAAGCTTAAAAGTGACAAGTGTCTTACCCTTGAAGAACAACAACAAAACAGCAACTACAACAACTTCAGTAACAATTCTGTGCCAAAACCAAGTCTAAGACCTCAAAACAAGCTCCAAGGGACCTCAGCTCCAAAATTAAGGTGTTTGAGTAAGTGTTTGTGTGCAAAAGTGTAAAGAAACAACACTTTAAGGCTTAATATAGCATAAGAGAGAGAGAGAGAGAGAGAGAGAGAGAGAGAGAGAGGAAGAGAATTCTAGAGAGAGAGAGGGAGATTTTTTTCTCTGAAAAATCTGAACCCTCAAATAGGGGGAGAAAGCTCCCCTTATATAGGCAATGCAAGGCAAATGGCTTGCTTAATCCCTCCATACACGTGTATGGAGGATGAATTCAGTGAGTCACAGCTAGCTCAAAAGATCTAAAAATATCTAAAAATGAGAAAAATCGGCCACTTCAACTAGCTGGCCGACCACTCCAACTAGCTGGCAAGGAGAAAAGGTGGCTGGCAATTGCCAAAAGTGGCCGGCAAGGCCCCACTCTTCTTCAGCCAAGAGGCACCAAGGTTTGGCCTAAAAACAAGGCCAAAACACAGAGGGTTTAGAGGCTTAAAGACAAGGCGCTCAGCCGAGACCTTCGGATTATCAAAACAGGCACAAACATGCGCAATCATCGCGTGCACAAACGATGACGTCTGAGTCTTAGGGTCGGTCAAAAATGGGGTGTCTACAATTGTAATTTTACATTTTCTCACTACAAGAAATACGGGTTTTGACATGTTTCAGTATTGTTTTCACTTATTTCTGAGCTTTGTATGTATGACCTGTGAACCTGCTATTGGTATTTATTTGCTTGGAAACCTGTTCAATTTCTTCTTTTGTTTGCTTTGTCATTCTTCCTTAATATGTTGTTTTTTGTTTTGAGAAAATGCTAAATGTGCTTGTGATTATGACATTTGTTGGATTTGTGATCATTTACACTCATGTATGGTTAAAATCTGGCCGATAGCTTAACCAGACTGTGGAAATTTGTTGCGGAAAGATTAGGGTTGCGTTCGGTAAAGTTTTAGAATTATGATTTGAGAATAGAATTGTATTTTGAGTTTGTAAGTTTGAAATTATGATTTGAGTGTAGAAAATTTGTTTGGTTATGAGTTTTGAAAAGAGTTTTGAATTGAGTTTGGAATAATTTATGTGACATATGATATTTGATTCAAAAACTTACAACTCATAACCAAACACACAATCCAAAATTATATTCAAAACTCATAAAAAATTTAAAAAAATTCATAAAATATTTTTTATTTAATATATAAAAAAATAATAGGTGCCAATTGCCAAAAAAAAAAATTACACTGTTCCGATCAACCGACCGAACGTCTGGGAGGACGACCAAGTAGGCCAAATTTCAAAATTTAAATCTCGCCTGAAACGAGTTTTCAAAAGTGGTGTGGAATTAATTTTTGAAAGTTATGACCAAACATCATACTCAAATATGTGTGTGGAGTCATGATTTGAACTCCATACCAAACACAGCCTAGATTTCTGATAACTAGTTGAATTTCAGTTGTGCAGTTAGCATGATTAAATTGAATTTATCCACTTACTGAGTTAGCATTCTAGAATGGTCTTTTTTCTTTTCTTTTTTCAACCCAACAAACATAAGGGTGCAAAAAATGAAAAGAAAAGGGGGAGATATAATTATTGTTGTACATCATATAATATGGAATGTGTGTCCTATATTCATATAAAACATTTAATAAAAATTTTCATAAATTTTTTGGGGTTTCTAATATTATTCTTTCAGTTACCAGATGTATTACATAAATGTGACCATCGTAACATTATTATTTAGACTAAGTGTCGTGTGGGCCATCCAAAACGAATGTAATTCACAAACTTCATTTGTTAGATTTTTGTAGTACTTAAATTTTCACAATTTTAGATCTATAATTGCACCTGACATGACATGACAAGTTAGGTCATATAAAATTGAATATGCGACAAATTAAAAATTAACATCTATCATGTTTCATTATTGTGAGTCTAATGAAAGAAAATGCCACATACACACAATTTCCACCCCTTCCCCCATCCCTTCGAATGACATCCCCCCTTCCTTTCCAAGAGTCAAGAGCCTCTCCTTGCAGGCTTGTGCTTGCAACCGTCCTTGCAGGCCTTCGGGTCTACTTTTAGGTCCAATTTTGATAATCCGAACCGTTTATATTTTATGATTTATATTATAAAAATCAAATTGATCGGATATCGGAAGCATATGTTCTAAAACTGCTTATTAAATTATTTAAAAATAATTTTAGTTTAATTTTTGAACACATACTTCCCGATATCCGATCAACTTGATTTTTACAGTATGATATAATGAATAAATCATAAAATATGACGGTTCAGATTATCAAGCACTAAGGTCACAAGGAGAGGATCCTCTCTCCCTTTCCAAACCCTTCGAATGACATGTAGGAATGGCAATAGGACAGATAGAGTGGGTTTTACCCTTCCCTTCTCCATCCCCCCTTCCCTCCCAAACCCTTCGAATGACATGTAGGCAATAGGACAGATATAGTGAGTTTTACCCTTTCCTTCTCCATCTCTAATCCCTAATTTTTATTTTTTTTCCATCCCCATCCCTAACCCCCAAGGGAGACCAATTACATACTAGCACCCCTACTGCTAATGGGGATCGGTTTTTCCCACCCGCCACCCTATTTGCTTTGTTTCATTGCTTTGCTTTAGGTATATCTCCATAATGAATAAACAAAACAAAAATAAAAAATTAAGAATAAAAAAAAGTGAGTGAAAAGGACAAATTAATTAAAATTGTGTTTGGTTTATGGATTTAAAGATAGATTTAGACATTTTTTATACATTTTTTCTCTCTCTCTAAATCTCTCTTCAAATTCATAAGCCAAACACAATCTAAAAAAATAAATTTTAAAAAAAATCTACACTGCTTCACTTTTTTTCTTTTTTCCCCTTTAGATCAAGTACTGCTTCAGTTTAACAAAAACAAAAAAAAAAAAAAAAAAAAAAAAAAAAAATTAAGAAGAAGAAAAAAGTAAGAGGAAAGGAAAAATCAATTAAAAGAAAGCAATACCTTTCAAATTATTCAAAGAATTCACACCAAGAAAATATTAAATAAAATTAAGAAAAAATTGTGTAGATCCTATCCGATGATTTTTCTACCTTTACATTGAGAATAAGTTGATTTAGGTTCCATTTGTTTTGATATAAAATATTTTTGCACAAAAATATATATATATTTTTTTATTTTTCACCATAGTTCACAATTGAAATGGAAAATTTATATTGCTTCAAAGAGTTGGGATACTTATTTGAAAAGTCAAATGCGAGTCTGATGCAGGCCCAACTCTTAGATTTCTGGGGTCCAAAGCCGATAATCAACTGATAAATTTTTAGGGCCCTTCACAATTTTTTTTCATTGAATGAAAAAAAAAAAAATGAAGGTAAAAGGACAAAAGATTTAATGTATCAAAATCACAAAAAAATACTCAGCATTATATTACAACAACTAATAAGTATCGCTGGATTCTCGCTCTTCTTACATTTTTAGAAGCAAATAAATTAATCATATTTGCATAATCTAATTTTTTTTTTTTACAAAATCATTTTCAATGGATAACAATACTAATTATTTTAAATTGGCCTTTCAATTTTTTTAATGAGTAATTTATTTTAAATTAGTTTGTGCCTTCCTTAATTTTTTTTGGACTTAAAACATACCTAATATATTACATTAAACTATAATAGGAGAGGGGCCTTTTTTGGGTCTATTGTCAATGGATAACAATGCTAATTTTTTCAATGTGACTTTAAATTCTTGAATGGGTCAATTTATTTTAAGTTAGTTTGGGCCTTCTTCAATTTTTTTTGGACTTAAAACATACCTAATATATTACACTAAATTATAATAGGTAGGGCTGTGCAAAATACCGCCCAATCCGTTAAAACCGTACCGATCCGCATCTATCTGCACCGCTCTAACCACTAACCGCGGTTTAAACTTTAAATTTCATAATCCGTCAACCGAACCGCTCCGCTCCGCTATAGTTAATACATATATATTTTTTAACCTCCAATGAAATATCAATGTAAAAATGAGTGTGAGAAATTTAAAATATAAAATTTATTATAAATTAGTGGTAATATATATAAAACATATTATTTAAAATTACATAGTGTTATATATCTAAAAAATATTATACAAATTAGTATTATATATTATGCAAATGTATGATAATTAGTTAGAATATTCTTCAATCCGCCAATCTGTCAAAAACCGCCCAAACCGCAAATTGTCAATCCGCTAATCCGCCAACCCGTCATTCGATTTGTAATTTTACTTTTAAACCGCCCGAACCGTACCGCGCACACCACTAATAATAGGAGGGGCCCCTTTTTTGGATCTATTTTGAGAGGTCCTAAGCCATGGCTTGAAGGACCTATGCCCAGGGCCAGCCTAGTCTGATGACATAATTTTTAATGTCAAGTTGTTTTTGGAACTATAATGAAAAACATTTGTACTTATATTTTGTTCAAGCAAACCCAAAAAAAAAACAAGAAAAAGTGAATAGAATATTTTTTTAAAAATATTTTACGTCAAAAAAAAAAAAAAAGTTAATAATAATAATTTACCATGAATGGGTGAAAATTTCACATAAAATTGTTCGTGATTTTCTATCTTTATATTTTTAATTTTAAAATTTAATAAATTGGGAAGTGCTTAACGTAAAAGAATTATTATTTTTCTATATTTAGTTATAAAATGGACTACGTTTTAATTATAAAAGTTGAAAGACATAAATAAAAGAATTAAAAGTATGAGATTTACACTTAAAAGTTCGAAAATTAAAAGTTTAATAATCACATTGAAAATATAATTAAATTTAGGAGTATTAATTGATAATTTGTCCAATATATATGTGTGGAGTATGAAGATAACAATAATATATAAAAATTATTTCAGAATAAATTATCAGCAGTTTGTGATAACATAGTTGGTTAGCAGCTTCATCATAAATCCGTTAGGTATGGTGTTGGAGTCACTTAGGCATGGTGTTGGAGCCACCGTGACGGCGGGGGCGGGGAGGTTTACATTGGGTCCATGTCAAATTGTCATTGGGGGTTTACATTGGGTCCATGTTAAATTGTCAACCCTAATGACGCGCCAAAAAAAAAAAATTTTGATTTACATTTGAGAAATTATTCAATATTAACAAATTTAAGTGGTGCTCTAAATAAGAAGTTATTGGTCTTGTATGGGTTAAAAGCCAATCTCTAAATAGAATAGAGCATTATTTTAGGTGTATTGAATAATTTCTTCCTATACTCCTCTCTTCTTTCAAAAACCTTCTCGTAAGTTATTGGTTTAAATCATAAGACCTACCACTTTTGTATTATAGTTTTAGGAGATAAATGGTTAAGTATCAATAAGTAGATGAAATAGAGCATTATTCTAGAAGTATTAAATAATTTGTCCCTACACTCCTCTCCTTTTTCAAAACCTTCCATGAAAGAAATTGTATGAATGTAACACTGCTAAATTAAAAATAAATAAATAATTTATAACTTTCAAACATTTTCCAAAAAGAAAATAGTTGAGGAAGTAATTTGGGACAAACCGCCCCACTAACTACTCACACTAGAAGTGCCTACTGAAAGGAGGATATAAACTGCAAAATGAGGAGCCCAAATACATGGCCAGTGGGCTGGCCCAGAATGAAAAACAACTGACAAAAGATAAATTCCAAAAGGAATTGCCCTTCATTGCTATTTCATGTGACACATCAATTAATTTCCTTATCTGATTTTTGCAATTTCCTTATTATTATTATTATTATTATTATTATTATTATTATTATTTAAGAGGTTTAAATTTCCAAAGAGATCAATATATTCTTTGGCATTCTTGGAGCACCAAAAGGCCCAAAACAGTGAGCATGTATAATTCAAACCTCTTGTAAGGCATCTTTTTGGCTGAGTTCAAGTTGAGGGGTTCTCTAGTTTCAATCTGAATTGTGTCCAGAGTTATCCAAGGCCACCCAACCCAAACTCTCAGCCAAAATTTGTCTATCCCTGACCAATAAATTAAAATTGAGCTAGGTCTTGCCCATAAATGTGAGTTAACTTTTTTATTTTTAATTTTTTCAAACTAGATTGGTTAATTTTTTTAAGTTGGACATTTTAACATTTAAAAAAAAAAAAATCAAAATCACAAGTAGCATAAAGATATGAGCAAAATTCAATTTACCCTCTTGTAGTTAAGGGTAGGAGTACTTTGCCCCATTATGATTCAAATATAGGCAAAATCTCCTTCGTGATTTTGTACCAAAATGCAAATTAACGGAAATTATGTCACACGCTCGAGTTTAGAGAGCTGGACCACAAAAAGTTTGAAGTAAAAGTCAATTTTGTAGGTAAAAAGACAATCCTACCTTGGAGTTCATCTTCTTCCTTCAACTTAAACACACTTTAAGAGGCAATTTGGGAAGGTAGTTAAAAACGAGCTTTTAATTCATTTTGAATCACATCACCTTATTATTTTTACACACAAAAAGATAAAAAAGTCAAAAGAAAAATTAAAAAATTAGCTTTTGATTAATTTTCCAAATCACTCCTAAATATATACAAATCTAGGGAAATTGTTTCCCAATCTTTTTTGACATCGACGAGATGAAGCGTTTGAAGATAACACTCTCTGAGTCACCGACACATCTGGCTTTACAGCAACGAAATCAATAGAGAAGATCAAAAAAGAAAAATAACGTAATTATTAATGTGGATATTAAAATTGAGCATAAAGTCTTTCCAAACAAAGAATAGAGTTGGGGCTCCACCAAAATTAAGTTGAAAAATGTTAGATATCTCAACATTTTTACCAAATTGTTTATTAATATGTGTTTGATAAAAATTTTAAGTTTAAGAGTTAAATAAATGATTTTTAATTAATTAAGTAAAGAAGTTAATAAATTTATAAATTCAGTTACGAGGAAGGAAATCAATTTTTCTTCATCAAGTAAAACAAATTTGATTCTTAATTGCATTGAAGAACTAACAAATTTGTTTCTTTTTGTAATGAATAACATGTGGTAGTAGACAAAGAAGGGTACAAAGGTCTTTTTATCTATAGGAGTCTTTTGGAAAGTGATAAAAAGTTAACTTTCAACTTTTTACTCATTTTGAGTCACATCAATTCTCACATAACGTATTCACAAAAAGATAAAATAAGCTAAAAAAGTTAAAAAATTAATTTTTTACCAATTTCTCAAAACACTCCATAAATCTAACAAATTTAGTGTTGTAATTTAGTTCAAAATCGCATGCCTGTTCTTTGCCTATATTTCGATTATAGGAGGGCAAAGTGCTCCGACCCTGAACTACAAAGAGATAAAATAAATTTTGCCCTAAAAATAAATCTCCTACAACAATAAAATAACAATACACCTGACATATGCTATTTATACTTCAACTAATCTAACAATTTATATAACTAAAGAATAAAACAGCAACTAATATTTACATGTATATTTTATATTTTTATATATTTATATATAATTCATGTTTTTAGTTGCTCATATTGCCCAATGTATTTTTTCAATTCTGGCCCGAATTGAATTTTGACTTTTAAATTATTCCCAGAATCCACGCCAATTTAAAAAATATATTGCCCAAATCCCCTTAAAAAAATTTGACCGTGTTTGGGCTTCTCACTAGGCTTGTAAATGGATCGGATTCAAATCGAATCTGTCAAAATCCGAATCTAATCCAATTAAGACAAACTAGAATTCAACCTGAATCCGTTTATCCCATATTTAATTATAGATCACCTGAATTCGATAATTTCGGATATCTAACTCGATAATCTGATCCGATCCGATCCATTTTTTTTTTTCCCTTCATTCAAATTGAGAATAATCAGGTTATAGAATTCGATCAGATTTTTGTATATCCGATTTGTTTAATAATTGGATTAGACGGATTCAAATTATCAAATTACCTAGTTGGATTTTTTTGTAAACAGATTCAAATTTTCAGTTAAGATTCAAATTAAATCCAATCCATTGACAGGCCTGTCTCAGCGTGGGCCTAATTGAGTTGTACCCCTAGACTTCCTCATGTTTATATACTACAAGATGTTAAGCAAATTTATTTGTTTCATGAAAATGCAAGATTAAAAGGAATACTTTAGAAGACCAAAACAAAACCAAGCTAAAAGCTCATATTGTCTCAGTTTATATGTTCATTTTGTCTTAATTAGAAAGAATATTGGATTTTCACTCGAATAGGACCAAGTTTATCTTGCACTATTTATTATTTTTCATTTCTCAATGTCCCATTTTTTCCCCATCTTTCTACTAATAATGAAGTTATTGTAATTGATTGTTTTGTTTGTTAAATATCATTGGAAATTAAAAATGAAATTAAGAATTTGAAAACAATGATTTGGGAGAAAATACCTCCTAGTTATAAGTAGGTTAGATCAAAACATTGTAATATTAAATTATGAACTGTAATTATTGTATTTGTCTTTGAATCTAAATCACAGCTAAAAAAGCAAATATAATCAAATGATTGTTATATAAATGTGCTCTTTTTTGCATTTAGTGTGCGGACTGACTATCCTCACTTTCACAGCCAAACATGCTATCAATTGCATCATCTTCATTTCTTCCACTTTAATGCCCATCACAGGTGTACTAAATTATTTATATTTATTTTGAGATCAAAAACTAAAAAAATCTAAGTGTCTAATGATTACAAGGATTAATTGAAAATGATGATAAAATTGATTATTGATACAAATTGCTCATTTACAACTGAAAAATGTTAGGAATCCCGAATGTTTTACTAATATTTTTACCAAAATGCTTCACATTTGGAATCCCTAATATTACTCTTTACAACTAAGGAAATATATTTCTAATTTTGTAGCTAACATAAAGTGATAAGTTGCCTGTGGTGTTGGAATTTCTTCAATGATTCCTTTGTTTTTATCAGCAAAAATAATTTTTTTTTTGTTACTTGGAAAAAAATATTAGAGAGAAGAAAGAAATGTCAAAGCAATGAATACCTTATCCCCAACAAAAAAATAAAAATAAAAATAAAAATAACAATGCCAACAAGAGTAGAACATATTAACGAATGAGATGCAAAACACCTATGCCCATTTGAAAGAGCACAACATGCTGTATAAAATTGGAATTAAAGAAAAGTAAAAATAGATTCGGATTTATTAATAGAATTACTAAAAATTAGAAATTACAATTGGAAGAACAAAGAAAATTAAACAAATTCTGGAACTGAAATACACAAAATAATAAGGAAGCAAATCGAAACCTATAGATCACATTGTTTCTTTAAAACTGAATCTCTACCTCATCGATGGATGCGTCTGTCGAGGCACTTTCTGAGTAGCTTCATGAACAAAACAATAGTAGCACTCTCTCACACTCAGAATAACAATTTAGAGACCGAATAACGAGAAGACTTAAGATTATTTTGAGGAGAAAACCAAGAGAGGATGGTCTCTTTTTATACACAATGGGAGGAAAGAGAGAAAGCCTCAATTACAAAGGCAAGGCAGCAAATGTAGAATTTAATTTTGGAAAATTGATAGATTAAACTCACCATTAGTATAGAGGCTATACACATGTGTGTATATCTGCAACCACTACCATCTGACTTAGGTCAGAAAAAGTATAAGGTTTGTGGGCCATCAACTCGATCCAAGCCGAAACCTTATCCAATCCTCAAGCCTCAAGCCCAAGACCTACGGCCCATGGGCCACGGATCCAGTCCGATTCGGGAGGGCAATGCGCGTGTGTGCGTGCGTACATACGTGTGACACTTTTTGCATAACCAACTCAGTCCGTAGTCTTGGCCCAAGTCCATCCCTGAAGTATCCATAACTTCTTTCCTTCGGAAAATTTGGATACCCCAAAAGACTCACACCCTTAGGTAAAATTAGAGATTTAAATACTCACTAATGCTTTCCTCTATAATCAATGTGGGATAGGTGGTTACACATTTTTCCCAATTCCTCATTCACAAGGCCAACTTTATGTGATAATTTCTTATTCAATTCCTAAAGGTTTTTGGTCATTTTTTTTTTGTGGTGTTAAGATCTTACTACAAAGAATATAGACCTACTTAGACCCACCTCAATTGGTAGTTGGGACTCACTTTAATTTCAACAATCCTTAAGACTTGGGTGCTCTATTCCGAACACTTGATGATGAAAGTCATGATGTGCTATCATTCAAATTCTTCAGTAAGAAAACCGGATTCAAGCTTTAATCTCGACTTTACACCCGTTTTGGCCAAACTACTTTAGACCTTGTTCAAAATCCTTTTTCAAAAGTTCTTCCTTCCTTGTAAAGGTAGACTTTGAAACTTTTTCATCTACTTTCTCTCTTTCTCTCTTACCAAACATCATATTTTCAAAGCTTTCTTGTGGCTAAATATGTGATTTAGCTTGTGGAAGTAGAGAACTTAGCCACCCTTCCATACATGTTGTAGTTTCTTTACTTTTTTTCACTTTCTCTTGCTTTCTCACCTCCCAAACACTTCATTCCAGCACTGTTTTTCAATTATTTAGATAAGATTTGGACTTGTATAGAGGGTTGTGGTCCTTCCGTATACTTTCCTTTTATAGTTTAGTTGCTTGCTTTCATAATCTTCCATTTTCTTTGAAGCTTGAAAAGAGTTTATTTTGAACATGAAAATGGATGCGACATCCATATTTCATGAGTAGGAAAATGAGTTTCCGATCACTTTTAATGATGTAATCTCTTACTTTCAAAGCTTCTCCCTATAAATAGTGGCAATCTACTCTCTCCAATTAATAGTATCGATTTGGGTATTAATTTAATCTTATTCACAAAGCGATGAATATAGGTTTTCATTTGTTTCTTTAGCTTGAATTTTCTATCTTCAATTTCCATATTTGATAGATTTTCCATTTGATGCCTTTTTGTACATATCATATAGCTCTTGTATTGTTGAATGACTTGTGAGGCCAATCTACATCTTCCCTAAATATCTTTATGATGGGTAGTAGAAAGGGTTAAACATCCTTTAGAAATGCTTTGCTTGCTCTATTTTGGCTTTGCTGCATAAAAACAGGTATTTCTAGGTTTTCTGTATGGCCGACCAAATGAAGTATACGACCGACGATTCTTATGTATGACTACATGATTTTTCCAAGCAAAACAGAGTAACTCCCTAGCAACAAACCGGGCAATTTTTGGAGGATAATCCCCTGTGCACTTCCAACTTTTGTATTTTCTTTTCTCATGATTTGTTAGATTTAGTTGTTATATTGTTGAATAACTGCTTGATGTAATAATTTCCAACTCTATTTCTTTCTGTTCTTTTTCATTGTAAAGTCTTGATGTAATAATTTTCAACCCCATATCCTTTTATTCCTTTCATTGTAAAGGATTGATATGATAACTTTCAACCTCCATTTCTTTTTATCCCTTTCTATGTATGTCTTTCAATCTCTATTTCTTTTTATCCCTTTTATTTTTATGCTTTTCGTACCAGTTGATAGCATCATGTTTTCTTTATCATAATCCTTATGCTTGCATCCATGTTTCTTGCATATAGATTGTCTCATTTGCATTTATGCCCTCTACCATTTCCTATGTGATTTTGTGTGTTACCTCATGCTTGGAGATGACTCATATGTCATACATTAGTAGCCGAATCCATAGTTGCATTCTTGTATATATATTACATTAGTATTTTGCATATAGGACCATGCATATTTTGCTTCATCTTTTTTTTGGATGCGAGTAAATATTAGGTGAGCATTTATAGCTTTAACATCCTTCTTGTACATGATTTTCTTATTATGATTAGCATTCTACCATGCGGCTACTTGCTTAGTTGATCTATCTCTATGATTGCCGGTGGATGGAGGATGTGTTGCTTAAGTTAGAATAATGTTGATTTTTATACGTGTGAGCTCAGTTTCATTTGAATTGTACATTTTTCAAAACTCCTTTAAAATACATGAGATCAAAGCATTCCAAGATAAGTGACATAGTCTATACTTGCTCGCTTCACATAGTAAATTTTAGTATTAATAATAATTGGAACATGAGCATATATTATCTATAAAACTCATATCATGGTTTAGTAGAGATCGATCCTTTGATTGGGTGAGCGAGGGTGCTCAATTTATGATCTCCCTCACCCTTATACCTAAGGTCCCAAACTGAGACATCTTTGGTTATGATGAGCAGTGGCCTTTGGCACGAGTCATGGGTTTTCTAATTTTTTCAAAAGATTAGATAGCGACTCTGAAATCTGGTAATGCAATCCATTTCTGACATATTTTGCGATTAGTGGATTTTCTATAGATTTGCTGGATATGGACTCTCATTTATATTTCACATTGCACTCTTAAGACTAGATCGAAGATCGAGAGTCCGAACTGTCAGGCGCACTTGGGTACCCTTAGGACTCTTACAGCACAACAACAAAGACTCAGAGATAGAGCACACAGAATAATCCCTACATTAGAAAAGGTAGCTTTTGGCTTTGAACCTTTCCTAGTGAAACCCTATTGGATTTACTAGCTGATCAATGAACACAAAGTCTTGAACTATTCTGCCATTTGTGTAAACTGAGACAACATACCTCACAAAGGAATTATCCTAACCATTGTTCTGTTCTCACTATTGTGTTCGTTTTGGGCATGAACACTTCCCTAGTTCAGTGAGTGGTTTAAAGAACTTTCCTTGTCAATTCTTAAAGAAGCGGGCCCACTTCACACTCATACGGTGACTCTTCTTGAGTATCCTGCTATACCTTGTTTGATTTCTCAATACACAAGAGTCATTAAAAGTTTAGCTTACACTTAACACCTGCAAGCATCACTGACAGAAGGAATGGTGGAAGGTTTCACCTCCATAGTTATATACCACCATTACACGCAATTAGGCTGTTCCATTGAACCTAGATCTTGGGATTTCCAGTCAACTAAGTTAGGTTTTCATTTCAGTAACACCTTTTACTAAAGGCCTCAACCACATTCCTCTTGATGACTTATCTACTAACTCCCGATTTAACCCTTTGGTTAATGAATTCCTAATATTGTCCTTAGACTTTATATAGTCTATAGTGACAACCCCACTAAAGAGTAGCTATCGTATGGAATTATGTCTACAACAAATATGTTTACACTTTCCACTATACATATTACTATGTACTTGTCCAATAGCTGACTTAGGTTTCGACCAATGTGGAATATCTTCAATGAAATGGCAATTTAGCTTATTCAATGGCTTTGTCCAAAGCAATAAACTCAAATTCCATCGTTGATCTCACTATACACATCTACTTGAAGGATTTCCAAGAGATGGCTACCCTTCCAAACGTGAACACATATCCACTAGTAGATTTCAAGTCATTTATATCAGATATCCAATTCATGTCACTATAACTTTGTAGCACTATTGGATATCTAGTATAATGCAGTCTATAATCTCAAGTGTAACATAAATACCTTAACACCCGCACAATACCCTTCCAATGAGTAGCATTAGGATTATTTGTGTATCTACTAAGTTTGCTAATTGAGTAGTCTATATCCGGCCTCACACAACTCATCAAATATATCAATTTCCCAATTACTTGAGAATATTTTAATTGAGAGACACTCACACCATTATTCTTGGCTAAATGGAGACTCAAGTCTACCGGTATCCTTGACACACTCGTATCTAATTTACTAAACTTCACAAGTATCTTATCTATATAATAAGATTGAGAAAGTACAATATCACCAAATGTTCTGGTAAACATAATATCCTAAATGACATTGGCATGGCCTATATCCTTCATATCAAACTTAGAGCTTAATAACTTCTTAGTAGTTCTAATCATGTTATCATTATTACCAACAATGGGCATGTCATCAATATATAGACACAAAATGACACAACCTATGTTAGTGTATTTGACATAAACACATTTGTCATACTCGTTGATTTTAAACCCACTTGACAATATGGCATTGTCAAACTTCTCAGGCCATTGCTTAGGTGCTTACTTCAAACCAAACAAAGATTTGGCAAGCTTACAGACTTTCTTCCCTTGCCTTGGAGCTGGAAACCCCTCAAGTTGCTCTATATAGATTTCTTAATTCAAATCTCCATTTAAGAAAGCTATCATCCATTTGATGTATCTCCAGATTATGCAAAGCTACTATCGCAATCACCATACGAATGGATGTTATTGTCGTCATAGGTGAATACATATGAAAATAATCCAGGTCTTCTCGTTGTCTCTACCCTTTAATAACTAGCCTACCTTTATACTTATCAATTGACCTATCAGCTTTTATCTTTCTTCTAAATATCCACTTACAATCCAAAGCCTTACTACCTGGGAGTGGATCAACCAACTCCCAGGTGTGGTTCTGTAAGATGGGGTGAATCTCACTTTTCATAGCTTTTTTCCACAAAGGACTTTCTGGAAAAGTCACAGCTTCGTGGAAACTCTTAGGCTCTTCTTCCAACATTTAAGTCAAGAAGTCTAGACTAAAAGACTTGGAAGTCCTAGCCATCTTACTCTTTCTTAGCTTAACTTACTCCTCCACTTGATCACTATCACTAGTAACTTTATTAGTTCACTTCACGGAACTTAGATCCCCTTCTTAGGTTCAGTACATAAACACATCTTCAAAGAAATACACATTTCTAGATTCCATGATAGTATTCTTGTGTATATCTGAGATATCAAATTTGTGCACAAGAAACCAATATGCACTATTATTCTGTGCATAACCAATGAATATACAATCCACAGATTTTGGGCCTATTGGGTGTAGGCACTACTACTTTTGCAAGACATCCCCCACATTCATCAGAATTTATATAAAAGCTTGTGACCTTTCCATAATTCATACAGGGTCTTATCCACCTTTTTTTGAGGTACCTTGTTAAAAATGTAATTTGTAGAGAGAATTCCTTCCCTCTACATGTTTTGTGGCAACCTAGAACTAATAAACTTTGCATTCATAATTTCCTTTGATGTTCTTCTTTTCCACTCAACAATGCCAAGGGGAGTAAGGTGCTGTGGTTTGGTGGATAATCTTGTGTTGAGCACAAATCTCAATAAATGGTGATTCATACTCATCACCATGATCATTTCTCAAAGCTTTAATCTTACGACTTAATTGATTTTCAACTTTATTCTTGTAAAGAATAAATTTATCAATAGCCACATCGGGTTTGTATGAACTTCAAGTCACACACATCAGCCTTCCTCAAACTCAAGGTGGTTGCAAAGAGACCAACTATAGTTTGGAAAGAGAAACTAGAGAAAATAAAATAAAATGAAAATAATAATGCTGGAAAACAATTTATGGTCATGCCAAACCATTGTAGGAGCAGCCGAGGCTAATGTCGGAAGACAGTGTATGGTCGTGTTAGACCATTGTAATAGCAATGCTGGAGCTAATGCAAGGAGATAGTTATAGTCGTGTCGAACCGTTGTAGAAATTGGCTAGAGCTAATGCTGGAAGACAATTTTTGGTGAGGTTGTACCAGACTGTTGAAGAAACTAGCCGGAGTTAATACTGGGAGACAGTTTTTGGTGAGGTTGTGCCAGACCATCAAAGAAGAAGCTGAGAGCAGATGTCTGAACCGGAAAGGAACTATGTGCACCAAAAGGCGGCTTGGATAATGAGTCAAGGGGGCCGCTTAGGGAGTGCACCAAGGGGGCGACTTAAGGAGTGCGTCAAGGGGGTGGCTTAGGTGGTTCGCATAGTATAACCATGCTCACCATGATATAGGTATAATATCCTCTCTCAAACTCAAATAGGTTTGAAGATAAAAACCTAGTTGAGGTTAAAGCAGAGGGAAAGACAGAGTAGAGAGCTGCAGAGGAACTTTGAGGAACTTTGGCCGGTGATAAAGGAACATTAAGAAACCAGTGACCGGAGAAGGAAATCACCATGAAGTGATATTGGAAGGAAAATATGGTAACGGAATGGGCTAAGGTCCGACGGGTGGCCAAGGCAAGGTTGTCACCCGCCAATAAAGCGAAGAACACGAAGAGCATAACCTATAGATCTAATACCATGTTACAATATCTAAGAGAAAGAGAAAGAGAGTATTATATATATTATGTTTATATTCAATATTATGTATCGTACAATACAATGAAGATGTCTATATATAGGTAAGGTAAGAGTGGGCAACAAGAAAGTTATGAAAATATCTTGATATGGTAAAACCTAATTACAACATCTAATATATATACTAAATATATATATATATATTTGATCAACTAAAGAAACTTCATTGATGATGAAAACTATACAAGAGTATAGAATACACTAATAAAGGAAAAAACAAAAACAGTGCACAAGCATCACAGCAAGCCATTACAGATCACAACAATGTTGACACTGCAAGGCACACCAACTTATATGCACTGTAGCTGCCCACTGCTAGTGACATACCAACAGGGCAACAACCACAACAGCTACAGAACAAAGCTTACCAACCTATCCTCAGTCAGACAAAATTAAAACCAACCATTACAATGTTTGAGACAAGGTCATGAACAAAAAAATGGACACCTTTCAAACTTGATTTCGCCCACATTGCCCCCTTTACCTTCACAAGCTCCCCAACTTCAACAAAGTTTGATATGTGGTCATTAAATACATGCACATTCCTTACATTCCAAATAGACCACAACATGGCAAAAGGTAATATCTTTGCAATTCTAATTTTCTAAACTTTATCCCCATCCACCAATTTAATAGGCCCTCTACATTTGCAAGTGTAACCCAACTAATTCCCCACCAATCCAGCAGGGCTTACCACATCTTCCATACTTGTGGGCAGTGAATCAACACATGAGACCCTGTTTCCATCTCAGATTTACAAAAGGGTACATAGTATCTTCACTACATCTAATGACCCCAATGTTGTGTAACAAACCTGTTGTTTTGACCCTACCTTTCCAAGCTAACCAACCAAAGAATTGTGCTTTTGGTGGAGCTGCATTTTGCCACATCTGCTTAGCTACTTTCAGCCTAGGTCCACATTTGGCTTCACACTAATTCCTGACTGATGCAACAGAAAAAAGACCTGAAGAAGCATCTTCCCAAGACAAGTTATCAGGGCTATTTAAACTAAGATCTGGTACATTTGACAGCCAGCCTTCTAATTTAGTAACCTCCTCCTCTTTGCAAGCTAGAAGAGTCCTTCTAAAATTAAACACCCAATCCCCAAATCTCTGTCTTCTTTGAACAAAATCCTTCAAGGTTCCTTCCTTATCCGTAGATAAGCTATACAACCTAGGAAATTCTTTCTTAATTTGAATGTTCATATGCCACTTGTCAGACCAGAAAAGAATTCTACAACCATCCCCAATCCTTATCTTTATATTACTTACATAAAAATCATGAAGGGAAGAGTTAGACCTCACTACTTGCAATATGTCACTCCATATCCTGGATACCTTCCTATCTTGTTCAGAATTCCAATCAAGTAACCATTTTCCCCCTTGTGATCCATACTTCCTAATTAACACTTGTTTCCACAAAGCTTTGTTATCCACCCCATATCTCCACCACTATTTCAATAACAAAGCCTCATTCACTTCCCTAATTCTCCTAATGCCCAACCCTCCTTGCTCTTTTGATATTGACACATCCCCCCATATGCATCTTTCTCTTTAGATCCAAACCCCCTCCAAAGAGAAGAATCCTAGAACCTATCAATCACCTTGGCCAGTCCTTTTGGAATTAAAAAGAAAGACAGATAATAACATGGTCAATTTGACAATACCGACCTTATCAAAGTCAGGCTACTAGCAAAAGACAAAAGTTTTCTTTTCCATGATGCCAACTTGAACCTGATCTTATTAACCACTGGTTTCCAAGTCCTCCTGTTTCTCAGGCTAGCACCAAGAGGAAAACCTAAATACTTTAGAGGTAGTTTTTGACTTGAACAATTCAGAACAGAGGCAAACTCCTCGATCTTCTCATCAGACACTTCCACACTACACACTACATTCTTGTGAAAATTAATCTTAAGCCTTGATATCACTTCAAAACATTTAAGAATCCTTTTAATAACTATAATTTCCTCTTTCACAGTTTCATAAAAGATTATAGTATTGTCTGCAAACTGAAGACGAGAAAGCTTCAACACAGATGGCTCAATAGAAGCACCTTTTAACAACCCTATCTCCTTTGCCCTTTCTAATAGAATGTTGAGCCCTTCAAGTGCTATGTTAAAAAGAAAAGGTGAAAGGGGATCACCTTACCTAATCCATTTCTGAGGAGAAAACTCATATGTTAGAGTCCCATTCACTAATACTGAAACTCTTGCTTTGGTTACACTAGAAACCATCCATTTCTTCCATTTATCACCTAACCCAATGTTGGACATCATAGAAAACAGATAGTTCCAGTTCACAGAGTTATAGGCCTTCTCAAAGTCAACTTTCAAAACAACTCCCTTCTTTTTTGTCTTCTTCCACTAGTTAACCACCTCATTTGCAATCATTATCCAATAAAAAAATATTTCTACCTCCCAGAAATGCTGATTGTACTTCACTAATTACATCTGGTAATACCTTTCTAATTCTTCTTGAGAGCAATTTAGTCAATATTTTATAAGCAGAACTAACCAAACTAATCAGCATATAATAACTCAAACGATTGGGACTATCCTTTTTAGGAATCAAAGTTATAAATGAACAATTCAAGCCTCCCACAATCATTGATTAGAATGAAATTCCTTCACAAGTTGAATCACCTCACCCTTCATGAACTTCTAGTAGTTCTAAATGCATGACAAATTAAACCCATCTTGCCCAGGTGCTTTGTTTCCATCACAATTCTTAACTACTTCTCAAACTTCCATATCAGAGAACTCAACTTCAAGTATCTCCACAACATTTGATTTGCTCACTATTGGCATAGAACCTACTAACTTTGGTCTTGATACATAGTCTTCTTTGAACAACATAGAAAAGTTCCTTAACACTTCCCGTTTCAATTGATCAGGTGCCTCAACTCTAAATCTATCAACCTCTAGTAAATCCACCAGCTTTTTGGTGAATCTGTTGTTAGCCATTAGATGGAAAAACCTTGTGTTTTTTTCTCCATTTAATGTTCATTCCAATCTTGACTTCTGCAACTGCACCCTCTCTTCCCCTCTCCCCCCCTCAAATTCCAAACCAAACTTCTAACCTCCCTTCTCCTTGACACTTTCTGTGGTAGTAATTCTCTTAATTCAGCCCTTAAATCAAAATCATGTAATTCATCCTCTGCCATCTTAAGCTGGTGACCCTTTTATTTTTTTAGATCACTCTTCAAAGAGTTTAGTTTCCTTACAAATCTATACGCAGCCCAGCCATCAATCTTTAAGTTTGCCCAAGATTTCTGTACTGTTTTAAGGAAATTAGGATGTAAGGTCCAAGCATTCAAGAATCTAAATGGTGTAGGACCCCAATTCCTATCATCCTCCCCAAGTAATATAGTGCAATGATATTATACATCCCTAGGCAAACCCCACAATGGAAACTTAAACTTCTCTAGCCATCTAGGATCAATTAAGAATCTATCAATCCTACTCCACCTCTCCCCATCAAGTGAATTGCACCATGTAAAGCTTCTCCCTACCATTGGTAAATCATCCAATTCCATTTTTTTCAATTAAGTTACCTAACTTTCTCATCCCTTTATCTTTTTTCTATATGGTCCTCTTCTCTCAGATAAATGCTTGATTTCATTAAAATCCCCTCCAACACACCAAGGTTTTTGAAAATCATTTTTAATCCTTACAACTCTATCCCACAACTTACCTCTACTATTAACATCATTGGGTGCGTAAATGTTTGAAATCACAGACTCAAAAAGATCAAAAGTCATACCTAAGAGCACTATGAAATGCTTGCTGCAGCAACACTCTTAACACCATGAAAATTTCAGGGTTCCAAATACACAATAAGCCCCCAGCACTCCCCATATATATATATATATATATCATATTCACTAACGTATTCTAAGATCTGTTTTTATGCAAGTATTTTTTTTTATGGATAAATTTGTTACCAATCTCCATGTTGAGTCTCAGCTAACATGGACTGATGATATTTCTCCCTGGCCTAGCTAGTTTACCCAGCCTAATTATAAAACATGTTTATCCATGTTTCTTTCAATAGAATTATGATTATGAAATCCAAACAAAATAGCTTGTCGTAGAGACCCCATTTTTGACCTTCCTCAAGACTTGGACGTCACCGCTTGAACACTCAGTGATCATCCATGTTTGTGTTTGTCTTGAGTTCCCGGAGGTCTCAGCCGCGCGCCTTGCCTCAGGATCTCTCAACTCGACTGTTTTGTGTCTAGTTTTGCACCAAACACTTGTGTTTTGCCTTTGAGGGGCAGGGAATGGCTTGTTGGCCATCTCCATACATCACCGGCCATGGCTTGAGGCCACCGGCCACTGGTTTGTTGCCACCGGCCAAATGTTTGGCCGTCCGGTACCTTTTGTAGTCGACCGGCCATCTATTTTGGTCAAATTGCATTTTTGGCCGGCCGACCACTGTGTATCTGCTTTTGCAGATATTTTTATGCCAGCTATGCTAGCTGGCATACACCTTTGCTCCCCTCCATACACGTGTATGGAGGGATTTCCCTCTTGACTAGCTTGCTTTGAAAGCTTTGCAAGAGGGATTGTCTATAAGAGGGAGCCTCTTCTCCCTCCATTAGCGTTAGACAAAAAATATAGAGGGAGCTCTGAATTAGGGTTTACATAGTTGTAGCTATTCTATCTCTATTTCTCCCCCTCGTTTGCTCTAAGTGTGTTTTAGTCTTTCTATTGCACACAAACACCTAGTGTTACACCTTCTCTTGGTTACTGAGGTGCTAAAGGGCTGTTCTTGGTGTTCTTGAGTGGATTCAAGCTTGAAGAACCAGCTGGAGCATTGTTTGTGAAGAAAGTCATCAAGGGTAAGAACTTCACCCTTTATTCACCATTTTTGCATAACTTTTTAACCAATCCTGCAACTATTTTTAGACTTTGTATATAACTGATAAAATTCTTGATTTTGAGTGCTTTAAATAATTTTTTAAGAGTGTTTTGTTGTTTGGGGTTGTTTGACCCCTCATAGGCCTTGTTTGGCCCCATTTTTGTGCTATTTTGGTGAGCTCCGGGACCACTTTGTTTGGGCCTCCTCACCACTAAAATCTTGAGGGATTTTAGTGGTGAGGATGGTACCTTAAGGTCCTAAGAAGGAGAGGGCCACCCCCTCTCCTTGTTGTCCTTGAAAAGGACCTTTTTAAGCCTCATTAGTGAGCACCTTGTTTAAGTGTATGATGGCCATGCCTTAGCTGTTATTTGTGCTTATTATGACATAATATAGCTCTGTTTTTACTTGGTTTAGGTACACCATGTTTGCTTAGCATATGTGTCTTGTAATGCCATGAATTGCCTTAACATGCTTTGTGCTTTGAGCCTTGTTCTAGTATGTTTTTGGCCAAGCTTTGTGAAGCTTTTATGCTTGTTTTGATGTGTTAGAGGTCTATTTTTGGTCATTTGAGTTGTCCATGCTTTGCTTTGTATAGCTACCATGCAAACTCTCTTGTATGCCTTGAGCATTGACCCCTCTAGCATGCCATCATTGCATCATTTCAGTGGTTTGGAACCACTTGTCATGTTATTTTAGTCCTCATGGTTTGCTCGTATGATTGCATTTGATGCCACTTTCATGCTTTAAAAGGTAAGTGTTTCTTGCTCCATGTTTGTGCCATTGTGTATGCCTCTAAGATTAGATCATTTAGATGCCATCTAAGTGGTTTTTGGGGCTTACTTTTGTATGATTTAGGACTGTTTTAGATCATTTTGGTCATTTGCTTCATATGTCATATGGCCATGGTTTAAGTTCTTGGGCTTGGTTGCATGCTTAGCTTGTCTGGTTTACTTAGTTTGGCACCTTTATAACATGATTTTCAGAGCTTTCTATGCATGCCATTTGTCCATGTTTGAATCCTCTTAAGTGTACTTGAGAGTTGTTTCTATATGCCTAAGTGTTGGTCCTTGTGCGCATGCATGTTTGCATGTCATTTTACCTTCATTCTTGAGCATGTTGGCCATTGTTTTAGGCTAGTATAGAGCTGCCCAAATTAGTTTAAGTCCACTCTTTACATGTTGCTACATGTCTTGCACTTTGCATGCTTTGATTGCATCATGTCTTGCATGTCCACTAGCTTGCATACTTGTTGATTGCTTGCTTGTTTGCATTGCCATGTTGCATACTTAGTTCATATGCTTAGGTTGCATTTGGCATGCATGCTTAGCCTCTTGAGTTGAGTATGATAGAGGTTGAGTTCCTCATTTGTTTATGTGCATTTCACTTGAAATCAAAGTGCATAACTTGGTCTCTTGGGCCATCACGCATGAAAAGCACGATTGGTGGTCCGAGAACCGAGAACCATGTCCCTTTGAGTCATAAACATGATAAGGAATGTGTTGGTGCACACATTTGCTTGAAATGCATTGCTATGCCTTGTTTTGCCCTCTGCTGCTGTCAAAACAGGATTCTGCAAGAAGGTTTGGCCGGCCGGCCATCTTTAGTGCCGACCGACCAACAATTGATGGCCGGTGATCATTTTCTTTGGCCGGTGATCATTTACTTTGGCCGGTGACCATTTCCCTTGGCCGGTGGTGTCCCTCAGGGTTCATAGAGTGCACCTTAGGAATCTTGCACTGATCGAAGAAGGAAAACAGTGTGGACAGAGGCAACTTGCGCATAGCAGTGGACTTCCGAGCTGAGCCGAGCACGCATCGCATTGGGCCCTCTTCCCGAGGCTGTTTACTGTTTTATTAGATTAGTTAATTTACTTAACTAGTTTAATTGGTATGTAATATTTAATTAGCTTGTAGGTTAGTTAAATCTGTATTATTCTTTCGGTCGCTCTGGGTGAAGGCAAATTTGTAATAAGTGTGGGTGCGTGTGTGCATGCCTTCCAACCCCCACTTCTCTCCCTTTTACTTACCTGCTTTTGATGGTTAGTATTAGGACATGTTTAATTTAGCATCCTTATGCTATGCATGCGTGCATCATTCATCAGTATTGCATGCACCAGGCTCAGCGCATCATGCTAACTGTATTGTATTCCAATTCCAAATTGAATACGTGCTACTTGTTGCATCCCACATGCCATACTAGGATTAGCCGAGCCTATTCTAGTGACATTCTGTATGTGTTGCATTAGCCACTTAACATGTACTTGGATTATGCATGATTGCTAACATGCTTATTACTTTGGCTTGGAGGACACTGTAAGTGTTTTATGTTTTAGCATCTCGCATGAGTGTGAATGTTAACATGAAAGCATGCTTACCATGTTGGCTAGATGCTTATGTGATATAAACTGCTTGAATGCCTGTGGGTGAAGGTTGGATTGTTTGAGTTGGGACAACTCATTGAAATCCGTGTTTTAGCCTACTCGCGAGTAGCAAATCTCAAATCATTTTCCAAATGAACGGATATGCAATGCTTTGTTCCAAATTAGGCGATCTAGTCTATACTTGTTTTGTTGTGCGCATCACATAGTAATTCTAGGTAATTAATCGGAATAAGAATGCATGTGTTTTCAAAAACGAGATATCATGGTTAGTAGAGGCCGATCTTCGGATCGGGTGAGAGGGGGTGCTCATAGCTGACCTTCCCCAATCATACCCAAGTTCCCGAGCCGAGGCAACTTTGGTGATGACGGACACGTGGCCTTTGGCAAACGAGTCAGGGTTTCCTAAATTCCCCCACAAAAAAAAAAATTAGGTGGCGACTCTATATCTGGCAAAGCAGTCCATGTTTGGCACTTATTTTCAAAAAATTTGTTTTCTCAAAACGATTTGCCGGATTTGGACTTTTTGGTTCAGATTAAGAACCGTGACAATCGAGTCCGAACTGTGGCACGATGCCTCACGCGGGTGCGTCCATAGTTTCTAGCGACTCCGCTGGGGAGATTAGAGAGCTTGACTCGAACTCGTGATATCTTGTTTTGATTTCACTTATGTGTTTCTTTGCATTGCATGTGCATTGGTGCGCCTAGGACACCGTGTTGGCCATCTATTATTCCTGAACGATTTGCCGGAGGCTTGTCTTGTCAAGGCATGGCCATAAGGCTGACCGGTTGCGGGCTCTGCCAGTATGGGAACACAAACCCCGGTTTTACCGAGACACCCTTTTCGACCATTCGACCTAGTACATATTCGGAATCCATAGTGACCATTCCAAACTAGGACAGGTTGCTTACTCAATATAGGTTGTTTCAAACCGCTGCGTGCGTAGTGAAACTCTAGCTCCTGACGAAATAGGACAGGGAAACCCTACCCTAATATAGGGGTGTTTTGGCTCTCTTTTACTTGTTACTTGTTATGTGCTTTTGGAGTGTATCTCTGCAAGGAACATAAGTATCAGTTCGCAAGTTTGGGCATCAGGCCTGCGGGCATCAGTATCAGTGTTTTTGAGAAACAGTTATATCTGCGGGTATCCGATTCAGTGTTTTGAGGCAGTGATTTTGGGGAATAGTGATCGATATTAAATCTGACTATTCATTTCGCTGTGTTTGTTCTGTTTTAAATTTGAAATGCTGCATGTTTTCTCTTTAGGTTCAGAGATTCGAGTATAGAATAGCCAGTGTTCTCCCTCGCTGAGGCAAGGCAGATATCTGATCCGTTAGTCATCATTCAAGATCAGCGAACTTATCATGACACAGAATTCAGAGGAAATCGTGGTTATGACAGTCGCACTAGATCAAGGAATCACCCTGCAAAGTGAGACCAATGTTGATATACCGCATCCGCCCAGGTCGCCTGCCACGCGCCCGATGTGGGAACCCCAGTTGTATCAGGCTCGTGAGCCCACCACGTTCGAATTGATCGGAATGATTGGTGACCTCCAGAGGTCTATGGTAGATCTCGCTTACGGAATATCGGCTTCGCCACCAGCTGCACCATATGCCAGGAATTTTGTACCACAGGAGCCCCCGCTATTGGGACAGATTGTGATCGAGCTCAGCCAACCTGAGGTTGTCTCAAGTTATAGCAATGACATGTCAACATCAACCCAAGCCCTCGATCAGGATGAGGCCAGAGGAAAGAACAAGATGAAGGCAAATGTCGATCCCATTGAACAACTGCTGTGGGCAGTCGAGGCTTTGAAAGCCGAGGGGATGAATAAGCAACAGGTATTCGCGATCATGCCAAGGCGTGGATGATGCCTTCCTCAAGCAAGGTCGTTCAAGCCAGTGACCGGATAGGAGTCGCGGCCAGGACTGTGGATGATGCCTT
This sequence comes from Camellia lanceoleosa, assembly GCA_025200525.1. Lineage (NCBI taxonomy): Eukaryota > Viridiplantae > Streptophyta > Magnoliopsida > Ericales > Theaceae > Camellia > Camellia lanceoleosa. Next base: position 92,985,449 of record CM045762.1, read on the forward strand.
CCCCACTCCAACTGAAGCCTGTTCAAGCCAGGCAGAAAACCGGGATAGGCCCCATCATGCCAGAACAGTTCTTTCCACTCCCAACTCTACACCTGGGAAAGATCAGAAAGTCAAGGCAGTGCCTGCCGACCCTTTCCCTAGTGCATCTAGCAAGAATTCTCAAACTTCAAAGTACCTACCCCGAGGGCGCAGGGTCTTTCACGCTCTCTATATGCAGTTGTCTAAGGCACTCCAGATCCTTGCCGAAAGAGGGCATCTTAAACCCCTCGAGCCTAGGCCTCTCCCAAAGAATCTCCCTCCTACACATGATGCTGCCTTGTACTACGTGTACCACCAGCAAACCGGTCACGCTACCGATAACTGTTTTCGCCTTCGTCATGAAGTGCAAAATTTGATTGACAATGAGGTTATCCTCCCACCCACCTCGGCGAAGTCTGTCACTGTTGGGTTGTTGGAATTTGAGGATACTGCGAGTATGTGATCGGGGAGTGAACCACCTGCGGGCAACCCTCAGCGTGTTTTGGATGTGGCGTCTGGAACACATTTTTGAGCATCTGCAAATGCTAGTTTTGTAACTTCTGGCTTGGGTGTCGAGTCAGTCCTTTGTTTTGTTTTGAGTCTGTCTCATCATCTTGAGTCAGTTCTTTTTGCTTAAGGGTCTGTCTTGTTGTAGCGAGTCAGTCCTCTTGTATAGAATGTCAGGTGATTCTGGGGTTGTTGCCTCGAACACCGTTTTTGTTTTCTTTTGAGTCTTTCTCTGCTGTGGAGCTAGTTGCAACCAGGAAATTTGAATGAAACAGTTGCGGCTATCATGTTTCTGTGCTTATTGCTACCTTGAGCTAGTTGTGCCAGAGGATTTGAATGAAACGGCGAAGCATCTCACTTACTCTTCTGTGCTCTAAACTCATTGTATTGACCTTAGTTTTTCAAAACGTTTTTTGAACACTGTGGTGATGAAAACGAAGATGAAGGAATTCCTCGGGTTTTACAAAACTTTGGTCAATTTGAGAGAAAGTGAGGCATGCTAAGCCTTTAATGAATGAAACATGCTTGTTAGCGTGAGTACTGAGAAAGACCCTGGCTTGATCCAGATTGGTTCCATACTATCTTCAGCGCAAGCGATGTGTAGTTTTCGTAAAAACTTTCAAAAATAAAATGTTTTGCGCGGTCCTGTGAAGACCTGTGTGGAATCGCTCTTGAGATTGTGCAGCCTAGGATTGCTCTCAGCCTCCAGATTCAATCCATTTATTTTCAAACCTTGAACCCATTCAGAACGTTCAACGATCAATCATCAAGAGAGGCCTGTGTGGCCAGATTTGAAGCAGCCCTCGAACAAAAGGCACCAAAGTCAGATCAAGAAGATCAGATCTTGCCAGAAAAAGCTTGTGAAACTAGAACAGAAGCACCTCTTAAACTAGGGGCAAAATGTCCGATGTACTCGAAGAGCCGAAGATGAGTCCTTTTTGCAAATCAATAACAACAGCCACTCTCATGGATATGGATGGCTTCAAAATCCTAAAACCATTTGGCATGAACTTGTTACACTTTTACCCTTTGAGAGGCTCGCTGGGCCAAAAACTCGGAAGGGCGACCCAAGCAAAAGTTAGAGCAAGTAAAAAATATATACAAAAAAAAAAGAAAAAAGAAAAAAAGAAAGAAGAAAGAAGAAAAGAAGAAAAGAATTGAAAAGAAAAGAAAAACAGAAGCTCGCAAGGTCGAAAACCCGCAACGGGCGCCTTGGCAAAAGTTAGAGCCTAAAAAGTGAAGGTTAAAATACCCGAGTGTACCTTAACCGAAACTACGTAAGGCTTGATTCCCATGTTTGGGATACGTAGGCAACTTTATTCCGAAGTCCAGCCCCCAACGCTTTCAAAGCAATTTAGTCCATGTAATGGTTTTGATCATCCTTGCCTTCTCTGAATCCGATCGTTCGGTTGTGACACCGTGAACTATGTAGGCTTGATTCCCATGTTTGGGATACGTAAGTAACTTCATCCTGAAGTCCAGCCACCAACGCTTCCAAAGTGACTATGTCCATATATTGGTTCTGACCATCTTTGTCGTCTCTATGTCCGAGAGTTCGGTCGTGATCATCACAAATGAGGACTGTTTACAAAATGCTGCGGCATCATCCAGACAAGGGGCAACTTTCCGTTGCCATGAGTCGCCATTCAAACCAGGGGCAACTTTCCGTTGCCGTGCAGCTCTTTCAAGCAAGGGGCAATTTTCCATTGCCTCCGATCCGAGGTTGCGCATCTCGAGAGTAAGTTTCATGCTCGTTGAGCATTGACCGTTTGCAAAAATAGGTTTTGAGAATTTTTACTGAGGTTGACTATTTTCTTGAAAATTATTCCATCTTTTCCAAAACTGGACCATTTTCTTGGACCCAAAAAAGGAAAAATTTCAGTGCTCATAGCCTAACTTGCATGATTTTCAAATCAAAAATCGAACAAGTATGTTAATCTAACTCTCATATTCGTCAAAACTGTTTTAGTAGAAAACCAAAACAAAAAATGGTCAAAATGATGAACCAGGGGCACAGTTGAGTCAAGCTCCCTGTTTTTCTCCCAATTGTCAATACTTGCCAGAAGGGCACTCTATTCGCCAGAAGAAGACACAACTGAAGCTGTCAGTAAAGGGCTGAAAGCTCCCAACAACCTCCAAGCAACGAGGTATCAAGCCAAGTGCAAAGCGTAAATTGGAATAGATCAAGATACTCCATCCGGAACATCGACTAGACGTCCCGAGAGGAAATAGCCGCGAGCTAATAGTGTTGGGCGTGAACCCACAACTTTCTCTTCATCTATCAATCACCCTAGGGAGGGATGGAAAATGAGAGATTAAAGAATAGAGAGGTGTAAGTCGAGAGAAAAGTGAGCAAAAGGGTTTTGAGAGAAAAAAAAACCGAGCCTGAGGGCCGAGTCATGTAAGAATCACAAATGAGAAAGGGTGGGAAATAATGCTCGAAGGAACTGGCTCCTCGTGATTTGAGGTCTCTCGTTTTGGTAACCACGTCTGTTTGTCATGTCTTTTGTTTTGTTTACCTCAACTTTTGTTTTGAGTCTTTTCCGAGCGTGTCTCGTTGTGATTAGGTCGTGTACTTTCTGTTTGAGTCTTTTTTACTGTGTTCAATTATAGGCTCAATACCCCGATTTGAAAAACCCTTTTCCAATTTCAAAATTTTAAATCATGCTGTGCTCAGAGTGTTGTGCCATTCTCCACATTTATGCGAAGCAAAAGAAGAAAGGGAAATATTTGGGGCATCTGAGTGTGCTTCAACTTCAGTCGATTCTACCTTTGTATTCCGTCTTGTCAGATTGGACGGATCGTTCAGGGTTTGCCGTGTGCAGAATAAACAGAATGGCCTGTATGCAGATTAATTCCCAGCAGAGTAAGAACCAAGTGTTCAGACTAAGCAGTGGGTTGTATGAGCTGTTTTGCTGTTGGCCGGTTCGTTACCTGGTTATTACAATACAAATGTTTGACTTTCAGACAGGAGATCAATTCAATTTACATTGTTATGTGATGTGATGTAATGTAATGCGAAGAATACAAATGTACCAAAATGTAACACTTTTTCAAATAAAAAGCTCTGTTTCGTTTCATCATCTTTTTCAAGTACAAAGTTTTGGAGAAAACAAAACCTGCCTGCGACAGTACAAGGTACTCTAGCTACCAGCAAAAAAAAAAGGAAAAGTACAAAACAAAAAAGAAGAAAAGCAGCAAAAATCTGGATCAATGTCAAGTGGCCTCGGGCCTAAGGGTCTGTCCTCGTCCTCTTCCTGGACGAAGGTCCATGAGCATCGTCATCAACGCCGTCATCTGAGCTTGAGTGAGTGCCATCTCCGGTCTCCTCCTCAGATGACTCTGCCTCTGCCTCTGCCTCGGACTCATCGTCATCAGGGACTGGCGCCCATGAGCTACTCCCAATGTGAGTGCGCCCCGCTTTGGTGCGAGGGTATACTTTGTCGTCTCGAGTAGGAGCAGAAGGTCTAGCTGAAGCACCTCCTACAGTAGGAAGCTGGAAGGGAGGTTGAAAAGTACAAATGGCAAACGCATCAATATGCTACAGAATGCAATGTATGAGTACAGTGTGTGAATACTATGAGCGATGTATCGTCAGTCACGAATCAGGTGTATGAATACGATGTGTGAATCTGTGAAGCGATGTATCGGTGCAAAATCTGATTAGTATGAATACTGATTGTGTGAATCTTGTGGCGATGTATCGGTCACGAGAATGCGATGTGTGGAGTACAGTGTATGAATGCGTGAGTGTCTTGTGAAGGTTGTAGGCTCTGATGGTAGGGCCGAGGTAGTGTATCAAATGTTGAGTTGTGCATCAGATTATGTGAAACAGTTTATGTATGGTTTGAGACCGTGGTCAGAAGAACATACCGAAATACTGTAAATGGCCAGGAGATCGAGGCTCTGCTGAAGCATCCCCATCACCGAAGCAGTCAACTCCAGTGACTGGCGAGTGTACTCGGAGGAAGCCTGCAAAAGTGTTAGAAGTCTCAGTATTCTGCAGAATATCAAATGAATTGAAATGAAATGACTGTGCAGAATGCAAAATGCAGTAGTACATACCGGAGGTAAGTCGTAGAACCCGACTAACTCATGATCAGCTGGAGAGGGAGCAATGGGGATCTGGTAAGTCGCCCCACCCCGCCCTCTGCATGTCATCGTCGTGGACAGTGCTGGCCAACTAGCCCCCCGTCTCCTCCGAGATCCACTGCCGCCACAGACTCGAGCCATCCTCGATGTCCCCGCCCCTGCTCCCGCTCCAGCTACTGGCGCCGCAGGCCTCTCCCTCTCAGCTCGATGGCCACTGCTCAAAGGCCGCATGATATACATCTGAACGTACTCTGAGTAGTCACTTATGCCTTTGAAGCGTATCGCATCCCAGCCAATCGTGTAGTCGGCTATTTGCTCAGGGGTGAACCTCTCGATATCTCTCATATGCTCGGAAGGGTGAACCGGAACTATCTGCTCTGGTAAACCCAGGGTCTGGCATAGGAAACGCTCACCCAGGTACCAAGCCCGACAGACCAGGCCCTCCAGCAAGATCCTGAAGCGTGTAGTCTCCTCCGCACCAACAAATTGCTCCCTAATCACGACCGGCAACGGAGCCCAAGGTTGCCAAGTGATCTGTAAATGACATGCAGTTTGTTATCTACTGTTATTGAAAATACAATGTAAAGCGAAGCTTAAATAAACTCTAAAGTTGAACATACCTCCGCGGGGGTGATGGTGTCAAAGTAACGGCGGAAGAATATGAATGTCTCCCGGGGTCTCTGCACGCATCTCACATCGAAGCGTCGGGAGAATGGCACCCCAAGAGGGGTCTCCACGTCGGGTACTGGCGCGAGTCTCAGAAAGTAGGCGTAGACCCACAACTGTAGGGTAAATATTAGTACGCTTATCAGACAAAGCAGAATACAAAATATAGTAGAAATTGTAGAGCCGTGTATTGTGCAGTGTATTGTGCAGAATGTACAGTGTGTGCGGTGTACAGTCAGTGTAAAACAGAGTATGTGTGTGCTGTGTGTGTAGTATACAGTTAGTGTGAAGCAGACCGTAGTGTGTGCAGTGTATAGAGTACAGAAAATGTAAAACAAAAATGTAATGCAGAAAAGAAGATGTACCTCCCAAGCCCACCAGTAGCCTCCGAGCAACTGCCCACTGCAACGGGAGGCCGAGCTCATGTATCCATACAAAGTGGCCAAGGCAGCGCCACCCCAGTCGTAGCGCAGAATCCGCGTGACGTCCACCAGCGCACTCAACAAACAGAGAGGCACGGTGTTCGCCCGGTCGACGAAAATGGTAGTCCCTAGCAGAAACATGAAGAAGCCGCGGGCATACTGCTCCACCTCCTCCTGAGCCATCGGTGCCTCCTCGGCCAAGCCTGGCTGAGTCCGGAAGTGGCTCTCGAACCATGAGTATCTAACAAATCCCGGACGTGCAAGAGGTGGCATCTCACCGAGCAAGTAAATCTGAACGGCCTCCCACTCATCCATATCGGTGTCGAAGGGGATTGGATCACCCCCTACCCCGATGCTGGTGAGCATCGAGAAGTCGTAGGAAGTCATCGTCATGTCTCCCGCGACGGAAAGGTGGAAGGAGTCAGTGATATCCCACCACCTCTCCACCAGAGCGGCGAGAAGAGGCCTGCTCGCGGTAAGCCGAGAGAGTCCTCTGTAGAAGGCGCCGAAGCCGGCCTGATCTACGATGTGGTGGACCGCATCGGGCAGCTCCATGTACCAATCTCTGGCGGCGACATTCCCATACCCCCGAAAGGCATGGGAATCCCCCTATATTCAAAAACAAACAATTGCGAAGCAATATAAAATGCACAGTTTTGAAGGACAGTCAATGTTGATGCAGATACAGCGTATGTGCACGTTTTTCAAGTTCAAACAAATATTGGGTGCCGGTGTGCTTGCAATGAACTACAACATGTGACGTGTCAGTATGTTCGAGTGGTTCAGTACAGATACAGCGTGTGTGCACGTTTTTCAAGTTCAAACAAACATAGGGTGCCGGTGTGCTTGCAATGAACTACAACATGTGACGTATCAGTATGTTCGAGTGGTTCAGTACAGATATAGCGTGTGTGCACGTTTTTCAAGTTCAAACAAACATCAGGTGCCGGTGTGCTTATAGTGAAATACAGTGTATGATGTGTCAGTGTGTTTGAGTGGTTCAGGGCAAATACAGTATATGTGCACGTGTTCAGATTCAAACAGATATCAAGTGTGAGTGTGTTCACAGTCAACTACAGCATACAGTGTATCGGTGTATCCGGGTTAAGCAGTTAAAGAACATAATCAACTATGGTAGTTAAATGTTCTACATTGCAGAAAATGAAACGGGAAAGAATATACCTCGAAAGCACCGTATGATAGATGTGACTCCGGCTCGCGCAAGAGAAGCTCTGGAGCCACAGTCCTATCGAAACTCTGAAACTGGCGAAGTCCGTTGGGGGACAGTATGTGAATCGCCGGTTGGTAGGTTGCTGGGTCAAACGGGCGGACGCTCAGAGGCAAAAGCTCGGCCTCGGGATCCATCTCATGCCCCGGGGGAGTCCCGCCCTGTGAAAGATCGTCTGCCATCTCAAAGAAAGTGTGAAAATGGCCGGAAATGTGGAAACCGGGCTAGAATATGAAAGGTCAACCGGAAAGTCAACCCTAGGAGGGTGGAAAATGGTCGGAAAAGTCGAAATATGGAAAAAAAAAAAAAAAAGCACGGAAACCAAGAGAAACTCGAGGGGAACAAGCCCCGAGTGGTGAAAATCGCAAAAGAAACACCGAAACGAAGACACGTTCGGTTCAAAACGCTCGAAACGCGAAGGTATTCGCGAATCGAACGACGAAACAGACGCTAAAATCAAGAAAAACAGGGAAATGAAGGAAGGAAAACACTCTAGAGAGAGAGAGGAAGAAATTTCAGCCAAGAACAAGTAAAAAAAAATAGGGCTTGAGGCCCTATTTTATAAGACCCAAGGCCAAAAGACCAAACTGCCCCAATTCAGGCAGATTTGGCCTGTCGGCCACACTGTTGGCCGGTCGGCCAAATATTTGGCCAGTGGAATGTTTTTGTGGCCAGTTGGCAGCCGGTGACCTCCTATGATGGCCAGTGAGCCTCCTACATCCTTGTTTGGGTCAAATATGTGGTTTGGGGCCTTCATTTTTCAAGATAGTGCAGGACAGTGCATTTCCGAAGCTCAACCAGACTCTGTTTTGACCTCGGGCCGTGTCTTCTGTGCGAAGCACTCGAGTACGTACGTGGCGTATCCTTTTTGTATCCTTTTGTCTTCTAAGAGATTCAAAAGTTTCCCTACATGCATACGTTACAACGTTTTGTCGTGAAACGTGCGTTGGTTATACGCCATGTCACTTGCCTCGTTACGCACACATCTCGCATTGTCATGCGTATGCCATACTTGCGTTAGTATGCACATTCTTATGTCGCATTGTCGTGCGCACTTCACATGCATCGTCATGCATATCAAGCAACGCGCGTTGTTGCGCATTGGAGTTCATTTGCATTGTCATACACCTCAAAAGCCGTGCGATGTCGCGCACTCCAATAAGTTACATTTGCCATGCATCTCAAAAGCCACGCGTTGTCGTGCGTTTCAAAATCATGCATCATCATGCATTTGCATTTCAAAAAAAGAGAGAAGAAAAAACAAAAACAACATGCATCATTTGCATTTCAAAAACAAAAACACAAAAAAATGCACTATCATGCATTTTGCCTTCATCATGCATTGTCGTGCATTCAAAAAAACAAATAGTGCATATGTCATGCATCATCGTAAACATACATATGTCATGCATCGTCGTAAACATGCATATGTCGTGCATCGTCGTAAATATTACATATGTCATGCATATCACTGTAAATATTGCATATGTCATGCATATCACTGTAAATATTGCATATGTCATGCATTTTTCTGTATATAGTCCATTCTAGTGCATATTATATATATTGCATTATAGCTTGCATGCATCCATTGCATCACCTCCATTTATGGCTCGCGCCTTTCCATGTTGAGCTTGGTCTAGTATGTGCTCATACTTTTCACGTTAAAGCACAGTTCTGCATGTGTACATGCCTATTCCATGCTGGTATGTTGGTTTGAGGGTTGCGGCACCTTTTCTGTGTTAAACGCGGTTCGTTTGTGTACATGCCTTTCCTAGGCAAGATTTGGTTTGGCCCGCGTGCCTTAACCATTGTATCCTATCCATTCCATTGCATATTGTAGATATTGCATTGTAGATTGCATGCATTCACTGCATCACCTCCATTTACGGCTTGCGCCTTTCCATGTTGAGCTTGGTCTGGTATGTGCCCATATCTTTCACGTCGAAGCACAGTTATGATATTATGTGTATGCACCTATTCCACGCTGGTATGTTGGTTTGAGGGTGATGGCACTGTATCTGTGTTAGACGCGGTTTGTATGTGTCCATGCCTTTCCTAGGCAAGATTTGGTTTAGCTGCATGCCATATCCATTGTATATATTACATTGTAATGTAATTTTTGCATCCAGCATTACGATCATTGGTCTTTCCTCAGCGGGTCATTTCCCCACTTATGTCATTCCACCCAATTACTTGTTCTTGTGTCCGTCTACATCACTCATAGTTCTGCATGTGTACGCGCATATTCCACGTTGGTATGTTGGTTTGAGGGTTACGGCACCTTTTCTATGGTAGACGGACTTTGCATCTCCATCATCCTTTTGACATTTGTGTGGTTTTGAACCACTCATGATTTCATCATGATTCAATTGCATTGCATTTTCCTTTGCATTATTATACATAGTTTTGTATATATCGCATATCATTTTGCATTCATTTTGCATATTATGTATGTTACTAACGATATCGTACCTGTTAAGTTGCTTTCTTTTACAGGCACGATATTGTATGTACGGTTCATTTGAAGCTGGCACAACCAGACAAACCGCACAGGTATTGTATCCTCCGAGTGAGACGTATTGAGAATTGTATAATTCTCTTACATCCTTTCTGCATTGTAGTGTAGTTGGATTTGTGTTTGCTAGCTTAAAACCGTTACATTGTTATGCTTCGTTACAGTTTTTTTTGCATGATCATAAGTTATGTTCGGCTTTTTGCATTTTCAGTTGCATTTTGCCTATGCCTTTGGGCGCATATCTTGTTTGTCTTGCATGTTTTGTCTAAGTCTTCGGCCTTGTCAAAAATGGGTCGCCTCTGGACTTTGACATTCACTCTCGTCATTGTTATGACTTTTGAGTTCTGTCAAAGAGGGGCAACTGTAGAGACCCCATTTTTGACCGTCCTCAAGACTTGGACATCATCGCTTGAACACTCGGTGATCATCCATGTTTGTGTTTGTCTTGAGTTCTCGGAGGTCTCGGCTACGTGCCTTGCCTCAGGATCTCTCGACTCGACTATTTTGTGTCTGGTTTTGCACCAAACACTTGTGTTTTGCCTTTGAGGGGCAGGGAATGGCTTGTTGGCCATCTCCACACATCACCGGCCATGGCTTGAGGCCACCGGCCACTGGTTTGTTGCCACCGGCCAAATGTTTGGCCGACCGGCACCTTTTGTAGTCGACCGGCCATCTATTTTGGTCAAATTGCATTTTTGGCCGGCCGACCACTGTGCATCTGCTTTTGCAGATATTTTTATGCCAGCTGTGCTAGCTGGCATACACCTTTGCTCCCCTCCATACACGTGTATGGAGGGATGTATGGAGGGATTTCCCTCTGGACTAGCTTCCTTTGGAAGCTTTGCAAGAGGGATTGTCTATAAGAGGGAGCCTCTTCTCCCTCCATTAGGGTTAGACAAAAAATACAGAGGGAGCTCTGAATTAGGGTTTATGTAGTTGTAGCTATTCTATCTCTATTTCTCCCTCTCGTTTGCTCTAAGTGTGTTTTAGTCTTACTATTGCACACAAACACCTAGTGTTACACCTTCTCTTGGTTACTGAGGTGCTGAAGGGCTGTTCTTGGTGTTCTTGAGTGGATTCAAGCTTGAAGAACCAGCTGGAGCATTGTTTGTGAAGAGGGTCATCAAGGGTAAGAACTTCACCCATTATTCCCCATTTTTGCATAGCTTTTTAACCAATCTTGCAACTGTTTTTAGACTTTGTATATAACTAATAAAAGTCTTGATTTTGAGTGCTTTAAATAGTTTTTTAAGAGTGTTTTGTTGTTTGGGGTTGTTTGACCCCTCATAGGCCTTGTTTGGCCCCATTTTTGTGCTATTTTGGTGAGCTCCGGGACCACTTTGTTTGGCCCTCCTCACCCCTAAAATCTTGAGGGATTTCAGTGGTAAGGACGGTACCTTAAGGTCCTAAGAAGGAGAGGGCCACCCCCTCTCCTTGTTGTCCTTGAAAAGGACCTTTTTAAGCCTCATTAGTGAGCACCTTGTTTAAGTGTATGATGGCCATGCCTTAGCTGTTATTTGTGCTTATTATGACATAATATAGCTCTGTTTTTACTTGGTTTAGGTACACCATGTTTGCTTAGCATATGTGTCTTGTAATGCCATGAATTGCCTTAACATGCTTTGTGCTTTGAGCCTTGTTCTAGCATGTTTTTGGCCAAGCTTTGTGAAGCTTTTATGCTTGTTTTGATGTGTTAGAGGTCTATTTTTGGTCATTTGAGTTGTCCATGCTTTGCTTTGTATAGCTACCATGCAAACTCTCTTGTATGCCTTGAGCATTGACCCCTCTAGCATGCCATCATTGCATCATTTCAGTGGTTTGGAACCACTTGTCATGTTATTTCAGTCCTCATGGTTTGTTCGTATGCTTGCATTTGATGCCCCTTTCATGCTTTAAAAGGTTGGTGTTTCTTGCTCCATGTTTGCGCCATTGTGTATGCCTCTAAGATTAGATCATTTAGATGCCATCTAAGTGGTTTTTGGGGCTTACTTTTGTATGATTTAGGACTGTTTTAGTTCATTTTGGTCATTTGCTTCATATGTCATATGGCCATGGTTTAAGTTCTTGGGCTTGGTTGCATGCTTAGCTTGTCTTGTTTACTTGGTTAGGCACATTTATAACATGATTTTCAGAGCTTTCTATGCATGCCATTTGTCCATGTTTGAATCCTCTTAAGTGTACTTGAGAGTTGTTTCTATATGCCTAAGTGTTGGTCCTTGTGCGCATGCATGTTTGCATGTCATTTTACCTTCATTCTTGAGCATGTTGGCCACTGTTTTGGGCTAGTATAGAGCTGCCCAAATTAGTTCAAGTCCACTCTTTACATGTTGCTACATGTCTTGCACTTTGCATGCTTTGATTGCATCATGTCTTGCATGTCCACTAGCTTGCATACTTGTTGATTGCTTGCTTGTTTGCATTGCCATGTTGCATACTTAGTTCATATGCTTAGGTTGCATTTGGCATGCATGCTTAGCCTCTTGAGTTGAGTATGATAGAGGTTGAGTTCCTCATTTGTTTATGTGTATTTCACTTGAAATCAAAGTGCATAACTTGGTCTCTTGGGCCATCACGTATGAAAATGCGCAATTGGTGGTCCGAGAACCGAGAACCATGTCCCTTTGAGTCATAAACATGATAAGGGATGTGTTGCTGCATACATTTGCTTGAAATGCATTGCTATGCCTTGTTTTGCCCTCTATTGCTGTCAAAACAAGATTCTGCAGGAAGGTTTGGCCGGCCGGCCATCTTTAGTGCCGACCGACCAACAATTGATGGCCGGTGATCATTTTCTTTGGCCGGTGATCATTTACTTTGGCCGGTGACCATTTCCCTTGGCCGGTGGTGTCCCTCAGGGTTCATAGAGTGCACCTTGAGAATCTTGCACTGATCAGAGAAGGAAAACAGTGTGGACAGGGGCAACTTGCACATAGTAGTGGACTTTCGAGCTGAGCCGAGCACGTATCGCATTGGGCCCTCTTCCTAAGGCTGTTTACTGTTTTATTATATTAGTTAATTTGCTTAACTAGTTTAATTGGTATGTAATATTGAATTAGCTTGTGGGTTAGTTAAATCTGTATTATTCTTTCGGTCGCTCCGAGTGAAGGCAAATTTGTAATAAGTGTGGGTGCGTGTGTGCATGCCTTCCAACCCCCACTTCTTTCTCCCTTTTACTTACCTGCTTTTGATGGTTAGTATTAGGACATGTCTAATTTAGCATCCTTATGCTATGCGTGCGTGTATCATTCATCAGTATTGCATGCACTGGGCTTGGCGCATCATGCTAACTGCATTGTATTCCAATTCCAAATTGAATACGTGCTACTTGTTGCATCCCACATGCCATCCTAGGATTAGCCGAGCCTATTCTAGTGACATTCTATATGCGTTGCATTAGCCACTTAACATGGACTTGGATCATGCATGATTGCTAACATGCTTATTACTTTGGCTTGGAGTACACTGTAAGTGTTTTATGTTTTAGCATCTCGCATGAGTGTGAATGTTAACATGATAGCATGCTTACCATTTGGCTGGATGCTTATGTGATATAAACTGCTTGAATGCCTGTGGGTGAAGGTTGGATTGTTTGAGTTGGGACAACTCATTGAAATCCGTGTTTTACCCTACTCGCAAGTAGCAAATCTCAAATCATTTTCCAAACGAACGGATATGCAAAACTTTGTTCCAAATTAGGCGATCTAGTCTATACTTGTTTTGCTGTGCGCATCACATAGTAATTCTAGCTAATTAATCAGAATAAAAACGGATGTGTTTTCAAAAACGAGATATCATGGTTTGTAGAGGCCGATCTTCGGATCGAGCGAGAGTGGGTGCTCATAGCTGACCTTCCCCAATTGTACCCAAGTTCCCGAGCCGAGGCAACTTTGGTGATAACGGACACGTGGCCTTTGGTAAACGAGTCAGGGTTTCCTAAATTCACCCATTAAAAAAAAATTAGGTGGCGACTCTGTATCTGGCGAAGCAGTCCGTGTTTGGCACTTCTTTTCAAAAAATCTGTTTTCTCAAAACGATTTGTCGGATTTGGTCTCTTTGGTTCAGATTAAGAACCGTGACAATCGAGTCCGAACTGTGGCATGAGGCCCCACGCGGGTGCGTCCACACTCATGTTTTTTTGCTGATAAAAAAATAATAATAAAATCCCAACAAAAATAAATAAATAAATAAAATACCCTGCAAGTGTATATCCCACATAATTAGCACACCTAGCCTCCAAAATCATACAAATTCTATCTCATCGGCATGATAGAGTAATATGACATTACTACCGCACATATTCACACACACACACTCACACACACACATATACACACATATATCATTTCTTATACAACTATAGGTAGCTGAATAGTTTTGCAATTTATTTTTATTATTTTTCTTTTTAACTTATTGGAAGAAACAATAAGTTTGCCATTGACTGTAGGAGGGTAATCCAGCATACTCCAATCTCAGCAACTTAAACGTGATCATATATAACTGCACACCAAAATATTGATGGAGTCAAAGTAAAACAAAATATACAAAAAAAAATTATTGGAAGATGCATGGAGATTTTATAATTACAAAAAGCATTTTGAATTTAATCATTTAAGAAAACAAAATTCAAAACTTTTTAATTTTAATATGGACTTTTAGATTTTGCATTTGAGAAGCGATTTGTGAAGAATAAAATAAAAATTCAAATAATTTCTCTTATTGAATTAATATGTACAGGGTACCTTTTGATTAGTTCTTTTTCAGGAAATTTTTAATAAGGGGACTCAAATCTTAACATTATGTTTGGATTTTGAATTTTGTTGTGAGGTACCTATTATTTTTTACTATATGTTTAGATTTATTGTCAGGAGTTTTTTTTATGAAGGGAGAGGACTAGAACGTATCATGTATATCTTGTGTTATGTGTTTTTTTTTTTTTCTAACTTTATTTTATGATTGGAATGATTAATTTATACATAGCATATTTATCAAGAGAAAAAACAAAAAACAAAAGATTAAATAAATTTAGTTTATTTTACTTCATTTTCTTCTTATTTTTTTTCATTTTTTTATTATTTGAATCCACAATCCCTCCACAAATTCATGATTGTTTAACGTAGCCTACAGTAACAGAGTTAACCTAAACTCAAGTTGCACCAAGGTAGCAGAGAGTGTCCTAATAGGAAAAGGTTTGCTGGCTGCCAATGATTCTATCAATTGCCTGTCTATATATATATATATATATATATATAAATATACATCAAAAAGTTGTTAGTGTCAGGAATTTAGCAATATTATAATAGGGTATTTGGTATAGATTATTTGAGTTATTTACAATATATATATATATATATTTTAAAAATGTATTAGATTATTTAGTGAACTCTTTATTTATGTATTACATAACCGAAATAATTTAAATAAACTAAAAACAGAAGAAGACTATTTAGGAGATGGAGGAGGGTTTTTTTTTTTTTTGTTATCAACTTTTAGCTTATTACCCATCCAAAAAAAACTTTTAGCTTACCAACTATACCAAACATGCCAAATAAAAAGAACTTCTACAATACACATTCCTATTTTGGAGTGTACTACATGCAATCTATTTTAAGTGATATTATGCACTGTAGTAGAGGTTTTGACTCTGTTGCTCTAGAAAAGGTAGACAAAGAGGTCATTCAATCTGCTCACTACCTCGCATCTGATGTAAGAAAACATTTTGCAGATTAATTGATATCATATCTCGTCCTCAAAAAAAGTTAAGATATTGTTTGTGATTTTAATATAAACTTTCAGTCATAAGTAGAAGGACCGTAATAAATCATTGTTAAATCTCACTTTAGATATAACCAATAAATTCTCCAATTAAATCTAAATAATAATTACAATAAGTTATAACTAAATTATAGCCAACATTACGAGTTATAACCAACACCAAAATGCATCATAATCAAATATCACTTGAGGTATTATCAAAGATTTATTCGATTATAACCAAAATAACATCTATAAGTAATTATAACTAAATGAGTTATAACTAAAGACCACAAAAAGTCAGGCATATAATACATCATTTTTTAAAGTGTTATATAGAATTCCCTTATAAATATTATGCTTTGGTTTACACTTTTGTGTCTTTGGTTATGCCTCCTTGTGTTGTTAATTATGTCACATTGTGATATTGGTTATGAGATTATTTTTGTTATGATTCAAGAGTTGTTTGGCTATTACTCATGTGATGTTTAGTTATAACTCAAATTATTATTATTATTATTATTATTATTATTATTATTATTATTATTATTATTATTATTATTATCATTCTATTGAGTTATGTCATTTGTGATAATCAAACTCACAAATGACATAACTTGTATATGGTAGCATTACTCTATATATATATATATATATTGGACAAGTTACGACAATAGTCCTTGTACTTTACCCATTGTGTCATTTTAGTCTTTGTACTTTCAATTCGCCTGATTTTGACCCTGAATTTATAATTTTGTTTCAATTTGATCCAATTGATTACAACTCTTAGCATTTTTTTGTAAAAAAATAAGCATGTACGTGTCATGTGCCATATTTTTAAGGGTAAAATTATAAACTTATTCAACTCAGTTAGTTAACCTCAATCAATTTAGTGATAATTTTCCTTAAAAAAACTAACAATATTATTAATTGGACAAATTAAAATAAAATCTAAAATTAGGAATTAAAATTGAGCTAATTGAAAGTGTAGAGACCGAAATGACACAAGAAGTAAAATATAGGGACCATCATCGTAATTTGCCTTTTTTTTAATTTTATTTTTTTTTAATTTTTTTAATTTTTTTGATAAAGGATGATCAACTTATTATATTTAGCTAATAAATCATAACTGGACGTTTAACGTGTTTATTATAAAATTTTCCTATAAATATTATGAAATGTATACATATATATTAATAATAAAGGATGATCAACTTACTTTACTCCTACAGCCATTCAAGGTAGGAGAACCGCACTTCGTCGCCGGGGTGATCATTTTCATCCATAGTTGCGCATTCCTAAAAGAAAAGAAAGTAAAATACATATAAACAAAAAATACATATGAAGCACTCCAGTTGAGTAGTCTCTTGTAAATATTCAAAGATAAAAGATTTCATCAACTGAAAAAAATAATTAACTGTAGATCAAGTTGAAAAAGAAAGTCTACCTCTCCTTTCAAAAGAAGCCGTTCCTTTAAATGCTTATTGAGATCTTCTATTTGAAGGCCATCATTGCCACGTGTTCTTACAAAAATCTGTGAC
The DNA here is from genome assembly GCA_025200525.1 of Camellia lanceoleosa. Taxonomy (NCBI): domain Eukaryota; kingdom Viridiplantae; phylum Streptophyta; class Magnoliopsida; order Ericales; family Theaceae; genus Camellia; species Camellia lanceoleosa. Next base: position 93,002,192 of record CM045762.1, read on the forward strand.
ATGCGTACTTGTCCAAAAGTAAAGTTGTGCATATTCGGACACCTCTTCAGAACAACTATTTGTAATGATGGCAAATTAAAATTATATTTCGCATTACAGAAACTATTGAGGTTTGGTAGATCTTTCAGTATTAGCCACTCCAACTTTGGGAATTCAATCACATCATCAATCACTTCCTTGAGCCCATCCTCTATTGCTGCAATAACTTCTTCCATCACTGGACAAGACTCCAAATAAAGTACTTTAAGTTGTTGAAGAGCCATGGCTGTGGAACATGTGAATAGATTTCTCAAGAGGGAACATTTCTTAATTGTTAGGTATTGTAAGATTTGAAGGCCCAAAATTCCATGGGGATCCTTGTTCCACAAACATGTCAACTGAGGTAATGCATCCAATTCCATCATTCTTACTTCAATTAATGGCCTAACATGTTGTCCTTCTCCAACATTTAGCCCCTCAAGTTGAAAAACCTCTGCCACCTCACTACAATTTCTCACAATTAATTTGTTTAGATTCACTACGTCCAAGAATTTTAAACTTATTTTGCTAGCCTGAACATTCCAAGGATGTATCTCTCTTGAGTTTACACAATTATTGAGAATTAGTGTCTCCAACCTTGGAAAAGAAACCTGCAAAGATTCATTTTGGCATCTTGCTTAATAACAGAATGAAGTAGGCTTGTATATTGGAATTCAACGTCAGTGATGATTGATGAGACATGTTTCTCATATTGATGAGCCAAAATTTTATTTTATGTACGGATTATAAATTTAAGTAAAGATTTTTTAAAAAAAAAAAAAAAAATTGTAAGAGCAATGTCAATAAAATATAAATTAATTTTTTTTTATTTCCCTTTGTCTTTCTAAATTTATATCCAAATGTTCAAAATATATATATATATATACAGATTTGTTTATTAGAAATGATAAATCATGTAAATAATGATTAGCAAGTGACACACGCAATGCATGTGTAATTTAGATAAGTACAAATAAAAATAAATAATAAATAATTTAATATCATATAATATGTATGTTGCCTAAGTTGTAAGATTGTTCTTAATGAAACTCAAAGTCTTGGGATCAAACCTTGATCACACGTTTGAATTACAATTTTTTATTTTAGGCTAGATAAAGCTGCCACATAGCATGGTGTGAAGGCTTGACTAAACAAAACAAAAAAAGAGATACACATATCTCATAAAAGGTAGATCTCATATATATTTGGAGGTGTAAATCCTTATTATTTTCAATTTTCTAACATAATATATGATATTTTCTAAATTTTTGGGGTTCGGTCGCCTCCCTCCACACCCCCTAAATCCATCCTTGGGATCTCACCCGTTATATGATATCTATATTTCATTATGTGTTTAGTTTTTGGCAGATTGCTTTATTCCATTTACAAATTAACACTAAACCTTTTGTCTCCTAGAACATTAAATAATTTATGTTAGTGTTTGTGTTCTTGACATTGATATAGCAAGATTAGCCCCTAATAAATATAGCACTCAAGTAGAGAAGATTGAGCTTTAAGTTGTTATTGATTAATTGCTAGTAACAACTCAAGCTAGCATGCATAGTCCATCAATTAATGTAGTTTTAAAATCGGATCAATGGTCGGGATTGAACTTCCAAGAAGTTTCCTAAGATGTTTTGGGTAGGGGCAAGTTAACATTTTCATAATGGTAAAGTTGTGGGAGTTGATCTGTGACCTCCTCTAATAGGGATTGCTCAATATTTTTGAGGTTTTAGAAGAATTATAATAGTGATTTTTCCATATTCAAATATTACAACTAGGAATCATGTAGAAATTGATATCATTTCCCTAAAACCCAAGAGGCGTAATTCCAAAGGAAGGCAATTGAGGATTGATGATCCGGAAATTGAAATCTAAATTTAAAGTGGTTATAAGGGAATAATTTTGGATTGTGAAACAGAATAAAATCATATCAGTCAAAACCAAAAAAACAAAATATGACATCCAATATTTAAATATTTTTTTAATGAACTCCAAATCTAGATTAGGCAAATTACAATTTTGGACATAATTTTAGTCAAATAAAATCATATTAAGATTCATATTCAAAATAAAAACATAGTGTTAAATTTAGAATTCATACATGTTTTTGTTTGGGTAATATTGTAATTTCTATCGTAGGCCCCTAGCATATCCACCTTGAAATTAGTTTACTTTTATTTGGATTTGGATAGAAAGGGAATATTCAAATAAGTTTCAATTTTAAAATTGTAATTGAAAAGGAATTTAATTTTTTTTTTTGTGTGTGCACGCTTTCCAATGGCCAAGGATAATAAAATAAATTGGGAAAATCAAACCTGGTGGTTGAACATGGGTTGTGCTTCAGATCTTATAGGCCAGTTGTAGAAACTTTTAAGGCTCACCAAATCATAAAGATCAAGAGTTGTTAATTGAGAGAACACGATGATATCATTACTGATGGTTCCTTTTTCTTTTGCTTTCTCTGAGACTATTGCTTCCATCTTTGGACAATTCTTTACCTTGAATATGTTCAGATTTTGCAGTCGTGGGAGCATATTGAACTGAAACACATGCACCAATTTCTCACAATCATAAACTATCATATCTTTCAGTTGGCAGAAGGACTTTGATTCTTTTTCTGAAGCTATGAGTAATTGTTTGTCCCATATCTCTATTATGGTAGGCAATTTCTGAATTTCCAAATACTCCAAGACTGGGAAAGCAACCTGTAAAATAGTTTACAACACTTTAGGTTAGTGATTGTTACAAAATTGTGGATAAGCAACAATTGTCAATTGCAACACTTTTAACATGCATGCTCTAATCATTATTTTTTATCAACACAAAAACTTTATTGATGAGAGAAAACCTTACAAGAAAGGAAGGTAGACATCAATAAAGGTGGGAGGGGGGGAGATGATGCAAAGGCCATCATAGTGAAACCGCCCAATCCCAACAAGGTTGGCATTAAGCAGCCCATACAATCATATGACAGCACCAACAAAGAATCTGTTGGTGAGGGACCAACAAATACACCGACAACACTAAACCAGAATTAGCAAGTATGATAGCACTAATACAAACACAACAGAACTAGCAGCCCAGAAGTGACCAAAAAAATCTTCGTGCAATACAAAACTCAATCAACTGAAGCAGGTGTCGCCCAATCAGCAAACAGTAAACAGCAAAACAACATCTATATTAACAACTCCAATATGCCACCCAATACCTCATAACAACCTCCCCAACAGACCTCAAAATAGCTAAACAGCTCACCATGGTGGACAACATGAGGCAACAGAAACCAGCAGATAACAGAGCAGATCACAGCAGAAAACCAACCAGATAATAACAAACCAAGTGGTGGCAGACCAAGTTACCAAACCAGCTAATATCCCTCAACTGCAGTCTTTAATCTAATCCAGATTGTTGATTAAATCCAAGACAAAGTACATGAACCCCTTTGCAGAAGCTTTAACCTATAGAGCAAATCTCAACTTAATAAGCTCACATAACTCAGACCCACAAGGCTGCACTCCATTAAATATACAATCATTTCTTAACTTCCAAATGGACCACAGAACAATAGAAGGTAAGGCCCTCCACAATCTCCTAACCAATTTCTTATGATTCCAAACCAACCACCAATGAAATAAACAATCAATAGACCGTGGCACCACCCAAAAACACCCCCACCATAACAGCAAATCAGACCATACTTTCCATGAAAAAGGACAATGTAAGAGGTTCATTATAGCGATCCCGGTTTTCCCTCTATTAGTTATTGTATTCCGGACTTGGTTCTGTGGATGTCTATTATTGTATATGTTTCATTTCCGTCCTTTAATTCTTTGTATTTGACTTTTAGGACGTCTTGAACGTGTTTCGAACAGATTGGTTGAGTTTTAGTCTCTAATCTTGTTGCCTAGATTTTTGATGATCAGTTCAAGCGGGTCTTGTTACGCTCGAGTGGAGTTTGCATCCTTTCAGCATTTTGTGCGTCTGCAGATATACTACAGAGGTGTTTTTCACACTCGAGCGGCATTCCTTACACTCGAGTGGGTCTGAGCTCGAGCGGGTATTTGAAGTTAATAAAGTACTGGAGGAGTGTATTCTACGCTCGAGCGGGTAGTGCTTTGCTGTTGTGCCTTGGCGCTCGAGCGGGTATATTTGCGCTCGAGCGGGTGTAGTTTTTTGTGTCTTACGCTCGAGCGTCCTATTCTCCGCTCAAGCGGACTATAAGTATATCAGATCGCGACTGTGTCATTTTAAATCACTTTTTTGACTCTCTCTCTCTCTCTCTCTAGCTTTTCAAAACCCTCATTTGAAAGCTCCTCTCTCTAGAATACATCTCCTCTCTACAAAATCATCTAGCCCTAGTGATCTTCCACCCTTGTCCCTTTGTAAAAAGTGTAGAGCTTGATGTGGGCTACGTTTGGATCTGAAAATCTTTGGGTTTGGAGCACCTTCGAGTTTTCTCATCATTACCTTTGGGTCTCTCCATTTGAGGTAGGGATAACTACTCATATTTATGGTCTTTGAAATAAACATGTAGTCTTTTTTGATTAAATGTTGAAGTTGGGAAATTTTGGGTGTTAGGGTTTCAAAGCTTGGAATATGTAAAGAGGGGTTTTGTTCCTTTTGACTTATACATGTGTGTATGGGTCTTAAAATGAGGTTATTGATGTCTATTGATGATAAATGATCCTTAGGGCCAAAGTAGGGAACAAGGGGGGAAAAGCCCTAATTTAATGTGATTAATTAATTTGTATAATTAATTTGGGAAAGTATGAGAATGTGAAATTGAATTGAAAATCATGAAATTGGGAAGTTATGAGATGGAATGGTGTAGTTGGATTGATTAATCACTCACCTTTGAAATTGTAGATAATTTATCTATTTTGATAATTTATTATCTATTTAGAAATTATTGTGTTGGGCTATCGGTGGGGGATAGTCTTGATTGTTGTAGACACTGCATGATGATTAGGTGAATTAAAACTAATCAATTGTGAATGTCATTGAATATGACGGGTGGGATAACGCATTGAATATGTGCTTTGCTTGATCATTGTATATGATAAGTGTTTAAATACATTGTATATGTATATTGTTTGGGAGGAGATGGGGGATGGACTCCAATGATAACTACGTCGTCTGGAGTGTCCAGGGTGAAAGTCCCAAAATCTTGATTCCGTTTGCATAACGTAGATGAATTGAAGTGTTGAAGCATTATTGATATGAGTTGTAAATCTCATTTTGAATTGAAGTATGGAAATGTTAATGATGTGAGTTGTAGTCTCGTTACAAACTGTCTAGTTGAACAGGGAACCATAACCATGAATTGGTTTAGATAATGAAACAGAAGGGAATTGAATGTGTTTGTAAATAAATGCGGGTTATGATAGGGATGTACGTTGTTTATATGAGTTAAACATTTATCAAATGCTAATGTTTTAGTTATTGCTTATATTATGTTTAAAATATCTCTACTGGGCGTTGGCTCACCCTATATGGGACATCATTTTCAGGTTCAGGTGATATGTCACCTCCAAGGACGTAGCTTGGGAGGCTTAGAGGCTGAAAGATCTTTTGTTGTTATCTTTTTGGTATTACCTGTAATTCAAGCCTAGCACTTAATCTGTTAAGAGTTAGAACTCTCTTTTGTGGAAACCAAGTGTTGACTTGGAAAGTTTGTAAGCCATTAGGGCATTTACTTTTGTTGTCAACATGTAATACTTTTTGTAAAGAATACTCTGATGTTTGTAATATAATACTTCTTTTCTACTTTATGGATTATCAAGAATGATTGGTTTCTGTCTATTATTTTGAGGGCGTTACAACTTGGTATCAGAGCGTACCGAGTTTGAATACTTTGGGTACGTGGGAAGTGGTTAGTACCACAATTGGTTTGTCTCGCTTGTTAGAGACTTAGGTGTAATGTTATGTACTTATGTGATAACATGTTTATGTGACTATATGGGTATGGGATTTAGTTTGAGGATGTTGATTCGACCCTTGGGTTTCTGGGAGTCCTGTTGGACAAGCACTTCATCAATGCTATTTCTAACTAGAACTCTAGCAACGCCATGGGACTGTCATTATCCGGAAACGAAATTCGTAAGTGCTTATGTGATTATGTGCTTATGTGGAATGAATTATTGTTGTCCAATGCACTAGGACGTGAGTGAAATAGCTTCAGCACATTTGTGAATATGCTAATGTTCTTGTTACCTTTATTAGGATGTCAGGACGAGGACGTGGTAGTAGGCGAGGTAGGCCTAGGAGGCAGGAGATGCCTATACCGGATGAGATTCCAGCGCAGCAGGAGGGTGTTGGTCAGGCCAATATAGCCAAGCCAGTAGGTCAGCAGGCCATGGGCGCCTTAGCCCGCGAGATGGCAGGAGCGTTGAGGGAATCCATGGACATTCTCAAGGCTGAGAATCAAGTACAAGCCCATGTTGCTGAGGCAGGGCCTTCTTTTTTGAAGAGGGAGTTTTTCCAGTCCAATCCGGATGAGTTCTTGGGTGATCCAAAAGAGCCACTGAAAGCTGATGAGTGGCTTGAGCAGATGACGGAGATGTTTGAGATGCTAGGCATCGAAGATAGAGACTTGAGGGTGACCTTGGCGTCCTTCCAGTTGAAGGAAGACGCAGGTCAGTGGTGGAAGTTTATTCGGGGCCGTATTGGAGGGACTTGGGAGGCTTTCATTGATGCCTTCCAAGAGAAGTTTTTGCCTCCCGCTATCAGGGAGAAGTTGAGGGATCAGTTCTGTCAGCTCAAGTAGCTGAATACCCCTGTGGCTAAGTTTAAGGCCGCATTTACCAGTTTATCGAGGTTTGCACCTGAGCTAGTGGCGTCTGAGGAACGCCGTTGTCTTGAGTTTGAAAAAAAGTTAAGGACTGGGCTTAAGCTTAGGGTTGTTGGGTCCATGACTCGGGAGTAAGGACGCCTTGTGGATGCTGCGGCTCATCTTGAGATTATTATGCATGAGAAGGAGGAGAGGATGAGGGGCTTCAAGAGGAGTTAGGATAGTCAGGGGGATGGTAGGAGGCAGAGGGGTTCTAACCCTTAGTAGTCCCAGGGTGCATTTGCGAGATCTACCTTTCCAATGCCGAGTGCAAGCTCTAAGAGAGGCAGTCAAGGAGACTTTACCTGTTACAAATGTGTGGCCAGCTGGGCCACAAGTTTCCAGCTTGCCCGCAGAGGGGAGAAGGGCAGAGAGCAGCTTCATCTTCGGCTCGTCCTCAGAGCCAGAGTCAGGGTAGAGGCTAGACGCTTTCTTGTTACCAGTGTGGTCAGGTGGGGCACTTGAAGAGGTTTTGCCCACAGTTGAGTGGTACATCGGATGCATCTGGTTCAAGGCAGACGCAGAGTTTTCAGCCAGCACAGTTAGTTCAGGCCTCGAGGGCCAATCAGGGAGCCTCTTCGGCTCAGTCTGTGCAGTAGTCTTTTGCTCCGAGAGGTGAGCAGGTAGATCAGAGGCCTTCAGGGCACGTGTATGTTGTTACAGTGCAAGATCTTGTACCGGCTCCCTCTGTTGTGAGAGGTACCTTTCTGTTTTGTAACTCGATTGCTAATGTGTTGATTGATAAGGGTGCATCCCATTCTTTTATATCTGCTGCATTTGCTTTTGTTCTGGGTTTGGAGTTGGCGCAGTTAGCATCTCCTATTTGTGTTGTATCACCTGTTAGGGGTGAGTTGATTTTGAAACAAGGGTGTAGAGGTTGCGATATAGAGGTCGCTGACCGCCGGCTTCCATTTTCTTTTATAGTAATGGTTATGTCGGGTTTTGATGTGATTTTGGGTATGGACTGGTTATCGTCATACCGGACTGTTATTGATTGCTACCGCCAGAGGGTTACTATATGTACCTTGAGCGGCGATTGTTTTCATTTCTTGGGGGATCGGGTTGGTAGTGTTTTACCACCAGTGTATGATCTGCGAGGGCAGAGTGAGCTTAGTTGCCTTCTCGCTAGCTGTATGAGTAGTGAGTGTAATGAGACCCAGGCTGAGTTGCCCAGAGTGGTTTGTGAATATTCGGATGTTTTTCCTGAGGATCTTGTTAGTTTACCGCCTCATTGAGAGATTGAGTTCTTTATTGACTTAGTGCCTGGCACGGCACCGATTTCCATGGTACCGTACCATTTTGCCCAGCCGAGTTGAGTGAGTTAAAGATTCAACTCCAGGAGTTACTAAATAAAGGCTTTATCCGCCCTAGTACTTCACCGTGGGGAGCACCGGCCCTCTTTGCTGAAAAGAAAGATGGTGCCTTGAGACTTTGTATTGATTACCAGAAATTGAATCAGGCTACGGTTAAGAACAAGTACCCTATGCCTCGTATAGATGATCTGTTTGACCAATTGAAAGGGTCCCGTTGTTTTTCTAAGATAGACTTGAGATCAAGTTACCACCAGTTGAGGGTCAGGGAGGAGGATATCCCAAAGACGACATTTCATACGCGGTATGGCCATTATGAGTTTTTGGTAATGCCTTTTGGGCTCACCAATGCACCGATAGTGTTTATGGACTTGATGGACCGGATATTCCGGAAATTCTTAGATCGTTTTGTGGTTGTCTTCGTAGACGACATTCTGATTTATTTACCTTCTAAGGAGGAGCACGAGGAACACTTGAGAGTGGTGCTTGAGTTGCTTAGAGCCCATAAGTTGTATGCTAAGTCTGGGAAGTGTGAGTTCTGGCTAAGAGAGGTTAAATTCTTAGGCCATGTGGTCTCCGGGGAAGGAGTGTCTGTAGATACATCCAAGATAGAGGCAGTGCACGATTGGGCATAGCCTAGGAATGTCTTTGAGATCCGCAATTTTCTGGGATTGGCCGGTTATTACCGTCGGTTTGTGAAGTATTTCTCCAAGCTAGCTTCGCCATTGACTAGGTTGACACGGAAAGGGGTCAAATTTGTATGGAGTGAGACTTGTGAAAAGTCGTTCCAAGAACTTAAAGTTAGACTTACCACCGCTCCAGTTTTGATTATTCTGGAGAGGGGTTTGGGTTATGTTGTATATTGTGATGCCTCGCGAGAGGGTTTAGGTTATGTGTTGATGCAAGAGGGGAAAGTGGTAGCCTATGGCTCGCGTCAGTTGAAAACACATGAGAGAAATTACCCTACGCATGACCTAGAGTTAGCAGCTGTGATTTTTAACTTGAAAATTTGGAGGCACTACCTGTATGGTGAGAGGTTCGAGGTGTTCTCGGATCATAAGAGTCTGAAATATCTGTTTACACAGAAAGACTTGAACTTGAGGCAGATGAGGTGGATAGAGTTTATTAAGGATTACGACTTTGAGTTGCATTACCATCCCGGGAAGGCCAATGTTGTGCCGATGCCCTTAGTAGGAAATCCATTAGTGATGTAGCTTGTATAGCTATCCGGGAGTGGGAAATGTTGGGTGCACTTGGCAAGTTTGATTTGCTTCTGGGTGAATCTGTTGAGTCTGCGACCTTGTTTTCTGTAGTTGCGCAGCCTACACTTGTGAATTGGGTGTTAGAGGCACAGGGAAATGACCTTGAGGTAGAATCCCTCCGAGAGAAAATCTTCAATGGGAAGGTTGAGAAGGGTTTGACTGTGTATCCTGACCTGAGTGTGAGGTACCGAGACCGCCTGTTTGTACCAGAGTCTTGCCGAGAGGAAGTACTCCGATAGCTTCACCATTCACACCTTGCGGTTTATCCAAGAGGCACTAAGATGTATCGTGATTTGGGTCGCCAGTTTTGGTGGCGGGGTATGAAGAAGGATGTGGCAGTTTTTGTATCTAAGTGCCTTACTTGTCAGCAAGTGAAGGCCGAACATCAGAGGCCAACGGGTTTGTTACAACCCTTGCCTATAGCCGAGTGGAAGTGGGAGCATGTCACGATGGACTTCGTTGTAGGTCTTCTGAGGACTCAGCGGGGTAGTGATGTTATTTGGGTGGTCGTGGACCGGTTAACTAAGTCGGCGCACTTTATTCCTATGCGCGTGAGAGATTCGGTAGATCATCTTGCCGACTTGTATATTCAAGACATAGTGAGGTTGCACGGGGTCCCAGTGTCGATCGTCTCAGATAGAGATCCACGTTTTACTGCTAGGTTGTGGCAAAGTTTGCAGAGTGCCTTGGGCACTAGATTGACCTTTAGTACGGCTTATCATCCTTAGACTGACGGGCAGTTTGAGCGTACTATTTAGATCCTTGAGGATATGCTTCGAGGCTGTGTCCTTGACTTTAGTGGGTCGTGGGAGAGGCACTTGCCCTTGGTGGAGTTTGTCTATAACAACAATTTCCAATCGAGTATTGGCATAGCACCGTTTGAGGCCTTGTATGGCCGACCGTGTGGGTCTCCAGTGTGTTGGGCCGAGGTAGGTGATGCACCTTTGTTGGGCCCGGAGTTGGTACGAGAAACGACGGAGAAAGTTGAGCTTATCCGTAGAAGGCTTGTTACAGCCCAGAGTCGCCAAAAGAGTTATGCCGACCGTAGGAGGAAGCCTTTAGCATTTGAAGCGGGTGATCAAATCTTTCTGAAAATATCACCTAGGCGGGGTTTGATGAGGTTTGGGAAGAGTGGGAAGTTGTCCCCTCGGTTTATTGGCCCTTGCGAGATCCTTGAGAGGATTGGCGAGGTTACCTACCGTTTAGCTTGCCGCCGCAGTTATCCGGAGTACATGACATGTTTCATGTTAGTATGCTTCGGAAGTACCAGCCAGATCCGTCACATGTATTGGATTGGACCAACTTAGAGGTAGATGAGGATGCCTCGTATGTGGAGAGACCAGTAAGGGTCTTGGATAAGCAAGAACAAGTCTTGCGAGGCAAGACGATACCCTTGGTAAAAGTATTGTGGAAACATCACGGGGTGGAGGAAGCCACTTGGGAACGTGAATTGGAGGTCCGAGAGAAGTATCCGGATCTATTTGTGGATGTTTGACCATATGTGGAATATTTTGTTGTATTGATAAACTTTAAGAACATTGAATGTGTCTTAAGTTATAAAACATTGTATATGTTTCGGTTTATGGAAGTATTATTGAATATGCCTTGAAAATGGAAGTTTAATTTAACATTGTATATGTTGAATGTGTTGTAGAAATGCAAATATATCATTAACATTGAATATGTTATGGAATTGTGAAATATGGTATTGAGATTTGTTGAAATTCAAAGGAATGCATGTTGTATCATATTCTAAATTGCCTCTTGACAAGAGATGGGGTGACCAGTAATGGGTCAGGATGTTGAATATTGAATTGTAATATTGTTGAGAACTGAGAAATCATGTTTTTGAAACTTATAACTAATTTCGGGGACGAAATTGTTTAAGGGGGGAGGTTATAGCGATCCCGGTTTTCCCTCTATTGGTTATTGTATTCTGGACTCAGTTCCGTGGATGTCTATTATTGTATATGTTTCATTTCCGTCTTTTAATTCTTTGTATTTGAGTTTTAGGACGTCTTGAGCGTGTTTCGAACAGGTTGGTTGAGTTTTAGTCTCTAATCTTGTTGCCCAGATTTTTGATGATCTACTCGAGCGGGTCTTGTTACGCTCAAGCGGAGTTTGTATCCTTCTAGCGTTTTGTGCGTCTGCAGATATACTACAGAGGTGTTTTTCGCGCTCGAGCGGTGTTCCTTACGCTCGAGCGGGTATCTTGGCACTCAAGCGGGTATTCGAAGTCTGTAAAGTACTGGAGGAGCGTATTCTACACTCGAGTGGGTCTTTTTGCGCTCGAGCGGGTAGTGCTTTGCTGTTGTGCCTTGGCGCTCGAGCGGGTATGTTTGCGCTTGAGCGGGTGTAGTTTTTTGTGTCTTACGCTCGAGCGTCCTATTCTCTGCTCGAGCGGACTATACGTATATCAGATCGCAACTGTGTCATTTTAAATCACTTTTTCGACTCTCTCTCTCTCTCTCTCTAGCTTTTCAAGACCCTCATTTGAGAGCTCCTCTCTCTAGAATACATCTTCTCTCTACAAAATCATCTAGCTCTAGTGATCTTCCACCCTTATCCCTTCGTAAAAAGTGTAGAACTTGGTGTGAGCTACGTTTGGATCCGAATATCTTTGGGTTTGGAGCACCTTCGAGTTTTCTCATCATCACCTTTGGGTCTCTCCATTTGAGGTAGGGATAACTACTCATATTTATGGTCTTTGACATAAAAATGTAGTCTTTTTGGTTAAATGTTGAAGTTGGAAAATTTTGGGTGTTAAGGTTTCAAAGCTTGGAATATGTAAAGAGGGGTTTTGTTCCTTTTGAATTATACATGTGTATATAGGTCTTAAAATGAGGTTATTGATGTCTATTGATGATAAATGAGCCTTAGGGCCAAAGTTGTGAACAATGGAGGAAAAGCCCTAATTTAATGTGATTAATTAATTTGGGAAAGTATGAGAATGTGAAATTGAATTGAAAATCATGAAATTGGGAAGTTATGAGATGGAATGGTGTAGTTGGATTGATTAATCACTCACCTTTGAAATTGTAGATAATTTATCTGTTTGACAATTTATTATCTGTTTAGAAATTATTATGTTGGGCTATTGGTGGAGGATAGTCTTGACTGTTGTAGATACTGCATGATGATTAGGTGAATTAAAACTAATCAATTGTGAATGTCATTGAATATGACGAGTGGGATAACGCATTGAATATGTGCTTTGCTTGATCATTGTATATAATAAGTGTTTAAATACATTGTATATGTATATTGTTTAAGAGGAGATAGGAGATGTACTCCACGGTTTGGGAGGAGATACGGGATGTACTCCTAAACCGGATTTTGAAGGAGATATGAGATGGACTCCAGTGATAACTAAGTTGGCTGGAATGTCCAAGGTGAAAGTCCTGAAATCTTGATTGCGTTTGCATAACGTAGATGAATTGAAGTGTTGAAGCATTATTGATATGAGTTGTAAATCTCATTTTGAATTGAAGTATGGAAATGTTAATGATGTGAGTTGTCGTCTCATTATAAACTGTCTGGTTGAACAGGGAACTATAACCATGAATTGGTTTAGATAATGAAACGGAAGGGAATTGAATGTGTTTGTAAATAAAGACGGGTTATGATAGGGATGTACGTTGTTTATATGAGTTAAACATTTATCAAATGCTAATGTTTTAGTTATTGCTTATATTATGTTTAGCATATCTCTACTAGGCGTTGGCTCACCCTATATGGGACATCATTTTTAGGCTTAGGGGCTGAAAGATCTTTTGTTGTTATCTTTTTTGTATTACCTGTAATTCAAGCCTAGGGCTTAATCTGTTAAAAGTTAGAACTCTCTTTTGTGGAAACCAAGTGTTGACTTAGAAAGTTTGTAAGCCATTAGGGCATTTACTTTTGTTGTCAACATGTAATACTTTTTATAAAGAATACTCTGATGTTTGTAATATAATACTTCTTTTCTACTTTATGGATTATCAAGAATGATTGGTTTCTGTCTATTATTTTGAGGGCGTTACATTCATTTTCAGTTTTGCAAAAGGCACATAAGACAGAAGCACTGCTATGAAGGACACCGATATTTTGTAAAAGATCCCCTCTTTTAACTCTATTCCTCCAAGCTAACCAACCAAACAATTGAACTTTGGGGGGAATACTCTTATTCCAAACAAACTTACAAATTTTGAGCTGAGGGCCCAAGAGAGAATCAGTGAACCTATATATGTCAGATACCTTAAGGCATGCTCTAATCATGTATGAGCTTTTGTACTTGTGGCTATGTGCAAATGAAGAGCAATAGGCAAGCAAATTGATAATTCAATATCTCCATATTCATCTAAAAAATTTGGAGTATCTAATTATTAACTAAAGCACCTTTTGTTGTCAGCTCTTCACATTGTTCTCCATTTTTCATCATTATTTTTCTATTTTCCTTTAATAATCTGTGTTCCATAATTTTATTGGTTATTTGTTAGGTAAGGTAAATTATGTTGTTGATTTGAGTATTAGACCAATGAAAAAGAAGAAAATTTTATTTTAAAAATTTACCACATGCCCTGATTATTTTAAAAATTCACCAGTGGACTTCTTATATATGTTCAAGGATGAATCAAGGATTATCACTATGGAGGTACAAATTTATGTTTGGAGAAGTAAATCCTTATTATTTTAATTACTTTAAATTTTCTAACAAAATATATGATATTTTTCAAAATTTTCAGAGGTGCAATCGCCTTCCTCTGCGCCCCCTTAGATCCATCCTTGAGACCTCACCCCATGTGAGATATCTATATTCCATTATGTGTTTAGCTTTTGTGTTCTTCACATTGATATATCAAGATTGACGCCTAATAAATATAGCACTAAAGTAAAATTGATTGAGCTTTAAGCTATTATAGATTAATTGCTAGTAACAACTCAAGCCAGCATGCATAACCATTAATTAATGCAGTTTTTAAATTGGATCAATGGTTGGGACTGAACTTCCAAGAAGTTTCATAAGATGTTGGGCAGGGGCAAGTAACATTTTCATAATGATGAGGTTGTGGGAGTAGATCTGTGACCTCCTCTAAATAGGGGTTGCTCAATATTTTTGAGGCTTTAGAAGAATAAAAAAGTTAGGGTCCCACAATTTAGGACTCAGAATTTATTCAGAAATGAGTATGTCTAATGGAGATTGAATTGATGATGTGTGGGGTCCACATATAAAATGACTATGAGCTATTTATGTGAAATTCTAGGTAATTTCTAGATTTTTATATCTGGGCCGTAGTATTACTATGTAAAGAAATTATAATAGTGTTTTTTTCCATATTCAAATATTATAACTAGGAATATTCACTCAAAAATAAATAAATAAATAATTACAACCAGGAATCATGTACAAATTGTTATTATTTCCCTAAAGGAAAATGATATAGAAGCCCACTTTCTAGACATATTTTCTAAACCTAATGATGTGTAACTGATATGATTGGTTGATGATCAGGAGAGAGAGAGAGAGAGAGAGAGAGAGAGAGAGACACACACACACACACACACAGTGCTACTTCAAATATTCCAATTGATTGTCACATCATTGGGCTTAAAAAGTAGGTCTAATTTTGGACTTGAATAACAATACCCATCCCTAAAATCCAAGAGGCGTAATTCCAAAGGAAGGCAATTTAGGATTGATGATCGGGAAATTGCAATCTAAATTTAAAAAGGTTATAAGGGAACGATTTTGGATTGTAAAACAAAATGAAATCATATTAGTCAAAACTAAAAAAATAAAATATGATATTCAATATTTAAATATTTTTAATCAACTCCAAGTCAAGATTAGATGAATTACAATTTTGGACATAATTTTAGTTAAATAAAATCATATTAACATTCATTTTCAAAATAAAAATGTAGTGTTAAATTTAGAATCCATACATATTTTGTTGGGCAATATTGTAATTTTTTTAAATATCGTAGGCTCGTAGTATTTATCCACCTTGAAATTATTTTCCTTTTATTTGAATTTGGATAGAAAGAAAATATTCAAATAAGTTTCAAATTTAAAATTGTAATTGAATAAGAATTTTAATTTTTTTTTTTTGTGTGTGTGTGTGCACGCTTTTCCATGGCTAAGGGTAATAAAATAAATTAGGAAAATCAAACCTGGTAGTTGAACAAGGGTTGTGCTTCAAATCTTGTAGACCAGTTGTAAAAACTTTTAAGGCTCATCAAATTCTGAAGAGTAAGTTTCGTTAATTGAGATAACACAATAATATCATTATTGGTGGTTCCTTCTTCTTTTTCTTTCTCCGAGACTATCGCTTCCACCTTTGGACAATTATCTACCCTGAATATGTTTAGATTTTGCAGTCGTGGGAGCATATTGAACTGAACCACATGCACCAATTTCTCACAATCAGAAACCATCATATCTTTCAGTTGGCAGAAGGACTTTGATTCTTTTTCTGAAGCTATGAGTAATTGCTTGTCCCATATCTCTATTATGTTAGGCAATTTTTGAATTTTCAAATACTCCAAGACTGGGAAAGCAACCTGTAAAGTAGTTTACAACACTTTAGGTTAGTGACTAGTACAAAATTGTGGATAAGCAACGATTGATAATTGCAACACTTTCAACATGCATGCTTTAATCATGTATGAGCTTTTGTACTAGTGGCTATGTGCAAATGAAGAGCAACAGGCAAGCAAATTGATAATTGCATATCTCCATATTCTTCTCAAATATTTGGAGCATCTAATTATTAACTAAAGCACCTTTTGTTGTTAGCTCTTCACATTGTTTTCCACCTTTCATCATTATTTTTCTATTTTCCTTTAATAATCTGTGTTCCATAATTTTATTGGTTATTTGTTAGGTAAGGTAAATTATGTTGTTGATTTGAGTATTAGACCTATGAAAAAGAAGAAAATTTTACTTTAACAATTCATCACGTGCCTTGATTATTTTTTATATTGATAATTTCTTATTGAATATAATATTCATTTTCTTAACATATCTTTTTAAGTTAGATGGTAAAATAAATGAAGTTATTTAAACTCCACTTATGTTGGAAACATTAAAATTATTTTAAGAACGACTCATTATATAAATAAGTTAAAATTGAACATATTTTGAAACTTATCATCAATTTTCTGAGTTCGGCTCGAACTTAGTTCCATAAACTTAAATGTATAATACAATATCAAGTTATTTGAACTCGGTTCGATTAAAGCTCATTTGTGTTCGGCTCAAATGGTAAACAAATATCATCTTTTGTTGATAAAAAATAAAAAGACAAACTCAAATATATTTTTAAACTCATTAAGTTTTTCAAATTAAACTTGAACAATATTTTGTTGTGCCTTTGGAGATGTTTTAGGTTTCTATTTAAGAGATGTTAAGTCCAACTTTAGGCCCTGCAGAAGATATGGCCCCACACCACAGGTAGATCGTGTTCACAAAAGCCATCCATCCCACAAAAGTCCCGCATCGTTCTCTAATTTAGATACTAATTTGGTCATCATGTTTTAAGTTTGTTCTGCTAGGGTCTTGTTTGTTTCTTTGTTATGTTATTCTACATTTTTGTAATTTTGTTAGGTTTTGATTATTTCTCATGTACTTCTTTATCTAAAACTGTGTTTGATTTATGAATTTGGGAAGTGATTTGGAAATGAAAAGAGAAAAAGTAGGTGAAATATTAATGAAATATAACTAAATTTCACACATCTTTTCCGTTTCACTTTCCAAATCTTTCTCCAAATTTATGAACCAAACATAACCTAAAGCAATAAAATGGTGGCATTATTTTTGTTACACACACCCCAAAAAAGGAAAATATTATATGAACTATGACAACTAAACTTAGTGATAAAATTTTAGATAGTAATATTCAAGCAAATGTCAAAGTATTAAATTGCAAAGATTCAAAATAAATACACATTATCAATACATGGCCAACAAGGGTGCCTTTTGGGCTATGGGAGTCCACCACGGGTCACGTTTTGATTATTTAAATTTTTCATTTTGTAAAGTCCGTAGTGTATATCATCTAAAAAAAAAAAAGATTGATCCAATAATCTTAGCCTATTTAATTTATTACAATTGTATCTAAAAAAAAGAATGATAAGTCTGTTTAAAATACATACATATATATATATATATATATACATTTGTGTTTCTGGTTTTACTGGTCATGTGCAACCAAAACTGATGAGGACATTCATACCTGGCTAGTGAAGAGGGATTGTGTTTTAGATCTAGAGGTGAAAAAGCTTTTGAGGCTCTGCAAATCTTCAAGTGTCAAACTCGTTAGTTGAAGGAACGAGTTGGTATTATTGTTGTTTTCTGCTTTTTCTTCTTTTCCCCCCCCATTCTTCAATACTATTACTTTCAGCTCTCGACAATCTCTAACCTCAAGTTGTTCTAGTTTCGGTAATTGTCTGGGCATATTGGACGAACCGACATTCACCAGTTTCTCACAGCTCCAGATGGTCACTTTTCTCAATTGTCGAAAAAACTTTGATGCAAGTAATTTCCTATCCCATATCTCTATTATCTTTGTTAGTTCAGTAATATACAATGTCTCCAAGGCAGGGAATGTAACCTGCAACATTCATAACATAATTGTTAAACATTAGACTCCAAGGTCAGCATTATAACAAGCAGTACAATGTAGCCCAATAAATTTATGTTAGTCTTAATTAGTCAATAATTGAAGTCCGGTAAATTGATTTTACTATGTTCCAATTAATGCCAAAACTTAAATTGTTGGTTCCATAACAGTTAATATGATTTTGTTTTATGTAATGGAAACTATAATAGATTGGAAGTAACAAATCTTTTTGTTGCATTGGTGCAACCTTTTGTCCTCATTGTGCAATAGGTGTTATGCATGAGTTGCTTGATTGTTTTGACAGCAAATCATCAATTGAATATATTAAGAAAATTTCAACCAACTATAAATCCACCCTTTCTCAAAATTGATGGGTTCGGCAGATTAAAAGTACAAAATGAGAGAAAATCAGGCTTCACATTATTTTCACATTTCATTGTGATTTTTTCTATATGACTTTTATAATCTGTGTTCTATGATTTTATAAAAGGGAATCGCTTGTCTACAACTGAAATTTCAACTGAACTAGATAGTTGAGATCTCTTACCGATAAAAGTCATTAAACAAGGGTTTCTTACCACTGCGAGTTTATGAAAAGATTTAACTAAAAGAAGAGTTAAAATACTGGGCCAATGCATTTCATAAACTCTTACTAGTAAGAGATCTCCGTTTAGTGACTCTTATCAATAAGACACCTTAACTGTCTGTTCCATTTGAACTTTCAACTAGAGAAAAGCCAAAATCCTTATAAAAACACACCATTTGAGGTTCACTTAAAATATAGATTGCCCCATGTAATTTTAGAAATTAGATCTTGCACTTTTAAGTTTCCAGTTGTATAAAAAATCACTTATTTCATTAATAAAATTATCAAGTCAATTAATATTTTTAATAATCTCATAAATATATTTCAATTTACTATTCAAGTAATTTTATTATTATATAAGAGAGTAATTAGATTTTTTTTTCTCTATTAATTATGTTAAACAAAAAATTCTAACAGTGGGGGTATTTATAATTTCTGGAACCATAAAGAGTAATTTTTATTTTAAGAAATATTAAGCAGTGTATTTATAATTTACATTAATTTTATATAGTGAAAATCATATGATACGTGCAACTATTTGACCTATGGAAAAGAAAAAAAAAATTAATCATCACGTGCCTTTGCTAGTATGGCTTTATTGTTTAGGTTTTGCAGCTCATTTAAGTCAATTGCGATTCTTTTTTTTTTTCAGCCAAAAAAACTTCATTGATGATAGAAAATAAAAATAAAAATGTACAAGCATAAAGATTACATCAACAAAGATGAAGGAGTGCAAATAGCATCACAAAAGACCATCACCATCCCAACTAAGTTGGCACCGCGAGGCCTTACCAATCATATGCTAGCAGCCCAAAGTTGGTGAGAGACCAACTAGCAAACAAAGACAACACCAAAAAAAAAAAAAAGCAGCAAAACAGAGTTTCTCTGCCTCAAGCCAACTGGGCTCATCCCAACTCAAGGCAATAATGCTCCTCCAAAGCACAACCTGCTCTGACTTATCTTACAAATGAAATCATTGATTGTGAAATTAAAATCCTTCAGGTGTGGGTTCAACCACAGAGCGATCCTAGTCTTGATCAACTCACACAACTCAAACCAATTTGGGTTAGCTGCCTTGAAGACGCACTCATTTCTAAGTTGCCTAATTGATCTTCAGTATAGTGCGAATGGAATAATTTGCACTATTATGAGACTCTTGTAGAATTTTTATTCATTGAAATAGAAAATCATGGTCACAAGATTACTCAGCCTAAGTATGTAGAAGATTAAACAAAAAATGAGATACAGATGTATCATAAAAGGTAGGTCTCACATCATGTAGACCTCTTATGTTCAAGGATGAATCTAGGATTATCAATGTAGGGGTGCAAAAATCTATTTGGAGGTTTAAATTATTATTTTAATTATTTTAGATTTTCTAGCATAGTATATAATATTTTTCAGATTTTTAGGGGGTGCGGTCGCCTCCCTCCGCACCCCGCTAGATCCATCCTAGAGACCTCACCCCATGTGAGATATCTATATTATATTATGTGTTTAGTTTTTGTGTTGTTCATATTGATATAATAAATAAAACACTAAAGTAAAATTGATTGAGCTTTAAGTTGTTATTGATTAATTGCTAGTAACAACTCAAGCCAGCATGCATAATCCATCAATTAATGTAGTTTTTAAATTGGATCGATGGTTGGGATTGAACTTCCAAGAAGTTTTGTAAGATGTTTTGAGCAAGGGCAAGTAACATTTTCATAATGGCCAGGTTGTGGGAGTTAATCTCTGACCTCCTCTAATTGGCAATGTTATCAATTCAAAAATCTAAATCTGTGGGAGGACACACACACATACACACAAAATTCAAACTACTCTAACAAAAGCATTATTACAAGCCAAAAGGTTTGCATACTGTGGAACAATGCACCTTTCTCCAATTTCCCAACAATTTATCTTCCTCATTGGCCACCAGATAGACGTTTCCAATTGGATTATACAATTCTTCCAACATCTCCCTTTACTACACAAACAAATCCCTTCTAAACTTTTGATTCCATTGAGGACTTGCATCATGCATGTGGCTTGATTGTTAACCGATGTACTGCGTAGATGATTGTGATTGGTCTAGATGTAATTCTATCACACTATATTCGAGATATTCAGAGTAGAACTTGAGTCTTTGTAGAAGACCAATTCTTAGGTTGGATAAGTTGAGACTCGTGTGAGAGGTCTATCATAATCCAACTAGGATAGATGAGTCCTGGATTAGTGTTATTTTTGTAGAGAATAAGTTTAGTAAGATTTATAAGATAATATAGCAATCTCGGGTTTTACCCCTTGTGTATAGTGATCCGGACTTGTTTCCATGGATGTTAGTAGTTGCTTATATCTTGTTTGCATCCTTTCGTACTTTGTATTTGAGTTATAGGATGTGTTGGGCAGGTTTGTTACAGGTTGGTTGAACTTAGAAACCAAAAGTAGTTGCCCAGATTTTTGCCTTCACGCTCGAGCGGAGCTTTTGACGCTCGAGCGGGCCTTTCATTGTTGCTTCTCCGCTCAAGCGGGTGTTTTGACGCTCGAGCATGATTTTCCATCTCCCAGTATTTCCTCTGCAGTGTTGGACGCTCGAGCAGGCATTTTGACGCTCAATCGTGAGTTTGTGTGTGACACTCGAGTGGGGAATTTTACGCTCGAGCGGGACCTGGTTCAGCAAAAGTTCTGGGAGTGTGTATCCGCCGCTCGAGCGGGAGTTTTGATGCTCGAGCGGGAGTCTGTGAGTGACGCTCGAACGGGGTCTTCCACGCTCGAGCGGGGCGATTTTTGTAACAAGTTCGGGATTCTTTTTTTGAATCACTTTTTCACATCTCTTCTCTCTTTTACTTTTTCAAAAGACACCATTGGAGAGCTTCTCTCTCTAAACCCTTCCCTTCTCTCTAGGTATTGATCTAGTAGGGGTTGTTTCCTCACCTTTGGCCTTTACAAAAGTTGTGTTGATCGTCGAGAGCTACGTTTTGATCCGAGCATATTGAGTTTTGGAGCACTTTGAGTTTTGTCATCTTCTTCCTTTGAGCTCCGAATTTGAGGTAGGGATATCCTACTCCTTCTCATGAGCTTTGTCTTTGAATTTTAGCATTTTGATGAATTGGGGACTGTCGGGTAATTTTGAGAAAGTTTGGGCCTTTGTGTAATTTTACAAAAGTTGGGGTTTTGTTTATATAAACTTATATGCATGTTTGGCATAGAGAAATGAGATCGATATTGGATTATTAGTGAAAATGGAACCTTAGGGTTGTGATGTTAATTATGGGAAATGCCCTAATTACATTGATAAATTAATTGGTATAATTAATTTGAAGAAAAGAGGAATTGAATGTGTATGGGATTAAAGGGTGTAGTTAGATTTATTCATCGCTCACCTAGTTGAAATGCTTATTATATATCCATTTGGTGCATTTATTTTTGGTATAGAAATAACTGCTTTGGGCTATCGGTGGAGGATAGTCTTGATTGTTGTAGACAATGCATGATGATTAGGCAAACTAAAACTAATCAATTGAGTATGTTATCAAATATAGCGGTTGGAATAATACATTAACTTTATGTATTGATTGATCGTATATGATCTACGTTTATATACATGTGTTGTGTGGGAGGAGATAGGGGATGTACTCCACGGTTTAGGGAAAGATAGGGGATGGACTTCTAAACCAGATTTTGTGTGACATTGATACAGCACTACAATGTGTATCAAATGTTGATTACGGAAGTGTTCGAATTGATTTGTTATAGCACTAAAATGTATATCGTTATCAATTGTGAAGTATAAAAGTGATTCTATATTATGTTGATACAGCACCGAAATGTGTATCTTTCGTAAAGTGTGAAAATGGTTTATGTGTTATCAATACAGCATTAAAATGTGTATCCATCATGAATTTTGAAAGTGTTTTAAAGATGAGTCTTAACCTCAGTAAGTTATTTGGCTAGGTGTTGAGCCTTGTTTTCAAACTCAAAGTTGAAAAGAAATGGGAAATGAAGTGTAACATGGACTTAATGTCATGAAACCGAAATTTGATATATGTGGATGTATCTGTGTTGACTATCAATCAACTGCTAATCTGTTAGACATTGTTCATAGCTGGTTTAGTGTATTTCTACTGGGCTGTGGCTCACCCTTTATGGGACATCAGTTTCAAGTACAGGTAGTCTGCCACTTCCAAGGACATAGCTTGGGAGGCTAGAGGCAGACAGACCTTTGTCGTTTTGTTATCTTTTGGATGTATTACATGTAAATTCAAACCAAGGGCTTAATGTGTATTTGAGTTAGTACTCTTTTTTTTTTTTTTTTTTTTTGTAACCAAGTGTTAACTTGGAAAGCTGTAAGCCCGTAGGGCATTTGCTTTTGTTGTTATCATGTAATACTCATTGTAATGAACTACTCTGGTGAATAGAAGAATATTTATCTTTTATATCAATGCATGTCTAAATTGATGGGTTTCAATATTATTATTTTGAGGGCGTTACAGATAAGGAGGGCACTGGTTCTCATATAAAAAATGGCACATGTGGATTAAATGTTCGTTTTTACTGGTGAGTTAATTGCTTTTGTTGTTACTGTTTGATAATCTTTGAGATATATTGTTACTAACTTAATCGTCGAAGTGCTCTCCCAATTGGTAACAACTGGTTTAACTCTTTTGTTCTTTGTTTCAAATTTTGAATTCCATCTAGTGCACATACTTTTTGACTTTATTCACTGAATCTTTCTAGAAGATGCAATTTAGTTGTGTCATCAAATTTTAGCACACACAATACCCATTCCATACTTCTGTGATCGCATTCTTGTAAGAGGAAAGCTTAATGGAAAATCACCTAAACCATACATCAATTCATAAGTTAATATTTAATCCATATCTAACTTCTAAAATCATATTTCCCACGACAATTTTCTGAACTTACTGTCTTTACAATCAAGACCCACAATTTTACCTTTTCTAACACTTTTTCCAAGGTAAATATTCGAATCCTTTACCTTCATCCTTCTCTACAATAACTTTTCTCCATTGGATGACTGAAGGGTGTTGTTTGGGTTCGTGAGATCTATCATGAGTCCCGTTTTGATAATCCGAACCGTTTATTTTGTCAAGCATTTCATGTATTTCATCTACACAAAAAATTAGGTCGATTCCATAATTATAACTTGTCTAATTTATTACGTTTCTCACTGAAAAAATGTATGATTTACTTTAAAAAGCATAATTGTTGTCTATTTTTTTAGTGAAAAATTGAACAAGTTAGAGTTATGGGATCAACCTTTTTTTTTTTTTTGGATGAAATAAACGAAGTCTCCAACAAAATAAACGATTCAGATCATAGAAATGAGACCCGTAGTAGGCCTCACGGACTCAAATAGCAGGAGATGCTCCTCCTTCTCAATAAAGGTTGTTTTTTAGGGATCCTCATTCCTATGGACAAATATTATATTGGATCTTATCAAGGGATACTCGTCCTACTCAAGTTTGAATCTTATTCCTTGTATATTTTTTTGGGTTTTTCTTTTGTACTTTTGAATTTTTTTTTTTTTGGTATAAATTATATATTATATTTGACTATTATAATTTATTGAGTTTTATTATAATATTAAATATTATTATTAATAATAAAAAGTATCACCATAAACAATTGACCGGCCTATTCTCACTCTTAGCATGAAAATATTTCTTGAATACCCATTTAGATAATATTATTTTAAAACATTAGTTGACAAGTAGATCATTACAGATTTTTTTTTAAATATAATAATACAATTTTATCCTAAAAAAAAAAAAACGATATTGTCATACCATAATTATTTTCCCCCCACCTTAACACAATTTAACAAAGTTATTAAATTCTTCATTTCATCAATTACACGGCCTAAATTCAGTTAAAACATACAATCATATAATCCTTCACTTTTAGTAGGAAAATGTGGTGTGCTGAAGAAAGTTGTTTAGACCTTTTTCTTTTTTAGATGGAGAAAAGTTGTTCAGACAGAAAAAAGAAATATTATGATACAAACTCTTTAAATATGCATTCTATAACTAAAGAAAAAAATTACATAATTCTATACTTTTTGAGTCGTAACTTAAAAGAAAATAAAAATAAAATAATAAACTAATAAATAAATAAATAAATAAAAAGTTATAACCAAACACCACATAAGGTATAACCAAAGATCTCATAAGTCAGAACTAAAATAATGTTATAACTAAAGAAGAAAATTGATCATAATTAAAGAGGAAAATGATATAACTAGACAGGATTTCATAAATCATAACTAAAATAATCATTTTAAATGGTGTGTATTGTAGAATTTCCCGACTTAAAAACACATTAAATTTCACCTAGAATATTGAAATTAAAAACTTATAGAATCTCCTAAATAAGACTATATTTTTTGGTGTCTAAGTTTGATGGTAATGTTTGAGTTTGAATCCCATTTACTATTAGATTTTATAATAGAAATATTAGAAAATCACAATTTAAATATTATAATTCATCTAAAATGATGTGACAAGATAGTTATGTCTTATATGACTAGATTTGTAATAAATTAAAAATTGGCACTTAACAAATCATACCATTATTGTTGATCAGATTGAAAGAACCTTTTTAAGAGTCTCGAAAGTTTTTCATAGCATAAACGTTAGAATTTCGAAAATTTTCAAGCTATTGCGTATATCACAACCCAGTTGGCATTTTAGGCTTGGTTTGGGAACAGCCTATTTTAGTAACTTTTTGGCTTTTTACGAAAAGGTGTGCAGAAAAGTAGAGAGGTGATGTGATGTGTTTTAGTTGGCTTTTTGGCTTTTTGGCTATTTTAGCTACTTCCCAAACATAGAGCTTGAAAATTTCCATTGATACAATATATGGCTTTGTCTACTGTTGAATTTTAATTGTCCAATTTGATATAATATTTCTCATATTTATAATTAATCTTATATCGATTTTGAAAAATAAAAATAATAAAAAATAATACAAGCATGCTGGCATAAGTTTTTTGCTAGGTTAATTTACCTATCAAAATAAATTTGAACTAGTAATGCATATTTTTAACATTTAAAATAAAAAATTTAGATTAATGCTTTGGGGCTTCCTCTAAATTTTACTTCATATAGATTATGGGTAGGGGCTAAGAGCACATTAGTTTTGTTTAGTAGCAAATCTGAAAGTAAACCAATCCCTAAAACTTCATTTGGGATACTTGGTGACAAAAAAATTTGATTAATTAAATTTGACGTGGAAATGAAATAATAGAAATAATTGATATTTCTCTTCATTTATAGAGGGAAGGGAGAAAGAGTTTTAAAAATCAAGTTTTTGTCCCCAAAATGAAGGAGAAACATTTGGGACTATTTTTTGTTAAAAAGTCAAAAAACAGACTTTTGTATCAAAATTTTAAAAATGTGGTTAATAAATACACTTCAAGAGAAAACAATTTGGTGCATAAGATGTTCACTTTTTTAGACAAATTTTGGTCAAAAAATGATAATAATTCATCCCTAAATATCTAATTTCATCGCTAAACGTACAACGACGACACTTTTGACAACTTAAATATTTTGTTCTTAAAATTAATTTTATTCATAATTTTTTATTTTTAAAATCTTAATTTGTTGTAATGATTTCATGCTTGCCACTGTGTGACCAACCATTTGGTGATTTTTTTAGGGATTAACAATTTTGATTTTTATTGAAAAAGACCCTAGCACTGTTTGATTGTATTCCTAATGCATAAAGCATTTTATAATAACTAGATATAATGGATTAAAGCAAATAAAAAGGGTATAGATAAAGCATACCTTTTCATTAAACAAAAATTGTGCCTGGGTAGAAGAATTTCCTTCAGATGTTGACATCTTCTCCACTTTGGGGTAGAAGCTTATGAGCTTGGGTAGATTCCAGAGACGCAAATATTTCAACTGACTGAAATTAATTACCTGACTTGGGAGTTCATCTTCGTCTTTTTCTTCTTCAATTCCAACTATTGCTTCCATCATCTCACAATTCCGTATTTCTAGTCTCTGGAGTCGTGGAAATCCTTTTGCACAGGACAGGGAGAAGAGATATTTCAACCTACAATCTCGAATTGTTAATTCGATTAAATTATTGAAGAACCCTGATGGATTTAGTCCATGACGTTCCATCAAAGACCCCTCTCCACCTCTGTCATGCAGCACCTCTTGTAAACCTTCAATTTTTTCCAAATGTAGTTCTTCGGCTCTCATCAACAAAACGATAAACTTGTCCATTAAGGAAACACCAGCAAGTTTACACGACTTTGAATAAGTTCCACTAAAACCATCAGCCTTACCCACAAATATTTTAAATCTGATCAAGTTTTCATAGCAGAAGTCCTTTGGCAATAGCATGAGATTTGGTATGTGAATCTGTAAAGTGGTTAATTGCGTCAATTTCCCCAAGTCATCAAGATTCACTTTGCTTCTTTCCTTGTTGCCTCTTGTAAAATCATCCAAAATGTACAATTCTTCCAGGCGAGACAAATTGGATATGACACCTTGTGGAATCTCTGTGAGCTGGTAACAATTTCCCAGATCTAACAACCGAAGACGAGTCAATTGTCCTATCTCTGATGGCAAAACCTTGATATTAGAACCTCGAAGGCTAAGTATTTCAAGATTATTATTTAGATCCTTGAGTATAGCTATGTCTCCCAATTCACAATCATCTAAACTTAACATCCGAAGGTTAACCAAATTTGCAAGAGATAATGGAGGCAACATATAGATTCTATTCAATTCTAAAATTGTAAGTTTCTCCATTCCCCTGAAAAACCTATCTGGAACATTAAGGAAAGGATAATGGATATTAAATTTCCATAGTATGGTCAAGGTGTGGAGTTGTGGACATAGCAAATCATCCGGAAGCTCAAGAGTGTCGTCGAACCTTAACGAGATTGCTGAGGAAGATTTGCATGTATCTTTCTCGGGCCACTCTTTGACACCATGTTTTACTAGAATTTCCTTGCCATCATCTTTTGCAATTGAAAGAGCAACATCTCGAATGACATCATGCATTTTGACAAAGTTGTCATCTTTGCCTTCTAATAACAAACAAGCATCTTTGAGGATATCGACCACTATAAGTACTCGACGGCTTGCTCTTCTTAGTGTATTTGTGTTTTGTCCAAGCAAACTTCTCGCTATGCAGTGTCTCGCCAACACTTCAATTGAAATATTAGCATCTTCAGGAAAGAAACAACATAGCAAGAAGCATGATTTTGCATCACTAGATTCTAACCGATCATAGCTTAACTTTAAGGAAGCATACACCTTTGGGTCGATTCCCGCAATATTTTTTAGCATGGAATCTTTGAATTGATCAAGTACATCTTCCCAGACATATTTTTTCTTATCTTTCAATGTGGCTCCAATTGCAAGTATAGCGACCGGCAAGCCTCCACACTCTTTACAAACTACATTAGCTATATCATGGAGTTCAGGAGAGTCAATAGAATTTCCCACCTTCGTCTTGAATAGGGCCCATGCTTCTTTCTCTAATAATACTTGCATTCGAACATATCTATCAACATGCATCTTTTCCAACACACCTCGGATTCGAGACGTTATCACAACTTTGCAACAATTGTTTCCATCAGTGATGGGAATCCCTATTGTCTTCAAGTTCAATTCTTGCCACATATCATCCAATATAATGAGATTTTTCTTCCCATTGTTCAATCTATTCCACAATTTATTTGCTTTTCCCACTTCAGTTTCCCCTTCTAGTTTCAAACTCAAGCGATCAGCGAGTTGGCCTTGAATATTGCTCACAATTGCGTCCTGAGAGACAACTGCCACCACGACTTCATCAAAGAGTCCATTTTTCACTTGTTTGCCAATCTCTTCAACCATTGTCGTCTTACCAACGCCTCCTGTTCCATATACTCCAATCATTTTAACATTGGAATCTTGTAATGCCACCATGATGTTATTGAAAACCAATTCTCGCGACTCAAATTTTGTATAGGTTGCACTTGATGATGGGAATTGAAGTTCTTGAGCAAATGGCTTAGGATGTGCAACTGTGCTAAAATTGCCATTTTGAGTGAGATTTTTTACTTCTTCCGTCTTGTTTTCGGCTTCCTTGCTCATACGGTAGCGCGAGATGTAATCCGGACATGAGAATTTAAAACACTGCATGTTTTCATTAATAGTATTGTCATCCTTAATTTTCTGTACTCTTTCTTCCACCTTCGCTAGCCAGTTTGAAACAGGTTCATCAACTTCTTCACCACGAGTAATGGCATCATCAACTTTTTCTTCGATTTGTTTTCTCTGCTCTTCAAGGTTTTTAATTTCAACTTCTAGTTTCTTCTGCTTCTTCTTGTACTGAAAAACAAAACCAACGTGGAGCACCACTAATTGGATCACTGGCTCAACTATTCTCCCTGCAATTGCCCCTACACTTGAAAATACACCTTGCAGGGCACTCATTTTCAATCCACTTTTTCTCTCTTTCTTTCTTTTTTTTTTTTTTTTTTTTGACCTTTTTTTTATAAAAAAAAAAACAAATATTGAAGAAGAAACTAGTTTCAGATTCGAATTTCAGAGGATAAAGCCCTCTCAATTTGCATCTGCAAGTAAAACAAAACCAAAGATATCAAAAAAGAGAAATGAAAAGTGAAGATAAAATTAGCTCTTTTGCCGATTAGGAAAATAAAAAACGAAAAAGAAATTAACATTAACTCCAAAAAGCCAACAACCCATACAAAAAAGTCAAAGATTCTCTCTTCTCTCTACTTTTTGTACATCTTTTCGTAAAAAGCCAAAAAGTCATCCCAAACATACTAGTTTTTTTTAGCTCATATTTTAGCCAAATAGCCAAAAAGTTACTAAATTAGCCTGTTCCCAAACGAAGCCTAAGTAGAAAGAGTTAATTACTTAAAAATCATATTTACAAATGTTATGATAGCTCATGTACTATTTAAGAATTTTAAAACTAATAAGTCCTGTTTAGTAAAATTGAGAATATTATCAATTTTTCCTAATTTATAAAACTAAGAACATTATCAATTTTCCATAGCAATATTTCAGATAATTGTTTCACTATCTGATGGAAAAAAAAAAAGTATGGGATTAAATATTTTTGCACTATACTTATTGGTTTGATTCAACTATTCAACAAAATCGAGAATATTATCAATTTTTTTTTCTAATTTTAATACTGAGAAAATTATCAATTTTTTCATTTGTTAATTTTTTTTTTCATTTTTGCACATCAATATTTCATCATCATGCTCCTTTATAAATACAAATTTTTTAGTTTTGTACAAAAACATAATTCAATTTTTTAATTTTTTCAAAAAAAAAGTTATTTATTTTTTTTTTCAATTTGAAAGTTGATATTTTAAATTTTTAAAAATCAAAATAAATGTCAAATCATCATATTCCTTTATAGATAATCATAAATGATAAACAATCATTGTTTGAAGGACAATTCTGATTATTAAAAATTTAATGGGACTTGAAGGCCCAAAAAATCTTAGTTAGGACTTAATGGAATATAAATTCATAAATTAGGACTTATGTGTAAATGCTCCAAATACAAAAAGAAAACAGATAGGGTTATTGTTATACTTAATCTATTTTGATGATCCGAATTATTCATATTATAGGGTATATGAAACATATTATTCGTAAATAATAATAATAATAAAAGGTTAATTAGATATCTATAGTCCCATAATCAAGTCTTAATTATTTTTTTTTAAAAAAAATCAAAAAATCATACTAACCATTTATTTTTTTAAAAAAAACAAATGGTGTTGTAAGGTTACAAATGTCTAATTAACTTATTATTATTATTTTTTTTTTATAGATGATTTACTCAACAAACATTAAAATATAGGTAGAATATAACTATAATTCATTCAAATTTCAACCAGCTTTTTTTTTTTCTTTTTTTTTTTCATTCCTATCTCTAATCAAATTCACATTTAAACAAAGCTTTAAAATATAGATGAATAATACTAAGGCCATGTTTGGCGGAACTTCTCCAAATATTTTTTTCTATAACCAAACCAAATCAAGCCAAGTCTTAAGTCTCATCAAATAGGATCAGTTATATATATATATATATATAATTATTTTTAGTTTGCTTAAACAGAAACAAAAGTCAAATCACTTCGTTTGTTTTTCAAAATATATTTTCTGCATTTTTTTGAAATGAAATATGAACTATTTTGATTGAAATACCAAAACAATATTATCAAAAAATAAATAAATAAATAAATAAAATATGAATCAATAAAACTCAACATTTTCTAATCCTTTTTAACTGGGAAAATCTCTGTTTTGTTTAGTTTTTGAAAATTATCTTTAAGTTATATATTTTTTTATATTTTTCATTTTTAGTGAATTTTTTTGGATGCACTTAATGTGAATGTACTTAAAATGAAAAAAAAAAAAAAAATTTAAAAAATATTAAAAACAAAAAGTCACTAAAGACAAAAAAAAATACTAATAAATATTTTTTATTTTTAGTAATGTTTTTAATTTTCTTCACAAATATTTTAGTATTTAGAGCCTCTAGATTAGATGTATCTAAAAATTAACAAATATTCAACTAAATTTATAATATATATATATATATTAAAGACAAAAAATGCAAGAAACAAAGATATTAAAAATTAATTTTGAAAGTTGAAAACTAAACAAGGTGTAAGTTTATAAATATCAAAATTAAAATTTTAACATAGAATTGAAAAGTCACTTCTCGCCAAGTTGTTTCGAGAAGCCAGTCTCTGCGACTTGGGGAACAAAATGGACTTTCAATAGATGCACTTACGGTAGAAATCCCTCTAAAAAATCTCCCCAAACAAATATATGTTTTGTAGGACTTATGAGCTTAGGGCTCGTTTGGAATAAATTGTTTTAGCTTGATTTTTTAATTTTTTGGTTATTTTAGCCCATCTTAAAAAGTTTTGTTTATGATAAATTTTTTATTTTTTTATAGTTTTGTGAGAGAAATTGTGAAATGATTATAATTTGGATATGATTTTTGTGTTTTTTAACATATTTTGTCTTTTTGTAAGCTAATTTAGCCCCAACCAACATCCCAAGCGACTCCTTAAAAGTTCCACCAAATACTCTAAGGTTATATTTGGTTCATAAATTTTGGTCAATATGCATATATTTTTATTTTTTTATTTTCATTGGTGAAAGTCAATTGTTAATTGGTAGATTAACACCTATGAGAATTAGCCTCCTCATCTTTTACAAAGTCAAGTGCTTGTCTCTTTAATTCAACTCCATTAAGGAGATTTAAACCTATGACCAATTGGTTGGGAACTTGCAAACTTTTGAAGCAAACTTGATTTCAAAGAAAAAACAAGAAACTGTGGCTTTTTCTAGCACTTATGAGGTTGTCAAGAATCTGAAGACTGAAATTGATCTAGAATCCGAAATAACGGCTTTATTTACTAAACAATTCAAAAAAATTTTGATAAATAGATTGCAAGTGAACAAATAAACAAATAAACAAATTTGTTCGCAATAAACAGAAAAGAGAGTGAACAGATAAAAAAAAATTATTGTTTGAAAAGATATGTTCAAAATTTGAACAGAGAAAATTATAGGACATCTCTCTCTCTCTCTCTATATATATATATATATATATATTTGTGTATATATGAGAATTTGAACAAATAAAGATAAAAAATTGAACAGAGAAAAAATTAAATAGATAATTTTTTTGAATAGATTAAAAAAATTATACAGTTGAAATTTTTTTTAACAAATAAAATACTTGAACATATAGTCAAAAAAAATTGAATAGATAGATATAAATTTGAACAGATAGAAAATAATTTGAACAGATAGTCAAAAAAATCAACAGATAAATTAAGGGTTAAAATTGGAAACAAAATGTCCTCCCTATAGCGACCCCGGTCTTTTCCCAGTTAGTTGTTGTATCCGGACTTATGTTCTGTAGATCTCGTTGTTATATAATTGTTGTTGTTGTCCTTTAATTCTTTATTCTTGAGTTATAGGATGTTTTTGGCAAGTTGGTTGGGTTGGAAACCTAGTGTTTCTATCCAGATTTTTGGACCTTAGCTCGAGCGAGGAGTTGGTCGCTCGAGCGAGCTGTTGTTTTTGGTCCTTCGCTCGATCGAGGGTTTAGTCGCTTGAGCGAGAGTGGAGTTTTGTGTCTTGTGGCTCGAGCCAGGGTTTTTTGGCTCAAGCGAGCGATTGCGTCTAGTATAGACCTAAGAGCTGTATTTCTTGGCTCAAACGAGTTTCGAGTCCTTAGCTCGAGCGAACATTATGTCGCTTTAGCATGCTTCTGGGTTGCAGACCTGAAGCATCGTATTGTTGGCTCGAGCGAGCTTTCCTTCGCTCGAGCGAGTATTCTTTGTGTCTGGTCGCTCGAGCGACCACTTCTTTGCTTGAGCGAGCTTGTTTTATTTAAATAGGCAGCAGCGGGGAAAATTCAGTTTTTTTTTATATTCTTTTGATTCAAAACCCTAGGTACGAATTTTCTCTCCCTCCACTCACCTTCTCTCTTAGCTTTCATCTACTTTTAGGGTGTTTCTACCCTAGATCCTTTATTAAAAAGATAGAGTGAGTCGAGGGCTTCCTTTTAATCTGAACAATCTTGGGTTTGGAGCACTTTGGATTTTCGTCATCTTCTCCATTCGAGTTCTTCGCTTCGAGGTAGGGATTTCCTACTCCATATTATAAGTTTTGTTCTAAGTTTTGGTATTTTGATATGTCGGGGGTTATTTGGTAATCTTAGGAAAAACCCTAGTTGTTTTAATAAATTAATTTGTATAATTAATTAGGAAAAATTGGGGAATTTAGTTGAATTCATGGTATTGGGGAATTTATTGATTAAATGGTGTAGTTGGTTAGTTTAATCACTCACCTATGAAAATGTTGGAATTATATTAGTTGATACATTTATTTCCTGTTTAGAAATATCTATTTTGGGCTATCGGTGGAGGATAGCCGTGATTGTTGTAGACATTGCATGTGGATTAGAGAAAACTGAAACTAATCACATTGGTTAAGTCATTGATTTTGACTGTTGAATTAATACAGAAAATACGTGTATTGATTGTGTGTTGTATATGACAAGTGTTTAATACATTATATGTGCATTTGTTTGGGAGGAGATAGGGGATGTACTCCACGGTTTAGGAGAAGATAGGGGATGGACCTCTAAACCGGATATTGTTTGGGAGGAGATAGGGAATGGACTCCATTAGCATCACTATTATGTGTGCTTATTGATTTATAGAAGTGTTTTTACATATTGTTGATACAGCACTAAAATGTGTATCAAATGAGAAGTATGGAAGTGTTTTGATATGAGCCTTAGTCTCAATTGTTTTGTTGATAAATGGAAGAAATGTTAATGTGATATGTAGTTCACTGTCATAGTCTAGCCAGGTTCTGAGCCATGTTGGTAAAAATGGAAAGTTGAATAAATAATGGAAAGGGAAACTGATATTTGTGTTAACCATCTATTGAATGCTATTGCTTTATTCAATACTTATATTTGGTTTAGTATCTTTCTATTGGGCTGTGGCTCACCCTATATGGGAACATCATTTTCAGGTTCAGGTGATGTGCTACCTCCAAGGACTTAGCTTGGATGGATTTGGAGTTGAAGATTCTGTTTAGATTAGTTATTTATTTTGTTTTAATTTGATGTTACATGTAAACTCAAGCCTAGGGCTTAATATGTAAATGAGTTAGTACTCATATTTTTGTATCCAAGTGTTGGCTTGGAAAGATGTAAGCCCGTAGGGCATTTACTTTCGTTATTACATGTAATGTGTTTTAATAAAATTACTCTGATGGATGAGATGATAATTGGTTTTCTTTTATCAATGCATGTTAATGTTATATATTATGGGTTTATTTTTTAGGGCGTTACAACTTGGTATCAGAGCGTACCGGGTTCGAATACTTTGGGTACGTGGGAAGTGATTAGTATCACATTGGGTTCGTCTCGCTTGATAGAGACTTAGATGTACTGTTATATACTTATATGATAACATGTTTATGTGACTATGTAGGTATGAAATGTAGTTTTTAGGATGTTGATGGGACCCTTGAGTTTCTGAAAGTCATGTTGGAAAGGCACTTGATCAATGTTGTTTCCAACCGGAACTTTAGTGACGCCTCGGGACTATCATCATCTAGGAATGAAATTCGTAGGTGCTTATGTGATTATGTGCTTACGTGGAGTGAATTATTGTTGTCCAATGCATTAGGACGCAAGTGTTATAGCTTCGACACATTTATGGATGTGCTAACGTCTTTGTTTCCTGTATTAGGATGTCAGGACGAGGACGAGGAGGGTAGGTGTAGCCTGTAGGCGGCGAGTGCCTATACCGAAGAGATTCCCAAGATAAGAGGGAGTTGGCGTGCCAATGTGGCCGAGCAGAGAAAGAAAGGCTATGGGCGCTTTGGCCCGAGAAATAGCAGGGGCATTCAGGGAGTCAGTAGGCATTCTCAGAGCTGAGAATCAGGCTCAAGTTCATGTTGCGGATGCAGGGCTTTCTTTTCTGAAGAGGGAGTTCTTCCGGTCTAACCCGGACGAATTTTTAGGTGATCCTAAAGAGCCACTTAAGGCAGATGAATGGCTCGAACAGGCAACGAAGACGTTTGAGATGCTAGGCATCGAAGACGAGGTTCTGAGGGTGACCTTGGCATCTTTCCAGCTTAAAGGGGATGCAGGTCAGTGGTGGAAGTTCACTAAGAGTCGTATAAGAGGGACTTAGAAGGCTTTTGTCGACGCTTTCCTGGAGAAGTTCCTGTCCTCAGCTGTTAAGGAGAGGTTGAGAGAACAGTTCTGCCAGCTTAAGCAGAACAATTCTTTAGTGGCCGAGTTTGAGGCCGCATTTACTAGCTTGTCCAGGTTTGCACCTGAGTTGGTGGCGTCTGAGGAATGCCGTTGTATTGAGTTCAAGAAGAAGTTGAGGCACGGCCTCAAGTTGAGAGTTGTAGGGACTACGATTCGAGATTATG
Organism: Camellia lanceoleosa; assembly: GCA_025200525.1. NCBI lineage: Eukaryota > Viridiplantae > Streptophyta > Magnoliopsida > Ericales > Theaceae > Camellia > Camellia lanceoleosa. Next base: position 93,037,800 of record CM045762.1, read on the forward strand.
GGCGTCTGGTTGATGCTGCAGCCCATACTGAGATCATGATGCAGGAGGAGAAGGAAGGGCAGAAAGGCTCCAAAAGGAGTCAGGATGGACAAAGTGATGGCAGGAGACAGAAGGGTTTTAACCCTCAGCAGTCTCAGGGTAGTTTTTCTAGATCGACTTTTCTGTGAGTGCTAGTTAGGAAAGCTGCCAGGAGACATTACCTATTTCAAGTGTGGTCAGCTGGGCCACAAGTCTCCAGCTTGCCCGCAGAAGGGAGGTGGACAGAGAGCAGCGTTATCTTCAGCTCGATCTCAGAGCCAAAGTCAGGGTAGAGGCCAGCCACACTCGTGTTATCAGTGTGGTCAGGCAGGGCACATGAAGAGGTATTGCCCGCAGTTGAGTGGCACATCTGGTGCATCTGGTTTGAGGCAGACTCAGAGTCATCAGCCAGCTCAGTCAGTTCAGGCCTTGAGGGCCAATCAGGGGGCTTCATCGTCCCAGTCGGTGCAGCAGTCTTATGCTCCTAAGGGTGAGCAGGTTGATCAGAGATCGTCTGGGCGCGTGTATGCTGTTACCGCGCAGGACCTTGTACCGGCTCCATCAGTTGTGAGAGGTACCTTCTTGTTTTGCAATTCAGTTGCTAGTGTATTGATTGATACGGGTGCATCTCATTCCTTTGTGTCTGCTACATTTGCATCTGTTTTGGAGTTAGAGTTAGCACAGTTAGCATCTCCTATTTGTGTAGTGTCACCCCTTGGAGGTGAATTGATCTTGAAACAAGGTGTTAGGGGTTGTGATATAGAGGTCGCTGATCATAGGCTTCCATTTCCTTTTGTAGTTATGCCCATGAAGGGCTTTGATGTTATTTTGGGTATGGACTGGTTATCGTTATACCGAGCAGTTATTGATTGCTACCGCCAGAGGGTCACTTGTTGTACCGTGAGCGGGGAGTGTTTTCATTTTCTGGGGGACCAGGTTGGTAGTGTTTTGCCACCGGGGTATGATCCGCGAGGGCAGAGTGAGCTTAGTGGTCTACTTGCTAGCTTTGAGAGTAGTAAGTGTGATGAGACCCAGACTGTGTTGCCAAGAGTGGTTTGTGAATACTCGGACGTCTTTCCCGAGGATCTTGTTAGTTTGCCACCTCATCGAGAGATTGAGTTCTCTATTGATCTAGTGCTCGCCACAGCACCGATTTCTATGGCACCTTATCGTTTTGCCCCGCCGAGTTAGTTGAGTTGAAGATTCAGCTCCAGAAGTTGTTAGATAAGGGCTATATTCGTCATAGTGTTTCGCCGTGGGGAGCACCGGCCCTCTTTGCTAAAAAGAAAGGTGGTGCTTTGAGACTCTGTATAGATTACCAGAAGTTGAATCGGGCTACGGTCAAGAATAAGTACCCAATGCCTCGTATAGATGATTTGTTTGACCAGTTGAAGGGTTCCCGTTGTTTCTCTAAGATAGACTTGAGATCGGGTTACCACTAGTTGAAAGTCAAGGAGAAGGATATTCCGAAGACGGCATTCTGTACGCGGTATAGCCACTATGAGTTTCTGGTGATGCCATTTGGGCTCACCAATGCACCTGCAGTCTTTATGGACTTGACGAACCGGATATTCCGGGAATTCTTGGATCGTTTTGTAGTAGTCTTTATAGACGATATCCTTATCTATTCACCTTCAGAGGAGGAGCACGAAGAGCACTTGAGAGTGGTGCTTGAGTTACTTAAAGCCCATAAGCTTTATGCTAAGTTTGGGAAATGTGAGTTCTGGCTAGAGGAGGTGAAGTTCTTAGGCCATGTGGTTTCCAGGGAAGGGGTGTCTGTTGATACATCCAAAATTGAGGCAGTGCAAGATTGGGCACAGCCAAAGAGTGTGTTTGAGATCCGCAGTTTTCTGGGATTAGCTGGGTACTACCGGCGGTTTGTGAAAGATTTCTCCAGATTAGCTTCGCCGTTGACTAGATTGACTCGGAAGGGAGTCAAATTTGTATGGAGTGAGACTTGTGAAAAGTCGTTTCAGGAGTTGAAGGTTAGAATGACCACCGCTTCGGTTTTGATTATTCCGGAGAGATGTTTGGATTATGCTATTTATTGTGATGCCTCACGAGAGGGTTTGGGTTGTGTGTTGATGCAAGAGGGGAAAGTGGTAGCCTATGGCTCACGTCAGTTGAAAATACACGAGAAGAATTACCCTACCCATGACCTAAAGTTAGCAGCTGTGATCTTTGCCTTGAAAATTTGGAGGCATTACCTTTATGGTGAGAGGTTCGAGGTATTCTCGGATCATAAGAGTCTGAAATATCTGTTTACACAGAAAGATCTGAACTTGAGGCAGAGGAGGTGGATGGAGTTTATTGAGGATTATGACTTCGAGTTGCATTATCATCCGGGGAAGCCCAATGTGGTGGCCGATGCCCTTAGCAGGAAATCTGTTGGCGACATAGCCAGTATAGCCATCTGGGAATGGGAGATGTTGGGTGCACTTGGGGAGTTTGATTTGCTTCTGGGCGAATCTGTTGAGGCTGCGGCCTTGTTTTCTGTTGTTGCACAGCCTACACTTGTGACTCGGGTGTTAGAGGCACAGAGAGGTGACCTTGAGGTAGATTTCCTCCGAGAGAAGATCTCCAATGGGAAGGTTGAGAAGGGTTTGATGGTGTATCCCGACCTGAGTGTGAGATACCGAGACCGTCTGTTTGTGCCGGAGTCTTGCCGAGAGGAGGTACTCCGAGAGTTTCATCATTCACGTCTTGCGGTACATCCGGGAGGCACTAAGATGTATCGGGATTTGGGTCGCCAGTTTTGGTGGCGGGGTATGAAGAGAGATGTGGCAGCTTTCGTATCTAAGTGCCTTACTTGTCAGCAAGTGAAGGCCGAGCATCAGAGGCCAGCGGGTTTGTTACAACCCTTGCCTATTGCCGAGTGGAAGTGGGAACATGTCACTATGGACTTCGTTGTGGGTCTTCCAAGGACTCAGCGGGGTAGTGATGCTATTTGGGTGGTTGTAGACCGGTTGACTAAGTCGGCGTACTTCATTCCTATGCGCGTTAGAGATTCGGTAGATCATCTTGCCGACTTGTACATTCGGGACATAATGAGGTTGCACGGGGTCCCAGTGACGATCGTCTCAGATAGAGATCCTCGTTTTACTGCTAGGTTGTGGCAGAGTTTGCAAAGTGCCTTAGGCACTAAGTTGACCTTTAGCACGGCTTATCATTCTCAGACTGACGGGCAGTCCGAGCGTACTATTCAGATCCTTGAGGATATGCTTCGGGGTTGTGTTCTTGATTTCAGTGGGTCGTGAGAGAGGCACTTGCCTTTGGTGGAGTTTGCCTACAACAACAATTTCCAGTCTAGTATCGGTATGGCACCGTTTGAGGCCTTGTATGGCCGACCGTGTAGGTCTCCAGTTTGTTGAAATTTGAGGTGGGTGATGCACCTTTGTTGGGTCCTGAGTTGGTGAGAAGCAGCGGAGAAAGTTGAGCTTATCCGTAAGAGGCTTGTTACAGCCCAGAGTCGTCAGAAATCTTATGCCGACCGTAGGAGGAGACCTTTGGTATTTGAGGTGGGTGATCATGTCTTTCTGAAAATATCACCTAGGCGGGGATTGATGAGGTTTGGGAAGAGCGGGAAGTTGTCCCCTCGGTTTATTGGTCCTTTTGAGATCCTTGAGAGGATTGGCGAGGCTGCCTATCGTTTAGCTTTGCCGCCACAGTTATCCGGAGTTCATGATGTGTTTCATGTGAGTATGCTTCGGAAGTATGAGCCAGATCCATCACATGTGTTGGATTGGACCGATTTAGTGGCCGACGAGGATGTCTCGTATGAGGAGAGACCGGTTCGGGTCTTGGATAGGCGGGATCACGTTTTGCGAGGCAAGACCATCCCTTTGGTAAAGGTTTTGTAGAAACATCACGGAGTGGAAGAGCCACTTGGGAGCGTGAGTTGGAAGTCCGCGAGAAATATCCGGACTTGTTTGTTGATGTGTAATTATGTATTGAAATTTCGTAATTTTAATGAACTTTAAGAACATTATCTATATGTTTTAAGTTGTAAAACATTGTGAATGTTTTGGTTTAATGGAAGTAATTTGAAACTTGCCTCATTATGGAAGTTTATGGTAACATTGCATATGTTGAATATATATTGTAGAATTGGAGTTATATCATGAAATCGAATATGATATGAAAATGGAATCATGTATATTGAAAACTGCTGAAGTTAAACGAAGAAAGTGCATATTAATAATGCAGGTTGATATATATATATATATATATATTGTGAGATGCCTCTTGATGAGAGATGAAATGACCGGTATTTGGTCAAGTTGTTATTATGGTAACGTAATATTGTTAGAATTTGAGAAAAACCTATTTTTGAAAACTTGTGCTTAATTTTGGGGACAAAATTCTTTAAAAGGGGGAGGTTATAGCGACGCCGGTCTTTTCCCAGTTAGTTGTTGTATCCGGACTTATGTTCCGTAGATCTCATTGTTATATAATTGTTGTTGTTGTCCTTTAATTCTTTATTCTTGAGTTATAGGATGTTTTGGGCAGGTTGGTTGGGTTGGAAACCTAGTGTTGCTGTCCAGATTTTTGGACCTTAGCTCGAGCGAGGAGTTGGTCGCTCGAGCGAGCCGTTGTTTTTGGTCCTTCGCTCGATCGAGTGTTTGGTCGCTCGAGCGAGAGTGGAGTTTTGTGTCTTGTGGCTCGAGCCAGGGTTTCTTAGCTCAAGCGAGCGATTGCGTCTAGTATAGACCTGAGAGCTATATTTCTTGGCTCGAGCGAGCTTTCCTTCGCTCGAGCGAGTTTTGAGTCCTTAGCTCGAGCGAGCATTCTGTCGCTCGAGCGTGCTTCTAGGTTGCAGACCTGAAGCATCGTATTGTTGGCTCGAGCGAGCTTTCCTTCGCTCGAGCGAGTATTCTTTGTGTCTGGTCGCTCGAGCAACCACTTCTTTGCTCGAGCGAGCCTGTTTTATTGAAATAGGCAGCAGTGGGGAAAATTCAGTTTTTTTTATATTCTTTTGATTCAAAACCCTAGGTACGACTTTTCTCTCCCTTCACTCACCTTCTCTCTTAGCTTTCATCTACTTTTAGGGTGTTTCTACCCTAGATCCTTTATTAAAAAGATAGAGTGAGTCGAGGGCTTCCTTTTAATCTGAACAATCTTGGGTTTGGAACACTTTGGATTTTCGTCATCTTCTCCATTCGAGTTCTTCGCTTCGAGGTAGGGATTTCCTACTCCATATTATAAGTTTTGTTCTAATTTTTGGTATTTTGATATGTCGGGGGTTATTTGGTAATCTTGGGAAAAACCTTAGTTGTTTTAATAAATTAATTTGTATAATTAATTTAGGAAAAATTGGGGAATTTAGTTGAATTCATGGTATTGAGGAATTTATTGATTAAATGGTGTAGTTGGTTAGTTTAATCACTCACCTATGAAAATGTTAGAATTATATTAGTTGATACATTTATTTCCTGTTTAGAAATATCTATTTTGGGCTATCGGTGGAGGATAGCCGTGATTGTTGTAGACATTGCATGTGGATTAGGGAAAACTGAAACTAATCACATTGGTTAAGTCATTGATTTTGACTGTTGAATTAATACAGAAAATACGTGTATTGATTGTGTGTTGTATATGACAAGTGTTTAATACATTGTATGTGCATTTGTTTGGGAGGAGATAGGGGATGTAATCCACGGTTTAGGAGAAGATAGGGGATGGACCTCTAAACTGGATATTGTTTGGGAGGAGATAGGGAATGGACTCCATTAGCATCACTATTATATGTGCTTATTGATTTATAGAAGTGTTTTTACATATTGTTGATACAGCACTAAAATGTGTATCAAATGAGAAGTATGGAAGTGTTTTGATATGAGCCTTAGTCTCAATTGTTTTGTTGATAAATGGAAGAAATGTTAATGTGATATGTAGTTCACTGTCATAGTCTGGCCAGGTTCTGAGCCATGTTGGTAAAAATGGAAAGTTGAATAAATAATGGAAAGGGAAACTGATATTTGTGTTAACCATCTATTGAATGCTATTGCTTTATTCAATACTTATATTTGGTTTAGTATCTTTCTACTGGACTATGGCTCACCCTATATGGGAACATCATTTTCAGGTTCAGGTGATGTGCTACCTCCAAGGACTTAGCTTGGATGGATTTGGAGTTGAAGACTCTGTTTAGATTAGTTATTTATTTTGTTTTAATTTGATGTTACATGTAAACTCAAGCCTAGGGCTTAATGCGTAAATGAGTTAGTACTCATATTTTTGTGTCCAAGTGTTGGCTTGGAAAGATGTAAGCCCGTAGGGCATTTACTTTCGTTATTACATGTAATGTCTTTTAATAAGATTACTCTGATGGATGAGATGATAATTGGTTTTCTTTTATCAATGCATGTTAATGTTATATATTATGAGTTTATTTTTGAGGGCGTTACACTCCCAAAATAATAAAAGGACTTCTCACTAAACTATTTCACAAACGGTGGACAAATATTCACTGGACCTAATTCTTTATACATTCCTTAGATTGGATTATTGGATTTACCACCAATTTTTCTTTTGAAAAATAAAAAATAAAAAATATTAATTTTAGGCGAAATGTCAATGTGTTATAAAAGAATAGATTCCTTTCTTTGTAATTATTTTATTATGTACTTCTCAAATGTAAGCTTAAGAGCATTTGTTGAAATCATTGCATTTGAGTATTTCACCGTTTATATCACACGAGAGAGAATATCTTTTAATCATTCTTTTCATATTGATTCTACATTTCATTATTTTATAATTGGACCTTAAGATGGAAATTGGTAATGATATCCGAGTAATAGAAGTTGGGACGTTACAACTTGGTATCAGATTTAACCAAGTTTGAAAATCTTGGACTCGTGTGTAGTTTTTATACATAATTTATAATTTCTAACATTAATTCAATTAAATCACAATCAATCAATAATTCCTAATTATTTGTTGTAATTCATAATCTAATTTTTAATCTAATTTTAATCTAATTATATTTTCTAATTAATTCTAAATCCTTAATTATTTTTTATAATTCCTATATTTTTATTCTAATTTTAATTCAATTATATTTTAGACCATAATTAATCATATTTTCTTAATTATTTATTGTAATTTCTATCATCTTAATCTAATTTTAATTTAATTATATTTTAGATCAATCCTTAATTATTATTTATTTTATATTTTAATTTAATTATATTTTAAATCACTCCTTTTTATATTTTGATTATATGGTATTTCAATCAACATCTTAAACTAATTTTAGGTTTGGAGAAGATGGAAATAAAATTGTCTTTTCGTTATGTTAATTTCAGTTTATTTTTTTAGGAAATTATGCCTCTAAAAAATTGTGTGTGTGATACACCTTCCGTTAGTTTGGATGGGAAAAAAAAATAACAATTAGATTTTAATCCAAAATCAAATAGGGACTTTTTAGTTATATAAAATGAACTTTGCCAATAATCCAATTAATTTGTTAAGATAATTATATAAAGAGAGAGAAGGGAAAAGAGATAAAGAAAAGAGAATATCTGTACATTGAATAATGTTGTATAATATTGTTGTATTGAACTATTACAATAGGTGGCTTATATATAGGACTTATATGTAGTGCTAATGAAGAAACCAATGAAGAAGCCACGATAATAAGGAAACTTATAGAAACATGGAAACCCAACAAATAATATATTCTAGATATACTTTAACAGCACTCCTGAAACTCAAGTAGGTAAACTAACTTGAGTTTGGAAGAACAACACAAAAAATAAAAGAGAGTTTGCTGTGTATGGTAAACGAAAGAGCCTACTAAGGGCGATTGAGAACAGATTGCTACTAGGGTAAATGATAATGGTTTGCTAATGGTGATTGAGAAGAGTCTACTATTAGGGCAAATAAAAGAGCACGCTAGGGGCGATTGAGAATAGTGTGCTGCTAGGGCAAACAATGAGAGCCTGTTAAGGGCGATTGAGTGGAGTCTGCTGCTAGGTCAAATGATAAAGGCCTTCTAGGAGCGATTTTGAACAATGTGTTCACCATGAGAGCGGCCTTCGAAAGCGACTGATGTAATGGGCCTTGAGAAGAGTCTACTGTTACGGGAAATAAAAGAGCCTGCTAGGGGCAAATGAGAATAGTGTGCTGCTAGGGCAAATAATAAGAGCCTGTTAAGAGGCGTGAAAAGAATCTGCTCTAGATCAAATGATAAGGGCCTACTATAAGCAATTTTGAACGACGTGTTCACCGTAAGAGGGGCCTTTGAAAGCAACTGATGTAATGGGCCTTGAGAGGCGCTTAAAAAGGAACGAATGTTGAACCAGCAAACATGTCACACACATAACTTATGACATGGTGTTGAACGGTGATGGCAATAGATGAAAGAGTGTGCAGGCAGCTTATGACATGATGTGTCAGAGGGCGACTTAGGTAGTGCGCCAAGAGGCAGCTTGGATGGTTCACATGGTATATCACCATGCTTACCATGATATAAGTGTATTACCCCCCTCAAACTCAAATAGGTTTTAAGATAGAAACCTGTTTGAGGTTGAAAGGGAGAGAATTAAGAGAGAGTGAGGAAGCACAAAAATAAAAATAAAAAATATATTAAAAAAAGAATTTTGATTCTGATTTAGATCTAGATTAGAGGAGTGAAGGATTGATATTTGACGCCCGCAGCGGAGGTGGTGGTTGATTTGGCTACTAGAGATTGGGATTAACACTGGTATGTGCTGAAGCACTAGCGGGCAACAAATGCAAGGTTATCAATCGGCTGCTTGCCAATGAACCAGAAAGATAGGTTAGATCTTATAGCTCTGATACCATATTAAGATAATTGTATAAAGAGAGAAAAGAGAAATATATATATATATATATATATAGAGAGAGAGAGAGAGAGAGAGAAAAAAAAAAAAAGAGAATATCTATATATTGAATAATGTTGTATACTATTGTTGTATTGAATTACAATAGGTGTATATAGGACTTATATGGAGTGCTAATCAAGAAACTATAAGAACAAGAAAACCTATAGAAATATGAAAACCTAGCAAATATGAAAAATAATATATTCTAAATATGCTTTAACATAATTGATGAAAATAAGAATTGAAGATTAAAGTAGGCAGAAGTTACTTTATTTAAAGAAATTGTAGAATGCATTCACCAAAACATTGTAAGAGATATGTTTGTACAACAACAAAAAGTAATGAGACGATACATTTTTCTAAGATAAGCTTGCAATTTATAGAGAAAATGTAATCTTTCCATAAAAAATATATTATTATATTATGGTTTAAATTTATATTAGAGGAGTTATATATAATAAAATTTTCATATCACATGGTTATTAATGTGTCATTTTGTATCTAATTTTGGATATAAGTTAATTTTTTGTGTGAATTGAAAAAACCTTAAAACATAAAAGACCAAAAAAAAAATTTAAAATTTTTTTTTTAAACCAAAGTGAAAAATTAAAAAAATGTAATTACCCTATCTTAAACAATAATTATGACTATAGGAAATTGCAAGGAAACCATTCTGTAGACACCCCATTTTTGACCGTCCTCAAGACTTGGACATCACCGCTTGAACACCCGGTGATTATCCATGTTTGTGTTCGTTTTGAGTTCCCGGAGGTCCCGACTGCGCGCCGTGCCTCAGGATCTCCTAACCGGTTTGTTCTGTGCTTGGTTTTCTACCAAGACTTGTGTCTGTTTGCATTTGAGGGTAGGGGAAGGCTTGTTAGCCATCCCTAGAACCCACGCTGCCCACACCTCCACCGGCTATCCATAGTGGCCATCGGCACATTTTTTACCTTGTTCCTTGGCCGTTCGGCACTTTATGCTGCCGGTAGGCACACTTTGTCTTGGTATTTGTTTGGCGACGGTGACCCTTATGAACCCCACGGGATGGTGCATGCACTGTGCGGTGGATTACACCATCACCCCGTGCATAGCATTGCACCCTTTGCCCTTTTGAACCCCCTTGAACCTTCTAGAAGCTTGAACCCTTGGCCAAGCTTCTTGGAGAAGCTTTCAATTGTCTTGGCTTCCTTTGGAAGCTAGAAACCCTTGCACCCTTTGAACCTTTTTGGTCTTGCTTAGCCATTAAGTTAGAGCCCTTATATTGCCTATATAAGCACCATTCATCTCTTTGGCTCAAGGGTTAGAGATTTTAGGTCAAGAACCAGAGAATATACATACATTCTCGATATATATCCATATATACCTATATCTCCCTCCTCACCTCTTGTGTGGGTGTTTTAAGCCCCAAATAGTGTGTTTTAACTCACTTTTGCACCATTACACACACTATTACACCTAGCACCGAGATTGGAAGACTTGGAGGTTTGTTTTGAGTGACTTTGGACTGGTTTTGATCACTTGGAGAATGGACCACTGTTCTTCATTGGTTCTTCAAGGGTAAGCTTGTTGCTTTAGATTCCCCATTCTTGCAATCTATTTCTACCCTCTTTACTTTGTGATTTTGAGTTTGTGTTTAAGACAAAAAGTCTTGTTTTTACTTGTTCTTGAACCTTCATTAAGGTCATTTTTGGTTTGAGTTAAGCCTCATCACTTTAAGCCTTGTTTGGCCCTATTTGGTGCCTTTTTCTTAGGCCTTCTTGTTTTGGTGTTCTTGGATCTTCCACCACTGAAAAGTGGGTTTTCAGTGGTGAGGATGATATTTTCGAGCCTCATCTAAGGGAGACACCCCTCTCCCTTTGGTCCTTTGGTTGGCCTTTGTTTTGGCTCATAGCATAGCATGTGTGCATGTTTGCATTTGGCTTCATTTCAAGGCTTTTGGGACTGTTTTAGGTCATGTTTGACCTCTGTTTTTAGTTGGAATTATAGTCTCTAACATGCTTCTCATACTTCCTTTGAAATGCTCTCTTATGCCTAAAAGAGTGTCATGTTTTGAGGCCATGATTTTTGCATGTTTAGGTTTAGTTTCATGAAGATACTAGCATTGTTTTGCCATGTTAGAGTCATGAGCCAACTTTTTTGCCATGTTTGGTGTGCTTGAGGTGGTTGTCTTGCATATTGGCTTGTAGGCCTAGTTTGTATGAAGTCTTAGCATGTTTATCTTGTTTTGATCTAATGATTTGGCATCATTATAGGTGGTATTTCAGTCCCCATTTCATGTTCAAACACCTCCATTTATCCTCTCCTTCATGTCTTAGAATGTGGGTCTTTTATGCCTTAAAAAGAGCATTGTGCATGCTTCCATGATTAGTGTATTTTTGAGGGTGCCATGAGGATTTGGGTGTCATTCTACATGCTTAAAACCTGTTTTTGTTTGTTGAATGCATGCCATGAGTGGTTGTATGAATGATGTCAAATTACTCTCTTTGGTGTCCTAGACTTGGGCCCATTGAATAGCATGCTTATGAGGCATTTTGGATCATGTTGAGAGGCTTGTTTTGCCACTGTTTTTGGGAGCTTGAGGGCTGCCTTTTATGGCTTAAGTCCATTGTTGCATGCTTACTTCATGATTGTTGCTTGCTTGGTCAATGTAGCCTTGAATGTATGCTTGTTAGTTCCATGTTTAATCGCCCTTCTTGCTTGCTATTTGTGTCCTACATACTTTAGCTCTTTGCATGCTTAACATAATAGGTTGCATTGCATTTGAGCCTTGCTTGCATACTTGCATCTCATAGCTTGGTTTGGGGTTGTCAAGCCAAGCCTAGGATTGAGGGGAGTTCACATTTCAAGTGGTGTAACTCACCTCAATCCTTGGTCACTAAGGCCCTTGATCTCCACATGATAGGGATTTAGCCTTCATTTGTTGTGTTGCATGCATATTTACATTAAAATGAGCAATCTTGATTCCTTAGGCTATCATGCATCAAATGCACTATTGATAGCCCTAGAACCAAGAGCCACACCCCCTTGAGTCCCTAAACATGATAGGAGGTGTTGGACATGCTCACATTTGCCCAAAAACCATGCCTATGCATTGTTGTCATTCTTCTTTCATCTCTTGTCTGCTGCAGGGATTTTCTGCCGACGGGCATAAAATAGTGCCGACCGGCACTACTTTTGTGCCGATAATCATAAAGTTCAGCTGATGGCCACTGGAAGGAGCCGATGACTACACTGTCTAGCCGGTGAGGCATTTGCACCACTTGGGAGGTATCCTGAAATTTTGGAATTTTTGGAGGCGGACGGTAAAAGCAGTGCAATGCCATAGCATAGGTTTTCCCAAGTAGTCGCGACGAGCATGCATCATTCAGCGCATTCCGAGAAATGAGGCTCCATTTATTTTATCTGCTTAATTTAATTTCAGATTGCTTAGAAATTTGTAATAATTTATTCATTCATTTATTCTCCATCAGATTATTTATTTATTCGGATCCCTGGAGTGAGGGCAAAAATGTAATAAGTGTGGGTGAGTGTGATGCATGTCTTCCAACCCCCGCTTCTTTCTAACCCTTTTATTTACCCGCTTTCAGTGGTAGATTAGAACATTTTAAATTAGCATACCTTATGCAATGCATGCGTGCATTCATGCATTTGTTTACATGCATCGGGCTCGGTACATCATACAAACTGCATCGTACTTTCAATTCCAAATTGAATACGTGTTATTTGTAGCATTCCATATTCCATGTTTAGGATAGCCGAGCCTGCCTAGATTACATCTTTGCATGTGTTGCAATAGACATTTCAGTATGCTTAGGTCCATGCATGGATTTCTAATAAGCTTCTGTTTTGGCTTGGAGTACTAGGTGAGCTTTTATGCTTTAGCATATCGCATGTGTGTGAATGTTGCCATGATAGCATGCTTACCATGAGGATAAGTGCTTATGTGATATAAGCATGAATGCCGGTGGATGGAGGTTGAATTACCTAAATTGGGACAACACATTAAAACTGTGAGTTTTAAAGCCCACTAGATAGTGGCAAAACCGTCTTTTCTAAAAGCCCGCTTGAGAGTGGCAAAACCTGCATTTTAGCCTACTTATGAGTAGCAAATCATTTTTCAAAACACACACGTAATGTTTTGTTCCAACTTAGGCGATTTGGTCTATACTTGTTTCTTTGTCGCATAACATAGTAAATCTAGGCTAATAATAGGAATAAGAACACGTAATGTTTTCAAAATCGGATATCACGGTTAGTAGAGGCGGTCTTGAGCAAGCGAGAGGTGCTCATAGTGACCTTCCCGATCGCACCCAAGCTCGAGCCAAGTCAACTTTGGTTATAGCGGACCGTGGCCTTCTAGACCAGTCGGGGTTTCTAAATTTCCCATTTTAAAAATATTTAGGTGGCGACTCAGTGTCTGGCAGCAATCCATGTTTGGCACTTCTTTTCAAAATCGCTTTTCTCAAAACGATTTGCCAGAGTTGGACTCTTTGGTTCAGATTTAGAACCGTGACACAAAAATCGAGTCCGAACTGTAGAGTGAAGCCCCCAACGGGCGCGTCTACAGTTTCTGGCGACTCTGCTGGGGATTTTAGAGAGCTTGACTCGAACTCGTGATATCCTGTTTTGATTTCACTTATGTGTTTCTTTGCATTACATGTGCATTGGTGCGCCTAGGACACCGTGTTGGTCATCTGCTATTCCTGAACGGTTCGCTGGAGGCTTGTCTTGTCAAGGCATGTCCATAAGGCTGACCGGTTCTTGAGCTCTGCCCGATGTAGAACACAAACCCCGGTTTTCCCGGGTCACCCCTTTTGACCATTCGACCTAGTTGCATAGTCGGAATCCATAGTGACCATTCCAAACTAGGACAGGTTGCTTACCCGATTTAGGTTGTTTGAAACATTGCGTCGTAGTGAAACCCTAGCTCGACAAAATAGGACGAAACCCTACCCAAACATAGGGGTGTTTTGGTTCTCATTTAATTGCTATGTGCTTTAGAGTGTAACTCTGCAGGGGACATACAGATCAGTTTGCAAGTTTAAGTATCGGGCAGGGTATCGATGCTCGTTGTTTTGGGAATCGGTTATGCGTGGGTATCGATTCGTGCCTAGGGGCAATGGTTCGTGATCGATGTCGATGGTTGAGAAACAGTGTATTGAAGATTCGGCCGCTTATAATTTTTAAATACCCGACCGTGTGTTGTGTGTTTATTTACTTTCTTGCCCGTTATCTTTGTCCGATTGTCCATTTATTTATCGTTTTATTTATCTTTTCATTAGGTAGTTGAGCACAATTGCTACCGATCCGATAGATATTCCCCAAGCACCACGGGTCGAGGTCGTCGACTCCTTCGATCGAGGATCGATGAGCGGACAACCAAGGTACTACTCGCTACCCCGGTCACTAAACCAAGTCAAGAAGGCGAGGGCATCGAAGACAACAATCGATCCAGAGGGCTTTGTCTACCCACCCGTGCTCATTAGAGATCGAGGTTTTGTGTCACCAATGAGAGAGAATTTATACCAAGAATCAACGAGCAGGATAATATGACCGGTTTGGAGATGGTGCGCCACCTTCAAGAGAGTATGAAAGCAATGCGGCAAAGACGTCAAATGACAGCAGAACTTCGCCAGAACAACGGTTGTAAGAGAACGGCAGAGACAATTGCCGTGCTAGAACAAAGAAACCGGAGACATCTGCCGCGCAATTCCTCCCCACCAGAGTTCCTAACGTCGGGAGACGGCCAATGTTCAGACGACTGAGGCTGCCCGGGACCACCCCCACCTCGACCCTACCTCAAATTCAACCTCACTATCAAAAACACCCACCAATCTACGACTCTCCTTTGAGTTCGAGGTGAATTCCCCGCACTCAAATTAAGCAAGCTTGAAAAGTTATTCAAGAGATCTCAAGGGGTCAAGACTATCCCCAATATTGAAGATGGTTATCTTGATGCAAATTGTGATCTTTGAAGCATTCAAGATGCCTCATATTGATCGATTTGATGGGTCCGGACCCCATGGTACACTTAAGATCGTTTTCGGACGTTCTAAGGCCGATGGGCCTCGAGAGGCTCGAAGTTGTCTCTGTTTGGTCGGACCTGTCGGTGTAGCATCCGCATGGTATTCCAAGCTAGATGATGACATTAAGATAAGTTGGGACGAAATGGTGAGGCCTTTATCGCCAAAGATTCATACAACACAGATTGAGATCACTACCCGTGATCTCGAGACAACTAGGCAAGAGCCTAAGGAGGGTTTTCGAGTTCGTAACGGATGGAGGCGAAAGCATCGATGATGACCTTAAGGCCCACGACAGAGACCAAATCCGGATGATTGTGCAATCTTCAACCGGGTTAATGAAGAAGATGATTGTAGTTCCTTCCCTACCTTCGCAGATCTGCATGATATGGGGATGCAGTTGAGGATGCGATGAAGCAGTCTGTTTGATCAAGACCGGAGCAACCGGCGGCATTCAACGAAGCAACAATGCAGTCCGAGTGGCACATCAATCGCAAGAACCGAAGTAAGCATGGTCACCACCAACCCTCACAAAGAAATACAATGTCTCGCCATTTTTCCGGTGCGTCCGGAAGCAACCCACAAACGACCAAATACCCACCCAAACACCGAACTTTCGCTCACTCTATATGCCCCTATCCAAAGCTCGGGTGTTGATCAAGAAAGGGCACTAAGCCCCGGCCGAGGCCCTACCGTAAAAACTTCCTCCTAACTATAACTTGGCCAAATATTGTGCGTTTCACCGAGATGGTCACGACACCCACCAGTGCTACGTTCGCCATGAAATTCAAGACCTTATCGATAACGGGTAATCTTACCTCCGAAAAACCCAATGTTACTACCAATCCCTCCCCATACACAACCGTGCTCCACCACCCAAAAGGCTCAATTTCATTCATCTTTGGGCGTGTCCCTCGACCCTAGCATCTACATCACACCTACCCACTGCCCGCTTAAGCCAGAGGTGTTCCTTCCCGATCATCGATTTGTGCATGATGGACATCTCCTCGACCCAACCTAAGCCAATGGTGGTGACCACCAAGAACAATAAAGGGAATTCCAAAGAAGGAGCGTGTTATTGAATCGAGTCTGTGGAATCTGGAGTTGCAACGGAAAACATACATCCAGTGACTACATTTCATCAATGGGTCAAGATGGGCCCGAGTGGAATTGCCAATGAAGAAGAATTATGTGTGATTCAAGGAGATAGCCAAGAACAGGGATCAGATGATGTAGTGACTACGGGGGAGTACTTCGCCAACCTCCGATTTTATGACGATCAATACCTAGAGGATGTGGCAATCGCTTGGTTTGATCATGAAGATTCAGTAGAAGCCACCGGGTGGGTGGATGACCAACCCGATGTAGTAGAAGAATTTCGCAGAGCAAAGTTCATGAATGAGAAAATCGGCGGCAATTTGAAGGGTCAAGAGCACATATCGCCGAGGGCGCCAGGTCAAGAATTTCACGAGATTGGAACATTTTGAGCACGAGAGATGGCGAACGATCAGTTGTACCAAGAAAGCAAGTTTTGAGGATTCCGAGAGAATCGAAAAGGCAAAGGCCCATGTGGGAGTGGAAACTACTGTGCCTGTAAACCTAAAATGTCGGGTATATGGATGGAAAGTGTTGCGGCGCAGAACAATCATACAGAGCGAGACAGACGTCTGGTCGCCGAGGGAATGTGGTGGGAAGATGAAGACTTATGTCTCGCCCACGGGACGAGGATTGGGGAACAACCAACCCGACAATACTTGGTACCTTGGAGAGGTCGACCACATGACAAGGAGTGGGCGATATTTCAAACCTCCGCACTTGGATCAACCAGAGGCCTCAGGGAAGGACAGAGGTGAGAAGCGAAGGAAGCAACAAGAGGAAGCCGACTCAAACAAATAAAAAGATACAAGCAGATATCTCTATTTGGGGACTGCTCATGGCTTCTCGAGTGCACAGGGAGGCTGTTTTATCGGCCATGGATAAGGCAAAGCTTTCAATAGAAACAACACCAGAACAGCTAGTGGGGCTAGTCTTTCCGGGAGGAGCTGCCCCGATGTTGACGTTTGCTGATAAAGAATTACCGCCTGAGGGCACAAATCACAACAAGCCACTCTACATCTCCGTAGAGTGTAGGGATAAATGGATACCGATAGTCCTTGTTGATACAGGATCTGCCATCAACGTCTGCCCTGCGAGGACAGCTTATGCGATTGGTCTGAAAGTCGCGGACTTTGTACCAACAGCTCAGGTCATCAGGGCATATGACAACACAAGCCGAGAAGTGATGGGAACCGTTAACATCCAGACTAAGGTTGGACCGGGACAGCAGGAGATAGATTTTCATGTCTTGGAAGTGCCGCAACTTTCAATTTGTTGTTAGGCGGCGTGGTCGCATCGTAAAAGCAAGATCATCCACTTTGCATCAAATGGTGAAATACCCCTATGGGAAGGAGTAGCCATTGTTTTCGGTAATTCATCGATCCATCCACCGGAGGTGTCTACCCTGTTCTAGAGATTGAGCATGGGATGGAAGATGTGTTTATATCCGGATTTACCCTAGCAGAGGCTGAAGTAGTACAGAGCGTCATGGCAGTTAATGAAGGGATATATGTTAGCGCCCAAGCAGTATACCTCATGAATAAACTCCAATACATCCCTGGGATGGGATTAGGGAAGAGCGGCCGTAAAGGCATCGCAACGTTGGCCGAAGTGCCACACAACCCTCACACCTTCGGCTTAGGTTACATGCCCACCAAGGAAGATTGGGTAAGAAGAGGAAAAGAGATGGCAGGAAGAGCCAAAGCAAAAAAGATGGGGAAACCTTTTGAATTGATGCACCGGCCCATCCGGGGTACCCTGAACGGACGTTTCGTCCGGGAAGGGGAAGACTTTCCATTCTGTGGTTTTCCGGAGCCATGGATGAATAAAGAGAAGCGCATGCCGGGGTTTGAAATTTTCTTCGACTTGCGCTTATCTGGGATGATGTTGTCAAGAGCGAATAGACCCGCAGTTGAAATTTGAACATAGCAAGGAATTGGAGTCTGCGGACCTGAGTTCGAAATGGGGGTAATCGGCGTGTCTACTTTCGCATCCTTTGATCGACCGGTTGTGCTTGGGGATGACTCCTCGGTGTCCATGATCGGAGATGAAACGCACGGGCCTACAATCGCCTATTTTGATGCATCCATCGCAGCCTCCCTCACCTGGCAGTATGAGCAGGGATTTCTATCGGCGAGACGGATCGGGTAGTGGCCGAATCTGATTCCACCGAGTCTTGTGAGTCGGAATCAGGTTCCAGCTCGTCTGAGTCTGAGT
Source organism: Camellia lanceoleosa (assembly GCA_025200525.1). NCBI lineage: Eukaryota > Viridiplantae > Streptophyta > Magnoliopsida > Ericales > Theaceae > Camellia > Camellia lanceoleosa. The sequence continues at coordinate 93,056,002 of CM045762.1, forward strand.
CTGGTATTCCTGGGGGTGATAACCCGGATACCGCAGTCCTGTCCAGGTCGTCTTTTTCTTTCTCTTTTGAGTCTGTTGTTACAGAAGAATCAGACGGTTTGGAAGTATCTAATGAGAATGAGGTAACTGTGGTTTCCGAGTATTTTTCTGTGCCTTTGGTTTATTGCTTAAATCAGGACTTTCAAAATTTTGATGAAAACGACGAGGACGAAATTCCTCCGGTTTTACAACGACTAATTGAACAAGAGCAAGAGAGGTTTGTTAAACCTTTAATTGATGAAATCAACACTGTGAATATTGGTACTGAGAAGGACCCCATGGTGGTCGGATCGGGTCCACGTTGTCCTCGAGGAACGCGAGCGCTTAGTCGCTTTGTTAAAAGATTTCAAAGATGTTTTCGCGTGGTCCTCGAAGACATGCCCGAATCGATCTGAGATTGTACAAAGACCGGATCCTCTTGACCCCGAGGCCCGACTCGTCAAACGAAGCTCAAGGATTATACCGACGGGCCATTAAGATCAAGGAAGAGGTCACCAGCGGATCGACGCAGCTTTTGTTGGTATCCGAATACCCAACTTGGTTGGCCAACATTGTTCCAAAGGTCAAGAAGGATGGCGAATCCGCATGTGTGGATTTCAGGATTTGAACAGAGCCATCAAGGATGACTTTCCCTTGCCACATATTGACGAGTTGGTAGATTTCACAATGGGCATGCTTTGCTTTTCGTTCATGGATGGCTTTTCGTGTTATAATCGATAGTGATGGCACCAAGACCGGAGAAGAGGCTTTTACCACCCCGTGGGGTACATATTGTTATAGAGTAATGCCGTTTGGGTTGAAGAATGCTGGGGCTACATATCAACGGGCAGCAACCACGATATTACATGATATGATCCATAAAGAGTTCGAGGTGTATGTGGACGACATGATTGTCAAGTCCAAAGAAAGAGAGGGCCACTTCATCTCTTTGTAAAAGTTTTTTCAAAGGATCGAGAATTTCATTTGCGGTTGAATCAGAAATGTACGCTTGGTTATTCTGGGGGAAAAATCTTTGATTTCTTATTACACAAAGGGGCATCGAAGTCGACCCTTCCAAAATCAAGGCCATCTTAGAAATGCCACCACCAATATTGACTGAAAAGGAGGTGCGAGGCTTTCTGGGTAAAGTGCAATTCATAAGACGGTTTATCTCTAAACTAACCTTGACTTGTGAACCACTTTTTGGTCTCTTGAAGAAAGGAACGGTTCCATTGGGATGGCTTGCCAAGTCGCGTTTGAACAGTTAAAGAGTATTTACGAATCCGCCTGTATTGTCACCACCAAAGCCGGGAAACCGCTGATATTGTATCTGCTGATCGAGACCACAATGGGTCAGATGCTCGCACAAGAGTCGGAAGATAAAGTGGAAAGGGCCATCTACTATCCGAGCAAGAAGATGCCGGATTACGAGACTCGCCACACTACCGGAGAGGGCTTGTCTAGCCTTGGTATGGGCTACTAGGAAGTCATGCACTACTTGTTAGCTCACTCAGAATGTTGGTTTCACGACTTGATCCCATCAAATATCTTTTTGAGAAACCAAGACTTACGGGTAGGCTAGCTCGTTGGTTGTCGCTGTTTCTCCGAATTTGATCTCAAGTATGTGACGCAAGTCTCAGAAAAGGAAGAGCAAAGGGCGAGTTCCTTGCCGACCACCCGGTTGAAGGGGATGAAGCGCTTGAGTACCTATTCCCAGATGAAGATATTCTCGCACATCGAAGATGAAACTTGATTTATGTACTTTGACGAGGCCAAATCAATATGGGTACGGATAGGAGTGTTGTTGATAGCGCGACGACTCCGTATCCCCTTAGCATTCAAGCTCCGTTCAAAGTTTCAACAATGAGGCAGAGTACGAGGCATGCATTGCTTGCTCGAAGCGCCCTAGAACTAGGGGCAAGGTGTTTGGACGTTATCGGGATTCGAACTTAGTTGTGTCTCAAAGTAAAGGAGACCGGAAAGTCAAGGAGGAAAAGATGATAATTTACCACTGCACTCGGACTTGTTAGTTCCTCGGTTTGAAAAGCTAAGTTTCACTCACCTAGTAAGAGAGAACAACAGTTCGGCAGATTCACTAGCAACTCTATCTTCTATGATAGACATCCCGCCGAACTGGATCGCCCAAGAATCATTGATCAAAAGTTTGCGCCAAAGATATGAGTCAATCTCGCCATAGAAGAAGTGCAAGATAACAACCCTTGGTATTACGACATATGGAACTTCTTGGAGAAGGAGACATATCCACTAGGGGCAAATGCCAAGGATAAAAGGGCAATTAGAAGAATGGTCGCTCAGGTTTATCATCTGTGGGGGAAAATTGTACAAAAGAGGTCATCTGGGAATGCACAAGCTATGTGTGGAAGCTGAAGAATCGAAGCGCCTGATGGAGGCCATCCATGGAGGAGAATGTGGTGCACATGTAAATGGGGTAATGCTGGCACGAAGATCCTCGACAAGGCTACTACCGGGTCTACCATGGAGGAAGATTGTATCGGTTTGCTCGGGCGATGCCACAAATGCCAGATTCACGCGAACCGCATGAACATCCCGCCATCAAAGTTATACAACATGACATCGCCATGGCCGCTTCTCGGTTTGGGGAATCGACGTGATTGAGCCGGCATTCGAAAGGGTCAAATGGACATGAATATATCCCGTAGCAATAGATTACTTCACAAAGTGGGTCGAGGCCCATCTTATGCAAGAGTTGAAGGCTTCGATGTCGCGAAGTTTATCGAAACAACATTATTCGCCGGTATGGGGTCCCGAATGAGATCATTTCGACAATGGTTCTCACTTCAAGAAGGAAGTGATTGATTTGTTGGAGAAGTATAATGTCGCCATAAGTCGCCCACGACGCCGCAGACCAACGGAGCAATTGAGGCCGCCAACAAAAACATTAAACACATACCGCAAAATGGTAGAAACCTATCGATCGCTGCGGACAAGTTGCCGCTCGCCTGCGGGGCTACCGGACTTCAATTAGAACTTCGACCGAGCAACCCCTTATTCACCGGGTTTACTAATGGAGGCCGTTCTACCAATCGAGATTGAGGTTCCATCATTGCGAGTATTACGAGTGTCGATAGCCGAGGCAGATTAGCAGAGTAGGTTCGAGGAACTCATGCTCTTCGATGAAAGGAGGCCAAAGCACTGCACCATGTCCAAGGTTATCACAGAATCGCCGTGCTTTTAACAAGAAGGTTAAGTCCAGAATTTGAAGGAAGGAGATTTGGTGCTCAAAGACAACCGAACTCCCATCCACGACTCCAAGGGCAAGTTCGCACTCCAATTGACCGGGTCCCTATATCATCAAGTCTATCCGGGTCGTGGAGCTGTGGTTCTGATGGACCTAGATGGCCTAGAGTTCTCCCAACCGATCAACATGGACAAGTCAAGAAATATCACCTCGAGAGGCTCAAGCTAGGCCGAAAACCCGAAGGGCGACCTAGGCAAAATTCAGAGCACAAAAAATTTAGAAAATATAAAACCGAGCTCGAAGGTTGAAAACCCGCAAAGGGCGGCCTTGGCAAAAGTTAGAGCGCAAAAGGAGAGTGAAAATACTGAGTGAACCCAAGCCCGAACTACGAAGGCTTGATTCCCATCATTGGGATACGAGGCAACTTCATCCCAAGTTCACCATAAACATTTTCCCGATCACTTTGTCCATTTGATCATCCCGTCATCTTTGTCCATCGCGATTCATCGCAATCTCCTGCAAGGTTATTCGGACTAGGGGCAACTTTCCGCTGCCATGCAAAGGCCTTGCATTATTCAAACTAGGGCAATTTTCCAATTGCAGAACTGGGTTGTGCATCTCGGACAAATTTCGGGCGTGTCCAGCCCGATCCATATCGAAAATGGTTTTGAAAAGTTTTAATGAAGATGACTTTGTTCAAATAAATCTTTTACAACTAGGACCATTCCTAGACCAAAACGGAAATTTTTCAAGACCACAACCTTCAATTTCATTGACTTCAAACAGAGCTCTTGCTTTGCATACAATTGAAGTTGCTTTTTATTACATTCATAAAGAAAACTTGAAAGCACCGATAAAGCAATAAACCGGCACTGGCAAATCAATGTCCTCGCGCCTCCCAGAGTCTGGTCGAAGCCTCTCGACGCCAAAGTGGGCCCTTCAGGCTCTTCATTAAGCCAATCCAAGCACTCATCGACAAAGTGCAATCGAAAGTGGGAGCGGGGCCAGAGTTCTTCGCCCTCCATGTGGCATACCGCCGCGGCACCGAATCTAAATGCAATGATACTCTATCCTTCCGGTGGATGTGTCCGATCATGACCAAACCGGGCGCAAGATACGAAAGGAAGTAGAAGACACAAGGAGTCAAGCCAATCAATTGATCCCGGCCGACGGGTCATGTCAGAACTCATCATCGGAAGATTGAGCCAAGGGCACCGCCAAGCAATGCGGTTCATGACAAACTACACATCCATTCAAACCACCAACCTCGCTAAGGGCGCCAACCAGCGTTGCTCAAGAAATAGCCATGAGCCGAGTATGCAGGACAAGAGTCCACGACCTTCAATTTATCCATTAACCACACACCGGGAGGGATGAAAATGAGAGATTAAAGAATAAAGAGATGTGCGATGAGAGAAAAAGTGAGAAAAGGTTTTTGTGAGAAAAATCGAGCCCGAGGGCCGAGTGATGTGAGCAAATATAAAATGCAAGATGGGTGGGAAACATTACTGCAGAATAGTGGACTCTCGCTAACTGATCGCCTCTCGACGATAAAAGGCGCTTAGGCCCAATAGAGTCTCACCAGACCATGGCAATGCAGTCTTGCCCTCTTTCAAACCTTGGGCAACTTCAATCAATCGACACTGGCTCCTCCGAGTCGGAGACGAATGTAAAATGGGACAATATGCATAGACAAAGGGCGTGCCGAAAACCTTGCTGCCGATGGTCGCCACGATCACCGGTCTCGTAAAAACGACAGACTAAGCTCTAACATCTAATGTCCCGTCACAAATCAAAGAACGAGCATCGGTATTGAGAGCCCACACATTTGTCCTAAGGCTTGGGCATGGCCAAAACGGTTGAGGAGAATCTCCTCGTCATGTCGATTCCATTAAAGCTTGAAGTCTTCAAGGTAGGACACATTTCTTGCCCGCTAAAGCTAAAGACATGTGTTACCGATTCCAAAATCGCGTTGGCATGGAGGAATGGAAAATGCAATGAGTACGACGAAAGTGAATAGTGTGTTTATGCCAAAAGCCCGGAAATTCAGCTTTTCCGAGCCATCCAAGTTGTTAATCCAAGTTGCAAGATTTTGGGCAAGAAATGCTTCCATTTGGAGCAAATCAGTGTTGAAATGAAGAGAACCACGGTTGAGACCCTTTGAAGAGGATAAGATTGAGTGGAGGACACATGTCAACATTCTCACGGGTATGCATAGCCATACCGACCGGCATCATATAGTGCCGACCGCCGTACTTTTGCGCCGACCGACCAAATTATGTGCCGATGACCATTCCACTGGGCCGATGACTTTGTTTTCCAGCCGATGGTATTTCCCCTCTGTTTTCCGAGCTTCCTATGCTGAATATTGGGGAATTCCACCACGCCAGATTCTCCGTGATTTGATTCCGCCGAGTCGCTGATTTGTTTATCGAGTTGTTGTATGTTTGCTTATCGAGTTGTATGTCACTCTCTTTAAGTCTTCGCTGACTATCAAGTTGTACCGCACTTGGCTAGTCTGTCGAGTCTTTGTTTTGCTTATCGAGTTGTAAGTTGGTTCACTACCGTTATTACGATGCGATGCTCGCTTTCAAACAACAGCTTTCAATTTCATTCACATTGTCATGTGATGCTTTGTGATGCGATGCACACAAATACAATACCCTTTTCAAGCTTAATAGTCGTTTTATTTTCGTCATGTGTTTTTGTAAAACTCGCAATTTCAAAAGAACATAAAACCCGCTGAGGCAAAGGTAATGTGCTTAAACAACTAATGAAAAGGAATGTAAAGAATCTTTGGGTTGGATACAGAACCTCCCTTCGTAGTCGTAACACCTCCGCGCTGCGTGCTCGTTTGGTTTGAGCAAGCCGACTCCTTCATCACCCAAGAACAGTGCGGGAAAGTGCACTTCTGAAATGTTAATGGATCTTCAAGTTGATTTCAAGCCATGACTTATGTGAGCGATGCTCGGAACATGTGAAGGATGTCCCTTCTCGTATCCTTTTATATCTTGTGATTTTCGAAAGAAGTTGTTTCAAATCATACTGTGTTAACAGTACGTTGCATCTCAATATCATGTTTTAATATGCTCAATTTCAATTACCTCCTTATACACATTGCATTGTATGCGTGCTTTGCTTTACTGACATGTGTTCAATTACCTCCTTATACACATTGCATTGTATGCGTGCTTTGCTTTACTGACATGTGTTCAATTACCTCCTTATACACATTGCATTGTATGCGTGCTTTGCTTTACTGACATGTGTTCAATTACCTCCTTATACACGTTGCATTGTATGCGTGCTTTGCTTTTAATGACATGTGTTCAATTACCTCCTTATACACATTGCATTGTATGCGTGCTTTGCTTTACTGACATGTGTTCAATTACCTTCTTATACACATTGCATTGTATGCGTGCTTTGCTTTACTGACATGTGTTCAATTACCTTACACATTGCATTGTATGCGTGCTTTGCTTTACTGACATGTGTTCAATTACCTTTTTATACACATTGCATTGTATGCGTGCTTTGCTTTGCTGACATGTGTTCAATTACATCTTTTACACATTGCATTGTATGCGTGCTTTGCTTTACTTACATGTGTTCAATTACAATCTCACTATACACATTGCATTGTATGCGTGCTTTGCTTTACTTACATGTGTTCAATCACACTTTTCTATATACACTGAACGCGTTGTCACGCACTGTCGATTGCATTGTCATGGATTTTGCTAATGGTCATACCGTTAAGTTTGTTTTCTTTTCAGGCACGATATTGTATGTACGGCTCATTTGAGGTCGTGAAACCGACGAGTCGCAGGTATTGTACCTCTCCGAGTGAGACGTTTTGAGAATTGCATAATTCTCTTACATCCTTTCTACGTTGTAGTGTAGACTCTTGCATGTTAGCTTATAACTGTCGCATGTGTGCTACATTACAGCTTTCTTTGCATGATCATATAGTTATGCTAGGCTTCTTGCATTTTCGCCAGTATTTTGCCCCCGCCTCAAGCGCATATCTTGTTTGTTTTGTATGCTTGTCCAAGTCTTCGCCTTGTCAAAGATGGGTCGTCGGGCTTTGACATTCACTCACGCCATTGTTATGACTTCCGAAGTTCACAAAGAGGGCAATCAGAGACACCCCATTTTTGACCATCCTCAAGACTTGGACATCACCGCTGAACACCCGGTGATTATCCATGTTTGTGTTCGCTTTGAGTTCCTGAGGTCCCGATCAAGGCCGTGCCTCGTGATCTCCTAACCGGTTTGTTCTCAGGCTTGGTTTTCTACCAAGACTTGTGTCTGCTTGCATTTGAGGGTAGGGAAGGCTTGTTAGCCATCCCTAGAACCCACCGCCGCCCCACACCTCCACCGGCTATCCATAGTGGCCATCGCACTTTTTTTACCTTGATCCTTGGCCGATCGGCACTTTGATGATGCCTACCGCACACTTTGTGCCGTGACTATTTTGGCCGCCGGTGACCCTTCTCAATCCTCGATGAGGCATGCCACCGTGCACCGGATTACACCATCACCCTGCATAACATTGCACCCTTTGCCCTTTGAACCCCTTGAACCTTCTAGAAGTTGAACCCTTGGCCAAGCTTGGAGAAGCTTGCCACTGCCTTGGCTTCCTTTGGAAGCTAGAAACCCTTGCACCCTTTTGAACCTTTTTGGTCTTGCTTAGCCATTAAGTTAGAGCCCTTATATTGCCTATATAAGCACCATTCATCTCTTTGGCTCAAGGGTTAGAGATTTTAGGTCAAGAACCGTGAGAATATACATACATTCTCCGATATATATCCATATATACCTATATCTCCCTCCTCTCTTGTGTGTGTGTTTTAAGCCCCAAATAGTGTGTTTTACCTCACTTTTGCACCATTACACACACTATTACACCTAGCTCCGAGATTGGAAGACTTGGAGGTTTGTTTTGAGTGACTTTGGACTGGTTTTGATCACTTGGAGAGGGCTGACCAATTGCTTCTTCATTGGTTCTTCAAGGGTAAGCTTGTTGCTTTAGATTCCCATTCTTGCAATCTATTTCTACCCTCTTTACTTTGTGATTTTGAGTTTGTGTTTAAGACAAAAAGTCTTGTTTTTACTTGTTCTTGAACCTTCATTAAGGTCATTTTTGGTTTGAGTTAAGTCTCATCACTTTAAGCCTTGTTTGGCCCTATTTGGTGCCTTTTTCTTAGGCCTTCTTGTTTTGGTGTTCTGATTTTCCCACCACCGAAAACCAGTGGGTTTTCAGTGGTGAGGATGATATTTTCGAGCCTCATCTAAGGGAGAGACACCCTCTCCCTTTGGTCCTTTGGTTGGCCTTTGTTTTGGCTCATAGCATAGCATGTGTGCATGTTTGCATTTGGCTTCATTTCAAGGCTTTTGGGACTGTTTTAGGTCATGTTTGACCTCTGCTTTTAGTTGAATTATAGTCTCTAACATGCTTCTCATACTTCCTTTGAAATGCTCTCTTATGCCTAAAAGAGTGTCATGTTTTGAGGCCATGATTTTTGCATGTTTAGGTTTAGTTTCATGAAGATACTAGCATTGTTTTGCCATGTTAGAGGGCTGTGAGCCACTGTTTTTGCCATGTTTGGTGTGCTTGAGGTGGTTGTCTTGCATATTGGCTTGTAGGCCTAGTTTGTATGAAGTCTTAGCATGTTTATCTTGTTTTGATCTAATGATTTGGCATCATTATAGGTGGTATTTCAGTCCCCATTTCATGTTCAAACACCTCCATTTATCCTCTCCTTCATGTCTTAGAATGTGGGTCTTTTATGCCTTAAAAAGAGCATTGTGCATGCTTCCATGATTAGTGTATTTTTGAGGGTGCCATGAGGGGATTTGGGTGTCATTCTACATGCTTAAAACCTGTTTTTGTTTGTTGAATGCATGCCATGAGTGGTTGTATGAATGATGTCAAATTACTCTCTTTGGTGTCCTAGACTTGGGCCCATTGAATAGCATGCTTATGAGGCATTTTGGATCATGTTGAGAGGCTTGTTTTGCCACTGTTTTTGGGAGCTTGAGGGCTGCCTTTTATGGCTTAAGTCCATTGTTGCATGCTTACTTCATGATTGTTGCTTGCTTGGTCAATGTAGCCTTGAATGTATGCTTGTTAGTTCCATGTTTAATCGCCCATCTTGCTTGCTATTTGTGTCCTACATACTTTAGCTCTTGCATGCTTAACATAATAGGTTGCATTGCATTTGAGCCTTGCTTGCATACTTGCATCTCATAGCTTGGTTTGGGGTTGTCAAGTTAGCCTAGGATTGAGGGGAGTTCACATTTCAAGTGGTGTAACTCACCTCAATCCTTGGTCACTAAGCCCCTTGATCTCCACATGATAGGGATTTAGCCTACATTTGTTGTCTGGCATGCATATTTACATTATAATGAGCAATCTTGATTCCTTAGGCTATCATGCATCAAATGCACTATTGATAGCCCTAGAACCACGAGCCACACCCCTTGAGTCCCTAAACATGATAGGAGGTGTTGGACATGCTCACATTTGCCCAAAACCATGCCTATGCATTGTCAGTTCTGCTGTCAGCCGCCTCACTGCTCACGCAGGATTTTCTCACGACCGCATAAAATAGTGCCGACCGCACTACTTTTGTGCCGATAATCATCAAGTTCACCGATGGCCACCGGAAGGAGCCGATGACTACACCTGCCTAGCCGGTGAGGCATTTCGCACCACTTGGGAGGTATCCTGCACTTTGGAATTTTTGGAGAGGCAGTGACAAGAAAAATGGGTCGCAATGCCATAGCATAGGTTTTCCCAAGAAGTCGCGACGAGCATGCATCATTCAAGATTCCGAGGCAGGTAATGAGGCTCCATTTATTTTATCTGCTTAATTTAATTTCAAGATTTAGAAATTTGTAATAATTTATTCATTCATTTATTCTCCAACAGATATTTATTTATTCGTCCCTCCGAGTGAGGGCAAAATGTAATAAGTGTGGGTGAGTGTGATGCATGTCTTCCAACCCCGCTTTTTCTAACCCTTTTATTTACCCGCCAAAGGGTAGATTAGAACATTTTAAATTAGCATACCTTATGCAATGCATGCAGTATTCATGCATTTGTTTACATGCATCGGGCTCGTGACATCATACAAATCGCATCGCATTTTCAATTCCAAATTGAATACGTGTTATTTGTAGCATTCCATATTCCATGTTTAGGATAGCCGAGCCTCGCCTAGATTACATCTTTGCATGTGTTGCAATAGACATTTCAAGATGCTTAGGTCCATGCATGGATTTCTAATAAGCTTCGCTTTTGGCTTGGAGTACTAGGTGAGCTTTTATGCTTTAGCATATCGCATGTGTGTGAATGTTGCCATGATAGCATGCTTACCATGAGGATAAGTGCTTATGTGATATAACCGCATGAATGCCTCGTGGATGGAGGTTGAATTACCTAAATTGGGACAACACATTAAAACTGTGAGTTTTAAAGCCCACTAGATAGTGGCAAAACCGCTTTTCTAAAAGCCCGCTGAGAGTGGCAAAACTCGTGATTTTAGCCTACTTATGAGTAGCAAATCATTTTTCAAAACACACACGTAATGTTTTGTTCCAACTTAGGCGATTTGGTCTATACTTGTTTGTCAGGCGATAACATAGTAAATCTAGGCTAATAACCTAATAAGAACACGTAATGTTTTCAAAATCGGATATCACGGTTAGTAGAGGCCGGTCTTCGACCGCGAGAGGGGTGCTCATAGTCGACCTTCCCGATCGCATCCAAGCTCCCCGAGCCAAGTCAACTTTGGTTATGACGACACGCATTTCGCACCGAGTCGTGGTTTCCTAAATTTCCCATTTTAAAAATATTTAGGTGGCGACTCAGACCGCAAAGCACCATGTTTGGCACTTTTTTCAAAAATCGCTTTTTCTCAAAACGATTTGGAGTTGGACTTTGGTTCAGATTTAGAACCGTGACACAAAAATCGAGTCCGAATCAGAGTGAAGCCCCAACGGGCGCTGCTACGCTTCGCGACTCACTGGGATTTTAGAGAGCTTGACTCAACTCGTGATATCCTGCTTTGATTTCACTTATGTGTTTCTTTTGCATTACATGTGCATTGCGCGCTAGGACACCGTGTTGGTCATCCGCTATTCCCGAACGGTTGGTTCGGAGGCTTGTCTTGTCAAGGCATGTCCATAAGGTCGACCGGCTTGGCTCGCCAAGATGGAACACAAACCCCGGTTTTACCGGCACCCTTTTGACCATTCGACCTAGTTGCATAGTCGAATCCATAGTGACCATTCCAAACTAGGACAAAGTTGCTTACCCGATTTAGGTTGTTTGAAACCGCCAAGGCGTAGTGAAACCCTAGCTCCTCGACAAAATAGGACAGGGAAACCCTACCCAAACATAGGGTGTTTTGGTTCTCATTTAATTGCTATGTGCTTTAGAGTGTAACTCATAGGGACATACAGATCACTTTGCAAGTTTAAGTATCAAAGTCCGAGGGTATCAAGACGTTGTTTTGGGAATCGCTTGTCTGTGGGTATCGATTCGTGCCTAGGGCAATGGTTCGTGATCAAGAATCGCGGTTGAGAAACAAGCAGTATTCAAAGATTCGACCGCTTATAATTTTTAAATACCCACCGTGTTGTGTGTTTATTTACTTTATACCGCTATGTCAGTCCGATTGTCTGCTTATTTATACGCTTTATTTATCTTTTCATTAGGTAGTTGAGCACAATTGCTACCGATCCGATTGATATTCCCAAGCACTCGGGTCGAGGCCGACGACTCCTTCGATCTGAGGATCTGATAGACGGACAACCAGTGTACTACTCGCTACCCCCGGTCACTAAACGGAAGTCAGTAAGGCAGAGGGCATCAGTACAACAGTCAGTCCAGAGGGCTTTGTCTACCCCACCCGTGCTCATTAGAGATCGAGGTTTTGTGTCACCAACAGAGAGGGAATTTATACCAGTAATCCAACCAGAACAGGATAATATGACCAGTTTGGAGGAGATGGTGCGCCACCTTCAAGAGAGTATGAAAGCAATGCAGCAAGCAAGACGCTGTCCGACAGGCAGACTTCGCCAGTAACAACAGCCACTTGTAAGAGAACAGCAGAGACAATTGCCAAAGAACAAAGAACCGGAGACTGCCAAGACCAGATTCCTCCCCACCAGAGTTCCTAACGCCGGGAGACGCCAATGTTCAGATCGACATGGTCGCCCACTGACCACCCCCACCTCCGACCCTACCTCAAATTCAACCTCACTATCAAAACACCCACCAATCTACCCGACTCTCCTTTGAGTTCGAGGTCGACCCCACCGCACTCAAATTAAGCAAGCTTGAAAAGTTATTCAAGAGATCTCAAGGGTCAAGACTATCCCCAATATTGAAGATGGTTATACCGATGCAAATACCGTGATGCTGCCCGACGCATTCAAGATGCCTCATATTGATCGATTTGATGGGTCCGGACCCCATGGTACACTTAAGATCGTTTCTGACGTCTAAGGCCGATGGGCCTCGAGGGCTCCGTGGTTGTCTCGCTTGGTCGGACCGTCAGTGTAGCATCCGCATGGTATTCCAAGCTAGATGATGACATTAAGATAAGTTGGGACGAAATGGCCGAGGCCTTTATCGCTAAAGATTCATACAACACAGATTGAGATCACTACCCGTGATCTCGAGACAACTAGGCAAGAGCCTAAGGAGGGTTTTTTCAGAGTTCAGAACTGATGGAGGGCGAAGCATCGATGATGACCTTAAGGCCCACGGACAGAGACCAAATCCGATGATTGTGCGCAATCTTCAACCGGTTAATGAAGAAGATGATTGTAGTTCCTTCCCTACCTTCGCAGACCGCATGATATGGGGATGCAGATTGAGGATGCGATGAAGCAGGTCTGCTTGATCAAGACCGGAGCAACCCCATGACATTCAACCAAGCAACAATGCAGTTCGAGTGGCACATCAACTGCAAGAACCTGTGAAGTAAGCATGGTCACCACCAACCCTCACAAAGAAATACAATGCCTCGCCATTTTCCTAAGGCGTCCTAAGCAACCCACAAACGACCAAATACCCACCCAAACACCCGAACTTTCGCTTCCACTCTATATGCCCCTATCCAAAGCTCGGGGTGTTGATCAAGAAAGGGCACTAAGCCCCGAGCCGAGGCCCCTACCGTAAAAACTTCCTCCTAACTATAACCCGCCAAATATTAGGCGTTTCACCAAAGAAGATGGTCACGACACCCACTGCTACCGTTACGCCATGAAATTCAAGACCTTATCGATAACGGGTAATCTTACCCGAAAACCCAATGTTACTACCAATCCTCCCCATACACAACCAGTGCTCCACCACCCAAAAGGCTCAATTTCATTCATATCGGCGGTCCTACGACCCTAGCATCTACATCACACCTACCCACCGCCTAAGCCAGAGGTGTTCCTTCCCGATCGATCGATTTGTGCATGATGGACATCTCCTAACCCAACCTAAGCCAATGGTGGTGACCACCAAGAACAATAAAAGGGGAATTCCAAAGAAGGAGCAGGTTATTGAATCAGAGTCTGTGGAATCTGGGAGTTGCAACGGGAAAACATACAGTCCGAGTGACTACATTTCATCAATGGGTCAAGATGGGCCCGGAGTGGAATTGCCAACAGAAGAAGAATTATGTGTGATTCAAGGAGATAGCCTAGAACAGGGAACAGATGATGTAGTGACTACGGGGGAGTACTTCGCCAACCTCCGATTTTATGACGATCAATACCTAGAGGATGTGGCAATCGCTTGGTTTGATCATGAAGATTCAGTAGAAGCCACCGGGTGGTTGGATGACCAACCCGATGTAGTAGAAGAATTTCGGGTAGAGCAAAGTTCCGCGGGAATGAGAAAATCGGCAAATTAAAGGGTCAAGAGCGTAACATATCACGAGGGCGCCAAAGGTCAAGAATTTCGCCCGAGATTGGAACATTTTGAGCACAGAGATGGCCGAACAGTCAGTTGTACCGAAGAAAGCAAGTTTTGAGGATTCCGAGAGAATCAGAAAGGCAAAGGCCCATGTGGGAGTGGAAACTACTGTGTGCACAGAAACCGAAAATGCTGCGGGTATATGGATGGAAAGTGTTGCGAGCGCAAGAACAGCCATACCAGAGCCGGACAGACGTCTGTCGGTCGCCGAGGGAATGTGGTGGGAAGATGAAGACTTATGTCTCGCCCACACGGACGAGGATTGGGGGAACAACCAACCCGACAATACTTGGTACCTTGGAGAGGTCGACCACATGACAAGGAGTGGGCGATATTTCAAACCTCCGACTTGATCAACCAGAGGCCTCAGAAGGACAGAGAGGCCGAGAAGGTATGAAAAGCAACAAGAGGAAGCCAGACTAAACAAATTAAAAAGATACAAGCAGATATCTCTATTTGGGGATCGCCATGGCTTCTCGAAAGTGCACAGGAGGCTGCTTTATCGCCATGGATAAGGCAAAGCTTTCAATAGAAACAACACCGTAATGTAGTGGGGCTAGTCTTTCCGGAGGAGCCGCCTGATGTTGACGCTTGTCGATAAAGAATTACCGCCGAGGGCACAATCACAACAAGCCACTCTACATCTCCGTGAGAGTGCAGGATAAATGGATACCGGTAGTCCTTGTTGATACAGATTCGCCATCAACGCTCTCGCGAGGACAAATTTTATGCGATTGGTCCGAAAGTCGCGACTTTGTACCAACAACAGTCATCGTGGCATATGACAACACAAGCCGAGAAGTGATGGGAACCGCTAACATCCGCACTAAGGTTGGACCGACACAGGAGATAGATTTTCATGTCTTGGAAGTGCCAAGAACTTTCAATTTGTTGTTGGGCCGTGGTCGCATCGTAAAAGCAAGATCATCCACTTTGCATCAAATGGTGAAATACCCCTATGGGAAGGAGTAGCCATTGTTTTGTAATTCATCGATCCATCCACCGCCGGAGGTGTCTACCCCGCTCTAGAGATTGAGCATGGGATGGAAGATGTGTTTATATCCCGGATTTACCCTAGCAGAGGTCAAGTAGTACAGAGCGCCATGGCGCTTAATGAAGGGATATATGTTAGCGCCCAAGCAAGATACCTCATGAATAAACTCCAATACATCCTCGATGGGATTAGGGAAGAGCGTCAGAAGGCATCGCAACGCTGGCAAGTGCCACACAACCCTCACACCTTCGGCTTAGGTTACATGCCCACCAAGGAAGATTGGGTAAGAAGAGGAAAAGAGATGGCAGGAAGAGCCAAAGCAAAAAAGATGGGGAGACCTTTTGAATTGATGCACCGGCCCATCCGGGGTACCCTGAACGGACGTTTCGTCCGGGAAGGGGAAGACTTTCCATTCTGTGGTTTTCCGGAGCCATGGATGAATAAAGAGAAGAAGCGCATGCCGGGGTTTGAAATTTTCTTCGACTTGCAGTTATCTGGGGATGATATTGCTGAAGAGCAGATAGACCCGACAGTTGAGGCCGAACATAGCAAGGAATTGGAGTTCATGGACACAGAGTTCTGAATGGGGGTAGTAATCGGGCGTGTCTACTTTCGCATCCTTTGATCGACTGGGCCAGTTTGGGGATGACTCCTGTGTCCATGATCGGAGATGAAACGGTCAAGGGCCTACAATCGCCTATTTTGATGCATCCATCGCACCCCTCACCGGCAAGATGAGGAGGGATTTCTATCGGCAAAGACCGGATCAGTAGTGAGCCTAATCGATTCCACCGAGTCTTGTGAGTCGGAATCGTGTTCCACTTGCCCGAAGTCCGAGTCTGGTATTCGGGGTGATAACCCGATACCGCAGCCTGCCCATGTCGTTTTTTTTTTCTTTTGAGTCTGTTGTTACGTAAGAATCGACGGTTTGGAAGTATCTAATGAGAATGAGGTAACTGGGTTTCCGAGTATTTTTCAGCCTTTGGTTTATTGCTTAAATCAGACTTTCAAAATTTTGATGAAAACGACGAGGACGAAATTCTCCTGCTTTACAACGACTAATTGAACAAGAGCAAGAGAGGTTTGTTAAACCTTTAATTGATGAAATCAACACCGTGAATATTGGTACCGAGAAGGACCCGGCCGGGTCCAGACGGGTCCACGTTGTCCTCGAGGAACGCGAGCGCTTAGTCGCTGTTAAAAGATTTCAAAGATGTTTTCGCGTGGTCCCACGAAGACATGCCCGAATCGATCCCGAGATTGTACAAAGACCGGATCCTCTTGACCCCGAGGTCCGACGACCACAAACAAGCTCAAGGATTCGCCCGACCGGGCCATTAAGATCAAGGAAGAGGTCACTAAGCGATCGACGCAGCTTCCTGTTGGTATCCGAATACCCAACTTGGTTGGCCAACATTGTTCCAAAGGTCAAGAAGGATGGCGTAATCCGTATGTGTGGATTTCGTGGATTTGAACAGAGCCAAATCAAGGATGACTTTCCTTGCCACATATTGACGAAGTTGGTAGATTTCACAATGGGCATGCTTTGCTTTCGCTCATGGATGGCTTTTTCGTGTTATAATCGATAGTGATGGCACCAAGACCGGAGAAGATCGCTTTTACCCCTGCGGGGTACATATTGTTATAGAGTAATGCCGCTTGGGTTGAAGAATGTCACTACATATCAACGGGCCGCAACCACGATATTACATGATATGATCCATAAAGAGGTCGAGGTGTATGTGGATCTACATGATTGTCAAGTCCAAAGAAAGAGAGGGCCACTACACCGCCTTTGCAAAAGTTTTTTCAAAGGATCGAGAATTTCGTCATGTTGAATCCGCAGAATGTACGCTTGGTGTTACAATGAAAAATGCCGATTTCTTATTACACAAAGGCATCAAGTCGAATTCTTCCAAAATCAAGGCCATCTTAGAAATGCCACCACCAATATTGACTGAAAAGGAGGTGCGAGGCTTTCTGGGTAAAGTGCAATTCATAAGACGGTTTATCTCTAAACTAACCTTGACTTGTGAACCACTTTTTGGTCTCTTGAAGAAAGGAACGGTTCCATTGGGATGGCTTGCTAAGTCAAGGCTTGAACAGATTAAAGAGTATTTACAGAATCCGCCCAGATTGTCACCACCAAAGCCGGGAAACCGCTGATATTGTATCCTGCTGATCGAGACCACAATGGGTCAGATGCTCGCACAAGAGTCGAAGATAAAGTGGAAAGGGCCATCTACTATCCGAGCAAGAAGATGCCGGATTACGAGACCCGCCACACTACCGGAGAGGGCTTGTCTAGCCTTGGTATGGGCTACTAGGAAGTCAAGGCACTACTTGTTAGCTCACTCAGAATGTTGGTTTCACGACTTGATCCCATCAAATATCTTTTTGAGAAACCAAAGACTTACGTAGGCTAGCTCGTTGGTTGTCGCTGTTTCTCCTAATTTGATCTCAAGTATGTGACGCGCAAGTCTCAGAAAAGGAAGAGCAAAGGGCGTAGTTCCTTGCCGACCACCCGCTGAAGGATGAAGCTTGAGTACCTATTCCCAGATGAAGATATTCTCGCACATCGAAGATGAAACTTGATTTATGTACTTTGACGGAGCGCCAAATCAATATGGGTACGGATAGGAGTGTTGTTGATAGCGCCGACGACTCGTATCCCCTTAGCATTCAAGCTCCGCTCAAAGTTTCAACAATGAGGCAGAGTACGAGGCATGCATTGCTTGCTCGAAGCGCCCTAGAACTAGGGGCAAGGCGCTTGGACGTTATCGGGATTCGAACTTAGTTGTGTCTCAAAGTAAAGGAGACCGGAAAGTCAAGGAGGAAAAGATGATAATTTACCACCGCACTCGGACTTGTTAGTTCCTGGTTTGAAAAGCTAAGTTTCACTCACCTAGTAAGAGAGAACAACAGTTCGCAGATTCACTAGCAACTCTATCTTCTATGATAGACATCCCGCCGAACCGGATGCGCCCAAAGAATCATTGATCAAAAGTTTGCGCCAAAGATATGAGTCAATCTCGCCATAGAAGAAGTGCAAGATAACAACCCTTGGTATTACGACATATGGAACTTCTTGGAGAAGGAGACATATCCACTAGGGGCAAATGCCAAGGATAAAAGGGCAATTAGAAGAATGGTCGCTCACTTTATCATCCGCGGGTAAATTATACAAAAGAGGTCATCCGGGAATGCACAAGCTATGTGTGGAAGTCAAGAATCAAAGCTCGATGGAGGCCATCCATGGAGGAGAATGTGGTGCACATGTAAATGGGGTAATGTTGGCACGAAAGATCCTCGACAAGGCTACTACCGGGTCTACCATGGAGGAAGATTGTATCGTTTCGTTTCGGGCGATGCCACAAATGCCGATTCACGCGAACCGCATGAACATCCCGCCATCAAAGTTATACAACATGACATCGCCATGGCCGTTTCGGTTTGGGGAATCGACGTGATTGAGCCAGCATTCGAAGGGTCAAATGGACATGAATATATCCCGTAGCAATAGATTACTTCACAAAGTGGGTCGAGGCCCGCCTTATGCAAGAGTTGAAGGCTTCGATGTCGCCAAGTTTATCGTAAACAACATTATTCGCCGGTATGGGGTCCCGAATGAGATCATTTCGACAATGGTTCTCACTTCAAGAAGGAAGTGATTGATTTGTTGGAGAAGTATAATGTCGCCATAAGTCGCCCACGACGGCCGCAGACCAACGGAGCAGCTTGAGGCCGCCAACAAAAACATTAAACACATATCGCAGAAAATGGTAGAAACCTATCGGATCGCTGCATAAGTTGCCGCTCGCCTGGGGCTACCGGACTTCAATTAGAACTTCGATCGAGCAACCCCTTATTCACCGGGTTTACTAATGGAGGCCGTTCTACCAATCGAGATTGAGGTTCCATCATTGCGAGTATTGGCTGAGTGTCAGATAGCTGAGGCAGATTGGCAGCAGAGTAGGTTCGAGGAACTCATGCTCTTCGATGAAAGGAGGCTGGAAGCACTGTACCATGTCCAAGGTTATCAGCGCAGAATCGCCCGGGCTTTTAACAAGAAGGTTAAGTCCAGGAATTTGAAGGAAGGAGATTTGGTGCTCAAAGACAACCGAACTCCCATCCACGACCCAAGGGGCAAGTTCAGACCCAATTGGACTGGTCCCTATATCATCAAGTCTATCTGGTCAGGTGGAGCCGTGGTTCTGATGGACCTAGATGGCCTAGAGTTCTCCCAACCGATCAACATGGACAAGCTGAAGAAATATCACCCCTGAGAGGCTCGCTAGGCCGAAAACCCGAAAGGGCGACCTAGGCAAAATTCAGAGCACAAAAAAAAAATTTAGAAAATATAAAACCGAGCTCAAGGTTGAAAACCCGCAAGGGCGGCCTTGGCAAAAGTTAGAGCGCAAAAGGAGAGTGAAAATACTGAGTGAACCCAAGCCCGAACTACGAAGGCTTGATTCCCATCATTGGGATACGAGGCAACTTCATCCCGGTTCACCCATAAACATTTTCCCGACGCCTTTGTCCATTTGATCATCCCGTCATCTTTGTCCATCAAGATTCATCGCAATCTCCGATGCAAAGGTTATTCAGACTAGGGGCAACTTTCCGCTGCTATGCAAAGGTCGCTGATTATTCAAACTAGGGCAATTTTCCAATTGCAGAATCTGGGTTGTGCATCTCAAAGGACAAATTTCGGGCGTGTCCAGCCCGATCCATATCGAAAATGGTTTTGAAAAGTTTTAATGAAGATGACTTTGTTCAAATAAATCTTTTACAACTAGGACCATTTCTAGACCAAAAACGGAAATTTTTCAGTACCACAACCTTCAATTTCATTGATTTCAAACAGAGCTCTCTTGCTCTTGCATACAATTGAAGTTGCTTTTTTATTACATTTATAAAGATAACTTGAAAGCACTGATAAAGCAATAACCGGCACGGCCAAATCAATGTCCTCGCGCCTCCCAGAGCCGGGTCGAAGCCTTCGACGCCAAAGTGGGCCCTTCCTCGGCTCTTCATTAAGCCAATCCAAGCACTCATCGACAAAGTGCAATCAAAGTGGAGCGGGGCCAGAGTTCTTCGCCCTCCATGTCAGGCATACCGCCACCTGCACCTTAATCTAAATGCAATGATACTCTATCCTTCCGGTGATGTGTCCGATCATGACCAAACCGGCGCAAGATACGAAGGGGAAGTAGAAGACACAGGAGTCAAGCCAATCAATTGATCCCGGCCGACGGGTCATGTCAGAACTCATCATCGGAAGATTGAGCCAAGGGCACCGCCAAGCAATGCGGTTCATGGACAAACTACACATCCATTCAAACCACCAACCTCGCTAAGGGCGCCAACCAGCGCGTTCAAGAAATAGCCGCGAAAAGTATGCAGACAAGAGTCCACGACCTTCAATTTATCCATTAACCACACCTGGGGAGGGATGAAAAATGAGAGAATAAAGAATAGAGAGATGTACGATGAGAGAAAAAGTGAGAAAAGGGTTTTTGAGAAAAATCGAGCCTGAGGGCCGAGTGATGTGAGCAAATATAAAATGCAAGATGGGTGGGAAACATTACCCGCAGAATAGTGGACTCTCGCTAACTGATCGCCTCGACGATAAAAGGCGTTTAGGCCCAATAGAGTCTCACCAGACCATGGCAATGCAGCCTCTTGCCCTCTTTCAAACCTTGGGCAACTTCAATCAATCGGACACCGATTCCTCCGAGTCGGAGACGAACGTAAAATGGGACAATATGCATAGACAAAGGGCGGTCACGAAAACCTTGCTGCCGATGGTCGCCACGATCACCGGTCTCAGAAAACCGACAGACCAAGCTCGGAACATCTAATGTCCCGCCACAAATCAAAGAACGAGCATCGGTATTGAGAGCCCACACATTTGTCCTAAGGCTTGGGCATGGCCAAAACGAAGTTGAGGGAGAATCTCCTCGTCCGCGTCGATTCCATTAAAGCTTGAAGTTCAAGGTAGGACACATTTCTTGCGCGCTAAAGCTAAATACATGTGTTACCGGATTCCAAAATCGTGCCGCGGCATGAAGGAATGGAAAATGCAGCGGAGTACGACGCAAAGTGAATAGTGTGTTTATGCCACAAGCCCTAAATTCAAATTTTTCCGAGCCATCCAAGTTGTTAATCCAAGTTGCAAGATTTTGGGCAAGAAATGCTTCCATTTGGAGCAAATCGCTGTTGAAATGAAGAGAACCACGGCCGAGACCCTTTTGAAGAGGATAAGATTGAGTGGAGGACACATGTCAACATTCTGGCTGGGTACATTTACAAATGACCGGCATCATATAGTGCCGACCGCCGTAATTTTGCGCCGACCGCCAAATTATGTGCCGATGACCATTCCACTACCGATGACCTTGTTTTCCAAATTGATGGTCTTTCCCTCTGCTTTTCCGAGCTTCCTATGTCAATATTGGGGAATTCCACCACGCCCAAGATTCTCCGTTGATTTGATTCCCGCCGAGTCGCTGTATTTGTTTATCGAGTTGTTGTATGTTTGCTTATCGAGTTGTATGTCACTCTTTTAAGTCTTCGCTTTGACTATCAAGTTGTACCGCACTTGGCTAGTCTGTCGAGTCTTTGTTTTGCTTATCGAGTTGTAAGTTGGTTCACTACCGTTATTACGATGCGATGCTCGCTTTCAAACAATGCTTTCAATTTCATTCACATTGTCATGTGATGCTTTGTGATGCGATGCACACAAATACAATACCCTTTTCGCTTAATAGTCATTTCATTTTCGCCATGTGTTTTTGTAAAACTCGCAATTTCAAAAGAACATAAAACCCGCTGAGGCAAAGGTAAATGTGCTTAAACAACTAATGAAAAGGAATGTAAAGCGTATCGTCGGGTTGGATACCAGAACCTCCCTTCGTAGTCGTAACACCTCCTGCGCTCGGTTTGGCTTGAGCAATCAATTCTTCATCACCCAAGAACAAGGCGGAAAGTGCACTTCTGAAATGTTAATGGATCTTCAAGTTGATTTCAAGCCATGACTTATGTGAGCGATGCTCGGAACATGTGAAGGATGTCCCTTCTCGTATCCTTTTATATCTTGTGATTTTCGAAAGAAGTTGTTTCAAATCATACTGTGTTAACAGTACGTTGCATCTCAATATCATGTTTTAATATGCTCAATTTCAATTACCTCCTTATACACATTGCATTGTATGCGTGCTTTGCTTTACTGACATGTGTTCAATTACCTCCTTATACACATTGCATTGTATGCGTGCTTTGCTTTACTGACATGTGTTCAATTACCTCCTTATACACATTGCATTGTATGCGTGCTTTGCTTTACTGACATGTGTTCAATTACCTCCTTATACACGTTGCATTGTATGCGTGCTTTGCTTTACTGACATGTGTTCAATTACCTCCTTATACACATTGCATTGTATGCGTGCTTTGCTTTACTGACATGTGTTCAATTACCTTCTTATACACATTGCATTGTATGCGTGCTTTGCTTTACTGACATGTGTTCAATTACCTTACACATTGCATTGTATGCGTGCTTTGCTTTACTGACATGTGTTCAATTACCTTTTTATACACATTGCATTGTATGCGTGCTTTGCTTTGCTGACATGTGTTCAATTACATCTTTTACACATTGCATTGTATGCGTGCTTTGCTTTACTTACATGTGTTCAATTACAATCTCACTATACACATTGCATTGTATGCGTTTTGCTTTTACTTACATGTGTTCAATCACACTTTTCTATATATTAATCGAACGCTTGTCACGCGACCGTCGATTGCATTGTCATGGATTTTGCTAATGTTGTCATACCCGTTAAGTTTGTTTTCTTTTCAGCACGATATTGTATGTACGGCTCATTTGAGGTCGGTGAAACCGGACGAGTCGCAGTATTGTATCTCCGAGTGAGACGCTTTGAGAATTGCATAATTCTCTTACATCCTTTCTACGCTAGTGTAGACTCTTGCATGTTAGCTTATAACTGTCGCATGTGTGCTTCATTACAGCTTTCTTTGCATGATCATAAAGTTATGCTAGGCTTCTTGCATTTTCGCCAGTATTTTGCCCCCGCCTCAAGCATATCTTGTTTGCCTTGTATGCTTGTCCAAGTCTTCGCCTTGTCAAAGATGGGTCGCTCGGCTTTGACATTCACTCACGCCATTGTTATGACTTCCGAAGTTCTGTCAAAGAGGGCAATCAGAGACACCCCATTTTTGACCATCCTCAAGACTTGGACATCACCGCTTGAACACCCGGTGATTATCCATGTTTGTGTTCGTTTCGAGTTCCCGGAGGTCCCGATCGCTACCCAGTGCCTCGTGATCTCCTAACCGGTTTGTTCTCAGGCTTGGTTTTCTACCAAGACTTGTGTCTGTTGCATTTGAGGGTAGGGAAGGCTTGTTAGCCATCCCTAGAACCCACCGCCCCCACACCTCCACCGGCTATCCATAGTGGCCATCGGCACTTTTTACCTTGATCCTTGGCCGATCGGCACTTTATGATGCCGGCCGCACACTTTTGTGCCGGGACTATTTTGGCCGGTGACCCTTCTCGAACCCCTCGATGGTGCATGCCACCGTGCCACCGGATTACACCATCACCCCCCGTGCATAGCATTGCACCCTTTGCCCTTTGAACCCCTTGAACCTTCTAGAAGTTGAACCCTTGGCCAAGCTTGGAGAAGCTTTCACTGCCTTGGCTTCCTTTGGAAGCTAGAAACCCTTGCACCCTTTGAACCTTTTTGGTCTTGCTTAGCCATTAAGTTAGAGCCCTTATATTGCCTATATAAGCACCATTCATCTCTTTGGCTCAAGGGTTAGAGATTTTAGGTCAAGAACCGAGAATATACATACATTCTCCGATATATATCCATATATACCTATATCTCCTCCTCTCCTCTTGTGTGTGTGTTTAAGCCCCAAATAGTGTGTTTTACCTCACTTTTGCACCATTACACACACTATTACACCTAGCTCCGAGATTGGAAGACTTGGAGGTTTGTTTTGAGTGACTTTGGACTGGTTTTGATCACTTGGAGAGGGCTGGACCAATTGCTCTTCATTGGTTCTTCAAGGGTAAGCTTGTTGCTTTAGATTCCCCATTCTTGCAATCTATTTCTACCCTCTTTACTTTGTGATTTTGAGTTTGTGTTTAAGACAAAAAAGTCTTGTTTTTACTTGTTCTTGAACCTTCATTAAGGTCATTTTTTGGTTTGAGTTAAGTCTCATCACTTTAAGCCTTGTTTGGCCCTATTTGGTGCCTTTTTCTTAGGCCTTCTTGTTTTGGTGTTCTTGATTTTTCACCACGAAAACCAGTGGTTTTCAGTGGTGAGGATGATATTTTCGAGCCTCATCTAAGGGAGAGACACCCCTCTCCCTTTGGTCCTTTGGTTGGCCTTTGTTTTGGCTCATAGCATAGCATGTGTGCATGTTTGCATTTGGCTTCATTTCAAGGCTTTTGGGACTGTTTTAGGTCATGTTTGACCTCTGTTTTTAGTTGGAATTATAGTCTCTAACATGCTTCTCATACTTCCTTTGAAATGCTCTCTTATGCCTAAAAGAGTGTCATGTTTTGAGGCCATGATTTTTGCATGTTTAGGTTTAGTTTCATGAAGATACTAGCATTGTTTTGCCATGTTAGAGGGCTGTGAGCCACTGTTTTTGCCATGTTTGGTGTGCTTGAGGTGGTTGTCTTGCATATTGGCTTGTAGGCCTAGTTTGTATGAAGTCTTAGCATGTTTATCTTGTTTTGATCTAATGATTTGGCATCATTATAGGTGGTATTTCAGTCCCCATTTCATGTTCAAACACCTCCATTTATCCTCTCCTTCATGTCTTAGAATGTGGGTCTTTTATGCCTTAAAAGAGCATTGTGCATGCTTCCATGATTAGTGTATTTTTGAGGGTGCCATGAGGGATTTGGGTGTCATTCTACATGCTTAAAACCTGTTTTTGTTTGTTGAATGCATGCCATGAGTGGTTGTATGAATGATGACAAATTACTCTCTTTGGTGTCCTAGACTTGGGCCCATTGAATAGCATGCTTATGAGGCATTTTGGATCATGTTGAGAGGCTTGTTTTGCCACTGCTTTTTGGGAGCTTGAGGGCTGCCTTTTATGGCTTAAGTCCATTGTTGCATGCTTACTTCATGATTGTTGCTTGCTTGGTCAATGTAGCCTTGAATGTATGCTTGTTAGTTCCATGTTTAATCGGCCCATCTTGCTTGCTATTTGTGTCCTACATACTTTAGCTCTTTGCATGCTTAACATAATAGGTTGCATTGCATTTGAGCCTTGCTTGCATACTTGCATCTCATAGCTTGGTTTGGGGTTGTCAAGTTAGCCTAGGATTGAGGGAGTTCACATTTCAAGTGGTGTAACTCACCTCAATCCTTGGTCACTAAGGCCCTTGATCTCCACATGATAGGGATTTAGCCTTCATTTGTTGTGTTGCATGCATATTTACATTAAAATGAGCAATCTTGATTCCTTAGGCTATCATGCATCAAATGCACTATTGATAGCCCTAGAACCAAGAGCCACACCCCTTGAGTCCCTAAACATGATAGGAGGTGTTGGACATGCTCACATTTGCCCAAAAACCATGCCTATGCATTGTCATGCTGTCAGCCGCTGCCTACCGCTCACGCAGGATTTTCTCACGACCGCATAAAATAGTGCCGACCGCACTACTTTTGTGCCGATAATCATAAAGTTCACCGATGGCCACTGGAAGGAGCCGATGACTACACTGTCTAGCCGGTGAGGCATTTCTGCACCACTTGGGAGGTATCCTGCATTTTGGAATTTTTGGAGAGGCAGACAAGAAAAACAGGTCGCAATGCCATAGCATAGGTTTTCCCAAGTAGTCGCGACGAGCATGCATCATTCACGATTCCGATAAGGTGAGGCTCCATTTATTTTATCTGCTTAATTTAATTTCAAGATTAGAAATTTGTAATAATTTATTCATTCATTTATTCTCCATCAGATTATTTATTTATTCGGTCCCTCCGAGTGAGGGCAAAATGTAATAAGTGTGGGTGAGTGTGATGCATGTCTTCCAACCCCCGCTTCTTTCTAACCCTTTTATTTACCCGCTTTCAGTGGTAGATTAGAACATTTTAAATTAGCATACCTTATGCAATGCATGCGTGCATTCATGCATTTGTTTACATGCATCGGGCTCGGTACATCATACAAACTGCATCGTACTTTCAATTCCAAATTGAATACGTGTTATTTGTAGCATTCCATATTCCATGTTTAGGATAGCCGAGCCTGCCTAGATTACATCTTTGCATGTGTTGCAATAGACATTTCAGTATGCTTAGGTCCATGCATGGATTTCTAATAAGCTTCGCTTTTGGCTTGGAGTCCTAGGTGAGCTTTTATGCTTTAGCATATCGCATGTGTGTGAATGTTGCCATGATAGCATGCTTACCATGAGGATAAGTGCTTATGTGATATAACTGCATGAATGCCCGTGGATGGAGGTTGAATTACCTAAATTGGGACAACACATTAAAACTGTGAGTTTTAAAGCCCACTAGATAGTGGCAAAACCGTCTTTTCTAAAAGCCCGCTGAGAGTGGCAAAACTCGCATTTTAGCCTACTTATGAGTAGCAAATCATTTTTCAAAACACACACGTAATGTTTTGTTCCAACTTAGGCGATTTGGTCTATACTTGTTTGTCGCATAACATAGTAAATCTAGGCTAATAACCTAATAAGAACACGTAATGTTTTCAAAATCGGATATCACGGTTAGTAGAGGCCGGTCTTCGACCGGCGAGAGGGGTGCTCATAGTCGACCTTCCCGATCGCATCCAAGCTCCCGAGCCAAGTCAACTTTGGTTATAGCGGACACGCATTCCTTCGACCGAGTCAGGGTTTCCTAAATTTCCCATTTTAAAAATATTTAGGTGGCGACTCTGTAATCTGGCAAAGCAGTCCATGTTTGGCACTTCTTTTCAAAAATCAGTTTTTCTCAAAACGATTTGCCGGAGTTGGACTCTTTGGTTCAGATTTAGAACCGTGACACAAAAATCGAGTCCGAACTGTAGAGTGAAGCCCCCAACGGGCGCGTCTACACATTCCTATCTCATTTTCTTATGATGGCCGACCTCGAGCGTCAGCACTATTGAGATTTATTATAATTATACCTTAACCCGTTGTAGTTTACCTAAAAAATACGGAACTCTCCTATCATTTTATTTGTAACATTTAAACCTTTTGAATTTTATATCAAAGTACAATTTTGGACAAACATAATATGAGTTGTAAAAAGTCTAAATTACCCTTATTCATTTTCCTAATTTTCTTCGTAATGTTATTACAAACCAGAATATTCTCTCACATTTTCTTTAATTTTTATAAATTTTTTCCCTCGTCTTCTTCTCTCATTTCTTTCTCATCCCATGGTAAACCACACACATCTCATACCATCATCAAATAAATATCTCTTTCTCTAGAATTTAAACCCAAATAAATACTCATCTCTCTCTCTCTCTAGAATTTAGACCCAAACTCTCATCTATCTTTCTCTCTAGAATTTAGACCCAAATAAATAGTCCATAATTGCAAACACCTACCAAGTTCATCCCATCTCCTCCACTCAACCAACACCCACCACCTTCTCCTCTCACGGCACCCATAGTGGTAGCCACCACTACAATTTGGGTCTTGGCTTAATTAATTGGGTATGCCTATATAAATAATGTATGCGTGTTTATAGTGATAAAGAGAAGATGAATAATAATGGTGGTTGCCATGGTAGAGAATGATAGACATAGATTTTAATTTATGGGTTGACTTTATTTGAGTTAAGAGATCATAGATATAGATTTTAGAAGAATAATGAAACAAAAATAAAAGGGAAAGATGGAAAAATGGGAGAGATAAGCTAGAGAGAGAGAGGGAAGCATTTTAGAGAGGTAACCAACATTTCTAGTTTTCAAAAAACATGGGAAGAAGAATAAGGTAAAGAATTATCTAGTGTTGTTGAGGGAAGAGGGGGGGAATTTTGTTTTATGGTTGTATAACATATAATTTGTTGAAACAAACGGTTCCGTCCGAAATTGCACTTTGGTATGAAGTTTAGGAGATTTAAATGTTATAAATGAAATTATAGGATGACTTTATGTTTCTTGGATAAATCACAGGGAGTTAAAGTGTAATTTACCCTATTT
Organism: Camellia lanceoleosa; assembly: GCA_025200525.1. Lineage (NCBI taxonomy): Eukaryota > Viridiplantae > Streptophyta > Magnoliopsida > Ericales > Theaceae > Camellia > Camellia lanceoleosa. The sequence continues at coordinate 93,084,448 of CM045762.1, forward strand.
TTTAATGTTATTTTGTTGCTAGAGTCTCTCTCTCTCTTGGCATTGATGCGGTTATCTCTTTAGGTCTTGGACTTAGCTTCATTTGTATTATTTGAGCCTACAAAGAAAAGAAAGGCAACAGCCCCTCTCCTTGTTGCTGTTGTGTGCTCTGACCTCACTCCCATCTCTTGATTGCTTCATCTTTCATCATGAAAATACAAGTTTGAGTTGCTATAATCCATTACCCATCAACCCCTTAAGCTTTTTTAGTTTTTTATAAGAAGTTTTCAAGTATAATTTAGTGTGAGGTTGTCTCTTTATGTTTCTTTCATTTTGTTAGATCATCTTTCTTCCTTACATTTTTTTTTAACTGTAAGAGGGTCCTCTTTTTTTTATTAATACATGGGTTATATAAAACATTATGTGGGACAGGAGCTGCTAGAGGTGCAGCATCATGAAAAACTACAGTTTGTGAAAATGCAAAACAGTCCCCCAACTATTATTGGGATATAACGGGCAACTCCCTCGTGCCAAGAATGACCTGTGAGACCTGATGGTATGTAAATAAGACACGTAAGTTGAGAGTTAGAGTCAAAAATATCTTAAACTTAGTCAAAAAATGGGGTTTGGGGGACGAAAATGCCAAGGCCGGCCCTAAGTTTTCGGCGGCCTATGGCGAAATAATTTTTTGGGGCCCTTTAGATATTCATAAAAATAAAAATCACCCTGTTTGGTTTAGAATTTTGAAAAATAATTATTTGAGTTTACAATTCATTTTTTTTTATATATTTTTTGTATTTGGCAATTTTTTTTTTTATAAAAAAAAAACACAAATATTATAGTTTTTAAGTGTATCTAAATTAGATGTATCTATAAAATAAATAAACAAAATTGTGTAAAATATTTAAAAACCACTAAAAAACACATAATTAGGCCATAAAAAGAGAAGAAAGAAAAATAGGGCCCACAAACATACACAAATATTTTATATTTTATTTTTTTAATTGGGCTAACAACTAACACTTATAAATATTTTTTAAATGAGCCTTTTATCAATTGGGCCAAATAGAACTTTTGAGGCATTTTAAAATGGCCTAAATTAGTTAAACAAATTTGGGCCATTTTGAATTTTTGATATAGTGCAACACAATGAATTTGGGGGCCTTTTTTTTTGGCCTAATTTTTGGGGCCCTAGGCACAGGCCCCAATGGCGTTAACCCAGGGCCGGCCCTAGAAAATGCAAACAGCCCCCCAACCACTATTGGGATGTAACAAGTAGCTTCCTTGCATAAAAAATGACCTATGAGAATAGATGGTACGTAAATAGGACACGTGGATTTTGAGTTAGAGTTAAAAACGTCTTAAACTTAGTTGAAAAAGGGCATTTAGGGATCAAAAATGCGAAATAGCCCCCCAACCACAGTTGGGATGTAATGGGCAATTTTCTCGTGCCAAAACTGAATTGTGAGAACTGATGGTACGTAAATAGAAAGTGTAGATTAGGAGTTAGAGTCGAAAGTCGGAAAATGGCGTTCAGGGAGCGAAAATGAAAAATAGCGCCCTAACCACTGTTGGGATATAACGGGCAACTTCTCCGTGCCAAATATGACCTGTGGTGATAAACAGTACGAAACACGTAGGTTGGAAGTTAGGATCAAAAATACCTTCAACTTAGTTGAAAATGGAATTCGGGGCTCAAAAATGAAAAAAAAATAATAATTAATTATGTATAATGATTACTTTGTAAAATATTACTTGTTGCTTGATATATGCCTTTGAGTTTTACATAATTTTCTTTTATATACATTTGAGTTTTATATGATTTTCTTTTATAATTTTAAATATGCCAATATTCAACCAATACTAATGATTAATTTTATTTTTACAGATGGTTCTCTGTGTAGAATTGTGGATATGACTTTTTTTTTTTTTTTTTGGACAAGTACGAAAGACATTGTTTTTAGTCTACGGATTACTATTGTTTGTATAGATTACTTTTTTTGGCGCGGTATAGATTAGTTTTTTGGTGTGGCATAGATTACATTTTGGCGTGGTACAAATTAGTTTTTTTGTATGGTACAGATTACTTTTGACATGATATTGTGGATATCAATTTTTTGTGTACAGTGGGCATGATTTTTGTTTAATCCTTTGTTCTGTATGGAATTACATCTCTGTGGTTGGATTATACTTGATTCGTATGAAATTTCTATTACATTTAGCATATGATGTTAAATATGAATTTTTGGGATGGTTGAAAGTGAAATGTGTACATGTTGTGGAATGGTTGATAATATAATCAGTATATGAATTATTTTGTTTGTATACAGAGCATAGGTTGCACTAATAATGGAATAAATACAAGTGGTTGAGAAATTAATTAAAAAAATATATAGATTATAAAGTTTTTGGCGACTAAATATTTGGTAGCAAAAATGCATGTAAAGGTTTTTGATAACTAAATATTTAGTAGCAAAAAAATAACAATAATAAAAAAAAAAATAGAAGACTTTTGGTGACCAAATAGTTAGCCAAAACAAATCAAGATGAGAGAAGAAACTATTGCCGACAAAATATTTTAGTCAGGAAAGAACATGGCATCCTTCGGCAACTAAAATTTTTGGTCGTAAAATACAAAAAAAAAAAAGAGAATATCCAATTCTTTTGGCGACTAAACTATTTGGTGGCTAATGGTGACATAAAATGGCGACTAAAATATGTAGTCGGTAAATGTATTATTATTATTAGTGACTAAGACGTTTTAGCGACTAAATGTTTTAGTCGCCGAAAGAGAATTTCATATTGATTTGATTACTTTCAGTGATTAAATCTTTCGTCGCCAAAAAGTGGCCATTGGTGACTAAGTTTGTTTTAATAGCTGAAGATAAGATAATTAATGATCAATATAAATTTAGTTGCCATTGCCTATCACTGACAAGGTTTTGATGACTAAGTGTGCGACGAAAAACTTTAGTCACCATAAACTTTTGGCGACTAAAAAAGAGCCTTCAGTTACTAAAAATTTGGTAGCTAGCCATCTTTGAAGATCTTAAAGATTAATGGTTGATCTCTACCCTCCATATCTTTCTTGCTATATTTGTTAGGGAAATCTTATAGTGTGCACCCCATACGCACTTTACGGTCTAATTTTACTATAAAATTTTGTAACATGAATTACAAAATACGTAATCTCGTAATAAATTAGCGTAACAAAATGTCCAAAATTTTGAGATTGATATTGCAAAAGTTGTGACTTAGTTACAACATTTATTTATGTTAATTTTTGATGAGATTATGTATTTTGTGATTGATGTTGTGAAATTTTATTATAAAATTATGCATTTTATGATACAGTGCATGGTATGCACCCTTAAAAGAGTGCTCACCATATCTATATCTGTGGGCAGGCTTTCTCTCCAGTCTGAGATTGGATTAGAGCATGTTGTTGGACCCATGGGGGTCCACAACGAGTCCTGTTTCGATAATTCGAACCGTTGAATGTGTAGAGTTCGTCGAATACTTTATCCTTGCCAAAAAAATAACGTTAATCGGATACTGATAGCCATGTGATCAAATCCTATTTCTGTTAATGATAAATATGATTTTTTTTAAAAAGCTATTGACAGAAATTTGATCCGATCAAATAGCTCTTAATATCCGATCAACGTGATTTTTTGCAAGAATAAAATAGTCGACGAACTCTATACATTAAACATTTTAAATTATCAAAATAAGATTCGTAGTAGACCCTATAAGCCCTAACAACATGGTTTAATCTATCATGTGAAGTGGAGATAATCTGATTCCATATCTATACTATTATATATATCTGAAGCCTTGAAATGCGTAGGCACATGAAGTTTGAAATGTTGTTGACACAATGTAATATTAAAAAAAAAAATTCATTTATAATAATAAAAAGGGTAAATTATACTTTGCACCCTTACACTTTACGCAAAATCTCACTTTAGTCCCTACATATCAAATTATGATACTTAACCCCCTGCACTTTTGGTTAAGTGTCACATTGACCCCTCTGTCAATAGTGAGGCTAACAGAAGTTATCCTTTAAGGAGCTAAGTATCACAATTTTGATATGTAGGGACTAAAGTGGGATTTTGTGTAAAGTGCTGGGGTGCAAAGTGTAATTTATCCTCACATGTTTTTCATGTGACTAACCTCTGTTAACAATGGGGCTAACAGAGAGGCCAAAGTGACGCTTAACCAAAAGTGCAGGGCGTTAAGTATCACAATTTGATGTGTAAAGGCCAAAGTGAGATTTGATGTAAAGTACAGTGGTGCAAAGTATAATTTACCTAATAAAAACTTTTAATCTCTCGAGTCAATAAGTAAAAAAAAAATTAAAAAAATTGCATTTTGACCTTGAAATTTATTTAATTTGAAGTACATTTCTAAATATTAATAACATAATGATAAGTATTACATTATAAGATATAAATAAAGGCTTTTATTAAGGATTTGATTTATTTTAAGTTGTTATCTCAAGTTGAGAAAATGTTTAGGTTTGATAAGTCCATTTTGAGACCGATTTCGGTGATTCGAACTGTTCACTTTTTAGAACTCCTAAGGATATATGTTAAGAAGACATTAAATAAGCATAATTACTCTTACTTGTATACAAAAATAGTTGAAACTTTTAAATTTGTCAGAATTAAAGAGTTTGTTTTTACATAGAGACCAAAATACCCCTTTGCATTTCTCTTAATTTCACCGCTTAATGTCTCGTCCATTATTTTATTTTCTTATAAATATAATTTATTAATTTTCAACACATACGCTGATTATATAATTCTAAATAAAGTATTTTTATTTATTTGATTTATTATCTTTTGAAATAAATTGAACTTTATTTTTATTTTTATTTTTTGTTGTAATATTATAGCATTAGTGGATTGATTTATTATTTATTTTTTATTCCAAGGAATTTTTGTTTATGTAAAAAAATATCTAATTTTTAAAAATCACCATATTTATTTCTACTTGTATTTTGCATTAATATTTCTACCAGTAATTTACATTTCCCATACAAGTGGAAGTGGTATTACTAATTATATTCTTAACATGTTAACAAGAACCATAAATAAATGTTCAAAATATGCCTACCTACATATACTCATAAAGTTTGATTGTCTCCAATCCTATATACTCATCTAATTTTGGATTTATGGGAAGAGCACAAGTTACATTTTAATGATCAAAATCGTTCATATTTGGATACTATGTATAGTTTCATTGAAAATCATATTAATTTGATAAATATAGCCACATTATTTCAATGTATTTATTCTTAAAAATGGACGATCTATTTTTAAAATCATATTTATCATTCACTTTTTAAAAACAATACATTGAAATTATGTGATTACGCTTTATTAATTTAATATAATTGTTTTCAAATATGATTTATACATAATTATGTAAAGGATCAATTATCCGAAAATCATGGATGTGAAGCTTATGATGGACCCGTGAGCCCAAAACTTGATAGTCTAGTCTTCAAATGCTTACTATATCCTAAGATTAAAGGTTTAAGCAGGTTCAGGACAGATAGCTACACCCATATTCATATCGTTCATGTAACACAGCAAATTTCAAATGGGGAACGGAAGGAATTTTGAAAAATAAAAAGCAAAACTTATCCAATGACATGTTTTGTGAATCAGAATTTTAATAATAAAGTTAGGCCTGGCTTCTTTCTACTTTAGATTTAGATTGAAGGGTGTTTTCCGGATTCGTAGAGTCCATTATGGGTCTGTTTTAATTATATGAACCGTTTATTTTGATGGACTCTTCATCTATATTATTCACAAAAATAATTAGGTCCATCTAATAATTGTAGCCTATTAATTTATCATATTTGTCACAAAAAATAAATAAATAAATTAGATGGTTTATTTAAAAAAATACACTTGTTGTCTCTTTTTTTTTCTTTTTTTTTTTTTTGGGAGATATGTGACATATTGAATAAATTACGATTATCGAATCGATCTAATTTTTTTTATGAATAATATAAAAAAAAAAAATGAACCTACCAAATTAACAATTTAAATTTTGAAAACGGGATTAGTATGGGCCATACGGGCCAGGATAGAATCCTCTTGTCTAGAAGCCCATCCCTAATGGTGTGTTTGGTTAGGGGAAATGTAAATATATTTTATTCATATTTCACCTAACTTTTCCTTTTCCCTTTCCAAATCCCTCATCAAATCCCCCAACCAAACACAGCGTAAGGTATCCTTTCCTTTAATAATTCAATCGCATCAGAATGTACAATAGACCCTCTTGCGTGAAATTATTTTATCCTACTTACGGATAAGTCTATGGCCAGAATTAGCATCAGACAAAGATTAAAAAAAAAAATTGAAAATAAAACTTGATTTGAAAAAGGAAAAGAAACTTAGGTAGATTTTAACCTCTCAAACGTTGAAGAAAATGAAAATAACACGACCAAGATATGAACCATACAAATCCAGCACCATCAACCTTTCTCAATCCCAAGTTACGGTGAGAGATATTCAATTTTGAATGAAGGGTGTACAGAAAAGAAAATTCTGCACAAACACGAAAAGTCATAAAGAGAAATGAAAACATTGGGCGAAAATATTCACAGAAACTTAAAAGAGCACATAATTTAAACATGTAAGTCTGCAAAATAAAAAGAGATACCACTAAGATTTTAGCACCATGAGAGATTTCAAATCTCCTTGCTTCCTTGATACCGGCAAGATTCACAAGAATTTTCAAAATCAATTTTCTTCACCTTTGCGTGTCTTAATGTCTTACCAAACCTAAGCAATAAAAAGAAAAATTGAAAAATATAGCTTTTGCAAAGTGCATTTATTAAATTGAAACAGAACATGATCAACGAATGAAGAAAGGTATTGAGGCCAACCCCGAAAAGATCGAAGTCTTAACTGTAAAAGTTTATAGTGGTTTGTTTAAACCAAGGATGTGATCAAACAAAAGTTTAAGCAAAGAATAGCTCACCTTAGCTTTTTGCTCAGTTATCTGCAAATCTTGCAATGAATTGAAGAGGAAACACAAGACAGTACTTTGGACTATATTGTTGCATATCCGTGGAATCATAAAAGCATAATAAATACTCACTTAAACTAATAATAATAATAATAATAAATATAAGCATGATGAAATACTGAAAGAAAATATGAATGGAATAATTTTTTATCTTATCTCCCTTGATTGAATAGTTTATTTGGTCAATTATGTATAATAATTTAAGTTAAATTACAAATACACCCTTAAAGTTTATGAAAGTACAATTAAATGCTTATAACACTGCTTGAATGCATTACTCTTGAAAACTCACTTTAAACTTAATAGCTTAAACCAACTAGATTTGTTTAGTTGTTATTCCTCTACATTCTTATTTGTGATATCAAGGGATCAATCCTTTGCTATTTTATTTTATTCTATTATTTTTTTACTAGAGTTATTTTTTAAGTTAGTTGTTGGGTTTCTATTTCAATTCATATTTATAAATAATTTTCTACTAATTAATAAAAAATAATCTTAACCTTTTGTTTAAACACTTTGGAAACAATTGTTCTCGCAGTTGGTTGCGATTGTGATTTGTTAAGCTTTTCGAGCTCCTAAAAGAAGCAATGACAGGTTGAATTGGAGGAGCGAAACTAGTTATAGAGTAATTTATTTAATTTTTTTTTTTTTAAAAAAAAAAAGAAGCTTAAATGAATATGATATTCCTACATAATTTTCATGTAGAATTGACTACAAATTATATGTCAATGTCACTTTTACAATTATGAACTATAGTAATGAGAAATTTAACTTCCAATGAGTGTTTATAAATGTGACACATTATTACATATAAATTTCACTACAACAAAAACATACTTTAGTAGCACTACACTAGTGGCATATTTTTAGAAAATACCAAAAAAAATGATATTTAGTGGCACGTTTTTGAAAAATGCCACAAAACGACAAACATAAAAGGTTCTAGTGACATTTCAATGAACAAGTGTCACAAAACTACAACAAAAACATATTTTAGTGGCACTACACTAGTAACATATTTTTAGAAAATGCCACAAAAATGATATTTAGTAGCACGTTTTTGAAAAATGCCACAAAACGACAAACATAAAAGGCTCTAGTGACATTTCAATGAACAAGTGTCACAAAACTATAACAAAAACATACTTTAGTGACACTATACTAGTGGCATGTTTTTAGAAAATGCCACAAAAATCATATTTGGTGACACATTTAGATAAATGCCACAAAGCCACAAATATATAAGGCTCTAATGGCATTTCAATAAAGAAATGTCACATCAATTTTATGGCATTTTATAAAATAATGACACAAAAAATTATGTTCGTGACATTTACCAACAGATGCGACTAAACTTTAGTAGCAATGGCATTTTTTAAAAAATGTCAGGACACTAAATAGGTGCAAATTACTTTTTGTGGCACTTAAGTGAAAAGTTTCATAAACAAATATTTTATAGCATTTTAAGAAATGTCACTAAGTCAAAAACTTTCCAAGCTTATAATGGCATTTTTTTAAAAAAACAAAAAATGCCAATATATTTTTAAAATTTTTAGAATGCAGTAAATAATTAAAAATAAATAAATTAAACTCAATATACACTACAGGAAAAAGCATATTCGGCGACTAAATTTCCTGATCAAAAAAAATTTGGTCGCTGAAAGTATAGCTTTCAGCAACCAAAATAGTATTAGTAGCCAAAAGTAAAGCTTTTTGGCGACTAAACAATTTTAGTAGCCAAAGGTTTACAATTGGCGACCAAAACTAAGTTTGGTCGCTGATTATATGGGTTTTAGTGACAAAAAAAATTTTAGTAGCCCAAAGTAAAGCTTTTTGGCGACTAAAAAAATTTAATAGCCAAAAGTCTACAATTGGCGACTAAAAATAAGTTTGGTCACTGATTATATGGGTTTTACCGACTAAAAAAATTTTAGTAGCCAAAAATCTACAATTGGCGACTAAAAAATAAATTTAGTCGCCAAAAGTGGTTATTTTTAGCGCGGGAGAACTAAAATCCTAAGGCGGGAATTAAATTTTTTTGCGACCAAAATTTTGGTAGCTGAAAGTGCATCTTCGGTGACCAAATCCGATTTTGGTCAACAAAAGTTAAGTTTTTTAGCAACTAAAAAACAATTAGTAGCCAAAAGTGGTCTTTTTTTATTTTACTAGTAAATAGTTTATTTTACATAAATTATGTTCAATAAAATAATTATGTTTATACATATACTTTTATATTAATATAGATGTATGTACTATATAAATAATATATGTTGCATATATAATCATATGGTGCTATAGAGGTGTAGTGGGAAGAGTGTGGTGTATAAGGTTTATGGTGCGGGAGGTTGGCGGTTCGAGTCTCTGCAAAAGCAGATCAAATTGTTCTACAACGAATTATTGTCACGAATGGCACTTGATAGCGTCACGAATAGTGCCTACCATGACATTAAAGTGTCACTGAAAGGTTTTAGTCTTGATGGTGTAATAACACTTATAAGTGTCACTAATTCTTTTTTTAATGGCGCTTGATAGTGCCACAAATAATATCTACCATGACATTAAAATGTCATTGAAAGTTTTTAGCCATGATGGTGCAGTGGCACTTGCAAGTATTTACTGTGGTACTCGTATCTACCGTGGCACCGATAGAAGTGGCACTTGTTCAAAATGCCACAAGACCAAAAAATGCCATTAGAAGAATAGTTTTGTGGCACTTTCAAATGTCACTAAACTAAGAAAATGTTGTAGTGTTTATTGTATACAAATTGTATTTTTATATAATTCACTACAAAAAATTAAGGTTTTAAAGACTAAAATTTAAGGACAAAATTATTTTTTAGGGACCAAATATTTTTGTTGCGAAAAATGTTGTTATTATATTTTTAGCAACAAAAGTAAAACATTAGTGATGAATTATTATCTTTTTGAGACCAAATAGTTTGTCTCAAAAAATAAACTATTTTGAGACCAAATTATTTTGTCCCTAAAAGTCTATTTATTAGTGACATTTAAAAAAATTTGTCACAAAAAGCTTTGTTTTTTACTTTTCGGGCAACCTTTAAGTGACTATCGTCACGACGATAAAAATTAGTCCTTAAAGTCTTTTGCAACAAAATTTTCACTTTTAGAGACTAAAAAATTTGGTCTCTAAAATGTTGTAGTGATTACTAAAGAATAAAATACGATAAAGATTTAAATATAACCAAAAAAAAATCATTTCAAAACCAAATTCTCATCAATTGTTCAACTATGATATATGTATATGTATAGTGTATGTATACATATGTGTATTGTAAGAACCTGAATTTTTAGACAACTAATTAGTTTATTAATAATAATATTAAGTCAATCAATAGTGATTATTAAACTATTAAATTATAATATTAAAAACACCATAATTAATGCCAATGTTAAATTCTTTTAAATAAAATTATTTATCTTGATGTGATTAAAATTCTGTATCAAAACACCGTAGGGAAAGCTAAATACTAAGCTAGTTAGAATTTAGTAGGAAGAAAACCATCCAGTTGAAAATGATAATATTAAATAAGTAAACAAATAAATAAATAAATGAATTATATATATTGACACAAATTTCATTTCAATTCAAAAGAAAAAAAAAAAAAAAAAAATTTTGAACCACTTGCATGCTTGTTCTCCAAGTCCTCCCTAGGGAAAATAAGCAAAGATGGCCCTTCCAACCTTGTTTGGGGCAGCCACGGCATGCTGCTCTGCTGACTGTCACCTAAGCTTTAGATTAGAATTCCAAAACAAGCAAGAAGAAGTGTTTGGCTGTCTTCTTCCCCATAAAGCTGCTGCCAAGCATGCTAAGCATACTCTAAACCTAGCCTATACTTCAAACCAAGATGAGGAAATAAAATAAGAGAAAATAAATTCTCCAAAGCCCCTACATATAGGGACACTCCAGCCACTTTTCTGTGTTCTCCACGGCTGAGCAAAGAAGAGTAAGGGGAGAAAGAGTAGAAAGGAAGGAAAGGAGAGGAGAGGGTGTTTGGTGGTCTCCAAATCAAAATAAATTTTTGAAGTGTTTGCAAAGGCTCTTGAGGTAAGAATACATCACCTCTATCCTCCCTTAGATTCCTCTAACTGCATTTATATAATATATATGCAAGACTAAGCATGGTTAAGTCATCATCTATAGCAAAATAGTCTATGCATGTTTAAAACTTTGATAGGATAAGAATTTCATTGTGCTATAATTTCATATTCCTTCTTGATATAAATATATGGCTTAGCTACTGTTGTTTTTATGTATTTAATATTCTCCATTGTTGAAATGATCTTGTAAAAGAGTAAAATGAGATAAGAATGGCCCCCTTTACTTGAAGCATAGATTTTTCTCACTGTTTTACACTTTATCGGGTGAAAAGAGAGCTCTAATAAATTGAAATTAATTGATATTAAAAATCTGTGTATACTGGAAGTATATGTAGGTGTTATACACTGTGTAAAATTTTTATAAAATAATTGAACACCATTTTCTTACCGAAACGAATATTTTCCCTAAGTGTCGCGTACGACACAGCAGAAGCAGTAGCTTCAAACAGGTCCCATTTTCTCTACAAATGGTATTTTTCTGCACAACCACTTGGAAAAGTAAGATTTATAAGTTACCTTTCAAACGCCGCTGGTTTCATAATTTTTCATTAAGTATTAAGAGAGAAACGCCAAATCTTCCAAAATGTGACAGAATCTGTCCAGTTTTCTTACAAAAATTATTTGACCTCCTTCGACTGATTTTCAGACTTCACACTCTTCTGGAAATGTGTTCTAAACTCAAAAATTTAGCAAACCGTTCTGACCATCCCTCTTTTCGACACCATTTGAGGACCCTTTTTATTTTTCGAACATAGAACACCAGTGCTGACATTTTCATGGCCTGAATATATCTTTTTACTCCATTGCTGTTTGGAGGCAGCAGCAACTCTGACTTTACCAGGTCACTGTTTATTCCACAAGATAAATTTTCAAGTGGTTCAAATCAGAAAAGTTAGATTTTTAAGTTATCTTTCGAACGCCGCTGGTTTCAAAATTTTTTGTTAAGTTTTGAGAGAGAAACGCAAATTTTTCCAAAATACGACAAGATCTGTCCAGTTTTCTTAGAAAAATTATTTGACCACCTTCTGTCGAATTTCAGTCTTCGAATCCTTCTGGAAACATGTTCTAAACTCAAGGATCTAACATGCCGTTCTAACCATACCTTCTTTTGACACCGTTTGAGGCCGCTCTTATTTTTCCAACACAGGTTACCTGTGCTGGAAGTACTATAGCTCACTGTCACAGAAAAATCAGTTTTCTTCCAAAATTTATTTCTCCCTTTAAAAATCGTTTTTGGCTCTGGTATTCTTCTCGGAATATTTTCCTAACTCAATGAATTAGCACTAGTTAAAATATTGTAATGATTGAACATCATTTGGCATGGGTTTCATAATTTTTTTTTATATACAGTCTTGTGAAGTAGTGTGTGAATTCCTAAGAAATTTTGTGATAAATCCTAAGACACTCAATCATATTTATTTTGGTTGTCATATACAATTGTGTTGTTCTATTTAAACATTATGTCACTGTAGTTTTCAAACTAAAACTCGTACATGCATCAACATGTGAATTGTACAACGTAAAGAGACACTAAATCGAGATACATTAAAATTTAAAAGTGATGGGGTGAGCCAGTTTAGAATTTTGCTAAGTGAGTTCGAACCCTAACATGGCACGGAAGGTATTTCGCTCTTATTCGTGTAGAGGCGATATAAGGTTGGTGGTGCGGGTGTCACAACATAGACCGTTCCTTAAAGTGCACTGTGATGTCATGACTCGGGTATGTAACCCTGGTGCGTAGGCATCATTGGTAGTTACTGTAAGTAACATTTGAATATTTGACCAAGGGGGAGTCAGAATTGCCCGTGGCCATTGTTTAGCGGTTGAGTGGAAATAGTACTCCGCGAGGAGTTACTTAAACTTATTTGATGAACTAAATCTATGTGACTTTAAAAAGAAAAGTGTGCATTTTCCTTATGATGAATCACTATCTCCGTTTGCCATTTTATTTATTTATTTATCTGTTGTTGTTATTTTAATTGTTGGCATTTATGTTATGCTTATTAAATGCTGCTTATTATTCTGTTAATACACAATGTTTTTACTGGTGAGTATTATTATCGGGATGGGTATTTTCGGGTTGTAGTATCTTATTGAGCTCGTCACTCATTGGCATTCCCATTGCCCTGGCGTTTCATGCCAGGTACCGAAGAAACCGAAGGAAACACCAAGGTGTAGGAAGGCAACATTCAACCCTGGTTAGCTTGAAGCGTGCCAAACTCCATGAACCATTTTTTTTTGTTTTCTAGTTTTTCTCTAGTTCTTTTCATATTTGTGTACTAAGACAAGGTTTTAAATTTGATTGGAATTGTAATTTAAGAACTTTTAGTTTCCATGTTGTAAATTAATAGATGATGATAAATTTGGTGGCAACATTGATGAGGATTCTTAATTAAGAAATTTGATTTTAAGTTTTAAACCTTATTAGGATGTCCTCAAATTTTGGGGTGTCACATGTATGTAGAGAGAGAGAGAGAGAGAGAGAGATCGAAAAAAGACGTTAAATGTATATGAAAGTAATAAAATTTGATATGTACATTGAATAGTAATATGGTTAGTTGGGGTTAGGGTAAGGGTTTTGGCCATTTTGGTCATTTAGTTAGTGGACAAAATAGTATTAAAATTTTTTAAAAATTGGGTGTTGAACCAAAATACTGGGATACATTTAGAGCCACCCATCCGAGTGGAAGCTGAAGAAAATTTTAGGACAAAATTATCTCTCCAAAGTGAAACAGTAGCGTTTGGCACTCAATCACCCCCTTTTCTTTCTTCCTCACCCTCCTCATGACTCAACCAATCATTGCAATTATGGCCATCATCAGCTACCATTGCAATAACTGGTAGGGTTTTTTTTTTATTTATTTTTTAATTTTTATCTTGGCACCTCATAGAAGATAGTGGTGTCAGTTGACCTCATCATCTTTTTAAAAATTAACATGTCATTAATATTAAACTTTGTTCAAATAAATTGGTGGAAAATTTGCTATGACGATCCCACCACATATTAAACTTATATCTATTTAATTTTGAATGTGATCTATGTGTTTAATGTGTATTTGAATGTCTATCTGTTTGTTATAGGAATATCTGTTATGATTTATGTTCAAAATCTAAAATTGAAGACCGTAATAATTTTAGAAATTTAAATTGATTAGTTTAATAAGAATGGCATAAGTTTTGGAGCCTAATGGGAAGTTTGACTAAAATTTGATTCAAATTAAATTAGTTAGATTAAACCAATTAGAATTAAGTGAGATTAGTTAATCTTAAGCTTACTTAATTAGTTTAAGTTAATTACAGGTATGTATATGTTGAAAAATGTGATTAGGCTTATGTTATACACTCAAAATTCTGCTAAGATTGATTTTAGAAAGTGAGTGAGTCAATTTAGAGAGATGAGAATGAGAACTTGAAGATTTTGCTCAAGGATTGGAGAATTGAGGAAGATAACTCAAGTTCTTGCTACAATTAGTGTTATTAAAGACTCTATAATTCATGAATCTAAGTCATTTAATATGTGAATTCAATAAGATTATGTGATTAAATGTAAGAATTGAGCTATGATTGTTGGAATGGAAGCTAATTCATACATGCATGCATGATTTTGAAGAATTCTACTATTTTTTAGCATGATTTTGTTGTCTAAGCTTGAATAGGAAATTTTATCATACATGCATCCATGATTCATAGAGTTTTAAAGTTTAACTTCACGTTTTGAGAGTTGTCGAAAAAGAATTTGCAAATGAAGTCAACATGCATGAAGATTTGAGTTTCATTTTGAAGAATTCTTGAAGTTTTGACCTAAGGGTTTGAAATTGAGTACATGGCTATGTTTTTGAAAGAATTTCTAAGTGTTTGTAGGGTTGTGAACAAGCCATGCAAGTTTATGATTTGAAAATACATGTTTTGAAGCTCAAACTTTGTTTTGTAAATTCTAGAATTCGACCTCACCGCTCGAGCGATCAAGTTGTCGCTCGAGTGCACATCTTATGCATCCATCATTTTTGCAAAGACATTACATCTGGTTCGAGCGACCAAATGACAACTCGAACGAACTCAGTTTGAATTGCACCATTGGCTCGAGCGACCATCGAGCCTAGATTCAGACCAACCAGTACTTTTGCAAACCATGTGGTCCGCTCGAGCAACTAATGTTGCGTTCGAGCGAAGTGTTCTATTTCAGTATATTTTGAAAATTTATGTTTTATCCATATTTGCATTCTCATTCTTTTCAAAGCATTTTTAGGCATGAATTGAGCCTCCCAAATGAATTAATGAGTAAGAACTTGACATAAGATAATTGAATAAGTTAAGAATTATTTGATTAAGCAACAAGCCTCAATGTGTGTACATGTTTATGTGATATGTAGGTTCATCCACGAAGCCGTATCAACCACCAAATCACTATGAGTAATATCTCAATAAAGATATTTTCTTGTATATTATTTTCTTAGTGTTACCAATGTGGTAAGTTTTTCGAACTTATGATTTTGTGCTACGAATGAGCCTTCTATCTGTCCAATCAACATATTATCTATGAATGTGATTGATGAGATACGAATGTGTATGATGGACATAAGGTTGTTTTGTATAATTGAAATGGACATAAGGTCATTCTGTATATTTGATAAGATGGACCCAAGGTTGTTCTGAATATCTGATGAGCCTAAATATCTGTTATGTGTTCACCAAATGGTCATTATATAGCTGTAATGAATTGGACTCAAGGTCGTTTTGTCAAGATATGATCTGTTCTGCTCTATACATCTGTTATTCGTTGGACTCAAGGTCGTTTTGTTATGCATTGGACCTGAGGTTATTCCACTATGATACGAAATTAATATGAGAATAATTTTGTTCAAATATTAGAACTCATTCATGTAACTCCTTTATTATGATATTATTCACTGAATTTTAGCTCACTTCGTTATATACATGTATGTAGGTGAGCAGCGGGATATCTAACCTTAGTGAACCTGTGAAAGATTATCCGTGTTTTTGTGATGTCAACTAAGGAGCACGTCACGAGCGAAGCTTTTGTCCTTTGATCTTTTTATTTTATTTTATTAGTCATGTTTGACCATGTTTGTACATAAGTTTTTGGATTTTGAATGATGATGACTTGTGAATGGTCTTTGGACATGTAATATCTAGTTGTGTATGTATGGATGTGAGTTATTAATGTATAAATGTTTTTGTTTATGCTATGTATGCACAATTTATTGGACAAAATTTTAAATCTTGCTTCCGCTTCTGGCCCAATATAACTAAATATGATTTAGATTTTGTCTAAGGTCGTAGGTAATCTCATGATTATTAATCATTTATGATTCAAACCTATAAGGACGGGTTCAGATTGTGACATTTGCACTCATTGTTTAAAACATTAACCGCAATGGTTCATTGAAAAACGAAAGATCACACTTGTTAAAGAACCAAAACTAATGGAGTCTCCCACTTTTCTGAATTGCCATTGCAATTGTAGAACTCGAGTAATTTTATATTGCAATTGTCCTGTCATTATATTTTTTTTTCTTTTTTTGAATTCAGTTGGAAATTGAATTTGTGATGTTGGGTCTCTGTGGGCCAATTACGGAGTTCACATTGATGATCTGATGAATCGTTAAATGTGTAGGTTTCGTCCAATATTTTATCTCAGTAAAAAAATCATATTGATCAGATATTGATAGTCACTTGATCAAATCACATTTATGTTAACAGCAAGTTTGATTTTAAAAATAAATTGTTCACACAAATGTAATCTGATCAGGTGGTTATTGATATCCGATTAATATAATTTTTTTTCAAAGATGAAGTGCTTGTCGAACCTTACACATTGAACGATTTTAATCATCAATGTGGATTCCAACAACACTTTACTGTTAAGAAAACAAACTTGAAAGAAGTCTCTTCCATATTTTATACATGCGCATTGCGCTGAAGTTTAATTTAGCACAAGCGCACAACACTAATTTAGCATTGTGCTGAAGTTTACTATATTTGAACAATTCCGCACAACACGGAATTGGGGTGGCTGCTGTGCGAGGTGCACAGCAGCTACTGCTGTGTAGTTAATTGGGCTTTTTTCGGGGCTCATTTTGATAATCCGAACCATTCATATTTTAGAATACATCAAGTAGAACATACTTGTAAAAAATCAAGTTAATCGAATATCATTTACCCATTCATCCACTTACATTTTTATTCATTTTAATATTTTAAATTACAATTGTTATTTATTTTTGTAGATACAAATGTGTGTGGACGAATGAGTAAACGATATCCGATTAACTTGATTTTTTACAGGTATATTCTTCTTGATGTATTCTAAAATATGAACGGTTCAGATTATCAAAGTGAGCCCCGAAAAAGGCCCAATTGACTGCACAGCAGTGACTGCTGTGCACCCCGCACAACAGCCACCCTAATTCCCCACACACACTACTTTAGTTGATTTTTTGTGATAGCAGTACGTGTCCATTAAATTTTCTTGACCACTTGTTTCAATAGAAATAAATAATTACTATTTTAAATTTAAAGTATCCATATTTATTTTATTTATTAGTTCAACCAATAATTTATTTGATGGTATCAATAATGAGATATTCCATCTGGATTGGAATGCAGATCATGCTCCTCCTACTATGAACATTGTAGTTATTAACTAAAAATTCTGAAATATAAAATATTGTCAAGGGCAATGAAAAATTATATATATATATATATATATATTTTTTCTTCTTCAAAACAATGTTAATGTATTAAGAGTAATGCAGAGAAAATGCATCACAATGAGCATAACGTTGTGTTTGGTTGGAGGATTTGAAGAGAGATTTGGAAAGGGAAAGAGAAAAGTTAAGTGAAATGTGAATAAAATATGCCTACATTTCACTTAGTTTCACACACTTTTTTCCTTTTTCTTTCCAAATCCCTCCCTCAATCTCTCAACCAAACACAACATAAAGCATCCTAATTAGGTCGACACCCTCAATCTTGCAATGATCACATGCAACCCCATAGAAACACTGGGAGTCTGTCAACAAGACACTAACAAAACAAAAACTGGCCCAAAAAGACCACTAAATCAAAAACAAGAACAGAACAACACTGGAATTATAGAGTCAGACGCTTCTTCTTGGATTTAATCTTCCTTACCATATCAATATGGAACAAAAAGTCCTTAATTGAGAAACCAGTGAAACCCGAGCAAGTTTTAGTCCAATGAGCCACCTGAACTTGACCTTCTAGCTTCGTGACTCACAACGTTCTCTCCAAACTCTTCTAAGGAGAGGTCAAGCTGATGAATTTCAGATTCAATTGAATTCCAATCTTTGATGCACTTCTTCAGATCGTGTAACTTTCCGAGAAGCACATACCCACCACAACCAGAAAACAGAATTGACTTCCATTCTTTTAAAACCAGAGAGAGAGAAAGACTTGTGAGTGAGCCAAGCATCGAAGAATCAAAGAGGCTTTAGACCCCTATCTACACTTTCATCCACGAGGAGAATAGGACAGTGATTAGAGACTTGTAGCGAGACCCCATTGAGCGAAGCTGAAGGGATTTGACCACGAGTGAAAGATAAGAAACCCATCCAATCAACTCTATTTCTCTACCAATTGCTCTTCTAATTTACACACTACATTGAGGGACAGAAGCTCATTCCAAAGCAATGCCCTGTCACTCTTATTATTTGGGCAGCAAGAATTAAAAAGAACACACTGAACTGAAAATAAACTTCCTTCAAGAAGAATGACATTCTTGTGTAGAATTTCCTTTGCAGTACAAAATGGGTGTTCATGGATCGGTTTGGTTTGGTTTGACACTAAATTCAGAACTAATCTAATTATGATCGGTTACAAGTTTTTAGACCTAGAACCAAACCAACCAATCCAATTATGATCGGTTACAAGTTTTTAAACCTAGAACCAAACCAACCAACCCAACCCAATGTAGCTCGGGTTAGTTTGGGTTAGAACCACGGTTTTACTATATTAAAAATAACAAGTGAATCAATCAATAATAAATAATTAAAATAAACAATTTTTTTTAATTTAAACATAATATAAACAAAGAACAAAAAATTGTTTAATGCAAGCCAATATAAATTAAATTCAGCTCCAGCTTAAACATAATCAATATAGATTAAATCCATTAATACAATTACAACAAATTAAGTCAATTACGAAATTTAACTCAAATTTCTAATACTTCCTTCGTTCACTCAATGATTATTGTATGTAAAATTTGTTAAGTTCAATCAAGTGAATTGTAATAGACTAATTTATTTAAAAGGTATCAATATAAATAAATTTTAAAATATGTATATAGGATCGGTTCTTGAGTTAGTTACAAGAACCAATCCAATCCTATTAATTTGATGATTTGAAGACTTAAAACCCAACTCAAAGAGGTCGGTTTGGTTTGGTTTGGTTCTTCAGTTCACTGAGTAATTTGAACACCCCTTGCCTTGTTTGCTTCTAGAGTTGGAGGATAGTATTGGACGTTAGACGAGATTCGAAAAATTATATTTGTTTTAGAAGTGACCATTGAGACTATAAAATTCTTACAAGGAATGGACTAACAATCTCATAGAAGAGGTGGTATTGATATCTAATCTCATGAGATTAGAGGTAAAAATATTATTTTGCGTCTCATTTTACAAAAATAATTTAATATTAAAATATTTTTTAATATTAAGATAAAATATTATAATAATATATTTATAACAAAAAAATATATCAACATAAAATAATATATTAAAATAATATAGTACAAAAATTTAATTTTTAATATTAAAATATATCAAAAATACCAACGATATTTATGAAATTTCATATATATTAATCAAATCATAGAATGACAAAAGAAATATAAATGTTTGTTAATCCAGTTATCACTAAACAAACATAAATTTTTTTAGTTCCCACACCAACAAAGCATCACTCAATCTAATTGTTAAACAACCGGGCACTAATACAAAAGAGTCATAAGCCCACATGACAATCAACCTACCGAAAAAATTTAAATTGTGTTTCATCAAAAGATTTGATTAAGAAAAAGAGAAGAAAAAATAAATATAATCTTATTTTTTATTTGATTATAATAAAAAATATAAGATAAAAGAATAGCTTGAAAAAAACCAAAAAGTTCTGAATGCATCACATCAAGTGATTTCTCCCTTCTGCCTTTTCGAAGGCTAACAAAGGCCCTGTTTGGTAAAACTGTGGGAAAGTACTTATACCTTATACCTAAACAGCTTATAGCTTATAACTATAAACATAAGTTGATTTCTGACTTATAAATTAAGCATCTCCTGCCCCACTCAAAGAATAAACTGATTTCTGACTTTCAAAAAGCTATAAGTTATAAGCTATAAGCTAAACCAAACACATCAAAATAGCTTAAATTAAGCTGAAAGCTGAAATAAGCAGCTTTTAAGCTGCACCAAACAGGCACAAACTCGGTGGGAGCCTTAATTCAAAAATGGGACAATTTCTTTCTTTTAATGGCCCTTTTTCCTTTTGTTTTTTCAATTAAAATATGAGAAAAAAAAAATTAATATGTTTAAAATAATTTTTTAATTTTTTTTAAAAAAAAATGTACAAAAATTAAAGAAAAAAGAAAAATTTTAACTTTTAATACAGATTGTTAGCTTTTAATTTTTTTAATAACATTATTACTTTTAAACTCTAATATTAAGTTATCAAACAAGACCTTCCATCATATTTTGGATTTGGGTAGTACCCACCCAATACCGAGTTCAAAATGGAGGCCCCATCAATCGAATTGGGGATCATGAGAGAAGAAGAGTCCCCTTCAAAATGCATCAACTAAGGCCAAGTTTGGAAAGACTAAATAAATATACTTTTTAACTTTTATTGAATTATGTGTAAAAAAAGTAGAGAGAAGATGCTGATTGGTGTGACCCAAAAAAGATAAAAAGTATGGACTTATTTTGGGATGCCAAACTTGGCCTAAGGTGCAACCGCATGCAATATTCTCATCATTCGAAAAATTAAAACGAGATCGGTCTTCTGGACATGTGGCTTCAAAAGAGTCACCAATCTGGCTGATCGATGCCGCATCATCAGTATCCTCTTTGGTCTGAGAAAGAATTTCATCGACTCCATCAGCGAGGTTCGAACCACATGCTCCGTTACTAACCTCATGTACAGGATCAATTCATGAAATGCTCTCAGACTCATCTTGAATTGGAGCATTAGAACCTATGAAGCACGGGTGCGAAGTACGAGGTACGAATTTAGTACGAATGCACGCCGACACGGCAAAATTCCAAAAAGTAGAATGTACGGCCACTAGACGCCGATATTTTTTTATTTTTTTAAATTTTTTTTTATTATGGTTAAAAGATCCAACCTACAAATTGAAGTTAAATATCAAAACTAAAAAGAGAACTATAAAACTAAAAGACAAATATTAATATATTTGAATTCAACATAACATAACCAACACCAATTCAGTCCATAATCCAAGCAAAGGAAAAACAACCAACACCAAAAGCAAAACAAGGCCAATTCAGTCCATAACACAAGCAAAGGAAAAAAAACAAAAGAAAGCCCTATATATCTAAACTTGACACTTCAAAGTTCACTTCCATCAACTTCATCATTGAAT
The DNA here is from genome assembly GCA_025200525.1 of Camellia lanceoleosa. NCBI lineage: Eukaryota > Viridiplantae > Streptophyta > Magnoliopsida > Ericales > Theaceae > Camellia > Camellia lanceoleosa. Next base: position 93,106,241 of record CM045762.1, read on the forward strand.
AAAATAGCTTCCATCTCTGGCTCATCAAGTGAAAGAGTTGCAATTTCAAGGAAACCAGAACCTTCCAATGAATCAAATGCATCTTCCCCAACGTCCCATAACTTGGTCTCTCCTTGTGTGTATAGTGGACTCCTTCTTGATAAGAGGCGAATATTGGAGTGCACAAAAACCAAATCCTCGCACCGTTGTGGTGTCATTTTATTCCTCCTCATAGAGTGAATGAAAGAGTAGGTGCTCCAATTCCTTTCCAAACATGATGAGGAACATGGTTGGCTAAGTAATTTCACTGCCAAGGATTGGAGTACAGGTGCAGAAGAGCCATGTGCCAACCACCAAACCACTGGTTCCATTACTCCTCTATCACATATTGAGTCAGAGTCACTAAAACTTTCCAAACAACCTGAAAACTTCGCATACTCTATATTAACAACCCTTCTCTCATATGAATCAGGAAAGTATCTCTTAAAACACTTGATTCTCATCTCAGAAATTTCAACATCTTTGTGAGGAGGAACACGAATGGGATTTTCATGAAGCCACATCCCACTATAATACCTAGATTTCATAATTAGAAAAAAATAATAAGTAAATTATGCAATGAAAAAAATTAAAGTATAAATCTTGGATTCATGAGTAATGTGAATTATACCTTGGATTCAAGGAATGAGCAAGGCAATGAAGAGGTGTGCTACTTTTTGTCCACCTTTCCACTAATATTTGATGCACTACAGAATAGAAGCATGACTCTTCATTATCCGACTTCCCTTCACGCCTATAGATGGATGCCTTCACTGCTCAATCATTGAATCCCACATCTCATAAACCAAATGTAGACATGGCTTATCAGTGTCACAAAGTCTAAGCATCTCATAAATAGGCAATGTGAATGAGAGTATATATTCAATCTTATCCCACCAAACATCATTCAACAACTTTTCCTTTACAACAGCTACTTTCCCAACATCATCTTCCTTGTAAGAAGCCCATTTGTCACTTATGACCATTGTTTGGAGACCATGATATATAAGTTTAAACCTTTTTAGCATAACAATTGCAGATGCAAAGCGTGTATCTGCAACAGAAAGTAACTTCAAAGGTACAAACTCATTAAAAATAGCTAATCTCATGGAATGATTCATAATGAAATTTTTCACAAACATTACATCATCAATCACAGTAGTGATCCAATGGCATTCATCATAAGCATATGCAGCAACTCCAACTTCCTTCGCAGCACAAATGTTCTTAAGAGCAAGATTAAGAGTGTGAACTACACAAGGTGTCCAAAAGATCTTTGGATAATTACCTTGAATAATTGATCCAGCTGCACTACAAACTGGAGCATTATCAGTAATTACCTGAATTACATTATTAGGACCCACTTCATCAATCACTTCACTGATTAATTTGGCAATATGGTACTTGTCCTTTGTCTCACCCTCACAATTAACAGCTTTTATAAACATAGCTCCACCATTACATGCTGCCATAAAATTAAGGAGAGGCCTCCTTTGTGCATCAGTCCATCCATCAGATACTATACTCAACCCCTTCTCATCCCATGACTTCTTAGTTGGTTCCAATAACCTTTCAATATTTGCCCTTTCTTTTTGAAGTAAGGTAGTCCTCAACAAATTATATCCAGGAGGGACATACCCAACAATTTGATTCTCAGCAGCATATTGAAAAGCATCCACAAAGTATGGATTCCTAGCCAAATGGAAAGGCAAACCGGCTGAATAGAACATACGGGCAATTAAAGAATGTAAATGCTCTCTAGCACTTTGATTGAATGCCCTATCTAAAGGACTACTCCCAATTGCCTTTCTCTTTCTTGGTGCATAACCTTCCATTCTAAATGTTCCAACATCTTCTACATTGCCGTGGCTAGCACTAATTTGAGAAGATGGAGGTGGTAAAGGAACATTTTTTGGCTTTGCCATTTTTTTCCGGTTCTCAGCTTCTTGATCTACCTTTCGAATTTCAGAAAGAAGATCACTCTTGTTCTTCACAGTTGCACACACTCTAATTCCATGGCCAGTAAGTAGCAACAAATGGGCTCTAACTCTAGAATATGATCCTTGGTACTCAATGTTACAAAAATTACACTTAAATTTTGTATTACCACTTCCTCCTTCTCCCCTTTTAACTAATTTTGTAACATAGCCCCAAAGAGGAGCATTTTCATCTCCAGATTGATCAATGGAAGGAGCAAAAGCACTTGCAGCAGATGAACCTAAACTGCTTGATGAACTCATTTTCCTATAAGCATAAAAAATAATTTTTTTGATTATTAACTAAACTGTTTTATAAGTAAGCATATTCAGTGGTGAAAAGCTTTATACATCTAATTTAACTAAACTACTTATTAGCATTTTCAATTTTTCAGGAATAACTAATTTTTTTGATTATTAGCATTTTCATCTCAAATTTTTTATTATTAATAACTAATAATAATATTTATGATTATTACCATTTATGATTAATATTATTATTACCATTTTCAGTATTAATAATAATAATAACTAAAAATAATATTATTATTACCATTTATGATTAATATTATTATTACCATTTTCAGTATTAATAATAATAATAACTAAAAATAATATTAATAATAATAACTAAAAATATTAATATTCATAATAATATTTTCAGTATTAATAATAATAAGTTAATAACTAAAGATAAAACAAGAAAAAAAAAATACGAAGAGAAGAGAAGAGAGATACGTGTATACCTCTGATCGAAGAGCAAAACAGTGATGAGGGTCGAGGTCGAAGATGAGACGAGGGTCGAAATCGAGGGTCGAAGTCGAAGTCGAAACCGAGGGTCGAAATCGAAGACGAGCTCTGGGTCGAAGTCGAAGATTAGTCTTCGTCGCAGTCGATCGAAGTCGATCTGTTTCGAAGTCGATCGATCTGTTTCCAAGTCGCAAACGAGAGTGAGGATTGAAGATGAGGGTGTGGGTCGAAGCCGAGATCAGTCTTCGTCGCAGAACATGGTCGAAGGAGTACCCATTTTGCTTCGATGAGATTAGGGCAGATTTGGGCATTCGAAGGAGTACCCATACGGTATACTCATTTTTTTTTTTTTTATTTTTGTTAATATTGCTCCGGTACCCCTAAATTTTTCAAAAAATTTGATTTCTGCCCCCGACGTACCCGAAACGTACCGAAGGAGTACCCATGCCGTACCCGAGCCGTACCCATTCCGTACCCAACTGAGGCAGACGTACCCGAGTGGTTTTTGCCGCATCTAGACGCTGCAGTTAGCAGACGCTGCATTCCAAGACCCGGAAAGTGCGGTCAGACGCACTATTTTTTGGAGTACCCGTGCTTCATAGATTAGAACCAAGAATATTCAGTTTTCGGTAGCCTATTTCAGAAACTCTAATTTTGGCTTTGTTTGGCCAAAAAAATTGGGGCTAAATTTGGAAACTTTCACTTTTAATTATAAAAAAAATCAAAATGTCATTATCTCTCTATTTTTTTACATGATTTTTCGTAAAAAATCAAAAAATTATAAAATAAACTGTTCCTAAACGAAACGTAAAAAACAAAATAAATTACAAAATCAATAAGATAAAATATCACATTCAAACCATAATGATTTCACTTTTTCTTTTCCAAAAGTTAAAAAAATAAAAAAAAGTCAACTCAAACGAACATTTTAATTCCAAGTCAAAATAGTCAAAAAAAAATAAAATTAAAAGGTGAACTAAAAAAAATCTATTGCTAAACCACAACTTTGTATAGCTATAAACATGAATTGGTTGTTTTGGTTTGGTGTGAATCAATATCCAACCCCTTTCAAGATGTTTTCTTTGAGAGGTTCTTTCATCAATGGCTACCACTTGACCCCATAACTATCCAATATTTCCGAAATTCTCAATATTCCACACATTCAAAGGCACTCCTTCGATAGTTAACCATATTCTTCTAGAAAAGGAAAACTCTTTGTACGTAAGCAACGTCAAACCAAGTATCAAGTCAATTTATTTTCTTCAGAATCAAAATGAAGCAGAACTTTTAGTTGTTGTATATTAATTTTTACTAATTAAAAAAAAATTAATCACCAAATAATTAGCATAATTTCATTTTTAATATTTGGCAACTACCTAGTTTGGGCAGCACATATGAATTTTCAGTAACCACAAAATATTTAATTGTGGTATATTAATTCTTGCCAACTAAAAAAAATTCAATCACCAAATAACTAGCATAATTTTAATTTTAATATTTAGCGACTAGTTAGTTTGGACGGAAAATATAAATTTTTGCTGACCAAAAAATATTTAGTTGTGGTAAGACAAAATATTACCGTATAATTTAAGTTTTATGTTTAATTTTGTTATATATATATTTTTTTATTTCTCTGTATCTAAGCTCAAATACATACACCAAACACTAAACAAAGAAACAAATAGAGCATCTCTCTCTCTCTCTCTCTCTCTTGCTATATATATATATATATATTGTCACACCCCTGATGTACACGGTCCGACTCACATGAATAAACCACCTAACGATGAACAATAGATAACAACTATCATGCAAAGGAATATAATATAGTCACATAATACATGTGTTTATCTAATTTCATATATTCCTAGATGCAACATCTAGGTCGAATGAATGTTCTGTAACTAAAAACATACACAGATGCTATAAATTAAATTGAATGCCTTGATACTTACATCATACACAAGAGTGTAACCCTTACAAGTATGGCACACGACCAATAAATAACATATATGGCCCATGGCCTACAAATAACAAAACCACTCGACACAGTTTCACGTCTCGGTCCACATCCATACAGGTACACCTAAAAAATATTTTCAGCCACGTATAGTGAACATAAAACCTAGTAGAGAATATTCCAACACAGGATATGAACCTTAACAAAGATATAAGGGTGAAATGTATATGTAATGCTCGTAACAACACATTTTATATCTCTTTCCGAAATCATGCAATACTAGGTTCATA